>CM028384.1:13407756-13511876 GCA_013146195.2 Codonopsis lanceolata | reverse complement strand
AACAGAAGAAGTCCTAAATTATCACTTGTGGCGATTGTCTTGATCTGTTGGGCTTCATGCGTGTTGTCTTGATTGAACCCATCAACATGTCTCGTGGGTGTAGCAAAATCATTAGGGTTATTGGATAAAGGTTCATCTCTGTTGTCTTCATCTATGTTCTCTTGGTGAACCCATCAAAGCGGCTCTCGAGCGTGTGGCAAATTCGATAGGTTCATCTGTTGTCTTCCATGTCCCATTTCTTCCTCTTCTCCATTGTTTTCCATCTTCTCTATTATTTTCCTCTTCCCAATTATTTTCCATGTCAAAACCAGTTTCATTATTTTCTCCTCGGTACGAGTCAAAATTTTCCATGATCAAGCTGGTAACAAAAGTGGAGATTGAACCCCTAGTGCATTAAGGTTCAAGTACCATTCAAAATCTTCATCTTTAGTAATTAAGACGGGAAATTTAAAAGCATTTGCCGTTGCTGGAGTAACAAATCTTATCTCTATGTCATCAACTTGGCAAATGGTTCGTACTTTACCATATAACTCTTCACATGTACTTTCATTATTGATACCAACTCACTTGGATTCGTTTGTCAATAAATTTCCATGAGCATCCGACGATGTCGTCTTCAACAAAATGTCCAAAATAAATAGCGAGGGCCAAAAATGCTGAAGTCATATCGCAATATAAAACATAATAAATAAGTACATTCAAATACTCAATGTATTCCAATTTTAAAGGAATGAGTTGTCAGTTGATAAACCACAGACCAGTTAACACTATTAATAGACAATGACATGGTTTATCTATGGTTTATTAATAAACCAGTTGATAAACCAGTAGACACACCAGTTGATAACCCGGTTGCAAACTTCTTTGTTTGGAAACCGATGTCGGTTGAGACATTCACACGGTTTATCAATAAACCGGTTGCAAACCTCTTGTTTATTAACCGGTGTCAATAAACACACTCACCTGGTTTATCTATGGTTTATCAATAAACCACTTGATAAACCAATTTACAAACCAAGGTCCAAACTTGCGTTTAGTAACCGATTAATTAACCACTCACAGTTTATCTATGGTTTATCAATAAACCGGTTGATAAGCTAAGGGGTAAACTTCTTGGAAACCGATTGTCGTTAACGCCACTCACGGTTTATCTATGGTTTATCAATAAACCGATTGATAAACCAAGGGTAAACTTCTTTGTTTGGAAACCGATGTCATTAACGACCACTCACGGTTTTATCTATGGTTTATCAATAAACCGGTTGATAAGCTAAGGGGTAAACTTCTTTGTTTGGAAACGAGTTGTTTAACGACCACTCACGGTTTATCTATGGTTTATCAATAAACCGGTTGATAAGCTAAGGGGTAAAAATAAGCTAAGGGGTAAACTTCTTTGCTTGAAACGTTGTCGATTAACGACCACTCACTGGTTTATCTATGGTTTATCAATAAACCCTTGATAAAGCCAAGGGTAAACTTCTTTGCTTGGAAACCGGTGTCGGTTAACGACCACTCACTGGTTTATCTATGGTTTATCAATAAACCAGTTGATAAGCTAAGGGGTAAACTTCTTGGAAACCGGTGTCGATGGGTTAACGACCACTCACTGGTTTATCTATGGTTTATCAATAAACCATTGATAAGCTAAGGGTAAACTTCTTTGTTTGGAAACGATGTCGATTAACGACACTCACTTTGGTTTATCTATGGTTTATCAATAAACCAGTTGATAAGCTAAGGGGTATAACTTAAACTTGGAAACCATTGTCGCGACCACTCACGGTTTATCTATGGTTTATCAATAAACCATTGATAAGCTGGTAAACTCTGCTTGAAACGATTGTCGGTTAACGACCACTCACTGGTTTATCTATGGTTTATCAATAAACCACTTGATAAGCGAGGGTAAACTTCTTTGCTTGGAAACGATGTCGATTAACGACCACTCACTGGTTTATCTATGGTTTATCAATAAACCGGTTGATAAGCTAAGGGGTAAACTTCTTTGAAACGAGTGTCGATTAACACTCACTGGTTTATCTATGGTTTATCAATAAACCGATTGATAAGCTAAGGGGTAAACTTCTTTGTTTGAAACCGATTAAGTTAACGACCACTCACTGGTTTATCTATGGTTTATCAATAAACCAGTTGATAAACAAGGGTAAACTTCTTTGTTTGGAAATCGGTGTCAATTAATACCACTCACTGGTTTATCTATGGTTTATCAATAAACCGATTGATAAACCGGTTTAAACTTTGCTTTGTTTAGTAACGGATGTCGATTAAGCGACACTCACACTGGTTTATCTATGGTTTATCAATAAACCGGTTGATAAACCAAGGGGTCGTTTGAAACTAGTCTCATTAAAACGACAACTTTCACGGTTTATCTATGGTTTATCAATAAACCGATTGATAAACCAAGGGGTAAACTTCTTTGTTTGAAACCGATATCGTTGCAGACACTCACTTTGGTTATCAATGGTTTATCAATAAACCGTTCATAACCGGAGCAAACTTCTTTGTTTGAAACGGTGTAAGTTAACAGACACTCACTGGTTTATCAATAAACCGGTTGATAAATCGGTTTAAACCTTTTTTTACTAACCGATGTCGGTTAACAGACACTCACTGGTTTATCTATGGTTTATCAATAAACCACTTGATAAACGACTTGATAAACCAATTAGCAAACCAAGGTAAAAACCTACTGTTTATTAACCAGTGTCAATAATCAGACACTCACCTGGTTTATCTATGGTTTATCAATAAACCGATTGATAAACCAAAGGGTAAACTTCTTTGCCGAAACCGAGTCAATTAACCACTCACGGTTTATCTATGGTTTATCAATAAACCGATTGATAAACCAAGGGTAAACTTCTTTGTTTACTAACCGGTGTCAATTAACGAGACACTCACTGGTTTATCAATGGTTTATCAATAAACCGATTGATAAACCGGTTTGCAAACTTCTTTGTTTACTAACCGTGTCAATTAACAGAACACTCACTGGTTTATCTATGGTTTATCAATAAACCGGTTGATAAACCAAAGGGTAAACTTCTTTTGAAACCGTGTCGTTAAGTAACAGACACTCACAGTTTATCAATAAACCAGTTGATAAACCAGTTTGCAAACCAAGGTGCAAACATGCTGTTTAGTAACCAGTCTCAGTTAACAGACAGGTTAGGTGCCAATGTATAAGGTACCAGTTCAAAATGCACATGATTGTTGAATAGTTGTGCATTTTGCAAAAAAAAACCGATTTTGAGCCATGGTTGAATTTGCGAGAAAAATCAAATGGATTCGGATGAATGTTTATGGAAAGCGAACACGAATACTAAGCATACTAAGCACAAAATTGATGTGCTTGCTTGAATTTGGAAAACTTTACTTTTCGAACTCCACGGCCGAGGGTGGGAGTATTCGACAAGGGAGCGAACGATTACTTAGCGGTTAGCACACACTTGATGGGCTTGAAACCCCCAATTTGGAAGAGAACAACGGATTTCGAATATTACAATTTGAGTAACGATCTACTTGAACTTTGTCGAACTACGTTGCGGGGACGGAATATTCGGCAGTGAGCATTCGTATACTTAGGTATAATCCCACATACGTATAATGTATAAAATCGAGCCTACAAACCAATACCAAAAAAGAAAAGAATAAATGAAGGGTAGTTTAGACATTTTACACCCTACAAACCAATACCAAAAAAGAAAAGAATAAATGAAGGGTAGTTTAGACATTTCACGAGTTAAAATGGCCATATAAAACATTTTTTAAGTGTGGCTAAAAAGACCAAGTCTTGTTTGACTTGGCCCTTTTTTAAATGCCCCTATTGGGCTAGTGGGAGGCATGAGTTGCTAGTCGCCCTCTCGAGCTAGGGTTAGGGTTGTCTTTATAAAGATGTATGATATTACAAGTTAGAGTTTATGATATTATTACAAGTTTTAGTATTAGTATCGTTTGATCAAATCTAATTAGATATATGTTGAATCTTGAGATTAAAAGATTTGCTTAAAAACATTCCACTTGATTGTCGGTCATGACAAATAGATTATAATTGAAATCGGTGAATATTATTACGTCGACCACTTATCTCGGTGATCTATACGTACCTAAAGAATGAGTTTATCTTTCCTTATTTGTTTAAACATACACTTGTACTCAACTCTTTCTCACTTTGTGTTTTTGGTAGATGTCTGCCATATAATATCTCACAAGATCCTTTGAGATCTTGCCTGCGCCATAACACATTTTCAAATTCAAATGTGTTCTTAACAGTTGCTTGCAAAAACTATCTATAAATACCCATTGGAAGCATTGGTGAAGACACGAATCTTAACAGTTTTTGAAGTCAAGAAACTTTCTACTCACAATCTCTCAGACTTCGTCTTCACGAAAAACTTTAGCTAGATACTTCTCATTGAAAATTTCTCTCTAGTTATTGTTTAGGCAAAACAACGAGTATTTTATTTCAAATTATTTAGAACTCGGTCGAGTGTCTCACGAGTTTGATTGTTCCTCAATCATTCTCCCAAACACCGGTCTTTTGTTGTACACCGATCCATTAGAGATCAATTAGATTTTTAATAAAATTAGTGCACTTCAAAAATCCAAAGTCGACCAACTTGGTAGTGGGCGTAGCAGTTTATCTCGTGAACCACTTCAACCGATTTGTCGGCCATTTCTTATATCACAAGCGGCTTAACACTTAGAAGTTATTCAACCGATTAAGTGTCGGCCAACAACTAATTGTTTGCTTATGCATTCGGTTAACTTGTGTTCGAAGTTTCCTTTCTATATTCAGTGATCAAACATTAAAAGCAGTTTCTTTTGAAAACCGTTGTGTCGCCCAACGGTGACCAACTTTCTTCAGCTTAACGAATTTCAAAGTGTCAGCCAACTGACCAATTCTTCAGTTGACTGACAAGATCAAGTTTTCCGCTGCCAATCTTTTAAGATTTACAAATTAATCTTCAAAGTTTTTAAAGGCTATTCACCCCCCTCTAGCCTTAACTGTTGCCATCTGGACTTACATATATATACCATTAGATCAAATATATTTTTTTAAGTAATGATACGAACTTTTTAAATCATCACCAACTTAATCATCTAACGGTTCTAACACTAAAGCTCAAAATAATATTACAAATTCTAGCTCGTAATATTATTTGCCTTTTGTAATACCCAAAAATCCACATCAAATAGAACTGGGAATAAAAGTAGTAGGCTTATAAAACACCACCAATTATCGAGTACCAAGTAGCATTAACAATTATATATGGAGTACCTATATTACACTTTTGCGTTAAACGTACGGATAAATATCATTTTGAATTAAATTATATTCAAGTAGAACGAGAAAACTTATTAAATTAAAAGAATAAATTAAGGAAAAGTAATGTTGGAGACAATTATTTAAATAAAAATACATCATTATATTGGTAATATTGTAGATTTTGGAAAAAAAAAATCTTATACACAACATTCACTCATTGTTTTATTTGTCCACTTTCCATATTCATCACATATATTACCTTCAAATCAGAACGGTTTGTTATACTAGAAACTACAACATACTGGTCATGGTTAAACAGTGTGTTAATGAAAACAGAGGCAAAATATAGTTTCCTACAATCCGTATTGATGTGTTTCTTGTAAAAAAAAATATATTCTTATGTCCGATAAATTAACATTTTAAAAAAGAATATAATTTTTATTTTAGGATTCAACTTAAATTTGATATCCATTTACTATATTTCTATATGTTATCTCATATACTTACAAAAAGAATAGCCATACTTTCTATTTTAGTTTGTCTCAATTCAATAGTTTGTTTTCTAAATCTTAACTTATGAGTTTTCATTATTTTTTTAATTTTGCTCTTTATTTTCAAAAACACAATATTTTCTAATTAAAAACAAAAACAAAAATTTGTCACTTTATTGAAATTAATAAAAATAAAAAGTGTCCCTTCATGAAGTTTATAATTTAATAAGTTTCCACCATCAAGTTGTGTTAGCGTTACCATGTGACCGACTCACAGTGACAACGACGACCTCGTAAACAATGTCCACTCTTTCATTTTATTTTATTTTATTCTTCTGAAATTAACTCGACATCGAAAGTTTAAGACTAGATAATTATTTAGGTACATTTAGGTGTACGAAGCCGAGTCCTCTTCCACAAAAGTTTTTCGGCATACACAAATCTTCGAGCTCAAAACCTCAATGTCTCCCATCCAATAAAGTTCAAGACTAGTTAATTATTAAGGTACATTTAGGTATACGATGCCGAGTCCTCTTTTAAAAAAAAAATTCTGCCTACACAAATCTTCGAGCTCAAGACCTCAACGTCTCCCATCCAAAAAAGTTCAAGACTAGTTAATTATTAAGGTACATTTAGGTGTGCGAAGCCGAGTCCTCTTCCAAAAAAGTTTTTCTGCATACACAAATCTTCGAGCTCAAGACCTTAATGCGCATCTCCCATCCAAAAAAGTTCAAGACTAGTTAATTATGAAGGTACATTTAGGTGTGCGAAGCCGAGTCCTCTTCCAAAAAAAAATTTCTGCATACACAAATCTTCAAGCTCAAGACCTCAACATCTCCCATCCAAGAAAGTTTTTCATACACAAAGACGCAAGCACAAAACCTCCACTTGTCCCAAGGAAGTTAATCTGCATACACGAATCCTCAAACTTGAGACCCCGAACCTTCTTTTCCAAGGAAGTTTTCAACATACACAAATCCTCAAATGCAAGACCTCGATGTTACCTACAGAAGTTTTCAGCATGAGTAATGTTAGCCTTACTACCATTACTACCATTAATGTTATAACTTGTTTCGAAAAAGATATAGTTGACTTTTCAACTTTGTTTATTATAAAACAAATGATAACAATAATTGTAAGGCTTGTATTATTCTTTCGGCATTCACTCAGAACCCAAGAAGTCATGATTAATTGACCAACGCTCCATTCCATTGCTTAATTTGACTAATTGAGATTATACTAAGATTAATTTAAAACCCTAACCTTATAGGTTGATTAAAAAAAGGTCAAGAAGATCCCAGAATCCCATTCTACTAAGTTAGACACTCTATTTTTTCTTCTACAATTGTTTATTATAAATCGTACGACACCTTTGCCCAACAATTATTGTACGGAAAAAATAGATTAATTATAAATTATTATATTCCCTTCATTTTTAAATTATTGACATTGACTTCTTTAACTCAATACACCGTTTAAAAATAATAATTAAATGTATTATAAATATTGATGTAATATGTGGTTTCTTTTAATACATTTGTATATATGGTCATACTCAAAGTATGTAAAAAAAATAAGGATAAAGTGGTAAATATGTTTTTCTAAATAAGAAAATTCTGAAACAATGATAATTATTTTATAACGGACAAACAAAAAACGAGGACACTTATTTAAAAACGGAGGGAGTAGAAATTATGTACTCACTCGGTCACTCCATTCGTAAATAATTTTTCTCCTTTCCCTTTTTATTTATTTTAAAATAATTATTTCTTTCAAAATTTTTCAAAGAATCATTTATAATTACTTTTTCTACCTGCTTTAAACATGATCATATGAACAACAGCATTCAAGAATATTACACGTTATATTAATAGTTATAATATCATTAATTATTTTTTTAAAATAATATATGATAAATATCAAAATTTAATTTTGAACCATACCATTTGACTTTCCTTACTATCGAGATTTAATCAACAATAATTGACCTCCTATATAATATATATATATAGAAAAGAAGGGAGTAATTGTTTTCCAGCGCGCTCATAATTATATATCAACATCAGCCCGTTTCGCTCTTTGGGATGAACAGAGTCGATCTTTGGACTCTTTCAATTTAGTACTCAAAATTCGTGCTATCTATTATTGGGCCCTCCAAATCGTGGCCATTATTCTATCAGCCAATCATGTTGAGACTTCCCACTTCTATAAGGTCTTTATCAATATTTACTACGTTGTTTCTTTATAATTATTTATATTATAATATGTGTTGGTGAATTATTGTATATTAATATCTTTATTTTGTTTTTGTATTATGATATATGTTGAATATATTTTTTTCAAAATTAATTTTATATTAATTTTTTATATTTATGGTTGGAGATGATTATTTAATACCTATAAATAGTAACCAATAGGTATCAAAATTTGGTTTTGATACTTATAGGCAAGTACAACCTTACGGATCTTAATTCGTAAAAAAGAGTTTACTATCTCACAGTTCAACTCACCAATACACGGTAGGTCGGATGAAAATGATACGTCTTACAAAAAATATTTGTAATATCGTCTTACCCAAAAATTTATCATTATTGTTCTAGTATTTTTTTGAATTAAGTTATGGTTTTATTTTTAAAATTGATATATATTTTTTACAAGAATTCAATATATTTCAACAAATATAGAAAGGAAATGGGGGTGCTTAATACAGTACATATTATTTACTTAATACAGCACACATAGTAAGTAAAATGAGTATTTTGCCCTTATGAATTTAAAAGGGAAATAGTGAAAGAAACAAAGGATAATAAAAATCTTGTTGGGTTGCAACATTTGCTCGGTTGTAATATTTGTTCAATCAAAACATAATATTGTCCAAAAAAAGTTGAGCAAGTCTCTCTAACATTTTCTGCAGAGAATCTTGTTAAATCAAAATATCTATTATACAATAGAGGTCAGTGTGTGGCATGTTTATAATTGATTTGGGATAAAAAGGGGGTCAGAATTTACTGTTTTACGGTGATCCAACAGCCCTTATTTCCCTTAGCTCTCACATGTGCGAATGACGGTTTACTGTTTTACGGTTTTACAGTTTTACAGTTTTATGTTATCGTAATTAACTTAATCAATTTAATTTTTTTTCCAATCCGTAATTTCATATACAAATTAATTGAAATATTTTTTTTTCTTTTTAACTATTATTGTAATCTTTTTGCCCGGCCTATTTTTCCCGACCCGTAATTTCGTATACAAATTAATCAATTTACTGTTTTACCAAGATTCTACGGCTATTGAATAAAAAACTATTTTGCAACACCAATTCCAAATAATGTCTTTCAATTTTTTAAAAAAAAATTTCATTGTAGTTTTTAAAAAGTTGATGAATGTCAAATTTTTAAACGAAAAATTATGTGGGAGCATTCATTTCAATGTAATATTGATATATATGAAATATAAAGAATGTCTCTCTGTCACGTTTAATCTCACAATCTCAACTGTTTTTATCACCTTTTTTCCATCCATATTTTATTACTGTGAAAATTATTGAGATATTACGGTTTACAAGACGATTTACAGTTATTATTTTACATTTAATATTTTACAGTTTTACAGTTATTTGTGAAAATTAGTTACTCTTTTACTGAGATATTATGATTTTACAGTTAATATTTTACAGTTTTATGGTTGCGAAAATTTGTATTTGTATTTTTTATTTTTAATTGTTATCGTAATTAACTTAATCAATTTAATTTTTTCCGACCTGTAATTTCGTATACAAATTTAAAAAAAATTAAAAAAAACGTAAGTTTTGTAATTTAAAAAAAAAATTCTTTTTAACTGTTATCGTAATTAACTTAAGCAATTTAACTTTTGTCTGGCCCGTTTTGTCCGGCCCACAATTTCGTATACAAATTATTAATTAATCTCTCCGTTCTGGGCAAAGAGACCCCGTTTGAAAGTCAATTTTTTAAGAAAATAATATTTTTAGTAGTTCATTTCTACAATATCTGCTTCATTTATTGATAAATTTTCAAACTGGCATCGTGCCATCGACACAGACAAGAGTACTAGTAACATTTGCAAAGAATCTTGGGATTTTGGGAAGAGCAATGTTGAGAATTTATCAAAAATATTTTCAGCAAATCTCCCCAACAATCATACTTACCCCACCTAAATCTCTCAAACAATCTCATTATTCTCTTCTTTACTCTTCAATACTCTAAAGAAATTTCTTCAAAATAAATAACATAGATATGAATTCTAACAACAACGATACGAACACAGATACAGATTCTAAGAATAATGATATACATATGGAAGATGCGCATGTTACAGTAAATTTTACTTCCAATTTGTCAATTTTTACTTGCATTGTGTGTATAATATTTTTCAAAACATAAAAAAACAAACAAAAAATGTCAACAAAAAAAGAGCTATCTTTCTAGGTTGGTTATAAATGGAGAGTCATCTTTCTGGATTGGTTATGAATGAATGAGAGCTATCTTTTTTGGATGGTTATGAATGAAGGAAAGTCATGCATCTTTTTAGAATGACTTTCAAGCATAAATATAACCTTTTTGGGCGGTTTTATGATTTTTTTTAAAAGCAAAACGCTTGATTGGGTCACCCAATTTTTCAAAAACTTGCAATGTGGCCACCAAAAGTTTAAAATTGTTATCCTTGCCACTAAACTAAAGTTACACTACAAATTAACCTATTTTTTTGACAGACGTTAGTTTCAACCGTTAAATTAAGGGGTAAAATGGGTAAAACACTATTGAAACATCAAAATTAACTTTGTTTAAATTTAAAAATACAGAAAGACCAAAAGCCCACAATTTAATACCTAATTTTCAAAAAAATTCCACTAAATTAAAAAAAAACCAATGGCTTTTTCACAGTCACCATTACAAATGCCCCATCACCAAACACTTCAGCGTCACTACCAAGAATTTATTCTTCTTCTTTACAATGCTCGTAATTGCTTCTTCCTCGAACGCCATCGTCACTAGTGCAAAAAACCAGAGCAACTTAGACTGGACGGGGTTTCGAACACTTGGAACAGAGGTTCATGGTTCTGATTCACATATGAGTTTCAAAAAATAAAGTCAGATCTGGGCTTCGAAGAAGATTCATATTTGAGTTTGGATTCGATTTTAGATCTGAGTTTTGAAAGAGAGATTCAGATCTAAATTTTGATCTTCAAGCTCGATGTTGATGATGATGATGACGAGCTAAGAAATAACTCATAAAAAAATCATCAAATGGGTTTCAGATGCCGGTGGTGTTTGGCGGTTGTCTTCTTCATTTTCCCAGCGAGGGAAGGAAGTGGGTTTCTTGATATACCCCCAATTCTTCCGAGGAGAAAGCAGTGGTCGGATGAGCTCTAGCAAATTAAAGTTGGAGTCGGGTCAATTCACCGAAGATCTACCTTACAAATCATCCCCTCATTCTATAAATCAGTAATGGAATACATCAAATTTTAAAAATTGAGAAGATGAAGATGGGTAAGTATGTTGGGGGCGAGGAGGGGGCAGCTGGTAGTTTAGTTTCCTCAAATCAATGCACATCCTATAGCCAGTAATAGTACGTGTGGGCACTAACTCATCTTTCTCATTCTTAACAACAGTAATTCCTGATTTCTTTAGAACTACTTGGACTGGACTAACCCATTTACTATCAGATATTAGGTAAATTATACTCGCATCAAGAAGCTTAAGCACTTCTTTTCTAACTGCTTCTTCCATATAAGGGTTAAGTCTCCTTTGTCGTTCTCTAGAAGGTTTGCTACCTTCTTTGAAATGAATTTTATGCATACACATAGAAGGACTGATACCTTTCAAATCTGCTAATGACCAACCTATCGCTTCTCTATGAGTCCATAATACCTTTAACAAAAGCTTGATTCTTGTTCTTCTGTTAAATCCGCATAAATTATAACGGGTAGAGTTTTACCTTCCCCTAAAAATGCATATTTTAAATGGGATGGTAATGGCTTTAATTCTACTTCAGGAGGGGATTTAATAGATGGAATAAATTTAGGAATTTCCAGTTTCACTTTTTCTTCTTTATCATCCTCCTTAAGAATATCTTCTTTGTCTTATCAATTTATATTTTATCATAACCAATTTCAGATTTTTGATTTTCTACTTCTTCTTTATTTTCGCTATCACTCTTGAGAGCTTCTAATCTTTCCTTCTCTTTCCTAGCATCGGTCTCTTGGAGTTCTCTTTCTAATTCTTCTATGTTGATTCTTTCATCAGATGAGCCTAGTGGTAAGCAAGAAAAGGCCGTTGAGAAAGTGCCAAGGCCTGCTCGTCGAAAGCGAGCTGGGGATGAGAAAATTGAAATAGATACACTACATATTCAAGAGGAGCCAGAATTTCAAGCTGGAGATGAGCTCGAAGAAATCATCATCAATCCTGCTCATCCAGAGCAGAAGATCACAATTGGGACAGCACTTTCCCCGGATGAACGGACACGGTTGATCGAGCAGTTAAAAAAGAGTCTTGATGTGTTCACGTGGACTGTGGAAGATATGAGGGGAGTAAGTGAGGAGGTAGCCCTCCATCGGCTAAGTGTAGATCCTACATACCGACCAATTCAGTAACGTCCTCAGTAATTCTCTTCGGAGAAAAATGAAGCAACAAAGGAAGAGGTGGAGAAGCTCTTAAAAGCCGACATCATCGAAGAAATTCATTACCCGTCTTGGCTTGCCAATGTGGTAATGGTGAAAAAGAGCAATGACAAGTGGAGGATGTGTGTCGATTTCACGGATCTCAATAAGGCCTGCCCTAAACACAGCGCACCAAAACAATGGCATAAACACTTTGATGATGTGGTACTTGCAAATTGTTTCAAGATCAACGAATGTGACAAATGTGTGTACACCAAAAATACACAACATGGTTATGTTATTATATGCCTCTATGCGGATGATATGTTAATCATTAGCAGTAATAAGAATATGATCAAAGACACCAAGAAAATGTTGGCCAACATGTTTGAAATGAAAGATTTTGGGTTAGCTGATGTCATCCTAAGTATTAAAATATCTAGAACATCTGAGCAGATCATATTATCACAATCTCATTATATTGAGAAATTGTTGGAGAAATTCAGCAATGTTGATAATAATTTTGCTAAGACTCAAATAGACCCAAACTTTCATCTCAAAAAGAACCTCCACAAAAGTGTGTCTCAAAATGAATACTCTCGTATAGTTGAAATTCTTATGTATCTTACAAACTGTACGCACCTACATATTACTCAAATAATAGATTGAGTATATTTACGAGTAATCCAAGACATGATCACATGGAGGCTATTGTAAGGGTTCTTAGATATCTACGATACACTAAGGACTATGGGTTGCACTATTCAAGGTATCCAGCGGTAATTGAAAGTTACAGTGACGCAAACTAGATATCCGATACTAACGACTCAAAATCCATAAGTGGATTTGTATTCACACTTAGTGGTGGTGCTATCGCATGGAAATCCTCCAAATAGACTTGTATTGCAAGGTCTACAATCGAATCAGAAGTTATCGCTCTAGATAAAACGGCGAAGGAAGCCGAATGGTTACGAAACTTCCTAGAAAATATTCTAGCTTGGGCACAACCAGTGCCAACTATATACATCCATTGCGACAGTCAAGCCGCAATCGGAAGGGCACAAAGTAATATGTATACTGGTAAATCATGACACATACGAAGGCATCACAATACCGTTAGGCAACTTCTATCAAATGGAGTGATCACCATCGATTATATTCGATCAAAAGACAACCTAGAGGACCCATTAACTAAAGGATTGTCGAGAGAGCAAGTATGCAGTTCATCGAAGGGAATGGGCCTCAAGCCTATGAAGTAGAGAATGATTTAGCGGAAAACCCAACCTAGCTGATTGGAGATCCCATGGTCTAGGTTCAAATGGCCAACCCAACTAAATTAATCTCGATGTTAACACTAAAAGATTTAACTCCTACCCGTTCCTATGGTGAAACACACTAATGTTATATGTCTTGGTGCAAGGTAAGCTTTGCTTTTAATGATTCATATGACTTGATTTATCAAACGGAGTAATGACAGAATACTCTTTATAGGAAGTCACCTATATGAATGTAAAACTGGCTGATTTTCATGAGAATTTAGAGGCTGAAATTCTCTAAAGCATTCGCAAAACCAGATATAGTTTAGGGCCAAAATGAACACAACTGAAGAATCAAACCCTGTTTGGGGGTAGCAATATGATTACTATTGTCTTGGGTGACATCAAACACCATTTAGTTCAAGACGATCAAGTCACTGATTAGTAAGTCATCCCAATCGTATATTATAAGGAAAGGTTCAAAGCCAAAAGCCACCTATTCTGGTGCAGTTATTCTCAGTTGTATCTCTGTATCGTTTACATGTCATCAGCTTACATGATATCTCATTCAATGTGGGGGATTGTTGGAATCTAGTTTCCAACTATACTTGAATACGAAAGTCATATAGGTAGTTAGTGGGAGAATCCCACATTGGTAAAATAAAGGAGTGAGCTCTCCTTTATATAGGAGAGAGTTTAAGTAAATGGTTGGCCCTTAGGGCCACTACACTTTTGTGTAGGAGGGAAGACCTAGCCAAGTAAAGGTTCAAACACATTCGCGCACGCCGCCCTTTCCCACTTGACCCGGCTCGGCTTGGCTTGGCTTGGATTGGTTGGTTGGTCATTCGACTCAGCTTAAAGGCCCTTTTCTTTTTTGCTGAAGGTTCATTCCAAATCCAAACAACACGTGTGTCCCTTTAAAACGCTACTGGTAACAACATGTGTAAACTCAAACGATGTGCTTGTTCGTTGGTAACGGACTGAACACACCTGCTACCAACCAACGACTTTCTTCCTATTTATTACCCTAGGAAAACTAGGAGTGAAAAACTAAGATATATCTTTCCCTTCACTCTCTCGAATTCTCTTCCTCCCTGTCCTAAAAATATTGTAACAGAGATACAATATTAATTTCGATTCGCCGATGATTGAAGTTGGAGGGTTTGGCCTCTTCAGTCACGTAAGATCCATATCCCTAGGAGAGTCACTGGCACTGTCTATCCATTCCAGTAACGGCACCAGTTTTTTTGTCTTAAAAAATGAGATTATCAATCTTGGTGGACCTAAAAACACACACATCACTAATCTATTTTCTGTAGGAACCAAACAGCATGCCTTAAAACACATCGCTAATCTATTTTCTGCAGGAACCAAACAGCGTGCCTACACTAATTTTGATAAATTTTACTTTTATAATAGGATAGCCTGATATTTTCACAATGATACAGAATTTTGTTTCGACCCCTACAATGGAACTTGCCCTTAAAGAATAAAGATATGCATTTACACTCAACATAAAACTGTTTCAGAACACTTATCTCATTTTAAAAAAAAAAAAAACAAAGCAATGAAATGTCAACAAAACTTTCATCATAATTTATATAAGAAGCACAATCAACTAATCTTGTGCCATGTGTAACACATCCTAGTTGGAGAGTCAACTAAAATAGGTAGATATAAATTTTCTTCTGCAATACTTAATACAACACACGTATTTTGCTTAATACAACACACGTGAGGGGTAAAAGTACTATTTTAGTCTTATGGATTTAAAAGAGAAAGTGAATAAGCAATACAAAAAAGAGAACCAAAAAATCTGGCTAAAAAACAAAAAAATTGACTTCCATAAAGCAGGTCAAAATCAACACAAACAAAACAAAAAATGTCAAAAAAAAAGAAGAAAAGAGAGCCATCTTTCTGAGTTGGTTATGAATGAAAGAGAGTCATCTTTCTAGGATGGTTATGAATGAAGGAGAGTCATCTTTCTGGAATGACTTTCAAGCATGAATATCACATTTCTGGGCTGGTTCACAAAAAAAAAAAAAAAAAAAAAAAACCATCTTTCTGGGTTGGTTATGAATGAAAGAGAGTCATCTTTCTGGGATGGCTATGAATGAAGGAGAACCATCTTTCTGAATGACTTTCAAGCATGAATATCACCTTTCTTGCCATTCCATAAAAAAAAGTCATAGAACCAGCCCAGAAAGGTGATATTCATGCTTGAAAGCGATTCCAGAAAGATGGTTCTCCTTCATTCATAGTCATCCCAAAAATCCGGCTTTAGCCTCTCTCTTTTTTTGGCAAAACTTATATTTGGGTCACCCAACTTTTCAAAAACTTGCAATGCAGTCACCAAAAGTTTAAAATTGTTATTTTTGCTACTGAACAAAAATTATGTCGCAAGGGAACCCATTTTTTGACGAACGGTAAACTCAGACGTTAAGTCTGAATGAAATCTCTATTTTACCTTCTAAATATAATTTTTTGTGTAATATTAAAAATATAAAAGGGTCCAACTGAAAAACAAAATATTACACTTGTCATTTGTATAAAATGAAGGGGTCAAAGTATAATAAAAAGAAAAGAAATGGCAATTTGAATGTATGGACAAAATTAATCTTTCATCTAATAAATCATCCACCATTTATCGTAAAACAAACAAATAAATGTATCATGATAAAAGATAACGTTTGTACAAAAATAACTCTAAATTTAATAAATCACTCACCATTGAATAATGTCAAATAAGTAATTTTTTGGGGCTAATCAATTCCATGAATAATTACAAAAATAACCCTAAATTAAATAAATCACTCACCATTGAATAAAGTTAAATAAGTGAATTTGTTATAGGCTAATAAATCCTATGAATAATCTATCTCTATCTATCTATCTCTACTATAAAAGTGTGAGTTATTTTTTACAAATTAATGTATGGAGAAAATTAACGTTTTATTTAATAAATCATTCACCATTTATTTAAGGACAAACAAGTAAATTTATCATGATAAAAAATAATGTGTGTACAAAAATAACCATAAATTTCATAAATCACTCACCATTGAATAGTGTCAAATAAGTAAATTTATTGTGGGCTAATCAATTACATTAATAATCGCAAAGCACAAATTATGGGGGAAAAAAGTTAATTCCAGATTTAACATTAATTCTAAATTTCAGATTTAACCGCAAAGCAGTTTCTATTCATTGTGGATGGTCCAGTAAATTCCAATGCAAGTATCGAAAATGCGGATGCCAAATTGAATGCTCTTTTCATTCAAACCCTATTGAAATATCATTCTCATTGACCATTCCATTCAGATTATTTTTATTTTTGCCACTAAAATTTGCAATTTCCCGGTCAACAAAGTCTCCAAACATCCCCTAGGCGCGCACATCCATTAATGGTGAGGCGAATCATACAAGTCAAACTATAAAGAATAACAAATTTTATGGCTACGACCCGGATTCAGGATTCCATTCAAACAGTCACACTTTGCATTTTAGTTTGTTACAAAAAATGTTTCACATTTTAAATTATGAAGTTTGTCAAAATTTGGGCATCGCAATGCACAAATTCTAAAGAAGAAAAAATAAGTTAATATCGGATTTAATATTATGGATAAAATTAACATTTTATCTAATAAACCATCCACCATTTATTTAAAGACAAACAAGTAAATTTATCATGATAAAAGATAATGTGTGTACAAAAATAACCCTAAAAATCATAAATCACTCATCATTGAATAGTGTCAAATAAGTAAATTTATTGTGGGCTAATCATTTCCATTAATAATCGCAAAGCACAAATTATGGAAAAAAAAAAGTTAATTTAAGATTTAACATTAATTCTAAATCAAATCTCTAAGATGCCCAAGTGTCTATCTTTGACCATATATATATATAAGCTATCACTAATTATGCATCTCTTTTTAACATGTAAAGCAATTTCTATTCATTGTGGATGGTCCAGTAAATTCCAATGCAAGTATCGAAAATTCAGATGCCGAATTGAATGCTCTTTTCATTCAAACCCTATTGAAATCTCACTCTCATTGACCATTCCATTCAAATTATTTTTATTTTTTCCACTAAAATTCGCAATGGATTTTCTTAAAGTTCAGGGACTAATGGTATAATTTTCCCTTAAATAAAATTTAAATTTTATTTCGGAGACATTTTTTTAACTTTAAAGTTAATTATGAGAATTTTTTAAATTATTTTTGGATTATTGAAATAATTATTCATTAATTTTTATTACAAGCATATCTTAAATATCAAATGGTTAACTAAATGATAGAATTTTAACAAAATCCAACTTTGCACCAAAAAAAAATGATCAAAACAATCATCATGTGACATACATGTGTCATTTTCCATTAATATTATTAACTCCCATGGACGTGAGAGGGTAAAGTGAGATGAATAGCAAAATTGTGTATGAAAGTGAGATACTTAATTTGTAGGTTAGGGTGCAAGGTGAGATTTAAGTACATACTTCCGGGTGCGAATCGTATTTTAGCCCCATAAAAATTAGGCCAAAAAAGTAAATATATCTCATCAAAGTTTCTAGGCCAAATAATGATTTTTCCCCCAAAGTATCCACTCAATCTCATAATGCCCCTCAATGTTAAAATTGTCCCAACTTCATACATAATCTTACTATTTGTCCCAGTTAGGACTCTCCCGTCAATGACCATTAGAAATGCTAACGGATGACTGGATGAGGGGTCACTTTGGTCATTTGATTTGGGGGCAATGTGAGATTTGGTTATAGTTCATCATTTAGTTGATATTTAAGATATTTTAAGTGAAAAATGGTTTTATAACAATCAAAACAAATTTTTAAAAAATTATATTATTTAAAAAAAATTAAAACAATATAATAGTGGATTCGGTTAATAATTAATTTATATCATTAACTGAACTTGCATATGTGGGATAGGTATACTATCTACATTTAGGTAATCTTTTGGTTTTTAAAATAATTTTGAATTATATTTTTTTATATAATTACAAAAAAAAATTGTGGTAGTCATATCAATTTTTCACTTAAAAATAATATTGAATTTTTTTAAAATTTTTCACTTAAAAATAATTATGGTAGTTAATCTTTTGATTTTAAAAATAATTTTGAATTATAATTTTTTTAAACCACTTACTATTCATTATCCGAGGGATAGTAATCCTAGTTTCAGGATTCGTAGCAAGAAGCTTAGATAACACAAACAATTATCCACATTAACGCAAACAAAATAACCCAGCCATCAACACAAACAAACTAACCCCACAAGACCATATATCCAACTTTGCTGCTTCGTACCCTTTTCGCCCCAATACCTTCGACGCAACGTACGCCAGTGTCCCACAAAACGTATGAAAAAGACCATCCCCTCGAATTTGCTTCGAAATCGCACTCAATCCAAAATCGGAGACTTTCAAATCACCATCTTCATCCAAAATATGTTTTTCGGTTTCAGGTCCCTGTAATAACGCTGCGTGCGTGACAAAATCTGATAGCTGAAATTAGCTGTTGGAAATATTGTCTCGCCTTTTCCTCTTTTAATCTCCCTTTAGCGACCTTATTGAAAAGCTCTCCCCCTTTGATGTACTCCATTACGGAGAATATTTTTTATTTAGTCGCCATTACTTCGAAAAGTTACACGATGTTCGGGTGCCGCACGCGACACATGATCGAGATCTTGCGCTTGATGTGGGCGATTAGACCGCCTTTCATGATCTTCTCCTTGTCGATCACTTTAATCGCAACGCTCTCATTCGTTTACACGTTCTCTGCGTGGTAGACCTTCGCGAGGCTCTCGTGGGCGAGTAGTTTCCTGATTTCTTATCAGCCTAATAGGAGCCCCTAGCTTTCTTCTCTGGTGGTGGTGGAGTTGTCGCCACCATCGGCGTTGGCGAAGATGGTTGGTGTATTAGCCATGGAATTTGGGGAAAAAGTCAATAGATTCAAACCCTAATTTGAAATTAGCGATGGAGTTTATGCTATTGAAAGGAGCTAAATTAAATTGTGAGGTTTGTAAAGTAGAAAAATGGTTGGGTTGGGGCTGGAAGCTGTATTTATATATTTTTAAAAATAATATTTTAAAAAAATTGTTTTGATTGTTATAAAACCATTTTTCACTTAAAATATCTTAAATATCAACTAAATGATGAACTATAACCAAATCTCACTTTGCCCCTCGAATCAAATGACCAAAATGACCCCTCATCCATTGGCATTTCTAACAGTTATTGACGGGAGGGTCCTAACTGAGACAAACAGTTAGATTGAGTATGAAGTTGGGAAAATTTTAACATTCGGCGGAATTATAAGATTGGGTAGATACTTTGGGGGAGAAATCATTATTTGGCCAAGTTTCTATCAAATCTCACTTTAGTTTTTTATGATTAATTTAATTCATATGAGAAATATACACATACATATATGTATGTATGTGTGTGTGTATATATATATATATATATATATATATATATATATATATATATATAACTTTATTATATCTCATGAAAAATATGATTTAAAATCTCATAAAGGACAATTTTCAGAAACATATATAGTTTTTTCGTATATAAGAACAATAATTAAAAGCCAACAAACATGATGGCAAAACACTTCGCAAAAGTTATTAAGAACACATACAACGCACGTGTACCTAACTAGTCTATACAAATACCTAACGAAATAGTTTTGGTATTAATAAACCAAAATACCACAATTTTTTTTATTCTTTATCTTATTTTTTATTTTCTTTATTTTTTTCTCTTAAAGGATTGGGCTTACCTTAGATCTTGCCATCTTGGAATTTGGGAGATCAGGCTCTTTGGGCTCCCTGAAGCTAAACGATTTCCTTTGCAGGCTGGACTCCTGTATAAACAAGCTCAACACAATGCTTTTAAAAACGGAATAATTGTGGGTCGGTACCTTTTGGAAAAATTAGGTGATAATCAGGCGGTGAAATTATAACCGTAAAAGTCTATAATTATTTTTTAAAATCACTAAAGTACATTTTTGGGGCAAAAACGACGAAAATACCCTTAATGAAGGAAAGACGCGCACACAAAGCCATTGTCTCAATTTGTGCGTTAGTAAAAAAAATTGGGCGTCGCTCAAAATTTTTGGAGTGTCGGTAAAAATTTTGGGTGTCTTTCAAAATTTTTGGGTGTCGCTCCAATTTTGCCTCAGTGTTTTTTATTAGGCATTGTATCTTGCAATTCAGTTTCGATATAATTTAATTAGGCAACGAATTTTTCTATTTTGCCTTAGTTTAAAATCACACGCGTTTAATGATTTAAAAATTAAGCATCGGTTCTTCCAATCATGCATATGTATTACTTAATTAGGAATCGTTTTTTACAATCATGTCTCGGTTTTAGTTTATTAGTCATCGCTATTTGTAATTCTGCCTCGGTGTTACTTAATTAAGCATTTTTCCTTCAAATCATGTATCGGTGTTACTTAATTAAGCATCGTTCCTTACAATCATGCTTCGGTCTTACAAAGTAGGCGTCGTTTCTTTAATATGATGACAGACTTCAATTTATTTTTCCAATCATGCCTCAGTGTTACTTGATTAAGCATCGTTCCTTCAAATCTTACCTCGGTAGTACTTAATTAAGCATCGTTCCATCAAATCATGTCTCAATGTTACTTAATTAGATGTTATTTCCAATCCTGACTCGGAGGCAACGACGCACACATTGGATAGATCATGGATGCCACTGCAAGTTGCGATGAATCAAAATATTTATATATAAGTCAATCAATAAACAACATTCATTTCCTTTCGATCTCTCATCTCATTCATTAGATTATCAATCAAAAAATAATCACTACAGACAACTGAAAAACTAAAATAATAAAGTGATGATTCGCACAAGGAAGGAAACCTGTTCCGAGCTCGAATGAGTTTGTTGGGCAAATTCAATCTAAAAGTGCAACAGAATCAAAAAGAGTGGCATTATTTCAAGTGTCACTATCTTAAATTTTTTGAATTATTTCGTGGTGACACTCTCTTAAATTATTAGGGCTCGGTGAGAAAGATTGAATGGAAGGAAGACGAGGGAGACCAAGAGGAGGAAGACGGGTATTATTGGAATTTTTTTATAAAAGTGGACTTTAGCGGTTGAATAAAAAAATAGGGAAGTAAAGCGGTTACAATTTCACGAAAGTTTACCGGCCCACAATTATTCCGGAAAAATTATAAGAAAAAATTGTGGGTTGATCCACTTTTTGAAGTTTCTAATCGCTAAAGTACCCTCTCTTTTTTTCAACCGAAAAAAGTCACTTTTAGTGGCAAAATGACTACGATACCCTTAATGAAGCTTAGTCACGTTATGGAGGTCATTATTTTTACACCACTGTTCAATAGTTTAAGTGCCTAGTCGAATTACATTGTGGTTCATCAATTTTATTGCATTAAGTTTTGCACTGCGATTCAATAGTTTAACTGCATAGTCTAATTGCACTGCGATTCATCAAATTTATTGCGTTAATTTTACATTGTGGTTCAATAGTTTAACTGTCTAGTCTAATTGCACTGCGGTTCATCAAATTTATTGCATTAATTTTACACCGCGGTTTAATAGTTTAACTGCCTAGTCTAATTGCACCGCGATTCATCAATTTTATTGCATTAATTTTTGAACCGCGATATATATACCTAATCCAAGTTGCACCACGATATCAACTTTTATGTACCGCGATGAATTAATTTTTAAAACTACTATAGAAAATGATAATAAACCAGACAATTTCCTCCGTCGTAAGCCTCTTCTTCCCTCTCCTCCTCCGCCTTTGTCCTACTGAAAAATCACTCAACCTAGCACAGATCCATTACAGTTTCGTACATAATGAATCAAAGAAACCGTTTACCTTTCGATGGCATTGCCCCGAATCCCCGTTTTGCGTAACAATAGTGATTTTCTAATCCAAAGTGTATTACCGGAGCTGTTGAAGAAGACGATGGCATTTTTGGAAAAATATTTTGAAAAGTGGCCTTTTGCATTTTTTAAAAAAAAACGGTAGACTTTTGGGGTTAAAATTTTTTGAAAAGGGACCTGCCAGAATTTTACCCAAATTATAACATTTGCAATCCACTTTCTTTCTAGGAAAAATTGTGAGTCGGTCCCCTTTTTAAAGTTTATAGCCCCTCCAGCCCACCCTTCTTTTTCATCAACCACTAAAGTCCCTTCTGAAAAATTGTTCGTAAAATGCCTAGATCATCCTCTTCCACAGCTCCGTTGAGTTCGAAAATCACGATTGTGCGCAACGAAATAGGGATCGAAATTGTAATAGATCTGTATTGGGTTGAAGGATTTTTCAGTAGAGACGAAGGCGGAGGTGGAGGAGTAGGAAGAAGACAGCTTACGATATAGGAGATGGAAAAAGAAGGTGGAGGATATGGTCTGGTTCATTACGTTTTGTATCACTGTGTAAAAATATCATATTAAATTGATGAACCACGGTGCAATTAGACTAGAAAATTAAACTATCGAACTGCATTGCAAAAATTAATGTAATAAAATTGATGAATCGCGGTTCAATTAGACTAGAAAATTAAAATATTAAACCGCGGTGCAAATATTAATGCAATAAAATTGATGAATCGCAGTGCAATTAGACTAGGAAATTAAACTATTGAACTGCGGTGTAAATATTAATGCAATAAAATTGATGAATCTCGATACAAACATTGATGTATCGCGGTGCATTTAGACTAGACAATATTACTATTGAACCGCAGTGCAAAAAATTGATGTATCGCGGTTCATTTGTAAGTGACATCCGAGCGCTTTTTCGGTTCATTAAGGGTATCGTAGTCATTTTACCCCCAAAAGTGAGTTTTTCCGATTGAAAAAAAAAAACTGGATTTGAGGGGTTATAAACTTTAAAAAGTGGACCTGCCCGAATTTCACCATTTTTTTTATTCAATCGATAAAGTGTTTTTATATAAATTTGTTCCAAAACTACCCACGACCTCCTGCTACTTCGTTCTTCTTCTTCTTTCGTCTTCTCATTTTCTTATTCTTCCGTCTTCTTCATCCTATTACTTCTTTCTCTTCACTATGTCACACACTCTTTCTCTCTCTCTTCTTCTCCCTTCTTCTCAGATCTGCTCGCCATCCAAGTTCGTCTTCATATCTCGTTTCTCCATTGCCGACCTCTTTTCATCTTCTCCGATCATTTTTTCAATAGCATTTGATTCCGAAAGAACCACATGACCCACCGCATATCAAATCGAAGCTCTCGATGAGATCTACAATACGCACTTGGTTTACCTCGTGATGTCTTCATTTAAGGCTCAAAAACGATGTTTAAGCACAGTTTTGGGTTTTGAAAGTTTTTCGATACCCAATTTTTACACACAAATTTGGGGGCAGTGTTATACTAAAGTATAATCATCCTCGATTGTGTTGATCTGAGGCAGGGGGTTGTTCACTATGATTGGTAAAGGATGTAGCTTTTCAATGAATTTTTCATCGATAAGATTTTGGATGGCAGCTCTGAGCAGGTAGCATTTGTCGGTGAGATGACCAATGTTTTGGTGATATTCGCAGTATTGGGAATATTTCCATGTGCTGGGTAATAGGTTTGGAGGTCTGTAATAATTTTGTCTATTTCGATGTCCAACTTTGTTAATATTTGGTAACAGTGTTCAATTCTGTCCATTTCGATATCCAACTTTGTTGATATTTGGTGGCAGTTTTAAGAATTTTTACGATGCGATACCAAAAATTAGATAGACTTCAAATGTGTTTTACAATGCCCAATGTTTTTCATTCTGATGCCTAAATTTGGGTAGTGGCTATTTAAATTTCTATGTTCAAATTGACATATTTCAATTGTGCATTGCAATTTCAATTGGGCATTATAATGCCCAATGTTTTCATTTTGATGCCCAAATTGGCTTTATATACGCACCTTTCCTTCATTAAGGATATCTTCATCATTTTCCCCTCAAAAATATACTTTAATGGTTAAAATCAAATATAAGAAACTTTTTCAATTATAATATCATCACAATGAACCAACCCAAGTATCACCCTTTAAAAACAATGAAAGAAAATTATCGGCCGATACGTGGATTTTTGACCGCTTTAGTCCACAATATTTCTATCAAATGCTACAGTGCAATTTCATACTCACGATGACAAATGCATACATCATTTGATATCAAATGATACATTTGTACCAGTCCCCTATTCTCCCAAACAATAACTCAAAAGTGTAGTTTCAATTCAAACTTTCAGAACTAAAGCATAGGTATAATGCTCGAGCTTTTACAAGGGAAGGGCAAATAAACTAACGAACGGACGGGTCTGGTGTCCTATATACACACAAAGCTTTTGGCAAATTTTCAGTAACCACAACTTACAACAACATTCTATTGCTAAACATTACCACCTGTTCTGCTCATACCAAGTTTTGAACCTTTGACCTCAGAGTGGTCGAACTCAAGCAACACCCACCAAGGTACAAGAATGCACGTACTAGTGAGAACCCCGTTTCGAACCTCGTCAATTCAAGACGAAAGATGATTCTAAGAAATTGGGGTGTCTACAGTAATTGCATTCATGCATCACTCCAACAAACCACATCAAAGAAAAAGAAAACTTCGTCGTTTTCTTTGCAAAAGAATCTTCACAAAGGATAGAAATTAATCAACGCTACTCTCTCCTACGATTTCATTCTTGATCAACTTGATACGAGCAATCAACGACCTGAAGAAGAGGCTATAACATTGTATTCTTTCAAATTCTTTTGGAAATTATCCAAAAGAGTCTGTAGTTGCAGAACTCCAGCAGCCTTCTTCGAGAGAATGGCATTCAGTTTTGAAATATACTCATCCAGCTGATTGCCTGGTTGGTCAACTTCTTCCAATAATTTCATTTCCTGTATGAAAATGAAGCTAATTACATGGTGCAACTTATATTTGCATAAAGCCAATGCACAAAATCACTAACCTCCCTAACAATATCCATTGTCTCCTCCACCAGTCTCCGATGAACAATTACAAGATCTTCTTCTTCCTACAGTAAAGCAGACCATGCTTCAATTGGCAACTAAAAGAAAAATGGGGAAAGGGGTACTCCATTCGGATCATTACCTTTAAAAGGGCATTAAAGTCATCATTGAAATACGAGTTTGTACCCTCAAAGCTTGTTATATCTCTTGGTTTCATTTGAGTGCCATATTTCTGCATGTTACCCTCTGATGCTGTGGGTTTAACGGTCTTCTCAGGATACTCAATATAATCATCCATCGTTTCTTCTCGAAAACCTGCATGGCCCTTGTAATCATCTGTAAATACAGTTGACAATGAACTGCTGAGTGTCCTTCCATTTGAAGCACGCTCAATGTTAAAAGATTGGGAGGATTCCCTATCAGTTTGTTTGGACCATCCAAACCTGTTACTTTCAGGCCGTACATCCAAATTATTATTTTCCGAGCTTGGTAAGGTTGGTGACACTGAAGATAAAGGCAGTGCAATTGAGCTTCGAAGGTTCAAGGATAAAGATGATGGATCCTTCCTAAAGCTGCTCCCTTTAGATAAACTCTTAACCCTAAAAAATAGAAGTCTTAATAATTTCTGATCACAAAGAAAAATACCAATACTTAAGGAAACATTAAATATTTAACTAGCGTACTTTCTTGACATACGTACTCTAGATTCGGTTTATAAATTTCCTTAAACCTAAAACTGTCATCTCCACTAACAGAAATGTTGATACTGCACCAGTGCCTCCGCTTTTCTAACCCAATTTCCCAACATATAAGTTAATATTCACTGGAAAATTGGAGTTAAGATGGATAATTTGGGCTAAAATTGGGGCAATAATGCCACTTCAGCATTTATGTTAGTGAAGATGGACATCATTAGAGTTTTAGGGCCAATTTGCAAACCAAATCATAGCTATGCATGTGAATCTGCCGGAAAACATATTAAGTTATAAAGATTTGTAAGAAAAACATGGAAGCACACTAGTCATATAGGTCATTTTTCTTAAAATGAAACATGCGATTTGTGCGGACTTACCTGTCAGCATATCGTAACGTGTTTAGTGTGTGTTCACAGGATCCTGAGTTCGGTGAAATGCAGGAGATCATAACAGTACGAGAGTCGCCGATAAACGAATCTCTAAGAACTTCTGTCAGCTTACTCCCTCTAAATGGAATATGTCCCTGGTCATTATCAAGAGCTCTAATGCATTCCTTTAAAGCTAGTAAGCTTTTATTAATTTCAGCACCTTCCATTCTGCATGACAATGTATAAACAAGATTAGATCATTTAGCTTCTAATGCAATTTATAGTGTTGTTGCTTTCTCAAATTCATATGAGAGGCTCACCTTGTCAGTTTATCATTATCAGTGGTATCTGCACCACGTTCACTTCCAGCCAGATCTATAAATGACAGCTTGCCGACATTTCGGGGAGGCTTTGATTCATTGCCTTCAACAAATCTCTTGACAGAAAGCTGAAGTATAGCATGTGATCGTGAGGATTCCTCATTTGCACCAGTTGTACCAGTACTCCTTGCAGCATTGCCTTTCTCAATCAACTCCTTGATTGTCTCCACATTTGATACCCTATATTCTTGCAGGCCCACAATGCAAACCTGCTGTTTTCCATCCTCCCTCATGCAAAGCTTCCTGCAAATGTTATGTTCACATTCAAAGGGTTAAAAGCTACTGAAAAAAATAAAAAAAATGCTACTGAAATACCAAAAGAAGATTTCTTTAGTCAAAGATAGTTCACTCACTTCCGATCATTAAGGAGATCAAAAACTTTCCCTCCATAGATCTCAAAAAAACTAACCAACAACAGAAATCCTTGGTTCCGATAATTGTGGTGCATAAGCTTGAAAATATCTTGGGATGCTTTGAGGGGAAGTGGTTGCATTGTATAAGTCTTTCCACTCCCTGAGGGAAGAAAATCATGATTAATTCAAACCCAGCTAACAATGATTTTAAAATAACTTAAAATTTTACAAACATCCTTGGTAAAAGCTTAAATAGGAAAATTGAACTACGAAACAAGAATATCCTGATCCTCATAGCACATCCACATACTGAACTGTGATAAGAAGATTTAGGTGTACTTAAGCAGTGAAAACTGTGGGCGCAGGCAAGAGAGAGAGAGAGAGAGAGAGTATTCTGCATGTCTAAGCTAAATTAGTTTCTATTTTGAAGTCTGAAGGAAATTGTATCTACCTGTATAAAAAAAAGTTGCATACTTAGCCAGTAAGCAATATTTAATACAAAAATATTTTTATACATTGTAACATCCACTCCACTTAGAAAGTGAAGATTATCATCCATAAATACCACCTACTAGTTTAATAATAAAAATTTAGAGAAGCAAACATATCCAGAAATTACGGAAATAGAAGACACAGAAAAATAGGGGCTAGTCATGGCCACGCCAAACAGAAGAGTAGAGTTGGCAATATATTGTCATTGATAAATATTTTGGGATAATAGCCATTTGAATCTTCAAGTTGGTGTATTCTCAAGAATAAATGACATACACTGAATCGCATGCTAAATTGGTTAGGAGTAAGCAACTGTTGAGTAGTACCAATTAACAAACCAGTAACTATGCGTGGCTTATTTATTACTCAAGAAGAAACAACAAATAAGCAAATAAACACTTGTAACCATCACAGCTATTTTGGCAGTAATACAAGGTTCTATGAAACATATGAACGATGTCCATGTCAATAACAGTCTGACAGTCTAACACGTTAAATGACTTGAATCAATCCCATGGGCCTTATAATGAAATATGTTTGAAGTCCATGCGCACAAGGTGGATTGGCAACTCAGGGACCACCTGGGATGCGTCAATATAAAAGGCTATAACGGTACTCAAAATTAGTATCTCAAAATGGACCAATGCACTTGCCTGTTTGTCCATAAGCAAAGCAAGTTGCTTTAGTTCGCTGAAAGATTATAGGGACTATAGGCTCCACAGTTTGTGAGTATATCTACAGCAAAAAAGAAGAGATAAGTATATGACATAATCAGCTAGAAATATGGAGCACTAGACTTGAGTACTTCATGCACTCACTTCATCATTGGAAACATCCTCATTCATCACAGCATCAAATAAAAATTCATGTTTCTCAACATATTCTGTTAGATCAACCTGCAAAAAGGTTAATAAATTAGTGTCTGCAAAAAATAACTTTTTGTTCACCATTTGTAATCTGTACAAAAGATATGCAAGTTCAGAGTAAATGAGTAATTATAGGAAATGAGAAAAGCAGGTGGGAGGTTGGCTGGGAAATCGACGGCAACTAGGTCATTGATGTCCCAAGTTGATATTAAGATCATTCAACAAGCCAAATGCTCGAGTTAATGAAAGGAAACTAAATGAATCAAGTACACTTATGAGTACACAAGAAGGGTAAAGAAACTCATTACTACATGAAATAATCTCCCATCTCCAATGGCTAAAGTACCACATTCGTCACGACAGCATATCAGAGAAAAGCCATAATCTCCCATCTCCAAGGGCTAAAGTACCACATTCGTCACGACAGCATATCAGAGAAAAGCTACTAATGCATGAAATATCTAACCGCATTGTTGTTATACAAAAAATGTCCGAAAATGGTGTTCTTTCATCATTGAATGCTAAAATTTACCAATGGAAATATTCTCTTCAATCTAGTTCTCATTTTCACGTCTTGCTTAATTCCAATTCATGTATGCATCCAAAAAACACGACTCCCAAATGATTATAATAACCAAGTAATGCCATAACCAATTGTGGTAACATATTAAAAGAAGAGATTACAGTCTGCAACATAATTTTAACAATTATGAACTGCAACTTTAAATAATTGAGTTTTTCTCTTCATAGCTCAAACAAGCGCAACATAGGGCCCAATTCCAGCTGGATTGACCAGGAACTTACCTTGAGTTTTGTTTCATGAACAACAAGAGAATTCTTTTTAGGGCTTATGGATATGATGTCTTCATCCTGTTTTGCTATTTCCTTTTTATTTAGTGGCCTCTTGCGTACCTGCACTCATAATAGATCAATTTTATCATAAATAGAAGAATAAAAAAGAAAACAAGTTCTTGGAATTTTGATGTGTATCAACACAATGAAACTTGGCTTATCAAGTAGACATATACTAATTGGAAACCCAACACCTTTTTCTGATTTATGAATCCCAACAATATCCATTTTTTGAGTTAAACATTGTCAATCATGTTGGCATTTGCAATTGATAAACAGGGTAAAAAGGACTGGAACCTTAGCCAGAAGTTTAAAGAATAACACTTTTTAATTACAACGAGAAAAATCCGTACCACAACTTTGATCTTAGCAACAGTACTGGCCCTCTCTTTATCTGTTGAAAGGCTTTTAAGAAGGCTATTCTCAGACAAACTTCGAGGCCGATTATCAAGTTTTTCTGACGGAACAAATGCCTCAGAATTATCAAAACCTTGACTGTTGAAAGGCAGGTTTGATACATGTCTGTTGTTTTGGCTATGAAACTGCATATATAAAAGAATGGTATTAATGCATTAATATATGAGCCCACAAGTCCATACCAACTTAAATTAAATTGATATTGATAGCAAAACGTAATATCTATTTTCATAATAAATGGCAACTCTGAGCATGCATAAAGTTTAAACTCTCTTTCCCTTTAAACAATGCCAAGGTTTCAAAGACCAAGTGATGAGTTTTGGCATGTCATCCACCAGCAGAAATTGTTTGAACATCCAAATATGATAGGAAGGGCTTTCTCTACCTCACATGTAAGAAGCATTAGAAATCAAAAGAAAACGAGACAGGAAAAAAATGTTTTAAATAGAGGTTTATTTTCCTTTCCATTTAGAGTATACATCAAACAGACTCGGGTCCTAAAATTATACTCAATTTGGAAATGCGAATTGATACTAGAGAATCTCATATTTAACCACAAGAACTTTATAAACTCGAAACTTTGGATCTCTGACTATTTTAAAGCCCTTTTCCCAGCTTTCCCATCTGCTCACCTTTTACTCTGCATGCAGGGTTAAGTTACCAACACGGTGATCACAAGCACTCACAATATTTTTAGGTAACAAATGCAAGCAGAACTACTTGAACCCACGACCTTGACAAACAAGAGATCTAATACCATGTTAAGTTGGCAACTCATCTAAAAGTTTAAGCTATTAGATAGGGCTCAATAATGTATATCAAGCTTAACACAAGGTAATAGCTATTCTTGTCGGCCGCTCCTTAATTTGCATTCCGAGAAAACTAATAACTATAAGGCTTCAAATAAAGTTCAATTTTGTAATTCTGAGTTATTCTGCGAGTTTAAGAATGACATATTATTCACTATCTGGGTATGTGTTAGGGCTTTAGAGATCTCTATGGTAAGATAGGATTTTGGATGCAAAAACTTGTGAATATAAATAGAGTTTGAATAGGAAATATCAGTGTACTCTATGCCACAATATATTTGCTCGAGTATTCCGTTATCTTTTAGTGCCACACTATGCAATTATTCAATTATGTGAGCTTTCTCATTTCACACGTTATGTTTTCCTCTTCAATTTGGTGGTTATTTAATGCCACTCTTTGTATTTTTCTCTCTTCAAGCCACGTCAATTCGAAAAGCCTTGCAAGCTCTATGATTTCAGGTTTAACTCTTTCTTGCTCTGTGTTTCTGCTGTGCCAAGATTAGATTTATTGATCATAGATACCAAGACACATAAGCCACAACGTATAAGACAAGTAACAAAAAGACAGAGAGAATAATAGACCTAGACAAACCTCTGGTAAGAGCTCAGTGTCAAAGGAATTCAGATCAAGTAAGCCAGGGCTGAGCTCACTCGGCAACACTTGCTCCCCACTCCCATACATTCTCAAGCTTGAGGAGCGCATGTAAACTGAAGGAGTAAAAGAATCCTCGTTCCCTCCACCATTACCAACCCTCTGCACATTCCTGCTCAATCTCGAACCATCAACTCCATTATTGCCATATAACCCAAAGTCCTGCAACCATTGTAAACCCTCAGGTACTCATTGCCGAAATATAGGACTTTCAAGCTAATTTAAATTATAAAAATGTAGACTATTCATTATAATTAATCTATCTATACAGCTCAAAGAGACCTAATTTTCATTTCCATGTAACTCCAAGCAAACAATCTCATTTCAAATAATTTCACTTCCTATTTTGTTATACTGGTTAAACCCAATGCAAATGGCAGAAATGTACCTCTTCACCTCTATACATTTGACTTTTCAAACCTAGCCTCTTTGAAGGGGACAGAGCGAATATTAGATACCACAAACCTCAGTCTTAAGTAAATACAGTCTCCTTAAACTTGTCCATTGAAAAAGATAGATACTGTGTTAAATCATTTCTTCTCTGTTCAAAATTGAAGTTAGTAACTTGAATCCACCACTATTTTCGTTATGTTTCAATCATTTCCTATTATGTTAATATAACAATTTTTCAAATCATTTCCTATTTTGTTATAATGGTTTAATTGTTTCTATCTATATTTGAAGGATTAGAAAGCTACTCTCTACACAAGTACTTGCATGCGCATGTATATACATTCATACATACATACACAGACCAACGGAAGCAAAATGACAATCATGAATTATATGATAAAATGAATTTACAGTTTGATTAGAGGAGTGGAGGTGGTGGAGGCCGGCGGATTGAAGCCATTTGTTGTTGAAATTAGCGTCGAGAAAGGTTTCCGAATACTGACGCTGGTGGTGGTGGTGACCGGTGGAGCCCGATCTCTGCATTTGTCTCCCAACAGCCGCGTTCATCTCTCTCCGTCGATTCTCTCTCTACCACCGCCGAATTAGGGATTTAATCTGATTCTCTCGCTGGTTAATTTAGAAAACAACCATTTGAGCCTGCCTGCCGGCCGGTCGTACGGTAAATAAAAAAGAGTCAGGAGGGCGACAGCGACAGTTTGTGTGTGCGAGTGGAGGGGAGGGATTTTGTGTTTTTGAAAGCAATTCGTTTTTTGAAACTTTTGAAAAGAAAGACCGGGTAGAGAGAGAAGGTGGCGTGGTGGTGGTGGTGGTGGGCGGCAACTCAGATATACGTGTGTATATATTTATAATATATTATATATATATATATATATATATATATATATTAGTATACGTATCCTTGTCATAGGCATTGTGTAGGTATGAGATCGGTTTAATGAATAGTCCGGATGAACAAAACTCATAACTGAAGTGGTAATTCAAACAAAACTTACAGAAAGTTTTATGTGTAATTGTAGAGGTGTAATTCAAGCATAACTCATAACTGAGGGGTTTATTTATTACTCATGTACTCCCTCCGGACCTATATATAAGCAAAAAATATCAAATTTTGGTGGACTTAAATATAAGCAAAAATCACCATATTAAACTCTACTCATAACTTCCAAGAAGTTTGGTACCAAAAATACGCCTTGTTAATTCTTTTGTTTTTCAAGGTGTGTGCACATTCACTTAGGGGTGTAAGTGGTTCGGTTTGGTTTGGTTTATGCCAAAACCACAAACCGAACCGCCTACTAGTGGTTCCAAAAATCTCAAACCGAACCGAACCGAGTAAGACTTGGAACCGAACCGAACCACTCGGTTTGGTTTGGTTTGGTTCGGTTTTGTGGTTTATATAAATTAGTTTTAATGAAATTAACCAACATTAAAAATAACAAGGAAAATAAGATTTTAATTTGGAATTAACATCAAAATTAAGGAATAACTTACTAACAACAAATTATCATAACAAATTCAAAAATAAACACAAACAATGGAAGAAATAATAGTTCTCCAACAATCAAGATTTTGTTTGGTTTAGTATCCGTATATATATATATATATATATATATATATATATATATATATATATATATATATATATATATATATATATATATATATATATAATGAATAAATCAATGGTTCAAAATAGTTAATAAATGTTATATAATATATATAATATAATAAATAAACATATATATATAAGGTGGTTTGGTTCGGTTCGGTTTGGTTTGGTTCGATACCAAAAACCATGAACCGAACCGAACCGCGTGGTTTTCCAATTTTTGAAACCGAAACCGAACCATCTTCGACTAAAACCGAACCAAACCAACTGGTTTGGTTTGGTTTGGTTCGGTTCCGTGGTTCGATAGTTCCGATTTACACCCCTACATTCACTATACACAAAGAGCCACTAATTATAAAAGGAAGTATAATGAATTGATGACAATGAGTTAATATTACATTAATTGTCATCAGTTTTAAGTGGGATACTTAAGGATATTTTAGTAAGTATATTTTTGTTTTATATAAAATCAAGACAATTTAACTAATTTAACTTTCTTAATCTGTGTAAAATCGGTTAGTTTTGCTTATATATAGGTCCGGATGGAGTATTTGCGAATCAATTTGGACCGTCAGTTATATTTAGTACAATTCTATCAGGGCCGTCAGTTAAACCCTGAGCTCTTTTATAATATAGATGTAGATATACACGAGTTTTCAATGAATCATTAATGCAATAAATGAAATTTTAGCCTTTATAACAAGTAAAATCATATACTCCTTTCATTCCTAAATTATCGTTCTCTTTTTTTTTCACCCATCCGAAAATAATTGTTTAATTTGAAACTTACCTTTTTAGAACATCACTTTTACCATTTTACCCTTACTTTTTCATCATACTTTAATTATGGGTCACATACACATGGGCTTTAAAAGAAACTACATATTAAAACAATATAAATAATCAAGTCAATTGTTTTTTTCTTAATTCGTACGCCGGGTCAACTAGTACGATAATTTAGGGACGGAGGGAATATATATATATATATATAAGTTTTTAATAGTTGCTTTCTCTCACTAACGTGTTACTATTAATATTATCCATTTGATCAACAATAATAGATTGAGATTTATTAATGCAATTAATAGTTCGTATTTTTTAAGATGAATTACTATCCAATTAATCTAGATCAATTAATAAGCTATCCAATTAATCTAAATCTTTAATTTTTTATCCAAGAAAAATATAATAGTAACCAGTGGGAGGAATAACATTCGGTAAACCCATATATATATATATATAGAGAGAGAGAGAGAGAGAGAGAGAGATAGGGGTTTATTTTTTCTGTTGATTCTTGTGTACCGTGTAAAGTTTGGTATCTAACTAATTCAACAAATCATTTAATTCGCATTTATTAAATTATTAAGAGAATCATCAATGCAATTATAGATATGATATGGTTGTGAGTAATTAGCATTCTCAATCAGATGCGGTAATTTTTATCTCTTTTTCACATTCAATTAAGAGAGACACATTTGATGCAAATGTGGTTTAGAACTCTTGTGGTGTGTGTCACCATTAAAATGAAAATTGATAAAAAAAAAATAATAATAATAAAATAAAAATGATCATTTAATAGGTAGAATTTTCAAAAAAAAAAGTGTTGACTAGCATATGTTCACATCTTCAATTAAAATGTAAAAAAAAATATCATCTTTATCAAGAACTAGTTTTGTTAACCAGTGCGTTAAACGCACGATCATTTTTCTTTTTCAATTAAATCGTACACAAATAAAATAAAGAGAATAAAAAATCTTAAAAGATAAAATAAGATGAATCGGTTTATTAACAAATACACATCAGTATATCAATAATCATTATAGATTCTAAAAAATTTCCTTATACACAACATTTGTTGTTTTATTAGCTGGTTTTTCATCTTCGCCACATATCAATATCTTCAAATCAAAATAATTTGTTACTCTAGAAGCTGCAACATATATGCCCATGACTAAATAATGGTTTCTTTAAGAAGAGACCTACATACAATTATTGATCTTGGCACTTGTTAATTGTCATTGCATATAAAACCAGGAATGAAAATTGTCTTCTCTGAAACTTGAATGTCAGGCTTAGATTAGATAGAGTTTTTTTTTTTTAAAAAAAAATTTGTAGACCTTTCTCCTAAAGGGGGAGGAATCTGACACCTCACATTTTTAAAAGTCTCAATTATATCACTGGGCCACCCCTTAAGGTCTACGTCGGATGGAGTTAATTACAATATTGGGATAAAAACATTTTCTCTAACATTCTTTCCTTTCAAAAAATTTGTTTCAACAATGTGATACCCAAGATTTATGATGATTAGTCTTATTCCATTGTACAATACAGTATGGTCAATATTTCTCAATAGCATTACTGGAACACCAATTCTAAGTGTCAATCCATGGTCTGGCAACCCCGAACACTTTATACTTGTTGGTCCATAATAATGCTCAAATAGGCTAGAGGGAGGTGAATAGCCTATAATGCCAATTTAAAAACTTTTCCTTTGGATATACATAAAGCGTAGTTTAGTTGGCAAATACAGATTATCAAGTTGGGTATGTCTACCGGTAGAGGCTATCGGTAGACTTTCCCAAGGCAGAAATAACACCTCTGCCGATAAACTGTTTATTCAAATCAAAAGCCTTGTAAAAGATTTGTGCAGCGGAAAGTAAAGAGGCTATGATTTGGAGAAGTCATAAGTGGTTGTACACGAATATATGTTCAGAACAACAACACATTTATTTCTTCTTTCAAATGCAGGTTTAGGAGATCAAGTAGAGAGTGGTTTTTCTAAAGATAAATCATTTATAAAAACCTCATAGATATTTAAGGACTGAAAGAGTAAAATATTAGTAAGAACATATGAATTTATTCAAATATAAATTACATATTACATCAGTCTAAATAATCTATATGCAGTTTCTGGTTTTCACTTCCTATGTCTCGATCATTGCTTAATTATTCATTCAAGGATCTTTTAAGCTTGCAAAGGACAATAGGAGATGAGAATGAGAAACTGTTATGAGAAGATGATTTTTAAGGTCGTTCAGATATAAAAATATCTGAACGATTTGAGTGCAAAGCACTCATCCTCCCATGATGATTGATAATTGCACAATCAACATCATTTGTATAAGAATACAAATCTGAAGATATGAATGCAATATCTACAGACAGCTCTTCATTTTCTTCAGACATTGTCTAACATCAATCTTCAGATCTTGATCTCTGCCTATTGAAGTTTCTGATCACTCTCATCTTTTCCAAGCTTGTCTTCCTAACAATCCACTGAAAGTGTCTTGCCATGAGCTTGGATGAGTTCACTGCAATCTGTTGAAGAGTTCAGAGATACGTTGGTGAAGACGATCTCTTTGAAGATTTCTTTTCTATGAAGTTCTTGAGCAGATTGAGTTACTCGTTGCTCACAGTGTATCGATTGATGATCTTCGATGTAGCTCACACTGTTATTTTGTTGCCACGGTTTTTCACTTTGTGTCTGAGCACGATAGAGGGTTTATATAGGCGAAAATCAATATGATCGTTGAGAGATGAGGACTCGAAGATTTTTATCCGTTGGAGATGAAGTGATTGAAGAATATCGGATATAGATCTTTGTCCATGAGATCTTTGACTTGTTTGGAACGAAGATTTAGTCCTGTAGATCTTGGAACTCGTTGTCTGTCAGACTAGGTTGAAAAAAAGTCGAAGAGTAGGTCGATGTACATTTGCCTGTCAAGTGGTCTGTTCAATAAAGTAATTACTTTTTAACTTTAACAGACTACTTGAGTGAGAGAAAGTCTTGTAGCTTTAAGTATGTCAGGCTTTATGAGGCACGGACATATTTATCTTGATTTGAGCGGTTAGTTGACTTTTCCTAGCACGTCGTGGGGAGCTTCGAACCGGTGGAGCGAGGTCTTCGATGTAGGAGAGTTGATGTCTGCACGAGCTTTTGAACTTGTGGCATGTGGAAGGCTTTTGACATAGCCGCAAGTCTTCCTGCTACGTCTGTCAAGCCTTTTTGATCATCATATAGGAGGTAGGACTAGATCAAGTCACACCTAATCTAAGACCTATGTGAAATCATACAAGTTGCCACACAGCTCGCAAAATATGATAAGAATGCCTTCTGAACAGGAGAACCACAGCTCGCAAAAACTTTTAGGAAGTTGCTTGGAGTTAAGGAGGGTAAGAACGGACAAGACTGGGTATTGGACTGGGTTGCCCTTACCTCTGACTCCCCTTTGCTTCGACTACCAGGGATAATAAGCTGGCATGTTAAAGGATACGAACCTCGAGTTGTACTGGAAGCCGAGATACCACACCCCTATTGGGGTAGCTGCCATGGTGGAAGATTTCCCAGCGAGTGGCCGGGCATTTTTTTACGTTTCTAGTCTGCACAAGCTTACTTTTTGCTTCTTCTTTACATCCTATTTCAATCACAACTTCTAACAACTGTTTGTAATTCACCCTGCAGATATAAGGCAACTTGAGGACTCACAGCGATTTCTCCAAGCTATGAGGAGGGGGGCCATGGGAAGAAACAACCAAATGGTTGGGCAACAACCTGCTCGCCTCCCTACCATTCCTGCTACAAACGCTGGTCGAGGCCCAAGCCGAGTGTCTGAAACAAATCGAGCAGCCATCACTATCCCTAACCTTTCTGCTACAGCAACTCCCATCCCGACTCCCACTGCTACCCAGCAACCAAAACGGCCTGCCCCTGAAGCTCCAAATGAGAGAAGGACCAGGTCGCGGACGGACCAAAGCGAACCGGCCGAAGCATCGAGCTCGCAAGCACCCATCTGGCAAAGGGAAAATTTCGAGATGCCAGAAACCCGCGAGCTAGCGGCCAAGCTGATAGCAGAAGTGGCCAACGTCCCCGACTTGGCCAATCTCAACACAAACAGACGAGGTGGGCATGCGCCACCGTTGGGCTTGGGATGGTGAAAAGACTTCGCCATACCGGCATTCGAAGAAGAAGCACCGAGCTTCCTAGCTCCGTCCTGATCGGCGAAATAGGAATGTGCATGACCGAGGTAACTAATTCTCTTATCATCATCAAAACAAAGCATTATTATGCACTCTCATTTTTCTGTCCTTTTATTTCAGATGGCCAGCAAAACTGAACTCCTATATGACTGATTGATTGACAACCTGAAATCCTCCAGTTCGCTATCCTTAGAAAAAAGCACTCTTGAAGAGCAGGTCAATTCCCTCCGTGCCGAGCTTAAGGAGAGCGAAGAAAACATGACCTCGAAAGTCACTAAGCTTTCCAAATTATAAGAAGAAAAGAAGATTCTTGAAGCCCATTTGAACTTCTCCAAAAAAATCTGAAGAGACGGCACTCAATAACATAAGTCAGGTGAGGAAAGAGCTCAAGGCGGCGACCAACGAGCTGGCGAAAACGAATAAGGAAGCCGCTGAAAAGGAAAAATAGCTGAGGGCAAAGCTATCCCAAGCCAACGAGGAATAGAAAGAGGCAATCATTGCCGACTACAAAAACTCTGAAGGTTTTCAAGCTAGCATCGAGGAGGAGGCATACACATTCTTTCTGCAAAGAGTAAACCATGTCCTTAGGCAGCTAGCATGCAGCGGTATGGAAATTCAACCAGACCAGCTCGCCCAATGGGGAACTAACACCCCGTTCTGCCCCTCCGCTCGTCCGGACCACGCCTTAGTGCTAGTGCTGTCAAAATCGAGCCCGGCCCATAGGCCCGGTCCAGCCCACCCGATTTTTCAAGGGCTTGGGCTTCAAATTAGAAGGCCCGAAAAAAACCGGGCCTCATTGACCCGGCCCAGAAGGCCCATGGGCTGCGAGTGGCCCGAACATATAAAACCCGCAAAGCCCGGGCCGGCCCGGAATGCATGTTGATCAGATCAATTGATTGTTGATAAAAATATTAAAAGCCGAAGTCAGTCACAGAGAGTAAGTAATTGACTAAAGATAATAATTTAAAAAGCTAAAAAGCCAAAAACTTTAAAAAAACGGAAAAGTGGAAAACCCTATCAGGCTATCACTCAAAAGTCAAAGAGTCACTGTAATCTAGTAAATCTACTAATAGTCTAATACTATTCTACTTTACAGATTACAATTTACAGTAAACCATAAACGACTGTTAGCGTGTTACGAACGCGCCGGACGGCTCTCAAACTCTTTCTGATCTCTCCGCCGTGGCGTGACTGGCGTCTGATCTGAGTGATCTCTCGTCTTCCTATAATTTTTGATGTGTTATATAATATTTATTACATAATTTGTGAGTTTTTTTGAATTAAAAAAAAAACAGTTTGTTTTGGCCCATAGGCCCAGAGGCCCGAAGCACACATGGGCTGGGCTTGACTTTTACTAGGCCCGCTCATGTTTAGGCCCCGCCCAGCCCGGCCTGTCGTCAAGTGAAGCCCGCCGGGATCGGGCCGGGCCAGCCCGGCCCAGCCCATCTGACAGCTCTACTTAGTGCCATACACAGTGGATGAGCTGACCTCCTTGGCTCAACTAGATTCTCAGAAAGGATTAGCTGCCTGGACCCCTCCACCAACTGTTGAGACCACCGTCACCGACCTCATGACTCAAATCTGGATGGCGAAAGCACAAGAAACTGAGACCCTAGCTGTTCATGTTACTGACGACGATGGAGAGGTAGTCGTAATCAAAGACCCGACCACAAATGAAGTGGCTGAGCCTACCCAACCTGCTGCCGACCAGACTACTACTGCTAACCCTTGAAGTTTTTCCTGGCCTGCGTGCCATAGCTGTGTTTTTTGGGAAACAATTTACAAACAATTTACATCTTTTCGGGCTTGTAACATCTTAACATTTCTTGCTTCTAATATCTCCGTGAATGCTCATACTTTGTCTGCTTGCATTCTCATTAATATTTCAACTATTACTATTTTGAAAAGCAATCTTTTAAGTCAAGCAAGTTCATTCCCGGTTTGTCGAAATGAAAAATGCAAGTCCTTTATCTTCACCCGAGCTGAGACGGCTCGAAATTATGAAGCATGATAGAAGCAACTAGCTCGAACATCAACCATTTTTCACGAGCAGGGGCAACTCATGCTCGCGAAAGAGAGAATAATCGAGAATAACCAAAACAACTAACTCGACTCGAACACCAACCCTTTTCCACGAGCAGAGATACCTCCTGCTCGTGAAAAAGAGAATAATCGAGATAACATTAACCCACTCAAACACTTTCACATCGGGCAAGGAAACTACCCTACCTGCCAAAAGTATAACTGAGTTTTGCATTAAATGTTGTAAACAGAATAACCAAAAAATGAAAACCAATGCATGCTCGTTCATTTCACCTCAACTTTTAAGACAGGAAAAAAAACAAACATCTTGAACGCTGTCAATCATCGATAATATTTTTTTCAAATGATCTGCATGCCATGGATGCTTCAGCTCGATGTCATCCTCTGTTCGCAACATGTAGGTTCATTCCTTAACAATTCGGACTATCTGAAAAGGACCTTCCCAATTGGGAGAAAGCTTCCCCCATTCTGCCCGATGACATGTCGCCTCAATTTTACGGAGAACCCACTCCCCCACAGCAAATGACCGACCACGAACCCTTTTATCGTGATGGGCCTTTGCTCACTATTTGTAATTAGCCATTCTCATTTTGGACTCCAACCGTTTTTCCTCTAATAAATCCAAATCGGCCGACCGAGCTATACTATTGGATTCGACATCATAGTGTAATACTCTATGATTGGGCAAATATATCTCAATCGGTGCCATGGCCTCAGATCCATAAGCCATAGAAAAAGTCGTCTCCCCGGTGGGCCTTCTAACTATTGTTCTGACCGCCCACAAGGCTGAAGGTAGCTCATCCACCCATCTTCCTGCCTTACCTTCAAGATTTCGCTTAAGGACATGCAGGACTTGTCTATTAGCAACCTCAGCTTAGCCGTTACCCTGAGGATATGCCACCGAGGACTGCCAATGCTTCACGCGCATCTGCTCACACGCCTTTGTGAACTTTTCCGAGAATTGAGTCCCATAATCGGATACTATTGCCCGTGGTACTCCAAATCTACACCATATATGCCCATGCACGAAGTCAATCACATTAACCTCGCTAATTGTTGCCAAAGGCTTAGCCTCTACCCACTTGGTAAAATAATCAACAGCCACCACTGCATACTTAAACTTCGAACGGGCCAAGGGAAATGGGCCAATGAGGTCTATACCCCACATATCAAATGGCCATGATGCCACCAGAGGAGTCTGCTCAGTAGAGGGTAACCGAGGTATGTCGGCATAACGCTGACACTTATCACAACGCCGAACATACATTTTTGCATCTCGCCTCAAAGTAATCCAGTAGAAACCTACAGCCAAAACCTTTACTGCCAAAGACCGTTGACCTGGATGCCCTCCACATTTTCCTTCATGAACTTCTCCCAAAATACCCTCGGTCAGCTCTGGTCGCACGCACCTGAGTAAAGGTCTAGTATATGATCGTCAATAAAGTATTTTATCGAAGACAACATACCGGCAAGCCCGCTTTTGAATAGTTCGAGCTTTCATCTTGTCTTCGGGCAAGGTTCCCTGCTCGATATATGCCGTCAGGTCATCTATCCAACACTTCGCGGCAGGCTCAATGTCCATTATTACTTCCCTCTCTATCACAGGGACCTCTAGGTATTCAATCATGACCGCCGGATGTAGAAACTGAATCCCGTCTTCAGCCATCTTGGACAAATAATTTGCTCGCATATTATCCTCGCGAGTTATCCACACCAACTCCCAGTAATCAAAATCCTTTAAAATCTCCTTCACCATAGCACAATAGCGAACTAACATCGGATGATGAACAACATAATCGCCCCTTACTTGATTCACGACCAACTGTGAATCATAATAGATAATCACTTCTCGAACTCCAATGCTTTGTGCGAGCTCAAGCCCGGCAATCAAGGATTCATACTCTGCCTGGTTATTGGATGCTGGAAACTTGAAACGCAATGCCTTTTCAAACTCCACATCCTGCTCGGGCAGGACTAACACCAAACCGGTTCCACTTCCAAACCTACTGGCTGAACCATCCATGTGTAACTCCCAACAATAATCTGGCCGAGGCCTTTGAACTGGTGCACTAGTTGATGCAGTCTTAGCCAAAACCTCCTCCTCGCTCGAATCCCTGAAGCTAGTCTCAGCCACAAAATCTGCCAAAGCTTATGCCTTAATTGCCCGCCGAGGCTGGTAATCAATTTCAAACTCAGTTAGCTCGATGGACCAAGTGAGTAAACGACCAGAGGAATCTGGCTTGTGCAAAATTTTCCTAAGGGGGGTGTCGGTGTACACAATGATAGAATGTGCAGAAAAATAAGCTCGGAGTTTCCGAGCAGCGACAACAAGCGAATACGCTAACTTTTCTGCATTAAAATATCGCCCCTCCACTTCAGTAAGGGCCTTGGAAACATAATATACAGGCTTTTGTAAGTTACATTCCTCTCTAACTAACACAGCGGCTACAACCTGCTCTGTGGCCGCCAAATACACAAAAAGCTTCTCGCCGAGGACTGGACTACTTAACAACAGAGGCTGCCCGAGATACTCAACCAGCTACTTGAAGGCTTCCTGGCATTCCTTCGTCCATTCAAACCCCTTGTTTCCACATAGCACCTTAAAAAACGGTAAACACCTCTCCGCCGACTTGGAAATGAAACGACCAAAAGCTATAACTCGGCCGTTGAGTTTCTGTACGTCCTTGATACATCGAGGAGGCTTCATAGTGACCAATGCCTTAATTTTCTCTGGATTGGCCTCTATACCCCTTTCTGTCACCATGAACCCCAGGAATTTGCCCGCCTTCAACCCGAACACGCACTTGCTCGGGTTAAGCTTCATATTATCTTTCCTGAGGTTGCCAAAAGTTTCTCCCAAGTCAACTGTGTGGTCATGCCCCTTTGTCTTCACCACCATATCATTGATGTAGGCCTCTACATTTCTGTCGATCTGCGAGCTGAAGACCCTATTCACCATCCGTTGGTAGGTAGCTCCTGCATTCTTCAGACCAAATGGCATCATTTTATAACAATACAGCCCTCCTGCTGCTCGGAAAGCTGTCAAGGCCTTATCCTTCTCGCTCATTTTGACTTGGTGATACCCGGAATACGCATCGATGAAACTTAGGAGCTCGAACCCCGCTATAGCATCCACCAGCTTGTCAATGTGAGGTAGGGGATAACAATCTTTCGGACAAGCCTTATTCAAATCGGTGAAGTCTACGCACATTCTCCATTTGCCATTGGACTTTTTGACCATAACAACATTAGCTAACCAAGTTGGATAATGTATTTCTTCAATGATATCAGCACTAAGCAGCTTCTCTACCTCTCCCTTGATAGCTTGGTCATTTTCGATAGAATAAACTCTAGGCCGTTGTTGAATTGGCCTAAATGCTAGGTCCACATTAAGACAATGAACTGCCACATGCTCACTCACCCCTTGCATATCCTCAGGTCTCCATGCGAACACATCTAAGCTTTCTTGTAGCTGCCTGATCAAATTAGCCCGAGCTTCCGCTGATAGTGCCCTACCAATTTTTATCTTCTGCTCGGGGTAAGCAGAATTGATAACCACCTCTTCAAGCTCGTCTTAAACGTGAACTCTGGTTCATCTCGCATTTGAAGTGTATCACACTCCATTTTTTCTTCTTCCTCGGCTTGAACTTCAACTGTATCAAGCTGATCTTCATCTGGCACCAAGGAAAGAAGGGAGTTGCAACAATCAGAAGCTCAAAGAAATTTGGTGGCTAACGAGCCAGTTGCTCAGCTCGCTGCAGCTCAGGCACAGGTGGTGCAGGCCGTGGGCGTTGTTCAAGCTCTAGGAGCTATGGGTCCCCCACAGGTCCCTCTCGTGCCCGTGGGTGGTTTGCCTCCAACCATTAATATGCAGGACTTTGAAGACCTGAAATGCCGTATAGAAGCATGGGAGCAGGGCAAAGACCTTGATGGAAATTTTCTGGGCACTTCAGCTAGCCCTCTGGCTCCTTGGATTGAGAATGCACCGCCATCACATGGACTCATCTTCACGAACATTAAAGAATATACAGGGAAAGACCAAGGCGAGAGATTGGTTGATGTCATTTGAGTCCCAGATCGGCCTGGTAACATCAGATGAGTCATTGAAAATTCGAGCTTTTGTGGGTGCGTTACAGGGAAGGGCATTGGCATGGATGGGAGCTCTTCCACGCAGATCAATCAACAACTGGGCTGACCTGCGAACAAAGGTTTTAGTAGATTTTAGGACTTTGGGCACACTTGCAAAGACAAGGGCCGATTTGTCTAAGGTTAAACAGGGAACTCACGAATCAACCGCTAGTTACTTGGAGCGGTTCACAAAAGTACTGGAGCAGGTTCCTGGGTTGACCGAGCATGAAGTGACCTTATGCTTTGAGACAGGTTTGCTCGAGGGTGAAGGGGGATTAAGGTCAGAATTGAGCATGCGCGAGCCTAAGACGCAAGCAGAGATGTTAACGCGGGCTCAGAAATGGTGTGCGGGTGAGACCGTTAAGAAAGATAAGAAAAAGGAGAATGTTGAGGTCGGAGGTAATCCCAAGGGAAGCGGCCAGGCTACGGGCGGGGGATACAACAAAAGCAAATCGCGGTACGACCGCCCAAGAGAGTTTCTGCGGGAGGTTGATCTTACCCCGCTCAATACACTGCACGAGGATATCATGTATGAAATTTGGGATGAGCTTCATTGCCCACCTCGTATGAATCCTGAGACAACAGATACTAGGGATTGATCGAAGAGGTATGTCTATCATAATGATTATGGGCACACAACAGAGGAATGTTGGCCGTTGAAAAAGGCCATTCAAAAGCTGATCAATGAAGGTCGGTTAGACTGGTTCAAGAGGGATGGAGGAAACAGGGGGAATGTTCCCCGAAGAGATGTACCCCCGATCAGAGGGGTAATAAATGTGATTATGGATGAAGAGCCCACACCAACTCAGCTCGGCAAGCAGATTTATTCCTTGTCAAAGGTGGTAGATCGTCCAACCACTTTGCAAGTGGGGGAAGAGACTATTCAATTACTCGCAACGAGTTGGAGAGTAGCGTGGTGGCTGGCGAGCAGTCCTTGATTGTCTCTGCTTTAGTAGATGGTTGGGTTGTGCACAGAATCTTGGTGGACACTGGAGCTTGCAGGGATGTAATGTATTATTCATGCTTTCAAGGCTTAGAGTTGAGTGGTGACCGCCTCAAGCCTTATGCGGGGACGCTGGAGGGCTTCACCAATCATAAAGTACCTGTAAAAGGTACGATAGAGCTGGAATGTTTTCATCGATGAAGGAAACCATACTCGGGTCGAGAAAATCACCTTTATGGTGATCGATTTGAAGTCCCCTTACAACATCATCTTGGGGATACCGAGCATGGCAAAGTTTTAGATGGTTGCGTCCATCCCTCACCAGCGTGTTAAATTTTACACCGATCAAGGAGTTGGGATCTTGAAGAGTCAGCCTCGGGCAGTGCTTGAGTATGTGCGTGACAGTCAGAGGAAGAAGCAAAAGTTAATCTTGGAAGATGGTGAGTAGAAAATCACCATTAGAACCAAAGAGAAATCTCATGTGACTGTGGGGCCATCGACAATTGTCGCGGTTGGTGAAGCTGCAGAAGATTGCAAGGAGGACACTTGTCCTTTGCCAACATTGGGGTCTGGGGGACAGGTCGAGCAAGATGTTGTTGGGGCCGTCTAGCTGAAGGCGTCCTGTGACGACGAGCATGGGATCTCCTGGGAGATGGAGTGCGGTGACTGCGAGCATGTGACCTTCGAGGTGTGGGCGAGCGAGGTCGGCGATGATGCGACCTTCGTGGAGAAGGTGATCGACGTTGACGGAGAGACTGTGCCGAATCATCCCCCACTCGGGGTCCCAGCCGAGAATGCACACTTGGCACAATCCTGTGACTAGCTCGGCCTTCCTGCTGATTACGTCTCTTTGATTCCCGTTCACGTTGCTGTGAGGGGAAGAGTACCGGATTTAATTGGTTGCCCCCAGTTCTTGATCCACTCGCTGCCTGGCTCGGTGTAGGCAAAGCAGGTAAAGGCTCCAACTCAATGGGTAGAAGCGGCTTACCCATTGCAATCAATTGCAGGTTCAGATGATGCATCTGCCCCAAATAGATAGCCCTTTGACTAAGAGCCTCCTCCCGAAACTCATTGGCCAGTCCAACGGCAGCTACGTCACTCCTAGCCAGCGAGTCCAACCCATGTCATTGATTGAGCTGGTGGCGTGCATCATGGGGTGGCGGTAGTGGATTATTGGCAGCCGGAAGATTCATACTTGGGGTAGCCGTGTGCACGTCCTCCACCGGGTCACCGCCATTAACACCGTTTTCAGCCATAATTAAAACTTACCAATAACAGAATTCTACTTCATAAAGGATGTTTCTTCGGTTCCCGGCAACGGAACCAACTGATGCATCCAAGTAAATCTCAGGACACACTGGGCTTCTTCAGTAGGATATCTGGCTTCCAACTTATCCTCAATCTTCAAGGCCCAACTCTGCAAACCAATGAAAGAACTGTAAACTAGGCAGGGGCACTTCCTGCAAAAGCCCTCCGGCGTAAGAATTAGCACAATAGTTCACTCAGTCAACAATTTGGCAGAGTTTTTGCTAGCAATTAGAATTACGTACGTACCTCCTTGATCTTGAGGGGTGTATATAGCTGTTGCCGGAGAGTAACTGCCATTAAACATCATAGCATAAATGGCGGGCACATTAACTACCATATTAACTGTTCCATTCACTATCACGGTCTCAACATGGTGAAGGTGGCGGGTTACTCAGAGGTAACCGTCCACATTCAAGACAATCGTCTTTCCTTAACGAGCATGGTAAATCCTACTCGATGCAAACTGTTGCCTGGTGAGCTAGCTTTCCAGCTCGCTGTAACCTTGCCCGCTGGATACTAAGCCCCCAGCTCGCTGCCAGCTTCTCAATGGCCTGAACCTCAACGCACATATGTTGCTCGTGATTGGGGAAGACGTGCCAGGCACGTGACTGATGACTTGGGCCTATTGCGTCGAGCAGCTTAGTTTTATTGACTCTGTAACTATTATCTTTGTTCCATCAAGTATTTTTATTTTACTAACATATTTTTGTTTTACATAACTACTTTTAAGAATTTGTTTTAAACTTTTGTTCCGTAAATTATTTTTATAATTTTACTAACCTCAGTTTAAATTGTTTTTGTTTTATTGACTCTGTAACTGTTATTTTTGTTCCATCAAGTATTTTTATTTTACTAACAAATTTTTGTTTTATACCTTTTTAACCCGTGTGTTAAACACACGTCAACTGAATCGTATACAAACAAAATAAAGAGGATAAAAAATCTTAAATTATAAAACAAGAAGAATCGGTTTATTAACAATTACACATAAGTATATCACTAATCATTATAGTTTCTAAAAAATCTCCTTATACACAACATTTATTGTCTTATTAGTTGGCTATTCATCTTTATCGCATATCAATATCTTCAAACCAAAATAATTTGTTACTCTAACTGCGACATATAACTAACTGCTCATGGCTAAATATTGGTTTCTTCAAAAGGAGACATACGTGCAATTATTGACTTTGACACTTGTTAATTGTCATTGCATATGATACCAGTAATTAAAATTGTCTTCTTTGAAACTTGAAAGACAGTCTTATATTGGATGGAGTTAATGACAATCTTGGGATAAAAACTTTTTCTCCAACATTGCTTCCTTTTAAAAAATTTGTTTCTCCAACATTGCTTCCTTTTGTTCCGTAAATTATTTTTATTATTTTACTAACCTCAGTTTAAATTGTTTTTTATTTTATTGACTTTGTAACTATTATTTTTGTTCCATCAAGTATTTTTATTTTACTAACATATTTTTGTTTTGCGGAACAAAATTTGTTTCTCCAACATTGCTTACTTTAAAAAAAAATAAACTTTTTCTCCAACATATGTTCACATCTTCAACTAAAATGTTAAAAAAAATATCATCTTTATCAAGAATGTGAAGAAAAAAAAAGTTAGTTGATCTTTTTTTCTTCAAATAAAATGTAAATCCTAAGTGACATTTAATTTTTTCTACATTCACATTTGCATTGGCGATGCTCTAAGGTAAGATTATTGTGATAAATACACCATAAGTCGGTTTTACTTTTCTTTTTTGCACCCATTCTAAACTGCTATCATCAAATTTGAGATATTATAATCGTTGCAGCTTCAATCATTCCATCAAAATCAAGATCACTCCATCAAAAAATATGTCAGTTCAAGTAAGTGTTACACAGTTGTTATTCAAAGTTGTTATATTCGAGATCTACAGTGGTGGATCCAGGATTTTTAAATTAGGTGGGTTTGACATTTAAAAATATTCTAAACAGTAACAACCATTAAAAATAACTTTATTTATCGAAAAAAAGAAGTTACATATAGTCATAATCAATGATTTAATGAGTTTTAAACATTGCATATATGCATATAAAAGAGCATAAGCTAACTAAAAGTTCCACTAAAAAATTCTTATATCCAAAAAATCTCAATAATAATTTTCTATCTTAATCTAACAACAAGTCACAAAATTAAACTCTTAATATTTTAGATAAAATAACAATAATATTAATTTTAAAAAAACAACAACAATAACAAATACTCCCTCAGTCTCAAATAAATGTTCCTAGTTGACAAAACACAAAGATTAAGAAATATAATTAATGATGAGTTGTAAAATATATTGTGACGATAATACACATTACACACACACTCTCTTTCTAATTAATTATGTATTCATTACACTCACTCTCTCTAGGATGTGGAATAATGATAGTATTAAATGAAGGGGTATATTGGGAAGAATGATAGAAATTTTGTACACCAAAAGTCTTCAGGAACATTAGTTGAGACATCCAAAAATAGAAAGTATGAATATTTATCTGAGACAGAGGGAGTAACTTAATATTAATAACATCATGACTGAGCATTGACTGTATGATTGAGTGTTGTCTTTGATTTCCCATGTGTGTGAGAGATAGCAAGGAAGACAAAGGGGGTAAGAAATAAAAAAATAAAATGGAGCCATAAGCAATAGGTAGTAGACTAGTAGTGTAGGTTGTAGAGTGGAAGTGGAGTGCAGTGTGGTGTGGGTTTAATTAAAAAATATATATTAATCTAGGGTAGGCTTGAGCCCTACCCACCTATGCCTTGGATCCGCCCCTAGAGATCTACATCGATCCAAAGATGAAGCTTCAATTAGACTATTTGTAGATTCATTGATTTAGGAAGCAAACCCCTTTTGTGTCCTTCTTAAAGTTGTGAACCTAGTTGGATAGCTAGCTAGTTGAAAAAGAATCAAAAGGATTCCTTCTATTTCAATAATCTGTGTATTTATTGAAATATAGTGGATTATTGCTTCACGACAGCTAAGAGATTATGAGGTGTGGATGTAGGATAAAAAATCTGAACTACTTTAAAATCCTTGTGTCAAGTTTTCATATCCCTAAACTGTTAAAGTTTTTCTTACTTATAATGATTGTTTGTTTGTACATAAACTTAATTATTTTGCATTTCCATCAAATCAAACAATCTTTCAAACTGTTATTTTATGCCATCAATCGTCATAGTACTTCACACACACAAGATAAGATCATAACTTCTATTGAGATCGTTGTTACAATCTGCTTCCCTTATGCACAACTCAACTTAGCAATCATGACGATTTTATTTATCTTAATTGTACTTAGCATTATTACAAACTAGTTTTACACTCGTGCGTTAAACGCACGAACAAAAATATTTTTTAATTATATAATATTCAAGCAAAACAAATAAGAAAATCAAAATCAAAAGAATAAATTAAGAAAAGTAATGTTTGAGGTAACTACTTAAATATAAGTGCATCATTTTATTGGTAATATTATAGATTTTTAAAAAATTTCTTATACACAATATTTGTTATTTTATTTGTTGGCTTTCCATCTTCATCAGTATTAATATCTTCAAACCAGAACGGTTTGTTACCGTAGAACCTGTAACATACAACTGACCATGACTAAATACTAGCTTCAGAAAATCCTACATGCGAAAGTGATTGACCTTGACTTTTGTTAATTGTCATGACATACGATACTACCAATGAAAATTATCTTTTCTCGAAACTTGAAAGACAACCTTACATCTAATGGAGACAATGACATTCTTGGTATAAACATTTTGTCTCCAACATTGCTTCCATTCAAAAAATTTACTTCAACAACGTGATTCTCAAGCATGGTAATAATTAGTCTTATTCTATTGCACAACCTTGCAGCAGGGTCAATGTTTCTCAATAACATCAAGAAAAGTGTTCAGACATGAATTAAGAAACTTCGGTTTGATGATACTAGATTAATAATTCATATAAACCCTAAAAACTGAAATGTTTAATGATGAGCCATTTAGCACATTTCAATTTGATGATGTGCCCTCTTGGCATTCTTGATTTATGCGGCATCGTCGGCGAGATTTGATAATGTGCCCTCTTTGGCATTCTTGATTTATGCGCCATCGTCGGCGAAATTTGATAATGTGCCTTCTTCGGCATGTTTGATTTATGTGCCATCGTCGATGAGATTGATGATGTGCCCTCTTCGGCATTCTTGATTTATGTACCATCGTCGACGAGATAGATGATGTGTCATCTTCAGTAAGCTTGATTTATGTGCCATCGTCGACGAGATTAATGATGTGCTCTCTTCAGCATTCTTGATTTATGCCCCATCGTCAGTGAGATTTGATAATGTGCCCTCTTCGGCATTCTTGATTTATGCGCCATTGTCGGCGAGATTTGATAATGTGCCTTCTTCGGCATGTTTGATTTATGTGCCATCGTCGGCGAGATTGATGATATGCCCTCTTCAGTAGGATTGGTTGATTAACCATCGTCTGCAATATTGAGGATGTGCCATCGTCAGCGTGTTTGATTTATGTGCCCTTGTCGGCACTATTTGATGATGCCGCTAAGGATCTTTGGGACGAGGTCCTTGGCGAGATGCTGGCAGAATATTTGTATATTTCCAAAGGCTAGTGCGGCAGAAGACCTGATAAGATGCACTAAAAGAATGCAAACAAAAGATACAAGCATACGAATGAAACTTTCTTTTTCTTTTAAAAAAATGGACTCTTGAATGTGCATGTGTGTTATCTGTTTCTTAAACATGCTAAGACAAGATAAGGCAAGGTGGTGGAAATGTAATAAAAGAATTTGAGATGTGGCTTCTGGTTGGCTTTGAAGGGTTATGAGTATATGAGTTGATGGTGATATTTGAGATGAAGGTGGGTAAGTGTTGGGTCACTTTATAGTCATTTGACTAGCACATCATTCCAGAAAGAAATTCAATCAGGATTAGTGAGTCCTACTAATTGATGCCGCGGAGGGATCAATTTTATTAAAAAAAAAAAATTGTGCTCTAACTTTTGCCTAGGCCGTCCTTTCGGGTGTTCAATCTTGCGAGTCTTTACCTTATAGGGAGCCGGTCTTTCAATGTTTGTGAATATAAACCACTTATTCTTGAGGGATCACGCCTTTGCAACCTCTTCGTTTCTTCGAGCAAGATGGAAAAGACAGCTGTTTATGGAGATGATGAGCCTTTATGTATCCAATGAGTTTGGCGGGAGAAGCACCGGGATGACTCAATGAACCAAATTTTGTAAAATGGGATGAGAAAGTTCCTAAAGAGATTAACTGGGGATAGCCCCAGAAATACTCGATTTTGAGAAACTTTTGAGGGATACATAAATGAATATGCTCAAAGAAAAAAATGGATGACTCTAATGGACAAAAAGAGAGTCACGATCCAGAGTTTATCGCCGAGTATCACAAGCTTCATGGACCCTACTTAACATTTATCTTTTGACGATTTTATATGTTTTTTAGCAATGAGTTCTATCCTGGACTCAGATCACATTATAACCGATTGAAACAAAGCTATAGGTGGCAACTAGGTTAGGGTATAGTGTTTAAGTGTTTGTGATGGATTGACTTTAGGGTTGATGATTTGATTGGCCTCTGGTTCAAAGGCATTTTGGGTTGTGGGTTTGGTTAATTTCGGAAAGGCGATCAGAAGCGATCATTGGCCGGCTTTTTAGGCTGTGGGTTTGAATGAGAAGTTGGTTTCTGGACCTGGTTGTAGGGTATTTGGGAAATCAGATTTTGGCTTTGGTATATATATATACATATATAGGCTTCTTTTTTTTTTTTTTTGAATTTTCAACCTTGCTCTTTTTTTTTCTTCCTTCATCTCTTTTTTTTTTGTAGACCTCTCAAAGCATCATAACAAGAGCAGTTGGAGGAATGTCCTCTCTCTTTTTGGAAAAAGGGATGGTCATTTTTGGTAGGTATATAAGGTAAAACATCCCCGATTTTGGGAAGCTGGATCTTAGAGATGATTAGACTTTGTTATATAGTGTATTTGTTTAGGTATTTGGAAGGGTTTTGGTGTATGGTCAGGGTTGGTTTTGGCATGTGGTGGATTTGTTTAGGTATTTGGAAGAGTTTTGGTGTATAGTAGGAAGCCCCCAATGTGCTACTAATGGCTCGGTCGCAATGGGTCGAAGATGACCTTTTACCAAGACAGAAGGTTGCTTTATCGAACTTATATTTTTAATGGTTTGTGGGTCAATATTCTTGGAATGACTCATCATTAACTCGTGTAGTTTTATCATGTTTTTAGATGAGTTGCTCTAACTTTTGCCTAGACCGCCCATTCGGGTGTTCAATCTCGCGAGTCTTTACCTCATAGAGAGTTGGTCTTTCAATGCATGTGAATATAAACCACTTATTCTTGAGGGATCACGCCTTTGCAACATCTTCGTTTCTTCGAGCAAGATGGAAAAGATAGATGTTTCTGGAGATGATGAGCCTTTATGTATGCAATGAGTTTGGCGGGAGAAGCCCCGGGATGACTCGATGAACCAAATTTTGTAAAATGGGATGAGAAAGTTCCTAAAGAGATTAACTGGGGACAGCCCCAGAAATACTCGATTTGGAGAAACTTTTGAGGGAGACATAAATGAATATGCTCAAAGAAAAAAATGGATGGCTCTAATGGACAAAAAGAGAGTCACGATCAAAGTTTATCGCCGAATATCACAAGTTTCATGGATCTCACTTAACATTTATCTTTTGACGATTTTATTTGGTTTTTAGCAATGAATTCTATCCTGGACTCAGATTACGTTATAACCGATTGAAACAAAGTTATAGGTGGCAACTAGGTTAGGGTATAGTGTTTAAGTGTTTGTGATGGATTGACTTTAGGGTTGAGAATTTGATTAGCCTATGGTTCAAAGGCATTTTGGGTTGTGAGTTTGGTTATTTTCGGAAATGCGATCATTGGCCGGCCTTTTAGGCTGTAGGTTTGGATGAGAAGTTGGTTTCTGGACCTGATTGTAGGTATTTGGGAAATCGGATTTTGGCTTTGGTTGTGGGTTATGGGGTTGTCCAAGAGTGATTGGTTTTGTTTTTTTGTTTTTTTTTTGTTTTTTTGTTTTTTTGTTTTTTTGTTTTTTTGTTTTTTTTTTTTTTTTGTTTTTTTTTTTTTTTGTTTTTTTGTTTTTTTGTTTTTTTGTTTTTTTGTTTTTTTGTTTTTTTGTTTTTTTGCGAGAGAAAGATTTTGAAGAAATTGCTCAGAAGAGGCTTCCTTTATATATACATATATATGCATAGGCTTCTCATTTTTTTTTTTTTTTGAATTTTCAACCTTGCTCTTTTTTTTCTTCCTTCTTTTTTTGTTTTTTTTTGTAGACCTCTCAAAGCATCATAACAAGAGCAGTTGGAGGAATGTCCTCTCTCTTTTTGGAAAAAAAGGATGGTCATTTTTGGTAGGTATATAAGGTAAAACATCCCCGGTTTTGGGAAGCTGGATCTTAGAGATGGTTCGGCTTTGTTATATGGTGTATTTGTTTAGGTATTTGGAAGGGTTTTGGTGTATGTTCAGGGTTGGTTTTGACATGTGGTGGATTTGTTTAGGTATTTGGAAGAGTTTTGGTGTATAGTGGGAAGCCCCCAATGTGCTACTAATGGCTCGGTCGTAATGGGTCGAAGATGACCTTTTACCAAAACAGAAGGTTGCTTTATCGAGCATAGCCTGCAAGGATGGGCTGTAGGCATCAAAATGGGCAAAAGAGACACCCATGGGTTTTGAAAGCCCCCAGTCTTGAATTGTTGACTAGGATCCTTGAGTCGCCTTTCCTTGGATTTCCATGCTTTCCATTCTTTCTTGGCTCTCTATCGATCTTTTTTTTTTTTTGAAGTGGTAGACCTTGACATCTCGAAGTAGGACTTACTGAAATTTGTTTTTGAAATCGAGAGTGAACGATGCATTACAACTAGTGATCCATTTATGAAAGGTTAAGAAGGAAGATGAATTTTGAGATGTCAATTGAGTATAATGGTGAGGAGATTTCTTATCTTTACATGTTTTGGAAAACAAAAATAAAACACATAGAAAACACATTTTTTTATTTGAATTGTAAATCAAAGTATTTGACCGGACCCGAAGGCTGCCTACATTCCTCATTTCGAGGCTCAGGTCATCGTAGTTCAACTCAGTCAGCTGAATTTTCTTCTTTTTTGAAGTAACCTATTTTTTTTTTTTAAATTTGAAAGAATAGAGATTTTTTTAATTTCTTGCTTGGAGAGAACGAAATCCTTTTTATTTATTTTTTAAAAAATTTTGATTATATTTTTTTTGTGAAAAGAAACGATTTCTTTTTTGAAAGGAAAAGAAAACTAAGTATTACACATATTTTTTTAGAAAAACCATTTTTTTTGCGATCCCTGAAATGAGATGTGACGATTACGTACCTCCGAACAATCCTCCCAGGAGAGCAAATGATAAATAATCAATTCTTTTATTTTTCAGCCCCCTGCAAAATTGTTAGCAGTACCAAAGAAAAACAATAAAGATCTCAATATGTATGCAAACAAAACTGAATTAAAGGAAATAAAACTTTTTTTTTGTTTTTGATGATTTTTTTTTTGAAAGGTGAGAGAGTAACATGGAAATTGGGTGCAACAAACGGTGAAAATGGATGTCCCGATGGATAAAATAGACACAATATTAGATAAAATTGTTCAAAATGAGAAATGGGCTACGCTAGAAAAGTGGGCGCAGCCCAAAACAAATTTGGGCGCTGCGTCCCCTTTTAATTGTTCATCTTCCATTTCTCATTTTATGGACTTTACCTCTAACTTTTTTTCCTTTTGTCATTTAGACCCCTCTGAATTTCCTTTTAACGTTTTAGTTCGTTTAATGTAATAAAATTGGTTTTTTTTTCTTTTGGGACAAACCCCCTTTAAACTTTTTTTCTTTTACTCTTTTTGATCTTTTTTTTGAACATTTGAAGAAAACTTTCTCCATTTTAGTTTTTTGGAACAATTTTTAAAATTTTTTTTTGAAAAAATGAATTTTTTTTCTTTGCTTTGAGAAAATGAGTTTCTTTTTACTTTTTTTTTTTGAAATTTTGGAAAACAAATTTCCTCTTTATTTTTCCTGAAAGAGTGACTTTTTTTTTGAAAGAATGAATTTTGTTTTGAATTTTTTTTTTAAATTTGAAAAACGATTTTTTTTTTTAAGATTGAAAATTATATACATACGAGAAGCCAAAGAAATATAAAAGAGAAAACAAAAAAAACAAGTATATTGATATTAAAGAAAAGAAGATTTTTTTGTTGTTGTTTTTTTTAAAGATTGAAAATTATATACATAAAAGTAGCCAAAGAAATGCAATAGAGAAAAAAACAAGCATATTGATAACCTAAAAAAAAAACGTGACTCTAGCCCTCTTTTGTTTTAAAGAAAACAATAAAATTCCAGTAGAGTCGCCACCATGAGTACCCCATTTTTTAACCCTTCTCCCGCTACTGAAAAGCGGGTGGTTTCAAAACTTCGAGCGCGTGGAATACGTCCGGTCACAATTGTGAACTAAAAATATGTATTACAGAGTCATCACCTCTATTTTATGCTCAAACAGAGAAAAACCAAACATACAAGATTATATGGGTTCGGGGGCTAAGTTACGAGTTTGGAAGGAGTTAGGCACCCAACTCGCCCTTTCGGTCTCACAATAAGTTTATCAATATGCTTGTTTTATTTTAAACTTTGGCTCAGAACAATACATTTATATACGACAGAAAGAAATCAATAAAAATAACTTTACATTTACTAAAGAAAATAAAGTAAAATTACAACTGAAATAATACAAATTAGAGAATAATTATAACATTTTTATAAGCTATTTTAAGAATGAAATAGTTATGCTAGTACAAACTTTATTTATATTTATATGAATAAGCATGAAAGAAACTTATTAAATAATGAGAAACACAATTATTTCTATATTTAAAGTATGTTCATAAAAGAAATTAATTAAACTGTCAAAAATGATAACTACTTTACATTCAAGTAAAGACATGAAACAAATTAATTAAAATAAAAGAAAAATATAACTATTATGACATTTAAAGTAAGAACACGAAAGAAACTAATTTAAACATAAAGAAAATGTAAATACTATTACATTAAAGTAAGAACAGAAATGAAACTAATTTAAACAGGAAGAAAATGTAACTATTATTATATTAAAGTAGGAACGGAAAGGAAACTAATTAAACAGGAAGAAAATGTAACTATTATTACATTAAAGTAAAAACGAAAAGAAACTAATTAAATGAAAAGAAATTATGTCTATTTTTATATTAAAGTATAAATCGAAATGAAATGAAACTTAGATATTTATATTTAAGTTATATATTATAATAAATAACTACGGAGACATAACTTACCTCTTGAAACGTGAGTGTCTGAACCCGGTATGCCTGGGCTTAAGCTCACTAGGCGGTCTAGATGTGCTTCCCCTGTCCTTCCAAAAAATGAAGTCTTTTTTATTGTTGTTGTTGGAATTCGGGTAGCGTACGTGGCTGCTGCTTTCAGTTGCTTTTCCCCTTGGGATCCGGGCGGCACAACTGCTTGTTTTTGCTTGTTTATTGTTGTTGTTGAGGTTGAAATCGGGCAGAGCAACTGCTTACTTTTGCTTGATTTGACGTTTGGAATCGGACAGAGTAACTGCTTGTTTTGAGATTTTGGAACCGGTAAAATAGGGCGGGAACCTAGTCGGGTAACTAAAGATCACTTTGGCCGGAGAGTTTAAGTGTTTAGGGGCGGTTTCGGCAGTCTAACGGATCTTCGGGGTTTGATTGTAAAGCCCACAATGTAACAACACTCATAAAATTTTCTCTCCGTAAAATTGTGTGTTGAGGCACTGGCTGAAGCCTCGTGTTTATAGGTTGAGATTGTGGATCCTTAACAGCGAAGTTAACAACAATTATTTTATCTCCGTGCTTCAACGTATTGTATCTTGTACTGAAAGACTTGTACCAAAAGCTAAGTGCACCAGTGTACATGAGAGAAATGGGCACTGCCTATTATAATAATGGGAGCGACATCCATTATTGCCATAGGCTGCTCCCATTTCCTTTTTGCTTTCATTTTTGACACTTTAAGCCCCTGCAATTCAATGTTTGTTAATTCTTTCGTCTTTTTGGACTTTAAATTCTGTAACTTAACATCTATTAGTCTTTTTTTGACAAGTCTTGATATTTTATGACATGTTATCGACAGGGGTACAAAATTGAGGTGTCTACACATGTGCACCCCAAATTAGATCTCAACTATTGGATCATTGTAAAACATTATATTTTAGTCGGTACTTTTCACAAGTTAATTGTACACGCATTTTCCCATATGTTTTATAATATAGACTAGATTTTGTGTCAGTACCTATGACACGGTGTCAGTATGAGACTGTATCAGTATTTGAATAAATCAATATATGTTTAAATTTTGTAAGGTTCAGATCAATGTACATTATAAAATAAAAACACATTTCAATGACTGCAAAATTGTGACTCATCATGTATCAAAAAGAGTCAAAATTTTCTGATTATGGTGACATGCATGCCCGACGAGTAATTAATTTTTACAAATTGAATTGTGGTTAATAAATTATTTTACAAAATGGAGATTAATTTAAATAACAAAATTTATGGCATATACCTGCATGTATTGATGTTTTGAAATAATAACTATGTAGACACTCCCTCCAATCCATCCTTAAAAAGAAAGTCATACTTTACTTTTTCATTTGTTTTAAAATAATATTTTAATTTAAAAAATGTAATAATTATTTTTGATAAAAATAAATCATGACCAATAATTAACTTTTACCAATTCAAACGTGAATATATTGAAGAATGATCCAAAATGGATAAAATTAGGGCGAAATTCACCATTGGTCCCTGTACTTAGGTTTTGTCCATCATTGGTCCCTGAACATCAAAAAGTATCACCATTGACCAAATCTTACGTTTTTTGTCCACCGTTGGTCCCTTGCTCAAACGCCGTGAACCATTTCACCGTTAACTGCCCATGTGCGATACACGTGAGGAAAAGTAAGGGCCAAACCGTCTTTTCTCGCTGGCCTTGGCAGATGGAAATCGAGAAAGGTAATTGGGGATCGGTCAAAATTAGGGAATTAGGGCTCACAAACGGAATTAGGGCTCACATTCTTCCCGCCTTTCATCAATCTCCTCTGCCAGTCTTCCAATTAACGCCATTAAATCCCCAACTCCAAAAATACACCAAACTCATCGTATCCAAGAACAAACAATGGGAGACGTTTTCTGCTCGTGTGGATCCAGGGTCATAGTCAGAACTTCATGGACTGATGCGAACCCAGGGAGACGATTCCTTTCTTGTTCACGTGAGGTAGGGTAGGAATGAAATTAAGTTTCATTATTTGAAATACTAACTTATATAGAACAAACCTGACCCAATGTTCATTTTTTTGTAATTTTTCTGAGTTGGGGGTTTTCTTAACCTGATACTTTAGGTGTCTTCCAATTTCTTGTTCAATCTCCCTATTACAATCTATTTGATTGCCTCTTCTGTTCCATGAACTATATGTAACATGTAATATGTAATATGTTGATTTATGTCTCAGTTCATAGCTATATTAATATAGAATTTGTTTGTAATTTTCTTGTTTATTGCAGAAAAGGGGTTGTAGATACTTTAGATGTCTTCCACTTTCTTGTTCAATCTCCCTGTTACAATCTCTTTGATTGCCTCTTCTGTTCCATGAACTATATGTAATATGTAATATGTTGATCTATGTCTCAGTTCATAGCTATATTAATATAGAATTTGTTTGTAATTTTCTTGTTTATTGCAGAAAAGGGGTTGTAGATACTTTAGATGTCTTCCACTTTCTTGTTCAATCTCCCATTACAATCTCTTTGATTGCCTCTTACATTCCATGAACTATATGTAATATGTAATATGTTGATCTATGTCTCAGTTCATAGCTATATTAATATAGAATTTGTTTGTAATTTTCTTGTTTATTGCAGAAAAAGGGTTGTAGATACTTTAGGTGGGTTGACTCACCTATGTGCGAAAGAGCAATGGTAATCATCCCTGGTCTTCTCAAGAGAATTAGGAAGCATGAAACAAGAGAAAATAAGAAAATGAAGTGGATGTGGGGCATGCTGATTGTTTCTTGGTTCATCATTGCAATGTTGTTGATTAGTGGTTAACAACATTTTTTTTCTTATATTGTATTTGGGAATAGGAATACAATTGTTAGAGGAAAAATGGTAATTGTTGAATAGGGGTTGTGTAGTCATCAAATAGTTGTTGATGAACAAGAATTGTATAACTTTTCAAATCTTAATGGTATGACTGTTTGTGCTTTCATATTGTTAGAATTAATAATGAGAATTGTTGTTAGAATTAATAATGAGCAAAGGTAGTGAATCCAAGTTCACTGATGTTCAAATTTCAATAGTTAATGAATTGGAACAAATTCAAAGGTATTATTAAAACCAATTTTGGTTTCCAGCCCTGTAACTGCAAAAGTAACCCATGTTTTCTTCTTCATTTGGTTTCATACTTGCATCTTTTATCAATCCAAGTTCAGTAAGGATCACCTTATTACAAAACAATTAACCAATAATATAATCCCCTGTTTGGTCAAGAGATTAAACTAACAGACTTACCTGGCAATTATTTATAGTTTGGGAGATAGCCAAAGTGAGCTTAGAAGTGATATCACTAAGAGTAAGTGAGCTTGGATAGTTAAACTACCAGAACAAAATAGCCAAGAATAAACAACATACAAAATTTGGAGAGTTGAAGGCATACATTGGCAAATTTGGAGAGTTGAACAAAATTGCCTGCTAACTAGTTTATAACATACAAATTTGGAGAGTTGAACAACATACAAATTTGGAGAGTTTATAACTAGTTTATAACTTCAATAAGGTTGCAAATATATATATAAGTACCAAAAGAGCCACTATGTTTTCCTAGGCTTCAATGCCCCCACAAATATACAATTGCCAAAAGAGCCACTAAGTTTCCTAGGCTTCAATGCCCCCAAAAATATACAATTCCCAAAAAGGTGTATTATGTTTCCTAGGCTTCAATGCCTCAAAAAATATACATAAAAAGGCATTATGTTTGCCAGCATTAAAAAGTCACTGCACAGTTTCTAGTTTATATGTCCAAGTAGGTAGGTGTGCCATCTCCTTTGTCTTTGTTAATCTTGAGTAACATGTTTCTAGTTTGAGGTTGTGATCCCCCAGGTGGTGTTTGCACAGTTGGCATCCTCACATTTGGGCTTGGTTGAGAAAAGCTTCCATTGCCCCTTCCAATAGCTTGACTAGAAAAGCTTCCATTGCCCCTTCCCCTTCCTTTGCCTTGAGTTGAAGGAGCCTGCATAATCAAATTAAAGTTATGTTCATTTCATTCATTTTCTGGAACATCATCATCTATTAAACTACCTACACACACTTAACCCTTACTTCAGTTCTAGGAATAGAAGTGGCATTTCCACTGCCCCTTCCCCTTCCCCTGCCTTGAGTTGAAGCAGTCTGCATAATCAAAGTAAAGTTATGTTCATTTCATTCATTTTCTGGAACATCATCATCTATGAAACTACCTACACACACTTAACCCTTACTTCAGTTCTAGGAATAGAAGTGGCATTTCCACTGCCCCTTCCCCTTCCCTTGCCTTGAGTTGAAGCAGCCTGCATAATCAAAGTAAAGTTATGTTCATTTCATTCATTTTCTGGAACATCATCATCTATTAAACTACCTACACACACTTAACCCTTACTTCAGTTCTAGGAATAGAAGTGGCATTTCCACTGCCCCTTCCCCTTCCTCTGCCTTGAGTTGAAGCAGCCTGCATAATCAAAGTAAAGTTATGTTCATTTCATTCATTTTCTAGAACATCATCATCTATTAAACTACCTACACACACTTAACCCTTACTTCAGTTCTAGAAATAGAAGTGGCATTTCCACTGCCCCTTCCCCTTCCCCTGCCTTGAGTTGAAGCAGCTTGCATAATCAAATTAAAATTGTCATTTAGTTAAATGTAACCTGATTCAATTTGCAAGCACAAAATTAATGATAATATATACAAATCAACCACAACCAACCTGATTGTCTGCATTTCCACTTTCAGTAAATGTAACCTGAATCAATTATAATACACCAAGTACAAAATGAAGTCAATAAGTGAGAATAATATATACAAATCAATATTTGTAACATAATCCACAATATATACTTACTGGGTCACTTGATCCTTCAGCATTATTCTTCCTTTGTTTTTTCTTTCTTTGGTTATGCATACAACCATGAAACCCTTGACCAGTGCAACCCCTCAAATTATGACCAAAATTTCCACATCTTTGGCACCTCATGTGTCTACTCTTTCTTGGTGCTTCATTTGGATCTCTTCTTCTAACTTTTCTAGGTCTTCCAGGTTGTGGACATCTGTTTGGGCCAACAATTGGGATGCAATCTTGGTGTTGCCACAAATCTACACCATTTATAGGATTAATGGTAGATGCATAGATTTTTTCCTGCATTTTCAAAGTGTAGTACTCATGAACCCACTCCTCAGGCTGCCCATTACCTCCATTTTTTCCTTCCAAGTATATAGCTGACACTGCATGTTTGCAAGGGATCCCTGTCAAGTCCCATTTTCCACAACTACAAGTCCTAGCAGTTAAAGAAACCATGAACTGCTCTCCCCAAGGCCCCCTAACTTGGTACCAGCTGCCTCCATTCCATGTAGTATTGTATTTATCTGCCTCTGTCTTAGTCTTCTCAATTTTTTGCTGTACCCTTTTGCAAAGTGGACCATGTTGTTTTTTGATTTCAGCCCTCTTTTTAACAATTCTCTTCATTAACAAATTTCTGATTGTTTCCAACATGCTAATAATAGCCCTAGACCTAGCTGGTATTATGAAACCATTGAAAGATTCACGCATTGTTCATTGATATATCACACTTCACCGCATTGGTCCAAGAAGACATACACCAATGAATTGGATCCTTTGCAAATGCCCACCGATAAGCCTTGACATCGCGGTCTTCTCAAAGTTTGCCTTAGCACTCTCAAAATGTCTAAGATTTGTAGCTCTAGCAGTTCTGAACAAAAGATCTTTTAGAGCTTTCCCCTTATGTTCTTTTCTAAAGTTACTGAATATATGTTGAAGGCACCACCTATGCTCTATCCCAGGTAAAAGTTCATGTACAACTGGAACTAATCCCTATAACATTGTATTAACAAGAAATTAATTGTCAACATCTCAAGAAGTTTAAGAGTATATTAATGAAATGTATAATATAGACCGATTGACTACAAATTGCTTACCTTTTGTTCATCGATATAAATACCCAATGTTCTTTGGTTGGTGATCCGAAATCATCAATTATTAAATCAAGAAACCATGTCCATGAATCTTTATTCTCGGTCTCCACCACTTGCATATGCCATGGATACATCCCATTGTCGGCATCAATGCCAAGCTCGCCGAAAGTAATTGCCCGAAATGGACCTTTAAAAAAGGCTCCATCAAATCCTAACACTTTCCTACACCCAGCCATGAATCCTTTCTTTAAAGCCCCTAAACAATAATACATTCTCTTGAACTGCCTGACATGATCATCTTCATTATACTCCTCAAACTGAAATTTGATTGTTGAACCTGGATTTGTTCTCAAAACCTCATTTGCATAATCCCTCAATAGACCATACTGCTCTGAGTGATTCCCATAAATCAAATCCTCTGCAATCTTCTTTGCCCTATATGCCTGACTCCTAGATATTTCAATTGATTTATCAGTCCTTACATGTCCTCTAAAAGCCTCTACTGACCAATGTGGAGTAGACCTAATACACTCCATGTATTCCTTAGCTAGCCAAGAAGCAGTTGCATACTTAATCTGGTGAGTCATATTGCACATGTGCTCATTGTTGTAGGTTCTAATTTCCCAATCATTGTAAATTTCACTATAAGTCACCTGTATAGACCAAGGGCATGCATTATTCCCTCTACATATTGCCCTAATCCGGAGCTTGTCATTCTTTTTTAATATGACATCCCTCCTATTTGCTATTGCATAAGAGTATATGGCAGTCCTAACATCTTTAGCTGATGTATATGTCATGCCTACTTCAAACTGTGGATCCTTCAAATCAGTGAGCATGTTAAAGTTTGGACGTTTAGTTTTAGCATTTTCCCACCTAGTAAAATCCCCTTCCTCATCAGTTGTGCATAAGCTGCTCAACTCATCTATATCTGCATAGTCTGAACTAACATAATCACTCTCAACATCATTCTCATCCTCATTCTCAATATCATTCTCAATATCATTCTCAACTACTTTGTCTTTAGCCTTTTCCACTCTCTAACTTACTTGGGTTAAAATAACATCATCATTAACATTAATGTCATTCCCACTAACTGATACATAAGGTTCAAATTCAAAGTCACAATCTGATAGTAAACTCCTAAGGTCATCAATGATATTCACATCATCACTCACAATATAACTGAATCTCTCTTTCAATATTTAGCCACCCCTCCATAGATTTTAAGGACTCATCATTTGCACATAAAGTTAACCCATTAAGTCAGCCCCGGTTTTAAAAAATAATAAAACCTAGTCTCACCAATAACTCCTAATTTCTGCAAAATCCCTTCAAGCACACTCATGCTTAAGTCTTCTACCATTAAATAATCAACAAAGTCAATCTGCTCACCACTGTATACTAAACCAGAATTGCATGAAAAGTGACCACCATGATGAATTTTTAAAGAAAAGAAGGAGCTCTGTTTGACTGCATGTTGAAAAACATTCAACATAAATAAAGACTCCCAACCATAAATATAGACAGACATAAAGACATAATGGTCCAAAGCACACAAAAAAATGTAAACAAGCAATTAACATGAACCTACACAGGGGACCACAACACTTTATACACAGATACCAAATAATGCACATGTATATTATCAAATATTTTGAGAGATAAATAATGCACAGATACCAACACATGGGACCAACACAGTGGACCACAAGCCTTTATTTTGCTTTTGTCTGAGAGATAAATTTAGCAAAATCATGAACTAATGTCCACAATCTTTATAAATTTATAAACAAACAAGCCTTTATAAATTAAGTAAACACAGTGGACCACGAACAAATTTTATAATTCATAGTTAACTAATTTTGAAAAAAAATCAAAAATAACAAAGAGAATACTTACAATATGGCCCGCTTTCATTATGATGATGTAATTGGCTTTCAGTTGTACGAATCTCCCATAGCTCACCCATCTTTGTATGAAAATCCACAGTTATCTTCGTTTCACCGAATCTCCCATAAACCCTAAACCGAATTTTGACTGATGCGAATCCTCTATTCCAGTCGCTTTTCAAAACCCTTAATCCCTAATTTTGAATGATGCTCAGTCGATTAGCGTAGGTCAAAACCCTCGATTAGCGTAGGTCTCCAGTCGCCTTTGTGAGCCCTAATTCCTAATTCCCTAATTCCAATTTTGACCGATCCCCAATTACCTTTCTCGATTTCCATCTGCCAAGGCCAACGAGAAAAGACGGTTTGGCCCTTACTTTTCCTCACGTGTATCGCACATGGGCAGTTAACGGTGAAATGGTTCACGACGTTTGAGCAAGGGACCAACCGTGACAAAAAACGTAAGATTTGGTCAATGGTGATACTTTTTGATGTTCAGGGACCAATGATGGACAAAACATAAGTACAGGGACCAATGGTGAATTTCGCCCATAAAATTATGTACATAAATAAACAAAACTAATACTAGCAAAGTTGAGGGATAAAATTGTAATTAAAGCATAGTACAGGAACGTTCGGTACATTTTATGTTTTTCCTAAAAAATTATTTTCAAAAAACTGAAGCTTTGAAAGCCCGCGCTTTTCTCTAACTTCCCCCCAAATGTCCCTCTTGCTCTTCCCACCTTCTAATTTGAATCAATTTTCAAAACCCTAATTACCTGTCAATTCTCTCTGTCCAGCTTAAACTTCCGATCAAAATCGAAAAATCGAAAAACCGAAAAATCAATGGCGCAGGCGGCGAGACTCAGCCTCCGAATGCAGAAGGAGCTCAAGCTTCTCCTCACCGATCCACCTCCCGGCGCCGCCTTCCCTTTCCTCTCCCCTGACTCCGACCTATCTACCTTCTCTCTCTCCACCATTCACGCCCGTAAGTCCTCCATATTGCAACAACGGCAATTCCTTTTCATGCTATTTGAACTATTTATCGTAACGAAACGAAACTAAACTTGTACTACTGCTAATAATAGCACGGAAATGGAATTAACAATCTTGCGAGCCAAACAAACACTTATTGGTTTCCCTTGTGTTTTTGCAGAGATTCAAGGCCCCGAAGGCACTGTCTACGAGAAGGGGACGTTTAAGATTATTATTCAAATACCTGAAAGGCATGTTGTTGATTTTCCATTTCATTTAGTAATTTTACTATGCATTATATGAAATCATTTTGTGAAATGAATTTTGTTGGTGTAAATTTGTGTGATGAACTAAGGTTTTTATTTTTTTATTTTTTGGGTCCGTGTTTTTGTTGTTTGTAGGTATCCATTTCAGCCTCCAACAGTGACATTTGCTACGCCTATATATCACCCAAATATTGATAATGGAGGCCGGATTTGTCTCGACATTCTGAATCTTCCTCCCAAGGTGACTTCTTAAATTTGCTGCAATTGATGCTTTCTTTGCAAAAGTGTTCGCTGTTTACGTTCTTCAAATAGTGAACCGACGACTGTTTCCCCAAATCTATAACTTCTAAATTAAGTTTTGATTTATAAATTACAAAGTAGGTAATAAATTACAATTAGCCTAGATATATGGTATATTTAAATCACAAAAATGATCCTGAGTCACATCAGATTTATGGATCTTTAGTTGTAACGAAGTTGTTCTCTTTCTCACTCTCTTAACAACCATAATAATTTTCCTTGTTCAAAGCACCAGTTTTTGTAGACTTGGGGACCATAAGTCAATTGTTAAATACTACATAAACCTGCACCTCCAAACCAAGATTGGAATCGTCTGTTATTAGTTATCCACGAGGATGAAGCCCGCCATGTTCATAAAAGACATGCACCAGAGAATTCAGATTTATTAGAACTTGGGAATTTGTAATATCTTGTTGTGATTAATTAAATTATAAGGGCTTGTTTGGTAGTCGGGTAGGGATAAGTATTATTATTAATCTGAGTACTATTAGCGCCCTCGTTATTAATTTAATCCTGTTACCATATATTGGGGTTAGTTTTGGAATAAAGATGTTAATCCCTTAATTTTTTTAGTGAGGGTGCTAATAATGCAACCTTCTCGCTCGGTATAATTAGCGAGAGGATCATGGTCTTATCCGAATAATTTAAATTACTAATCCAAACCGCCTATTGTGTACCAAACATCCGAAAATTCTACTTATTAATCGTATCCGGCCTTAAACATGGCTACCAAACTGCTCTTAAATAGTATAGAAGTCCAAGTAGAAATGGAAATTTCAACCAAGACATACACCATTAAAGGACATGAACTGTCTGTTGTAGTTCGTGTGGTAGCTTTTCATAATGCTTAACAAGATGGCAATAGGACGGTAAAGAGAGGTAGATTGCAGAAAGATAAACTGTGGGGTTTAAGATGTCTTTATACTGGTTGCTTTCAATTAGGGGTAATTTTAAACATGTATAGAATCTATAGATAAACTGAATTTCACAATAAAGCCTGGGGGTGGATAAGAATATTTGTGGGTGGGGGGATGGGGGTGGTTGGAGTTGGAAATAGCTCCTTCCCTCAATTTAACAGCAACTGCTTCGTGGTTGAACCAACTGGAACATCAAATGTTTATTTCTGACACGTGCCTTAACTAATCCATGAAATAACTGTTTCATTATTAAATTCATGTTGCTATTACAAAGAACTCATCTTCACTTACAGTTACGATCTCTGCTAATCCAAAAGGATTATAACAGGACACGGGTGATCAGATCTATAATTCTCAACTTGTTACCAATGGACACTCATTTTGGGGCAGAAGTAGTATCAGATTTTCTTTTAGATCATAGAGGCAGTAGTTTTTGAGACTCTAGCCAAGCAATCAAATAGCAAACATCCACGGCATGAGGACATCTTCAGTATCCTTCTAGACTTTAAGAAATGTAATTGTGTATATATATATATATATATTTCACTTACCGCATGAGGAAGAATGGCTAGTCGAACTTCATAAAATAATTTGAAATAAGTGAACTTTGGGTTTTGTGATAGCATTTACTACATTCCTATAGATTTTGCAAAGGTACAAAATTGCTTATTACTATGCTGAACAGTCTGAAATTTCTTCTATTTATGTTTTAACAAGGATCTGATTTAAAACTGAATCAGGGAGCATGGCAACCATCTTTGAACATTTCAACTGTGCTAACAAGCATTGGATTGCTACTGAGTGAGCCCAACCCTGATGATGGCCTAATGTGTGAAGCGGTGAGTGGGCATACCTATAAAAGTGTAGGACCATACTACACATAGTAATGTTTCATTGAAGCATTACTAACAACAAACTGTTTGGAGTAATGTGCAGAGCAAGGAGTACAAATATAACAGACAAGCTTTTGACCATAAGGCAAGGTCTTCGACTGAGAAATATGCAAGGTGTGGTGGAAGAGAGAATGGAAGCTATAACCCCAACCTTCAAGCTCACCCAAATACAAGCACGGTATAAATTAATTCAGAGCATTCCTCGTTTCTTTAACTGTACATCTTTAAACTTTGCAAGTACTTTCTACAGGTGGAAGCTAAAGAATCAGATTTGGCACAACGCAATTTTAATGAGTATTTTGCCAGTTATAAGAAGCAACTGGGGGTCAGCAGAAAGTTGTCATTGGACTCTTCGGGGTCAAATCCGAGGGACAGTGATAAGGAAGTGAAGGAGGCATCTTCTCCCCATATTTCAGACAACCATTTAGGAGTCCAAGGACCGAAACAAGGCTCAAACGATATGTTGAATGAGTGTCACCAGGATCATGACAAGTCACTCGGGACAACACGGAGCTTAGCAGTGGGGTCTTCGGGTCAAACCAATACCAGAGGTGATGAGGAGGAGAATGTGGTGCCACATCAAACACACCATAAAGATCAAGGTTTCAAACCAAAAATCAGCATATCGAAGAAACTATGTATAGGACAGAAGCGGCCACTGGAACCTTTGAATCCTGGTCAAAGAAGTGGTGATAGTCAGAAAAATCTAATCACAATGCCTCAAATGTTGCCCCATGAGACTGATTTTAAAGTGGTAGAGACAAAGTTGCCTGAGCCCAAGGCTATTAGTACAATTGAAAAAGAGTCTCAAAAAGATTCTGTTGATAGACTAGTAAATGACTTCACTAATCCAAGACGCAAGAAGCTAGGGTTGGCTGGTAAGAAATTTTCTTCAGGATTTTCAAGCTTTCCTCGAAAAGAAGACAAGGATAACAAGGAGAACATTGCTCCAAATACAAGTACAGTTCTTTTGCACAGCAATGTTCCTTTTACAGCATTTTCGATGTCACCAAAGACATCACAGACTGGTCACCAATATGAAGAGAAATCAGAGAAGAAAGATGTAAATACAGCTGCTAAGAAGCTGCCATTGCTACCTCTGGGTCAATTGGAAGGATCAAACGAGTGTCATATGAAGCCACATGAGGATCATGGTGAAAAACTTGTTATAGGGATCAAAGAAAGCAGGGATGACTCATTGAAGCCTGAGACAGTGATTGTTTTGGACAGCGAAGATAGTGAGGAAGAAAGGGAGGGTACTTTGAGGTCAAAATTATCAATTGTGCGAAAACGCCTACCAGGGAAGTGGAATGCTAAAAGGTGAATATTTCCCCGTTTAGGCTTCTGATGCTATTTTGAGTTTAGCTTGTAAGCTCATACATGAGTGCACTTGTGTTATAACTTGTCAGTGTTTCTTTAGTCTACCTTTATTTACTTAAATATTGTGCATTCATCTTGGGTTGTGCACTTGCAGCTCTCCTCTCCGGAATGATAATAAAACACAGCTTCTCTGGCGAAACATCCAAACTTTAACGGTATCCTCTTGTGGAATCAATCCATGATCTTTAATGACTTTTTTCCATTCTTTTCCATTAAGCACATTACTCTTCTCAGCCCAAATCTTGAATACCATCTTATACTCCTCCCCTTCCGAATGTAAGTATTCACTTCAATCCCTAAACTCAGATTCTCATCATCTTTCAGCATTGGCTCGAGATTTTCTTTAGCAAAGTCCTTGATGATATTAAGCCTGTTTCTACCAGCCTTTAAATCACTCGCAGTCGATTGTCTTTCATAATGCTTACTGTATTCTCCAAATAGTCCATATAGTTTCTAAACTAGTGGTGTCCCATGTGGGAGAAGGTTGGCTTTGCTGTAGCTGGGTTCATCATGAGAGCTGTGGTAGTATCGTCTCTCAGTTCTTGAGGAAGGTTTCAAACAAGACAAATATTTTGGGACTGATGAAAAAGGAAACAAAGACAATGATTTTGGGGCGAAGGGAGTAATAAAAAAAAGTTACTACAGGAAGTGTAAAAATTGATTAGTGTTTAATCACCACTAGTTCAGTGTAATTCACTACCACCAAATCTTGAATCAATTCTTTCTCAAGGATTTGTAAAAATATACTGTAATTAAGATACATGGCTCAATTACCATCCACTACCCATACCAAGAAAATCAAGACCATCAAAACCTACCCAACAAGAGACCCAAAACCTTTGCCCCTATTTCCCAGTCAACTTATACAGTGCTGATGGCTCAATCAAATCACTCAAGAAGCTCAAAGTTCCTAAACTTTTTGCTGCCTAGCTAGTCCTCAAGTTTGGAAGGGTACTTCACTCCATTGTTCAGGGAGTCGAACGAGTACCTCCTCAGTGACGATGAGGCAAGATTGTATGATTAGCGTGACATGGGGCAAGTACAATTTTGTAAACAACCTCTGCCTATCTGCTAACAATCCCAACTCGAACTGGAGTCTTAGTTGAAGTTACTAACGACGAGGCTTTAGTTGGGGAGGAGTCTCTATGAAGATGTTGACAACATAATTATTGCTGTTCATTTTGAACTCTCATCCTACTCTTCATTCCACATCACCTGACTCACCACAAAACTCTCAAACTCAGACTTTAAATCCTACCACTTCACACCAAACCTCTCAACAAATCCTTACTGATGTAGAATTGCCATTTGTGAATTGAGCTTCGGCTCTCATCGCCTTATTATGGGAACCTGTGCAGCTCCCGAGCAATGTGGAGCTGGTATTTACCATTAGATATCTTCATCCTAACAACACTTAGAACCCCAAAACATGACTCAAAAGACATGTCCAATGAGTGTAACAAGAGGATCATAAGAATTTACTTGCAACAATTAAAGTGAATAGAATTGATAGAGAATAATTGCAAGAACCAGAAAAGAACAAAAGGCAAAGAAAAAACCAATCCAACCTAATAACCAATCATAAAACTTAATGCACGAAAACTACCTACCCTAACAACCTCGAATGAATAGGTTTACTCCACGACGTCTCTTTGTTTTACTTGTTTCTTGATCTTCAAACTTTTTGTTGCGCATGTCTTTTAAATACATTGGGTGGTAAATTTGTACCCTTGCTTGCAGAATCTATTTACTCATTCCTTTGTGGATTGATAATAAAACACAACTTCTTAGTTTGAAGATGACGAAACATCCACACTTGAACATAATCCTTTTCGGGAATCAATCCATGATCTTTAACGAATTGTTTCCACTGTATCCCATTAAGCACGTAATTTTTCTCACCAGCTCGAATCTTGAATACCATGTTATACACACGCCCTTCCGAATCATAAGTATTCACGTCAATCCCTGAACGCAGATTCTCACCCTCTTTTAGCATCGGCACGAGAATTTTTTGAGCAAAGATTTTGCTTATATTAAGTCTGTTTTGATCGGGGTTTAAATCGGTCACAGTCAAAAGCCTTGTATAAGGCTGACTTAATTCTCCAATTAGTCCATGAAGTTTCTCCGGTGGTGTTCCTTCTATGGGAGGGTGATCTTTGGTGTGGTTGGGTTTAAACTGGTTAATCATATTTACCAGAGTTCTGGCTTTTTGAGTCTCCAATTTCGTGTTCTTCATGGTGCAAAGGGTGAAAGCTGCCGTAGCATCGTCTCTCAGTTCTTGAGGGTATTCTTCTCTGTCATCGTTAGAATTGCTTGCTCTTGAACTTTCTTCCATGGTTTTTTCTCTTCACCAACTTATAAATTGCAAGTGAAAAATTTAAATAAAATAAATACTACAACAGAAATATAAAAAATTATTCACTACCAAATCTTAAATCGTTCTTTCTTCAACAACTTATAAAAATCATAAACAACCAAAAGATAAACGACCCAACAATTGAATGTATGTATGCATGCATAGAACAATGCCGCACTTGCAGAAAATACAAAATGCAATTTAGGTTGTATAGTTGATACGCATGGGGATGAGGAGGTTCGTGATAAAGAGAAGGTTTGTAGGGGGGGAACGAAGTGGGCTGCAACGCGTTAGCTACGGGCTACAAGAAGACACAAGTATGGGCAAGGAAGGCACGAGTATATGGTGTAAGATAGCTTGGCTCGACAACAACACGCACTAGGGTTGGATCAAGTTATATGACGAGGACGGGTGTTACGACAAGTCGAGTGACTGCAAGAAGTTTGGGCTGGGCGCGAGGAAAGGAAGGTCGAACAAGGTTATTGGAAGACATGCATGTGGACGGGAAAGAGATGGCAGCCGAAAAGGTTGTGGTAGGCATTGGTTAAGAGATCGGATAGAATTGTATTACCCCATCTACTGGTAGTATAGGATTGCATGTTTTATTTGTTTAATTAATTAATAGAGTTTTAGTAGTTTGTTTCCTAGTTGTTAGGCTGTAGTAAAGATTAGGTAGTATTGTTGGTTTGGAACTCTTGTAGCCTCTTAAAGGACCCCAATTTCAATTGCACGCAGGATGTTTTTTGTCTTTACGACAAGATCCTAAGGGAATTACGGGTAAGAGTGTTTAAATCTTAATTGTTTTTGGGCAATGAGTGTTTAGAATCCTATCTCCATACAATCCCGTCAAGCGGACATAATACTGTGCACAAATAGATGTTAGTTAATTAACCTAATTTGTTCTGTTTTTTCAAAAACTTGTAAAATCGTAAGCCAAACGAAGAATAAAAAGAGGTTTCCGTACAATTATATTAATTGTAAAACAATTGATGAAATTTTAACAAAAACTTGTACAGTAATCAAGAAATAATTAAAGTAAGTTCGAATTATTAGCAATTCAATTCTTTAAGGAGAAGAACTTACGAACAGTTAGAAAGCAACCTCAAAGCTGTTTAGAATCCTCTCTCCGTACAATCCCGCCCAGTCGACATAATACCATGCACAAATAGATGTTAGTTAATTCACCTAATTTGTTTTGTTTTTTTCAAAAACTTGTAAAATCGTAAGCCAAACGAAGAGTAAAAAGAGGTTTCCGTACAACTATATTAATTGTAAAACAATTGATGAAATTTTAACAAAAACTTGTACAGTAATCAAGAAATAATTAAAGTAAGTTCGAATTATTAACAATTCAATTCTATAAGGAGAAGAACTTACGAACAGTTAGAAAGCAACCTCAAAGCTGTTTAGAATCCTCTCTCCGTACAATCCCGCCCAGTCGACATAATACCGTGCACAAATAGATGTTAGTTAATTAACCTAATTTGTTCTGTTTTTTCAAGAACTTGTAAAATCGTAAGCCAAACGAAGAATAAAAAGAGGTTTCCGTACAACTATATTAATTGTAAAACAATTGATGAAATTTTAACAAAAACTTGTACAGTAATCAATGAATAATTAAAGTAAGTTCGAATTATTAACAATTCAATTCATTAAGGAGAAGAACTTACGAACAGTTAGAAAGCAACCTCAAAGCTGTTTAGAATCCTCTCTCCGTACAATCCCGCCCAACCGACATAATACAGTGCACAAATAGATGTTAGTTAAATAACCTAATTTGTTCTGTTTTTTCAAGAACTTGTAAAATCGTAAGCCAAACGAAGAATAAAAAGAGGTTTCCGTACAACTATATTAATTGTAAAACAATTGATGAAAGTTTAACAAAAACTTGTACAGTAATCAAGAAATAATTAAAGCAAGTTCGAATTATTAGCAATTCAATTCTTTAAGGAGAAGAACTTATGAACAGTTAGAAAGCAACCTCAAAGCTGTTTAGAATCCTCTCTCAGTACAATCCCGCCCAGCCGACATAATACCGTGCACAAATAGATGTTAGTTAATTAACCTAATTTGTTCTGTTTTTTCAAGAACTTGTAAAATCGTAAGCCAAACGAAGAATAAAAAGAGGTTTCCGTACAACTATATTAATTGTAAAACAATTGATGAAATTTTAACAAAAACTTGTACAGTAATCAAAAAATAATTAAAGTAAGTTTGAATTATTAGCAATTCAATTCTTTAAGGAGAAGAACTTAGGAACAATTAGAAAGCAACCTCAAAGCTGTTTAGAATCCTCTCTCCGTACAATCCCGCCCAGCCGACATAATACCGTGCACAAATAGATGTTAGTTAATTAACCTAATTTGTTTTGTTTTTTCAAGAACTTGTAAAATCGTAAGCCTAATGAAGAATAAAAAGAGGTTTCCGTACAACTATTGAAAGAACACAATAGCTAGAATTCTTAATGAGAAACCAATGCAATTTCCAATGTAACTGTGAATGTAGCTATAATGGGAATCACAATAATCAACAAAGCAGCGGAAGACGGAATATAAAATAGTGAACTGAACGCAAACGATTACCAAAAAACAATCTACAAGATAATACTTGTAGACCTAGCCTCAAGGCCACAAAGATTTCACTAAAAATAATAATTGTTTAACAAACACAATTGTGAAATCACTCACAAAAATATTCTCACAAGACAATGAGTCTTGGAGAACAAACACCCCACATAAACAAAGTAGACAAAACGTGAGAAGAAATAAAAACAGCTTCCTAAACTGAAATAGGAAGACACAAACAGTTTCCAGATCTTCAATGTTACTGTCGATGTTATAGCATCAACAGCTTCAGCCGAACTGCTGCTCTTCTGGACTGGAAACAACTTCAGGACTCTTTTAATCTCCTCACAACTTTTATGGCTTTTATTCTCGCTCTCAAGCTCTACCAACAACCCGTATCATTGCTCCTTTATATACAGCTTTGCGATGTCCTACACACACGCAAACAATCCATCTACTACAAGGAAAATGATTAGCAATAAGGAAAGACCAACAACTTACCAATTCAAAGGGATTTTATTACCAAATATCAAAGTGCACAAGAATCACAGATTGACTAGGATATATACTAAGATTTAGTTACCAAAAAAAGATGTACCATAATCTAATAAAAGATTTTGGTTCCAAAAATACGACAACTAAATCTACTAAAAGATATTAAATCCTAAATTACCATAAACTTAACAAAAATAATATTTTGACCATGAAAGGGGAAACAAGTAAAAATAGGCATGTCCTATTTTACCCTTACAATCACCCCCTTTGTTGAGCATTTCTGGTCAAATCCAAAGGAAGTGTTCCATTATCAATCCATTTTTCATCTTGCAAATGTTAGAGAGAAAAATCCAAACAACTCACCCCCTAAACATATGCACTAATCAGAAATAATGGAAACCAAGTTGTGAGAACCATAACCAACCAAGCAGTTTAAGGAGTTACAGACCAAATCGGTTTAAGAAATGATTACAGACCCTGACATGAAGCATTGTTTAGATACAACCAACCACAAACTACTCAAATATTCAACCACACAGAATACAGATCAACCACAAGAATAAACTTCAGCAACATTCTTCATTCTTCTACAATTTCAGCATCAGTAGGAGTATATGAATCGTGGACAGAAGAAGGGACGCAAAGACCAAAGACTATTATCGAGCACAATCGAACAATCGGAACACTTACACTTACACCCCCTATTTGGCCAGAATGCATGACTAACCAAGCAGAATATTGAGCAGCCAAAGATTTAAGAAGGGCAGTTTGAGATTCCAGAATTACCAATTGAGAGTTTACCATGTTCAACTGTTCAGAAATAAAGGCAATGGAAATTGGTGCAGAAGGATGTGCTGAGATAGATGATGAAGCTACATTAGAAGTAGCATTGACAGAAGGGAGAGAAGATGGTTGTGATGTAGATGGACCAGATGCAGGAGGAACAGAAGATACTGGAACATAGGGATGAACAAGAGGAAGATTCACAACTCTATCTCCTCTCAATAGTTTGGCAGAAATATGTAAAGGATCAAGAATGGGAGTAAGTCTAGTTCCAGCAACAGGTGAGTAACCTTGGGAGACTAAGATTTTGTATATCAATGAAGGAAAAATTAAAGACCTCTTATCACCCTCAGATTTAGCAAGAGAGGTGATCTTTTTAAAAGCAAAATCTCCAAAGTCAAAGGGTTTATTTGTGCCAATTTGATACAGAACCCTAGCATGCTCTTCAGTGAGAGTGTTTGTGTTAGTGGTGGGTGACCAATTAGCACAACATATTTTATGCATGAGAGCATAGAGGGAAGACAACTGAGATGTGCTGATAGAGGATCCTTTCCCAGGCCATTTGTTCAAGGTTCCACCAGTCAGTTCCAAGGCACACAAATTCAAATCAGAAGGCATGACAAAAGGACCAGACTTAGGAGTTTTGAGCATATCATTGATGATGGAGGATGAAAACACATACCATTTACCTCTAACAATTTTTTTTTCAAATCGAGCATCAGAAACTGAGGAGATACGCTTTTCAAGATTTGCATAAAATTCATATATGAGATCACGAAAGTAAGGAGAGGCAGATGAGAGTGTCCCTAGAAGACCCCTATCAGTTTTCGTGAAGTATTATAGCGAACATATGCAAATTTTGAAATAAATTTAGAGGAGAAAGGTTTACCAACTGAGGCATCCACAAATACAGAATCCTTAGAAATTTTGGATGTAGCTACATTGGTAGCTACATTCACAGAAGATGCACGACTCCTTGTGAAACGCACTGGAGCCTCCTCAGTATCTTCACTAGCAGCAGGCGTAGCTTCTTTGCTCTCAAAGTTCTTGTCCGAACTATCATAAAATTCAGATGAGCTGGATTGTTGGGGCAATTCTTCTGTAGGTGGCTGTGAATCTGGATGAGACTTTGGAGAAGTACACTTCAACTGAACAAGGTAGTCGGCCAAAGTTATATCTTCATCAGAGAAATTGATATCAGCAATGGACGCTGAAGGAGAACCATGCTCAGATTCAGAGAATTCTTGAGCTTGAACCGAAAAATCTGGTGGAAATACGACTTGAGGAGATGGAATTGGATAATCATCATCTCCAGCTTCTTCTTCAACTGGAGCAATGACTGGAGAAGCAGGATGGGAAACCGTTTGTTGAGTAGCTGGGACTGACCCTGTTTTTGGCACAAAATCGACATCATCGGGGTCACTGTCAATGGTCACAGCTTCTTCGAAGATTCCAGAAGCGACCTTGTGCTTCTTAGCAGCAATAACATCCTCCTTGCTTGGATTTTCGAAATTGGAGGGAATTCCCATGAGCCTCTTCGATCTTCGCGAGCTAGGGTTACCAATTTGGGGTAACCCTGACAAATCAACCGGGTTGTCTACGTCGATTGCATTACCTTTCTCTCCTGGAAGTATCACAGTTAAAGGTTCGGGCAAAGGTTGTGCAATTACCAGGGCTGTATTGGGATTTTCTGGAGATGAAAGAGGGGTCGATGTAGCTTCATCGGAAGCTACATCTGAGGATGGATTTTGTTTGGGGATTTCGTATGCAGAAGATGATGTAGAGGCCATGGATAATTTGAGGAGAAAAACAAGAATGGATGATGAGAGAAGAAGGATTTCGAACAAGAGGATCTGCAAGAACACTCTGCCGGATTTTGAAGGATGAGAAGCTTCTGGGAGAAGTGATTTCTTCTTTCCTGAAAAACAACACTAATACAACAACTAATGACAATTAGCCGTTAGTTTCTTAATTACATAGAATGGGAGAAGCCTTAACAACTAACCAAAATTCAAATTTAGATAAAAAATCAAATATTAACCAATCACAATGGAGAGATAAAAATCTGATGAGAAATAGGTGGATGATTAAATATGAGAAAATAACAACTAATTTCAGATTTCAAAATTAATCAAGTATTTTGAGGATACACAACACTTAATTAACCAAAATTGCAACCACACCAACCTGCCAAAACAGTAATCATAAACCAGTTCGGGGCCTCATGATCAACACACAGATTAGACAACCATATAAAATTTCAACATGGTGAACAATAGAATAGAGATTGCACTAATCTGCTTATAGAAACAAAACATCAAGGGGCTGATATGATCAACACAAAATATGTCCTAGAAAATATGCCTAACATGTAATGAAAAACAAGAGAAACAATGCAGTCACACACATGTGATATGTCTAGATCATCTGAATGTAGTTCCCAATGTAGCTGCATTGGAAGACACATTCGCCAAAGTTGTGATTTTATGTACAACTTCTCATCTTTTGTTCACCAAATCAGCACATAACTCCCATAAAAACCATAGGTACTTTATTTCCCTAGGAGAATAGCTTTACTTTATTTCAAGCATATTCAACACAAGCCACTAGGAACCTTTCACACTATTTACCAAGGGTAGCAACTTTACTTATTGATCAACCCATGTAATCCGAGGATTCATAGTTCCAAAAGAAAGGTGCCACAACCTTGTTCATAGGTAGCTCTTTTCCGTTAGGTAGCTTTCACACTTTTTCAATTAAAGGGAGTCAATTTTGTCAAGATCAACCCATGAGAGCCTAAGCTCCATAGTACTTTGACAAATTGCAGCATCCCAAAAATTTCAAAAGGTAGCTTTTTCCTTTGTGGACTTAAGATTTTTCAGTTTCAATAAGCCTTTTAGGGAGATGGTGAGGAGAATCAGAACAGAAAATCACAACAGATATTGAATGCATATCCAGGTCAACAAACAAAGGTACTAAAACATAAAGAATGAAACTAGTGTGCCCCCCTAAAATACAATGCAAGATGTCTAAATTATATATATATATATATATATATATATATATATATATATATATATATATATATATATATATATATATATAAGTGAGGGGTCACATGGCACACATACCGATAGATTTCCTAAGATTTATGAATCTCTCAAAATCTAGACTCTTGGTGAAAATATCAGCCAGTTGATTTTCAGTTCCCACATGTTCAATGCAAACAATACCTTGTTCAACCAAATCTCTAATAAAGTGGTGTCTTATATCAATGTGCTTAGTTCTAGAGTGTTGAACATGATTTTTGGCTATACTAATGGCACTAGTGTTGTCACAATACATGGTTAATACTTTGCTGTGTAAACCATAATCCTTGATCATTTGATTCATCCATAAGAGTTGTGTACATCCACTACCAACAGTTGTATACTCACATTCAACTGTTGATAGGGCAACACAATTTTGTTTTTTACTAAACCATGAAATCAAGTTGTTTCCCAAATAAAAACATCCACCTGAAGTACTTCTCATATCATCTACACTGCCAGCCCAATCAGCATCACTAAACCCAACAAGATTGGTGTTTGTGTGTTTAGTATACCACAAACCCATGGCACAAGTCTCACCAATATACCTAATTATTATTTTCACGGCTTTCAAGTGAGAGGCTTTAGGGTTTGCTTGATACCTAGCACACAAGCACACACTATACATGATGTCTGGACGGGTGGCAGTTAAGTACAACAGACTTCCAATCATACTCCTATATAATGTATGGTCAACACTTTCAGATTTTTCATCTTTATTGAGTTTATTGGATGTACCCATAGGGGTTTTCTTTTGTTTTTCATTCTCAAGATTGAATTTCTTCACCAAGTTAAGAGCATACTTGGCTTGAGATATGAACATCCCTTCATGTATTTGTTTTATTTGAATTCTTAAAAAATAGGTCAACTCCCCTACCATACTCATCTCAAAAGTGGAAGTCATGCTATAAACAAATTCTTTTTCTAAGGACTTGGAGGTGGATCCAAACACAATGTCATCAACATAAATTTGTGCTATCAAAATGTATTTTTTTTTTTTTGCTATCAAAATGTATTTGTCTCGATTTTGAATAAAAAGAGTTTTATCCACCTCTCCCCTTCTAAACCCACTTTTCAAAAGATGGTCTGCAAGTCTCCCATACCAAGCTCTAGGAGCTTGTTTGAGACCATACAAGGCCTTTTTTAGCTTAAACACATTATTGGGTTTATGGGGGTCCTCAAAACCTTTTGGTTGTTCAACAAAAACTTCTTCTTCAAGGATGCCATTTAAGAAAGCACTCTTCACATCCATTTGTTGAAGAGTTATATCAAGAAAGCATGCAATGGCAAGCATCAGACGAATGGACTCAATACGGGCTACAGGAGCAAAGGTTTCATCAAAATCTACCCCCTCAACCTGTGTATACCCTTGAGCCACAAGTCTAGCTTTTGTTTTAAGTCCTTCCACATGATAAACATTGGTGAGATTTGGAAGACCTTCAACATTCAATGTTCCTTTGCCAATTATTTTGCCTTTGGCACCACCTCCATAGGTCACTGAACCACCATTGATGCTCACATAATCTTTCAAATTCTCAATTGAACCTGTCATATGTCTAGAGCAACCACTGTCAAAGTACTATGTTCCAGCTATATGAGATTTCAAAGAAGTGAATGTTACTTTTTATTTTTTTATTTTTTTTAGGAAGCAGGGCGGCACTTGCGGAAATTTATTAAAATAAAAGAAAGGAAACAAACTTGAGGGGGACAACCAGCCTGGCCCTTATAACTGGGAGGGCAAAGGAGCCTTACCTCGAAAAAGGAGATACATTGCACATCTAAATGTAATAGTTCTTAAGAAGTGAATGTTACATTGCACATCTCATCATCGGACAATTTTGCACCAGGACATATGTCAAATGGTTCACAATACTTGGACTTACCTTTGTCATTACTACCCTTAGGAACCCACATCTTCTTAAAAACTTTAGGTTGATTTTTCTGAGAATGAGATTTCTGATGTGACTTCGAATGAGACTTCCAATGTTGCTGCATTGGCTGTTTCATTTGATGTTGCATTCGATTTTTTTTACCAAGAAAGCCTGTTTAACTTCATCCTCATATATAGCCTTTTTCAGAAAACAAAAAGGTTGTATATGACCAGGCTTATGGCAGAAATGACAAACAAAGTTTTTCTTTCTTAATTTTGGCTTTTCGAAGAAATCTGGTTTCTGAAAATTCTGAGCAGTCTGTTTAGGTTCAGATGTGCTTTCTCCTTCTCTCACAAATACTTTTGGAACAAAACCAATGCCTGCCTTGGATGAGTTACTTGAATTAAGCATCTCATCCATTTTATGTTGACTTGAATTCCATTTAGCAATGGTTTCATTTGCTTGAAAGAGCTGCTCCTTTAACCCTTCGATCTCAACATCCTTTTTGCTTAGCAAGCTTTCCAGCCTTACAATGCAATATTTTTGATCTTCATTGGCCTTCTTTAACAGCTCGTTTGCCTTACCAAACAATGTAACTTGGTGAGCTCGTTTCTCCCAATCCTTGTACAGTTCTTTGTACCCTTCCAGCAAGTCAGATTCTGAATCTCCACCATCATCTGGGACTGTGGAGTTAAAACAGTAGAGATCATCCCTGTTTCTGTTCACAACATCTTCTGATGTGACTTCGGATGTAGCTACATTGGAAGTCACATTGACCGGAGAACCTGCACTTTCAGTTTCAGAATCATAAACAACAGTGAGAGTGATAAGATCACCTGGATCTTCTCCATCACTATCACTCAGAGTTACTGAAAAATTCAAACCCTTTTTTCTTAGAGTATTTGCACATTGGTTAGCATATTGACCATACCCTTGACACTCTCTACATTAAATTGAATCAATGTTCTTACCATTGTAAGAAGACTTTGAAGCAAAGGGGTTTGTGAAAGGCTTTTCTGGAGTTTGGAAATAATTTTCCCTGGGAGCAAATTTTCCAGAATCAGGTTTAAAGTTGTTTTTGGAGTTTGATGATGGAGTTCTATTTTGACTCTTAGTTTTCAAAAAATTTTAAATTTGGTAGTCAAAAGAGCTATAGATTCTTCTCCAAAATCAGACTCATCAATGTCTTTTTGAATTTCAAGTAAGTCAGAAGAGATATCGATAAGAGCAGGCATAGCAATATTTTTCACAATAGGTGTAGAAGATGATGCCCCTTTGCCTTTTTGTTTGATTTGATCATTTAGGTTCAATTCAAAGTTTTGAAGGATACCAGCCAATCGTTCAAAACTCATCTTGTCAATATCATGTGCTTCCTCTATAGCACATATTTTGACATTGAACCTTTCAGGCAAAGTTCTCATCATCTTGCTAACAAGACGTTCATTAGTGATGGGATCTCCTAAAGCAAGAACAGAATTTGACATGTCAAGAAGTCTACCATAATAAGACATAATATCTTCAGACTCATTCATTATGGTATTTTCAAATTGTGTGGTGAGCAGTCTTAACTTAGAGGTGCGAACACTAGCAGGTCCTTCACACAAAGTTTGAAGGGCCTCTCAGACATCTTTAGCAGATTCATAGTTGGCAATCACCCTAAAGGTATTAGCATCTAAAGCTTTATAAATAGCAGACAAAACTTTTGAATTAAAAGACGCAGTATTCCTATCTTCATTAGACGATTCAGATTCTTTGGTGATCTTGACATCACCATCAGAATCAGTAGTTTTAGGAGGACTCCATCCATTCAGGACAGCAAGCCACGCTCGTTCATCAATTGATTTGATGAAGATGCACATCTTGACTTTCCAAATCGAATAGTTTGCATTAGTCAGAGTAGGAGGACGAACGACATTCTCATATTGAGAATCCATCACGGCTATGACCAGAATCAACTCTTAGTGATTTTTAGAACCTTGATAAAATAGTGAACTGAACGCAAACGATTACCAAAAAACAATGTACAAGATAATACTTGTAGACCTAGCCTTAAGGCCACAAAGATTTCACTAAAAATAATAATTGTTTAACAAACACAATTGTGAAATCACTCACAAAAATATTCTCACAAGACAATGAGTCTTGGAGAACAAACACCCCACATAAACAAAGTAGACAAAACGTGGGAAGAAATAAAAACAACTTCTTAAACTGAAATAGGAAGACACAAACAGTTTCCAGATCTTCAATGTTACTGTCGATGTTATAACATCAAATTTTGAATCGCGCTTTTCTTCGGGGAAACAAATTTGACTCTTTAATTTGCTCACAACTTTTATGGCTTTTATTCTCGCTCTCAAGCTCTACCAACAACCCGTATCATTGTTCCTTTATATACAGCTTTGCGATGTCCTACACACACGTAAACAATCCATCTACTACAAGGAAAAAGATTAGCAATAAGGAAAGACCAACAACTTACCAATTCAATGGGATTTTATTACCAAATATCAAAGTGCACAAGAATCACAGATTGACTAGGATATATACTAAGATTTAGTTACCAAAAAAAGATGTACCATAATCTTTTTTTTTTATTTTTTTATTTTTTTGGGAAACAGGGCGGCACCTGCGGAATATCATAAATAAAATAAATCATACAAATTGGAGGGGGACAACCAGCCTTACCCTTAAAAGGGGGGACAAAGGAGCCTGACCTCGAATAGAGAAAATAACCATACAGAAAACAAAACTAATCTCAATTTTTACGAAAATTAAATAAACCCAAGGCATCGTGCTGTAGAGCCTGACGCACCTCCTTAGGCAATTGAGAGATGTACCATAATCTAATAAAAGATTTTGGTTCCAAAAATACCACAACTAAATCTACTAAAAGATATTAAATCCTAAATTACCACAAACTTAACAAAAATAATATTTTGACCATGAAAGGGGAAACAAGTAAAAATAGGCATGACCTATTTTACCCCTACAACTATATTAATTGTAAAACAATTGATGAAATTTTAACAAAAACTTGTACAGTAATCAAGAAATAATTAAAGTAGGTTCGAATTATTAGCAATTCAATACTTTAAGGAGAAGAACTTCTTTAGAAAGCAACCTTTAGAATCTCTCTCCCAATCGACATATTGCACAAATAGATGTTAGTTAATTAACCTAATTTGTTCTGTTTTTTCAAGAACATGTAAAATCGTAATCCAAACGAAGAATAAAAAGAGGTTTTCGTACAAGTTCTTGAAAAAAAAACAAATTAGGTTAATTAACTAACATCTGTTGATTCAACTTTGAGGTTGCTTGTTCGTAAGTTCTTCTCCTTAAAGAATTGAATTGCTAATAATTCGAACTTACTTTAATTATTTCTTTGATTAGTTTTTGTTAAACTTTCATCAATTGTTTTACAATTAATATAGTTGTACGGAAACCTCTTTTTTATTCTTCGCTTGGCTTACGATTTTACAAGTTCTTGAAAAAAGTAACAAATTAGGTTAATTAACTAACATCTATTTGTGCACGGTATTATGTCGGCTGGGCGGGATTGTACGGAGAGAGGATTCTAAACAACTTTGAGGTTGTTTTCTAACTGTTCGTAAGTTCTTCTCTTTAAAGAATTGAATTGCTAATAATTCGAACTTACTTTAATTATTTCATGATTACTGTACAAGTTTTTGTTAAAATTTCATCAATTGTTTTACAATTAATATCGTTGTACGGAAACCTCTTTTTATTCTTCGTTTGGCTTACGATCTTACAAGTTCTTGAAAAAACAGAAAAAATTAGGTTAATTAACTAACATCTATTTGTGCACGGTATTATGTCGGCTGGGCGGGATTGTACAGAGAGAGGATTCTAAACAGCTTTGAGGTTGCTTTCTAACTGTTCGTAAGTTCTTCTCCTTAAAGAATTGAATTGCTAATAATTCAAACTTACTTTAATTATTTCTTGATTACTGTACAAGTTTTTGTTAAAATTTCATCAATTGTTTTACAATTAATATAGCTGTATGGAAACCTCTTTTTATTCTTTGTTTGGCTTACGATTTTACAAGTTCTTGAAAAAACAAAAAAAAAAGGTTAATTAACTAACATCTATTTGTGCACGGTATTATGTCGGCTGGGCGGGATTGTACGGAGAGAGAATTCTAAACAACTTTGAGGTTGCTTTCTAACTGTTCGTAAGTTCTTCTCCTTAAAGAATTGAATTGCTAATAATTCGAACTTTAATTGTTTCTTGATTATTGTACAAGTTTTTGTTAAAATTTCATCAATTGTTTTACAATTAATATAGTTGCACGGAAACCTCTTTTTATTCTTCGTTTGGCTTTCGATTTTACAAGTTCTTGAAAAAACAGAACAAATTAGGTTAATTAACTAACATCTATTTGTGCACGGTATTATGTCGGCTGGGTGGGATTGTAGGGAGAGAAGATTCTAAATAGCTTTGAGGTTGCTTTCTAACTGTTCTTAAGTTCTTCTTCTTAAAGAATTGAATTGCTAATAATTCGAACTTACTTTAATTATTTCTTGATTACTGTACAAGTTTTTGTTAAAATTTCATCTGTGGCACCCCGATCCTTCGTTAGCTTGGTTTGCGTACCATACTTGCATTTCTTCCTTTGTTGATCATATGTTTGGTTTGCGAGAGAGTCTAGATGTGTATGAGAGACCATATTAAGACCAAAACACTATTAAGAGATGCCCTATAGTTGTGACTTGCTAAAGTCACAAGTCGTGATTCGACGATTGTCGGGATGCGACGCGATTGAGGGTTTACTTGCGTTTTGCGTTCGCGACCTCGGTTTGATCCTAGACCTTTACATGATGATTGATTAATATGTTTAGATGTAATAGACTTCAAGTTGGAGGTGTTCCTTAAGTTTATTGATGATTTGGAAGCTTTGGAGATAGCATTCGTCTCTATCGCGTAGTTCGGGGTTTGAGTCGCGTAATCGTCTCTCCTTTGGAGTTCTTATTCTCCTAGTTGTTGTTCAACTTTCTAGAAGTATTCAAACTTCTTCATTAGCCTTTAGACTTGCCTTAAAGTCTCCTTCCATTACTCGTTCGATTGCTAGTTAATTTGTTGTTTCGGTTGCACGTTGTTGCACCTTGTTCCGGTTTCGCTCCGAGATGTTTTGGGGGTTGTTTGTGAGTGTTCTATGGGATTTCTAGACCTACTTTGATTGGGGTTTGAACCTTGTTTGGTTTGGTTAAGTGTTTGGGGGTCTTTTAGGTTGCATTTTGAGCCTTTTTGGGTCTGCCGGGCTTGCGGCCGCAAGGTGGAATGGCCTTGCCTTCGCAAGGTAACCAGAAAATGGAGAGTTTGGCATGCAGGTAGCTTGCGGTCGCAAGGTAGGAAGGACCTTGCGTCTGCAAGGTCCCCTGAGCCTGGTGTGCTCTGTTTTACTGTTTCTTGAAGTTTGCACTTAAACCCCTATCCAAAACTCTTTCTAAACCCCACCTAAACCTCCCTAACCCTCATTACTTATGACCTAACATTAGTAACTTGTTTTAAGAGTGGATTAGTGAGTGCATTAGTTGGATTAAAGAGCCCAAATCAGATTTTTATGAACCACAAAGGTTTGACACTTGTCCCACTACCATTTTGACTCTTTTTACACCACAAAATCAGTCTTTGTGCCCTCATTTCTCACCCCTCCTCTCCAAAAAATGGAATGGCTTCTCTCATAGTTCCTCCATGAGTTCTTGAGGGTTCTTCTTGACCTTCCATGGTCCTTCCTCCCATTGCTCAAGCCACCTCCATAGAAGTGAAGAGCTTGAAGAGTAGATCATTTCCAACCGAATAGTTTTCTCATTTGGTTTCTTGGGTGTAGAATACAAGTAAGTTACTTCTTCTCCCTTTGATTTTGTACTCATTGATCCTAAGGAAAACAAACTCTATGCTATTTGAGGTCAATGAGTACACATACTTGCTTTGTGTGCCTTTAACTTGTGATTTGGTCATGTGAACTTGTTAGGAGCATATGTAGGATGACTTCTATGATTGTTGAAGTATCTTGTTACTCTTCATCTTGTGTTTCTAGGATTGTGAGCATGCTAGAAATCATGTCTACATGTTATTTGGGTTTATGGTGGAAGTATGCCTATGTTTGGGGCTTTGGATGTGTGAACTTACTAGATATCATGAGTAGGATCATTTAATTGAAATTATATGATTTATAAAATGGGTATATGACTATGTTGAGTTTTTTTGGACTTTAAGGCTTGGGAATCAAGCCCGATTGATTTGGGGATTTTGTTATAAATTTGAATGATATGTTAATTTGGGGATTTATGAAATGTGTAAATAAGGTAATGTAGTATTAAGACTCAGTGGAGTCATTATAGGTTCAATAAGATGTTAATGAGCCTTAGATTGAAATCCTACGATGTTCGGGTTTGGTTGGTTATTATTGTGAGTACCCGAGCATCTCGAATCGTGTCCAATTGCGACACCCACGATATAGAGGCTTATTAGGGATTTATTTAGAGCGTGCTCGTTAGAGCACGGAGCATTAGAGACCAATCTATGATCTCGAATATCTTTAAGAAATGATTATTTGAATGAGATCTCTTTTAGGGAATTTAGTCGAGTGTACATGGAAAACTTGCGGGTTTTGGACTACAGGGTAGTCTTGTCATTCATGAGAATGGTTTTGAGGATGTTAATTATGTACGACGGTTAGGACTATGGTTGAGTCTGGTGTGCTTTTATGAATAGACTAAACACTAAGTCTTGATTTACGGTTGTTCTTAGACTAAATAATAGTCTTTGGTTTAATCCCGAGTAGAGGACTATAATAGACCTCATATTGTGATTTCTTGAGCTTATATGCTACTTTCGATTGGGTGATGATTTGAGGATTATGAGTACCTCAATATGTGGTTCTTGGACTAAACTTATAAGTTAGTTGGATTTGTTAAGTACGTGCAAATACGTGCATTGTTAAATTGGTGTGTGGAGCTTTATGACCTACTTGATTTGATGAGTCCGCTCTGGTCGGTCTTGGTTCTTGTTTGAGCATGCGAGTAAATATCTACTTGTGCATTGCATATAAGTCCAACTGACATTATTTGGATTGGTTTTTATAGGTCAGGGTAGGACGATACATCACCTATACGAATCGTAAGATTCGTATTCGCTATGGATCGCCGTACCTGGGACCTCACACACCCTCCACTGTTGGCCCAGTGGGGAAGTTAGCTCATCTCATAACCAATAGAGCGAATGGATTATACTAAACTAGACCGAGAAAGGGCTGCCCTTGAGGCGTAGCCACTCAGTATGTCGACGTATCAATCACGTGCATCGTGTCACGAACCAGTTTAACATTGTGTTGCAGGAGCAACACAACGACACTACTTGGGTATCTTCTCTATCCCTTATGTGGCTTACTACGAGCACTTATATAAAAAATAATGTGCTATATGGTTTATGAAGTTTATGTTCCTGGATGACTTAATACAAGTTTATTGTTGGTATATTATTAAGATGCCATGATTTTGTACATGCTCGTGCATTATGTCATGCCATGCCATGCTATGCCATACAGTTGCATTTACTAGCTTACTGGGTCATTATGACTCATTCGTGTGTTTGTTTTCCTTAGTTTGTGTAGTGAGCTCGTTAGCACGCGTTGCGATCGTGGATTAGTGATTTCTAGCAGGTGGTCTTCCGGGCGATAGCTTGGATTTATCATTATTGTTATTATTTATTTATGAGACACGAATGTAAAGTTATGTAGACTTTACTTGGGTAGATTATATTAGTATTCTATTATTGTGTTGTTTGGGAGCCGACTGGTATAGTCGAGCTGTTGTATTTATTTAGAAGTTATTCTGTCGTCTTCCCGAGCAAGGTTTAACTCGCGTATTCTAGTATTGTGTTGTGGTCGTTTTTATCTTCGACAATTTTAGTCGTGAGACCTTGGTTTAGTTATTAGTATTTAAATCTCTTATTCTTTTAGTTGATTTGTCCCTCCGGCATGTTATAGCCGTTGAGTGGTTGTTTATCAGGTTGGGTTCATGTTGGTTCGCTGGCCTTTGGTTGCCGATGGTTTGTTGCCCGTGCGCAATGTTGCGTCACGCGCGTCGTAGATTTGTCGAGAGATAGTTATCTCTTAGCCTTGCGTTCCTTTGTTTAGGATTAAAGGCTTGGGTTCCACTTATGATTTGCTTCCGCAGATTTTAGTTTTTGTTGTTCTGTTTTGCCGTTACGGCCTTACATTCCTGTTTTAAGCTTGTTGGCTCAACTCTTGATTCGCACCATTATGCTTAGCAGGTGTTTGTCCGTCTTTTAGCTTGTCTTGACGGCACGACCTTGAGATTTCGCATTGGAGTCCGGGTCGGATCGCCACATCATCAATTGTTTTACAATTAATATAGTACAGAAACCTCTTTTTATTCTTCGTTTGGCTTACGATTTTACAAGTTCTTGAAAAAACAAAACAAATTAGGTTAATTAACTAACATCTATTTGTGCACGGTATTATGTCAGCTGGGCGGGATTGTACGGAAGAGGATTCTAAATAGCTTTGAGGTTGCTTTCTAACTGTTCGTAAGTTCTTCTCCTTAGAGAATTGAATTACTAATAATTCGAACTTACTTTAATTATTTCTTGATTACTGTACAAGTTTATGTTAAAATTTCATCAATTGTTTTACAATTAATATAGTTGTACGGAAACCTCTTTCTATTCTTCGTTTGGCTTACGATTTTACAAGTTCTTGAAAAAACAGAACAAATTAGGTTAATTAACTAGCATCTATTTGTGCACGGTATTATGTCGGCTGGGCGGGATTGTATGGAGAGTGCATTCTAAACAGCTTTGAGGTTGCTTTCTAACTGTTCGTAAGTTCTTCTCCTTAACGAATTGAATTGCTAATAATTCGAACTTACTTTAATTATTTCTTGATTACTGTACAAGTTTTTGTTAAAATTTCATCAATTGTTTTACAATTAATATAGTTGTACAGAAACCTCTTTTTATTCTTCGTTTGGCTTACAATTTTACAAGTTCATGAAAAAACAAAACAAATTAGGTTGATTAACTAACATCTAATTCCGCACGGTATTATGTCGGCTGGGCGGGATTGTACGGAGAGAGCATTCTAAACAGCTTTGAGGTTGCTTTCTAACTGTTCGTAAGTTCTTCTCCTTAAAGAATTGAATTGCTAATAATTCGAACTTACTTTAATTATTTCTTGATTACTGTACAAGTTTTTGTTAAAATTTCATCAATTGTTTTACAATTAATATAGTTGTACGGAAACCTCTTTTTATTCTTCGTTTGGCTTACGATTTTACAAGTTCATGAAAAAACAAAACAAATTAGGTTGATTAACTAACATCTAATTCTGCACGGTATTATGTCGGTTGGGCGGGATTGTACGGAGAGAGCATTCTAAACAGCTTTGAGGTTGCTTTCTAACTGTTCGTAAGTTCTTCTCCTTAAAGAATTGAATTGCTAATAATTCGAACTTACTTTAATTATTTCTTGATTACTGTACAAGTTTTTGTTAAAATTTCATCAATTGTTTTACAATTAATGTAGTTGTACGTAAACCTCTTTTTATTCTTCGTTTGGCTTACGATTTTACAAGTTCTTGAAAAAACAGAACAAATTAGGTTAATTAACTAACATCTATTTGTGCACAGTATTATGTCGGCTGGGCGGGATTGTACGGAGAGAGCATTCTAGACAGCTCTGAGGTTGCTTTCTAACTGTTCGTAAGTTCTTCTCCTTAAAGAATTGAATTGCTAATAATTCGAACTTACTTTAATTATTTCTTGATTACTGTACAAGTTTTTGTTAAAATTTCATCAATTGTTTTACAATTAATATAGTTGTACGGAAACCTCTTTTTATTTTTCGTTTGGCTTACTTGAGGAGAGAAGGCTGACAGCTCTTTGAGAGGGAGATGAGAGGAGGAAGTTTGGTGCATGGAAATAAGGAGCTGAGGGTCTCCTTTTATTGGAGAAATCGAGGACAAGCGACCGGAGGAACAAACAATCGGAGTTGCTGGTCGAAGATGAAGATCGAAGCCCGACTTGCTCTGAAGGAAAAAAAAACAAGGGGATGGCGTGACTCCCTTTTCCTCTTTCACAATTTTTCTTTTACACTTTCCACCCCTCTAAACCTTGGTCATTTCTTCATTAAGTCTTGGTTACTTGAAACGTAACGGAAGTAACTTTCATTAGTCAATTTAATTTGTAAAATATATTTTTAGGACATCGTAGCGTAGGGGTACGAAGTTGAGGTACCTACAGGAATGCGACCAAATGTGTTCTTCGTTATCTATATGGATCCATTAATATTGGTATTCTACTTCATCGACAATTTCCCCTCGCTCTACATGCATTCATTGATGTCGACTGGGCGGGCAACAAAGATGAATAGACATCCACAAGTGCCTATGTAGTTTACCTTGGCCGCAACTCGATTTTATGGAGCTCCAAGAAGCAACACATTGTTGCTCGCTCCTCGATTGAAGCTATACTGAGTTGTGGCCGCCACTGCAGCCGAGGTCTGCAAGATTGTGTCCCTCTTCAGTTCGCTGGGTGTCACCTCCTCCACTCAACCTGTCATTTACTGTGCAATGTGGGCGCCACTAGTCTTTTCTCCAACCCGGTCCTCCATACTCACATGAAGCATGTAGCACTAGACTTTCACTTCATTCGGCAATAGGTTCAAGACAGGTTCCTATAGGTCTCACATGTCTCCTCGGCTCATCAGTTGGCCGATGCTCTTATCCAGCCGCTTGCTCGCCAACACTTCCAGTAGTTACTTCACAAGATTGGTCTCTCCTTACAAGCGTCCATCTTGTGGGGGCATATTAGAGAATAATGTTTATTGTTTAGTTTACTTGTAATTAATATATAGAGATAGTTTACTATTATAATTCTTTCCTTATGTAAATTCTTATTCAACTGTAACCTTAATTGTAAATCCTTTAAATAAGTGATTCAATCAATGAAAAGCTTATGTCATTATTTATAAGTATTGTAAATTTCTAGAGTTGAAAGAAACTTGTTTTTTGTATTGTATAGAGTTAAGAAACTTGTTTTTTGTTACAACGTACGATTAGCATGACAGAGGCACATGTGAGTGTATATGTTTACTTACCATCATTGAATGAGTACAAATTATCTCGACCAAAAGTAGGAAAGCTGGCTTGAATTTCCAGAAGATGTACCTAAATTTGCATTAATAAAAGTTCTCTTGCTTCTAGTCATATATGTTGGGAACGGTATGACTCGATTACGAATTTTGAGTTTATCGTATGAAAGCGGTCGTGTTTTGTTTGGACATGACGACCGCATCAAACAAGGCGGTTGCGTTCTAGGACAATACGACCGCATTGGTTTTAGGAAGACTCCTAGTACTTTAAGCGATAGCGTGATTTTTTACAATTTACTTCCGTTGTGCAGATTTGATAGAACTTGGTTTCATCATATATCTCTTCTTCCATCTAAAAGTCAACTAGTGATTAGTCCATATGAGATTTGTGGAGTTGAACCAAGCGGGGCTGGGTTGGTTGGTTGGCTATACCAAGGCACAATTGTAACAAGAAAATCATATTAATGGATCTACAGAATAATGCAATGGGTATCTAAAGAGTGCTAAATTTTTTTACACTACTTGAGGTGTCACGTGATGTCGTACAAAAAAATAAAATAGAAAATCAAAATCAATAGAACACGTCAACTGCCACATCGGTCACATGAAGTGACACCTCATTTGATACAAAAAACTTTATACACTTTAGCGGGTCCAAATCTTCTATCACAATCTCGCGTATAATCTTGGTATTAGACATACTAGTTTTACACCTGTGCGTTAAATGCACGTACATATATCTCTTTCAATTAAATTATACTCAAATAAAATGAAAATTACAAACAAAATTTAAAAATAAAGAAAAAATATGATGAAGAGAACAAATTATATCGGTATAATTAAGTCTGACAATTACAACACAAAACTCGTTAACCTACTCAACCCGGTTTGAAAATTACATGACTTAACCCGACCTGCTAATTATTATTATTATTATTATTTGGATAGAAACCGATTACCCATTTCGACCCAAAAAAATTAGCCGGTGGGACCTGTTACCCATATTTTTGCTATATAAATGTAGATTTCTTGGCAGAAAATATGAGTTATGTTGATACTTTTGTATTTAGATTTATATCTGTTCATACATTACACTAGTTTTATACATCAGTGGCTAATTGGGCTGCGTATCAATTAGCGTGACAACTGTGTATAGAACTTTGCCAAGTATAGTTTTTATAGGACTTCACAGGTTCAGCGGAAGACCTTTTCAAGGCTTCACCTAAGACTACTACAACGGCAGACCTTGTCTACACATGGTTAATCATGACGTGTCCAGTCAATCATTTTTTAAATGGATCAATTTAAGTTTATCCTTATCAAAGTTTGAATTTAAATTGAGACATTCCCTGGCATCTCAGACCCATCGAAAGCAGCTTTCCGAAAAGCAGGAAGACTTTCGCAGACTGAACAAGAAAAGCAGAAAACAGCATCGTCACCTCATGCTCAGTAACAACTCTCACAGATCTGACATCCAGATTGCCCAACTTCCAGTCTCTGCAAAAGATCTCTGTACCCATTCCCTGCTCGACATCTGTGAAGACGAAATTCTTGAAAGACAGCTCCATGCATTTAATGCATTCAACCTAATAGAGCTGTTAAGTCTTCGTCTTCTCCAATGGATCTCCAGAATGCTCCTGCTATAAATGCTGCCATTAAAGACTGAAGAAAAACACTTGACGAATTGCTCTGAAAATCTACAACAACTCTAAGTCTTAATACTCAGTGCATTCAAGAGATCCTAAACAGATCAAGAAGTCATCGTCAACAACAAGAAGCTGTGCATCAACATTTATTTTTGTACTTCTTGTTGTTTTCATTCAAAACTATTCTTCTGCACGAATTAAATATCCTGTTTACACAGATATTTAATTCCTTAACACCCAAACACAAGTCAATATTTTGTACACGATCCATTGGGAATATTCTTTGTAATAGATCTAGTGAAAAACATAGTGCACTATTTAAATCCAAGGTTGACTGCCTTGGTGGTGGACGTAGCACTCTTTATAGTGTGAACCATCCCAAAATACTTGTGTTAATTCCTTTACTGTTTGTCTACTTATTGAACTGCTCATTAGTTTGTTTATCTTTATCCTTAACAACAAACTTAAGTAACCTGTTAAGGTCTACCGGTAGTCCTTATCGGCAGACGTGAACCAACTTTCTTGAAAGACTTTCGCTACTTCAATCTTTTCAATAGATTGTAAGTACTTTTCAAAGTACGTACTTAAAGTTTTTAAGTGTATAATAAGCTATTCAACCCCCCCTTCTAGCTTATTATTGTGCCCGTTGGGACCCACAATTGGTATCAGAGCTTGACTCTTTGAAAACTAGTTTTTCCGAGATTAAACTCTTGAAAGATTCGATCCAATGGCACAAACACACTACATGCTGCCTACATCTAATGCGAACCACGTCCCAATCTTGGACGAATGCCATTTCGATGTTTGGAAGGATAAGGTAATGCGTTTTATGAACTTCATTGACAACAGATTATGTAAGTGTGTTATTGCAGGACAACATGTACCAATGAAGGCCAACCTTCTAGCCTCCATCGCTGGGAATCCTGCAGAAGTTCCCAAAGAAGAATCAAAATGGACAGAAGACGACAGAAAACTGGTAGAGCTTGATAGTAAAGCAATCAATATCATTACTAGCTCTCTAGACACAAGCACATACCAGCAAGTGATCCGATGTACTACTGCCAAAGAGATGTGGGAAGCTCTTGTGGAATACTTGGAAGGAGACCAAGATACAAGAGATAACAGAAAATACACATACATCCAGCAGTCTGACTCCTTCAAAAAGGATCCAAAGGAAACCTTAAGACAAGCATACGATCGCTTTAGTGAGGTAATTAATAGCTGCTTTTCTCTTGGTAAAACCTATGACAAAAAGGAAATGAACATGAGATTTCTAGGCTCCCTTGGTAGCTTATGGCAAGTTAAAACAACTTCTATGAAAGAATCCAAAAACTTAAACGAGATGACTCTCCGTAGTCTCTACGCAAGTTTGAAGGTTTATGAGCTCGAAGTAAATCAGGCTCTAGAGCAGGACAAACAGTTCAGAACTGTGTCCTTGCCAGCCATGGTCCAAGAAGAAACCACTGTTGAAAACAAACCTTCCACTTCCTCCAGTGAAAATGATTTTCTCTCAGATGAACAATTTGCTATGTTTGTAAAACGTTTTCAAAAATTTGCAAAATATGGAAGGAAGAACACACAACAACAACCTTTTAGAAAGACTGGTGAAAGCTCATCTAAAGAAGAGATTGTGTGTTACAATTGTAGAAAACCTGGTCACTTTGCCTCCAAATGTCCAAAGCCAAAATTTGAAGCATACCGAAGACCTACTTATAAAAAATTTCAAAAACGAAAGGGTATGCTGGCTGAAGACATAGAAGACAAACATGTTGCTACATGGTTTGAGACTGATTCAGAAGAGGAAGAGGATGATTGTGAGCAAGCTAACATATGCTTAATAGCTCATGATTCAGGTCCCACCTATGACTCTGAAAATGAAGTCGAAGTCTCACCTAGTCCATTGGATAAAAGTGAGATCAACAGTGAGAACTTCAGTAAGGAAGAACTTCTCAAGGATAATCAAGATATGCTTGAAGAGTTCAATTCCTTTAGAGTAGCCTATGTAAAACTTGCCAAGAACAATGATAAACTTACTGCTGAGAAATCTTTGATGGCAGCTGAGATTCAAACTCTCAATAGCTGTCAACAAGAAAGTATCAAGCTCAAAGGAGAAAACAAATTCCTTTGTGACAAAATCGAATGTCTCACTGAGCACATCAAAGGACTTGACCTGGAGAAAATTGCCTTGCAAAAGACAATTAACTCCTGGAACAGCTCCAAGGATACCTTCGAAGAAATCCTTTCAAGCCAAAAATCATGTAAAGATAAATCTGGCTTAAGATATTTCGATGAGCCCAGTATGACACTCCCATCAATCACAGAGAAAGGTGAATCCTCCGAGACTGCTAATGATATCTCTTTTTCTAAACAAACGTTCGGAAACAAGGGGAAACAAGGCCTTGGTTATTCAAGTGTTCCTTATGTTTACCCCAAGGCTCAGAAGGGAAAGCCAAAGTCACTGCTTCAGATGAGAAACCTAAGAAAGTAACGGTAGAGAAACTAAAGTCTGCCGGCAACAACTCTGCTAAGGCAAAGTCTGCTGGCGGTAGACCTACTAAATCTCTACCGGTGACTATCAAGTTTGTCTATGAAACAGGCAAGACACCTGTACCTGTTGAAAGTAAACTTAAAGGTATTCTACCGAATCCTCCTAAAAAGGTAATCAATAGACAAGCCAAAGCTAAGTCTGGTGGTAACATACCTAGGAAGATCCAAAAGAAACCAATTAAGTCTACCGTCAACAAGCAAGCTGAACCTAGGACGACTGTTAATAAAAAGGATAATCATAATCACTCTTCAGTTAAGGACACTGACAGTTCTCTATGGAATTTTCATTTATGTCATTCTTGCAATTGCCCAGGCCATCTGGCCCCAGAATGCCTGCTAAGATTCACTCCAAAATCTGAGAGACCTAGTTCTCTCAAGGTTAGGCAGATATGGGTTACAAAAGGTTGCTAATTCTTAGGACCCAAAAGAAAATAAAGGGGACCTTGTTGCTTTAAATCTTTTCGTATGCTTCATGGCTATAGATTCGAAAACAAAGACATCCGGTACTGACAAGGGTCGCCAAGACACATGACAGAAACAAGTCTAACTCTACTCACGTATATAGTGAAGCCAAAGGTCCCACAAGAATTTTCGGAGACAATGCAAGAGGAAAGACAATTGGGTATGGCTCAATCACTAGAGGAAGTCTCTCCATCAACAAAGTTTCTCTAGTGAGTGGCTTAAAGCACAATCTTCTGAGCATATCCCAATTTTGTGACAAAGGATTAATCTGCCAATTCAACTCCAACGAGTGCCTCATCAAAGATAGTGAATCCTGCTCTACAATACTAACCGGCAATAGACAAGGAAACGTCTATGTCGTGGACTTAAATCTTCTAGGGAGATTCTCTAGCCTTTGCCTAGTTGCTAACAACGTTCGTGACAACAGTTGGCTATGGCACAAGCGTCTCAGTCACCTCAATTTCAAGCACCTCTCCAAGCTCTCCAAAGATGGGCTTGTCAAAGGTCTACCTACGGTGTCTGCCGATCATGACAGAAATTATAAAGCTTGCCAGCTAGGAAAACTTTCCAAGTCTTCCTTCAAAAGAAAGTCTGTCTTGTCAACAAACAAACCTCTTCAACTTCTGCATATGGATCTCTTTGGACCAATCACTTCAGTCAGTATTTCTGGAGACAAGTATACACTTGTAGTAGTTGACGACTACTTTAGGTTCACCTGGATTGAAACAATGACTTCAAAAGATGAGACATACGATCTAGTCACCACTTTTTTCAGAAGACTTCAAACTCAAAATCTTGAAGACATTAGTGACATAAGATCAGACAATGACACTGAATTCAAGAACAACGGTGTAGAAAGATACTGTGATGACCACGGGATCGGCCACAACTTCTCTGTTGTCGGAACTCATCAATAAAATGGTGTAGCTGAACGGAAGAACAGAACATTGATTGAAGAACATTGATTGAAGCAAGAACAATGCCGCGTAGCAAAACTTCCAAAGTACTTCGGCGTAAGCGCCAACTCGCATGCTTTACCTGCAACGATCCTCGGTAAACAAGTTTCATAACAAAACTCCATATGAAATATGGAGAGGAAGAGCCCCAAACATAGGATTTTTTAAAATCTTCGGCTGTAAATGTTTTATTCTTCATAATGGAAAAGAATATAGAGGAAAATTTGATGCAAAATAAGACGAAGGAATTTTTCTGGGTTATTCCAAACATTCAAAAGCATTTCACATTTTAAGTAAAACTCATTTGAAAATTTTAGAATATGTGCATGTTTCTTTTGATGAATATGACTTGTTAGAGCCTAGAAAGGCTCCGAATGTTGCTAATGATTCTGATAATGATGAGACAGGTACAAATACAACATCTACTTCCACTCCTTCGTAATCCCGCAACCTGCAGACCTTCCAGCATCGCTAACCCTTCACCGGCAGACTTCAACTCGCCGATACCGATTCCAACTCTTTGTTGACCCTGAACCCATCTCTTCTGTCTTACCCCAAACACCTTCTGCAGATCACTCATCCTTCTTGTTCACCGAAAATGAAGGTTTCAAGATCCTATCTCTTCTCGAACTGCATTTTGGTGAATCTCCTTCTCAACCTACTCCAGAATTCTTAAGGGAAGAACTCACCAGAAGTGATCTTCCTCCAACCATTATTGAAACAAGAGATCATCCTATTTATCAAATCATCGGTGATCTCAACTCAGGAGTTCGTACGAGGAATAGAGTTCGAGATGAGACTATGTTTGCATTTGCATTCGTATCAGAAATCGAGCCAAAGAAGATTGATGAAGCTATTGGAGATCATAACTGGATTGAAGCTATGCAAGAAGAGCTGAACCAATTTGAAAGATGCAAAGTGTGGAGCTTAGTTCAAAGGCCGACTGACCATCTAGTTATCGGCACCAAATGGGTTTTCAGAAACAAAAGAGATGAAGATGGGAATGTCACCAGAAACAAAGCTAGATTGGTTGCTCAAGGCTACCGACAGGAAGAAGGGATTAACTTCGATGAAACATTTGCTCCTGTTGCTAGACTAGAGGCAATCAGACTCTTTCTAGCCTATGCCTCGTTCATGGACTTCAAAGTGTATCAGATGGACATGAAGAGTGCCTTTCTGAATGGTGATCTTCAAGAAACGGTATACGTTGAACAGCCTCCAGGATTTGCCATTCAAGACAAACTGGATCATGTCTACCGACTCAAGAAAGCTCTCTATGGCCTAAAGCAAGCTCCCAGAGCTTGGTATGAAACTCTATCCAAGTTCTTAATAGAACAAGGATTCGTGAGAGGAAGAATAGACACAACTCTGTTCATCCTTAAGCACAAAGGTCATTCTCTTCTGGTACAAATCTATGTGGACGACATCATCTTTGGATCAACTAACCAAAGCCTGTGCAAGAGATTCGAGAAGCTGATGCAAAGCAAGTTCGAGATGAGTATGATGGGAGAACTTACCTACTTTCTAGGACTGCAGATTCAACAGACTTCCAACGGAATCTTCATCAGCCAAACCAAATATGCAAAGGAACTCATCAAGAAATTTGGTCTTGATTCAGCTAAAGGATTTGAGACTCCTATGTCTACCGACTGCCATCTTGATAAAGATGAAAAGGGAAAGCAAGAGAACATGACCAAGTACCGAGGAAATATAGGTTCACTTCTTTACCTTACTGCAAGTAGACCTGACATTATGTTCGCTGTTTGTGTTTGTGCAAGATTTCAGGCAGATCCAAAGGAATCGCATTTGCTTGCTGCCAAACGTATCATTAGATATGTTTCAACAACAACAAATCTAGGCATCTAGTACTCCAAACGCAACAACTTTGATCTAGTTGGATACTCAGATGCAGACTACACAACTTGCAAAGTGAGCAGGAGAAGCACCAGCGGGACTTGTCAGTTTCTTGGAAATAGACTTGTCTCATGGTCATGCAAGAAACAAGGATCGGTTGCAAACTCCACCACATAGGCAGAATACATTGCTGCCAGCAGCTGTTGCTCTCAACTTCTATGGATGAAGCAACAACTAGTGGACTACAACATCAAGACTGCAAATTGTCCAATTATGTGTGACAACACATCAGCAATTTCAGTCTCCAAAAATCCAGTGATGCACTCGAAGACAAAGCACATTGATATCCGATATCACTTCCTCAAAGATCATGTGGAGAATGGTAACATCAGTCTGGAATACGTTCCAACTAAACATCAATTGGCTAACATTCTCACAAAGCCACTGGATGCCACCAGGTTTGCTTATTTAAGGAGAAATCTTGGTATGATTGATCCTACTGCTTAAAATTCAATTTCATAAAATTTTTCTTTCATACCGGTAGACTTAGTTTTATACTGACCGGAAGACGTAACTTTCCCTTTAACGGAAGACTTAATGGTTAGTATCTCTACTTAGTCTATTTTAGTTAAAGAGGTTTCTAAAGCAATAAGGGGGTCAAGAGTAAAATCTTGTTACTTAGAAAATATCTTAAGTTCCCGCTTTTGCGCTAAATTTTTTCTTTAAATAGACCTTGAACCGCCCTTTCCAAAACTTTACGAAACCCCTTTGTCTAAAATATTTCTCTCTCTATTCAAACCCTCTTTCTCTCTCTCTCTGTGCAACTGCTTTCTTCATTTCCAAATTCTTCTTGTTTCTTCTTCTCATCGACAACAATGGTATGTTCTTCTCTACTCTACTACTTGCTATTTATTGTTTACTGTTTCGTATTTCATCTCTTAAGCAAATTGTTTTGGAATACAAAAGGTCACTTTCACGTAACTAACAGTATCCGCCATTGTTGTTCTTCAAAACCTAGAAACTAACAGTCTTTTATATGCTTTGAATACTTATTCTTTTTAGAAATCTTCTGTTATATGTTTCTCTGGTTTGCTTACCCTAAACATTCTAGGGTTTCAAGTTTTCTTTTCGAATTTTTTTCAATAATCTCAGAAAAACTTGAAATCTTTGCTTGTTTAACATGTGGTAAAAGCCCTAATTTTCGATCGCATTTCTTTCGAGAAAATCATCGAAATCCAAGCGTGGCGGCAGAAGGAGCTAGACCGAAAGGACATTCCTCGAGTTTGGATGTCAACCTTCGGGATATCCTACTTTTCAGCCATTTGCTCACGACGTCATCGTAGCCCTGGACCCGAAACTTTATATACCCGGCATGTGCATAGACCTCCAATCTGTCTGCATAATTGCCGCCGGTGTCAAGGCCTGCGAAGACATGAACACTTTGGGTATTCTTCCACTCTTCTGCCTCAACGACAAGAGCTACATTATTTTCTTGGCTGAAGAGTTCTACCAAAGGATGGAGCTCAAAAATAAAAATGCTCTGCGTGGATGGATTAGAGGTCGTCCTATCTCCATCACCGCCAAGACCATCTCCACCATTATTGGTGTGCATTTCGGTGGTGCTCTTGAATCGACAATTCTTTGAGGCCGATCATGCCGGGAAGCAATGAAGTTGATACCGAGGAACCTCGAGGAAGATCGAGTCTCTTCCCGTTGGGCGTCTCTACTCGAGCCACGAACAAGGGGTCCGCTGCTCAAAAGTGGTGCACACGATATGTTCACAAAGATCACCGAATCTTACAAGTGCCGCTTACCTTCGCACTGCTTCAACTTCTCGCACTATTATCTTCAACGAACTCAAGCAGTGGGTGGAAAGAGTTAAGAAGAACCCCACATGCAAACGACCATTTGTCAGGTTGATCAACGCTCTCATTCGAGACACTGAGAAGGTCAACTCTTCCATCAAGGAAGATGAGCTTATAGCAGTGTCCAAGGACAAACAAATTGACGCTTCTGCTCTTCAACAAGTATAACGAATATGAGAACAAGCGAAGCGTAAAGGTCTTCCGCCTGCCTCCATCGACAAAATTGCTAAGCCTCGTGTCGATCATAGTTACACGCTTCACAGAAGCGTTGAAGCGGCTAGCAAGACCTTCAAGGCTTCGCTAAATTTGATGACCAAGTTGCTAAGACCTCCATCAACAAGCCAAAGATCCGGCCGATGAGGCAGAGCAGCCTAATACGGTCCAAGCGTAAAGCAAGGCCAAAAAGGCTCGAGCTAAGAAGTAGCAACCGAGGAGCAGTGCTAAATGGATAAGGAAGGAGATGAAGGAAAGCCAAAGGACAAGATCGCTGGTGTTTTCCTCCGCGCCAGATGTATCCATCACCTTCACCACCAACCAACCCAAGCTCAACCAAAGACCACCAAACCAACTCCCTCCCTACCCAAATTCTCCTAAAACCAAACGACCACCCTCACCTTCACTTGCACCCTCACCTAAACCAAAACGTAGGCGACTCACGTAAAACCTTTCGCACCACCGCACATTCCCCGCCTCTACCGATGAAGCTACCGAGCCCCTATTCATTTTGAGGAGGTCCGCGGCACCAAGTCCTCTACCGCCGACCAACCCCTACCGACGCCAGCAAACCCCTACCAACTTTATCGTTAACCAAACCCCCCACCGCCTTCAACAACCCTCTACCGTTAACCAAACCTCACCGCCACAGCCAACCTATTCCTACACGAGTCATCTACTCGAGGACTTTACCCCCTCCTAGGAGTTCATCCCCCAGAGGAGCCTACCCGAACCCCAACCTCTCCTCCTTCACCCTTCAACTACTCCTAACGCATCTACCCCTACCTCACCTCATCAAACTCAAACCACTTCATCAACACCATCACAACCAACCCAACTCCCCCTACCAAACCAATAGACTCTCGGCTGGCCGCCAAATTCTATTTGAACTTTCATCAAGCAGCGCATCTATTCTCCTGCATCAACCACAACCCCAACCTCACCTTCGCAAACCCAAATCCTCTTCTATCCTCCCCCTCCGGTTCTCCACCGACTTTATCGAAACCTCAATAGTCAAGTGAAAATTCTCGACACCGACATTGAGTTAGACTCTCCACCAACACCTCCTCCCTCACCACCTCAAAACATCTCCTCTTCTACCAACACCATTCCAACCCAAGACTCCACCTCTTCCGACTGCTACTCCTCCTCTCCAACATTCTCTCTTCCGCCCTTGTCACCAGCATCGCCACATTCACATTGGCCAGAACCATCTTCCTCTCACTACCAATGCCGAAATTTTGTCTCTACTGACGCTATCTATGAAAGGCTAGCGAACTAACAATCACATTACCGCTTATCGCCGAAGTCGCCATCGGCTGGCCCAAGCCAACGACCGATCGGCTGCTTTTTTCGCCAATTCCAAGAAGATGTGGACCCGCTTTGGACAGATGAGGCATGAGTTTACGGACGCCAAGATTAACATCAAGCTCAACATGATGAATGTGTCCGACTCTCTCTTCTACGAGTTGTTCCATGCTATCACACTTCATCTCGCAACAACCGCCCACCCGGCCCTCGAAGCTCAACAACATAGCTCGCGACTCGCACATGACATAATGAATACGGCGTGATCGATCCGCCATCACTTGAGGAGAAGCAAATGAAGTCTATCAACCAAATGCTTATGGAAGAGAAATGCTTGTCTTCGAAGAACTCGACTACCGCTGCTCCACCAGATTCCCACAAATGCCGATGACGAACACGCTCAAGAACCAAGAGCTAGAGAGACAAATAAGGAAAGAGCAGCAGAAGGAAAAAGGGAAAAGACCGTGGTAAATCAGATATCTCTTCCCCTTAACCTTTTATCTATCTTTATTTGGAAAACTCAGAAAAATTAAACTTCTCGCTTATAATACGTAAGATTAATTTTTTCAAAATTATCTAATCGCTTAAAATTCTTGTTCTTTCACTTATAGTATCTCTTAGAATTTAAAATTTAAATTTATTTGAACTGCTTTTGCTACTAATCCTGTGGCTATGATTTCCTTACTGTGCACCTAGATTAGTCTTTACACTTGAGGTGTTCTACTATTTGATAGAGGCATGTCTTCCGTATATAAAATTAAGAAAATCTCTTAGACATGTCATTATCTATCACATAGTAGGTTATAGCCCTCATTTGTAGTAATGATGACCAGATATAAATAGGAGGAGATTGTTGATACTTGTGTATTTAGATTTATATCCGCATACATTACACTAGTTTTATACATCGCTGCTAATTGGGTCATAGATCATTAGTGTAACCGTGTATAGAACTTTGCCAAGTATAGTTTTTATAGGACTTCATGTTCAATTTGAAGACCTTTTCAAGGCTTCACCTAAGACCTCGCTATGCCTTACAACGCA
>CM028384.1:13208104-13407656 GCA_013146195.2 Codonopsis lanceolata | reverse complement strand
AAGATCAAATTAAATGAAATACTTTCCCAAATAAGATTAAAAGAATTGGCAAAGATGGTTTATGAACCTAACACCAAAAGTGTTTTTACTGGGGCACAATTATATGATTTGTTTATGAGCAAATTTTACAAACATGCATCTCAAGTATAGAAAACAAATCATGTCATTCCAAAATGAACTGTGAAACATTCCATGAGTCATGGGATAGATTTAAAAATCGCTTATTATGTGTCCTCATCATAATTTGGCTCAACATGTGTTAGTGCTTCAATTTTATCATGGTCTCTTCGCCAGTTTACAAACTATGGTTGATAGTGCAATGGTGGTTCTATTAATAGAATGACACCGTAAGCATTAGAAGAATTATTTGAGATGCTAAGTATTAATTCCCAAGAGAAAAGTGCTAGAGGTAAAAATAGGAGCCTATATCAATTGCAAGATAATTCAAATACACAAGCTCAATTTGAAAATTGGCAAATTCAAGAAGCATGTGCCTATGTGGATTATATTCTCATGCTACTAATTTTTGTCCAAGTGCTATGTATTCCGAATGTGCTAATGCTATGAATATGTACCCTCAAAGGCCAAGGAATGATCCATATTCCAATACATATAATCCGGTTGGAGGAATCATCCTAACTTTTCTTGGGAGGAAATAAGCCTTTGCAACCTCAACAATTCCAACCTCACCACCACAACCTCCACAGCTTGCAAAATCAAAATCAAAATCGCTTGAGAATTGAAGAAGTTCCCAAGCAAGAAGTAGCAAGTAAAGGTCAAGCATTTGATGAAGTACATGCTTGAAGAAATTGAAAATCAAGAAACATATCGAAAATTCAGAAGCAAATAAGAGAAGAAGAAGTTCCCTAGTCAAACCGAGCAAGCTAAGTCAATCACCGTCCCGAAGTGGTAAGGTGATAGGTGAAGAGGTAAGTGATTCTCGATCCTCCTAATATGCATGCTACGTAAGAAAATTCTCAAAAAGTAATAGAAAAAGAAATTGAAAAAGATAGTGTTAGTGATAAAGTGATTGATGATTTAAGTAATCAGTAGAAAAAGAAAAAGAAGTAGAAGTAGAGTTAGAAGTTCCAAATAAGGGAACAAGAAAAAGAAATTCAAAATAAAGACAACACGCTTGAAGTAGATAAAGAATTAGATCAAGAAGAAGAGGAACCTTATGTGGCTCCACCACCTTATGCTCCTCCAATTCCGTTCCAAGAAGACTTATGAAAAAACCGAATGGACAAACAATTCACGGAAATTTATAATATGTTATCCAAAGTAAATGTAAATTTACCTTTGCTTAATGTTATTAAAAATATTCCAGGCTTATGCAAAGTTTTTCAAAGATCTTCACTCTAAGAAACACAAGTTTGAAAACAACGAAAAGATTGTTGTCTCGAAAACGCCGTCGCTTTTACAACCCGAATTACCACCTAAGTTGAAGGCCGAGGCAGCTTTAATATTCAAGTTTCCTTGGGAGACTCTAAAAGATGAAAGCAATGCTAGATTTAGGAGCAAGTATTAACTTGATGCCTTTCTGGTCTATAAACAATTAGGTCTAGAGAACTAAAACCCACTAATATGCAATTACAATTAGCCGATCGCTCGCTTAAATATCCCTGGGTATAGTGGAAGATATCCTAGTTCAAAGTTGATAAATTAATCATACAAGAGACTTTGTGGTTCTTGAGATGGAAAGGAAGATATGCACTAATAATGAAGTCCCAATATTGTTAGCACCATTTATGGCAACCTGCTAATACAATGATAAATGTGAAAAATGGTAAACTCACAATGTCACCCTAGGTGAAACAGCTTGAAATTTCGTGTTTGATGCTATGAATAGACCTAGTGACATGAGTGCCTGTTTTTCAATTGATGAGATTGAGAAATTATCAACCGAAACTTTTGAAAAAGAGCAAGATTATGAGAGAGATAGATTTATTGTCTATGATGATAGCCCTATTCCTCCCATAAAAATTGACATTGAGGAAATTGAAAGAGAAATAGAAGAAGAAGAAAGATTAGAAAAAGAAAAGCTAGAAGCTAGTAAAAAGAAAGATGAAAAGAAATAAAAAGCGTAGAATCGAAATTAACTACGATGAGTCAAAGAAAATAGTTGAAGAAAGTTATGAAATTAAAGAAGATGAAGTAGAGATTCTAAAATCTCTTTGAGGAAATTGATAAAAGATGAGATGAAGATATTAAGGAAGAAAACAAGAAGAGAATAATGAGGCTAAAATAAAAGAAACAATTAAAGCGTAAAAATTCGAATTTATGCCTTCTATTAATTCTCCCAAAGTCGAAGAATTAAAGCTATTACCATCCCACTTAAAATATGCATTTTAGGGGAAGGTAACACTTTGCCCCGTTATTATAGCAATTTAATTTAACTTATCGTAAAAAAAACAAGAAGAAAGTTTGTTAAAGTTTTATGGACACATAGAGAAGCTTAGGATGGTCTTTAGTCGACTTAAAAGGAATTAGTCCCTCTATGTGTATGCATAAAATTCATTTAGAGGAAGGTAGTAAACCTTCTAGAGAAAGACAGAGAAGACTTAACCCACACATGGAAGAAGCTGTTAGGAAAGAAGTTCTTAAGCTTTTAGACGCGGGTATAATTTACCCTATATCAGATAGTAAATGGGTTAGTCTCCGTCCAAGTAGTTCCTAAAAAGTCGAATTACCGTTGTCAAAAATGATAAAGATGAATTAGTCCCTACAAGGACTATTACCGGGTTATAGAATGTGTATCGATTTGTGAAATTAAATGCGGCAACAAGGAAAGACCACTTTCCTTTGCCATTTATTGACCAAATTCTTGAAAGATTGGCAGGCCATGAATACTATTGTTTTCTTGATGGTTTTTCTGGGTATAATCAGATCCCTGTTGCACCCGAAGACCAAGAGAAAACAACATTTACATGTCCCTTTGGTACTTTTGCCTTTAGGAGAATGCCTTTGGGTTGTGTAATGCACCACTACTTTTCAAAGATGCATGATTTCTATATTTTCGCATTTAGTTGAAAGATGCGTAGAAGTTTTCATGGATGATTTTTCGCGGAAATTTTTTGATCACTGTTTAGAAAACCTTACATCTGTCCTGAAAAGATGTTGCGAAACTAATTTAACTTTAAGTTGGGAGAAAAGTCACTTCATGGTAAAACATGGAATTGTCTTAGGGCATGTTGTTTCAAATAAAGGAATTGAAGTTGACAAAGCTAAAATTGAAGTTATTTCGCAACTACCCCCTCCCACTTCAGTTAAAGGAGTTCAAGTTTTCTGGGTCATGCCGTTTTTATCGCAGATTTATAAAAGACTTTTCCAAAATCAGAACCTCTATGTAATTTGTTAGCAAAAGATACATAGTTTATTTTGATAAAGAATGTTTGGAAGCTTTTAATTTATTAAAAGAAAAGTTGACCACCGCCTAATCTTATCCGCCCCGCCCGATTGGTCACTTCCGTTCGAAATCATGTGTGATGCATCGGATTTTGCAATTGGAGCCGTGTTAGGACAAAGGGTAGATAGAAAGCCTCATGTGATCCATTATGCTAGCAGAACTCTAAACGATGCTCAATTGAATTATACCACTACTGAAAAGGAATTTTTAGCATAGAGTATATGCTTTAGAAAAATTTAGATCATATTTGCTAGATCAAAGGTGATAATCTTTTCTGATCATTCTGCATTAAAATATCTCTTAAGTAAGAAGGATGCTAAACCAAGATTAATTAGATGGATGTTATTGTTACAAGAATTTGACATAACTATCAAGGATAAAAGAGGAACCGAGAATGTTGTGGCCGACCACTTGTCTAGGTTAGAATTTTCACCCTTGCTGGAACGTCAATTTCTTGATGATCCTGTCCCCATTAATGATAATTTTCCCGATGAACAACTCCTAGCCATTAAAGATTCTCGACTCTTGGTATGCCGACTTTGTCAACTACTATGTGTCCGATATAATTAATCCGATTTTGATCATTACGAAAAGAAGAAATTTTTGGCGGAAACGAAAAATTATTTTTGGGAAGCTCCTCACTTATACAAGATTTGCTCTGATTCTTTAATAAGAAGATGTATACGTAGAAAAAAGACCAACAAGGTATCATGGAATTTTGCCATGGATATTCTGTGTGGTGGTCATTTTAGTGGTAATAAAACCGCCGAAAAATTTTGCAATCGTTTGTATTGGCCTAACGCTTTTAGAGATTGTGAACTCGCTTACGTAACATGCGACAAATGTCAAAGAACAGTGGTATAGAAAGAGAAACGAGATGCCCTTACATGTTTATTTAGTAGTTGAAATCTTTGATGTTTGGGGTATTGATTTTATGGGTCCCTTTCCTGTGTCCAATAATTGTGAATATATTTTGGTAGCAGTTGATTATGTCTCTAAATGGATAGAAGCAGTAGCAACTAAAACTAATGATGGTAAAACAAGAGTCAAGTTTGTTGAAGATTTATTTGCTGATATGGAGTCCCTAAGGCCATAATAAGTGACCAGTGGAACTCATTTTACCAATAAGTTGTTAAACAATGTTCTTAGAAAGCATGGTGTAACTCACAAGTTAGCTACACCTTATCATCCATGCACTCGGACAAGTAGAAGTAAGCAATGTATGTATAAAAGCGTGTTAGAAAAGACGTTAGGCCTAATCGTAAAGATTGGGAATCTAAACTCAAGGATGCTTTATGGGCATACCGAATCGCTTTTAAGACACCCATGGAATGAGTCCATATAGGATGGTATATGGTAAAGCTTGCCATTTACTGCTGAAATTGAGCACAAAGCCTATTGGGCAATTAAAGAATTGAATTTAGATTTGACATTAGCCGAGAAGAAAGATTGTTCCAGTTAAATGAATTAGAAGAACATAGACTCAATTGCACTGTAATGCAAAAACTTATAAAGAAAAGACCAAAAGTATCATGACATGGGATTAGCCAACAAAATGCTTCATCCGTATGAAAGTATTATTGTTTAACTCTAGGTTAAGGTTATTCCTGTAAATTAAAATCCAAATGGTCTCGGTCCTTTTAGAATAGTACAATTTATCCTCATGGTATTGTTGATATACAAAACCCCAAAAATAATGAAGTGTTTAAAGTGAATGGACACCGACTCAAGCCGTATTTTGAGCCAATGTCGGCTTGAACGAACAATTGAATTAATCCGCTTTGGCCGACAATGAACCACCAAGAGACTAGGCTTGCGCTTGGTCGAGCCAAAGACGTTAAACAAAGGCGCTAAGTGGGAGGCAACCCACTAATTTGAAAGTTATTTGTTAACTAGTTATTTAGATATGTTTTTCTCCGTTAAATTCTATTCTTGGACATTTAATTTTTAATTAAATATGCCAAAATTTAAGTTTGGGGAGAAAACATCTTAGTGTTGTATTTATATGTTGCTAATAATTTTAGTTTAGAATTTTTGTTTAGATTTTTCATACAGGAATTATCAATGACATAACGGAAGTAACGAAAGGACTAAACTGCAAGCTGATAAAAAGTTGGAAAGAAAACAAAGTGAAAGTTATTGGCCCACCTTGGACGCAGGTGTGTAGGACCTTTACCGCAAGGTCCCCAAGAATGCGAATCTCTGCAGGAATGCATCGTCACATGGGGAATGAATGAAGGAATCCCAACCGCTGATCGCCCACCTCAAGCGACGCAGGTGTGGCACCTTGCGACCGCAAGGTCCCTTTATTTAAAGCCACCGGTTTCTTCTTCAAATCACACGTAAACTCTCATCTCTCTCAAGCAAAGAGAGCAGCATTCAAATTCTTTCAAGAATTCCTGCATCTTCAAGAATTTAAAGATAAACTTCAAGATACTCTCTCTCTCTCTCTCTCAAACCCTTCATCTCCTCACCCATCTCCCATTACACTCCATTCCAAGTTGAAGAATTTGAAGAACGAGGAAGAATCACCATTGTTGTCATTTGAAGATCGAAGCTCCACTCCTAGCTGCATTCACTCAGATCAAGCTGCAAACTAGTATTCCTAACACCCTCTTTAATTTCATACGTGAAATATTTGCATGCTAGGGTGCTAGTTAATTTTTAACGTAGATATATTTTTGCATGCTTTAGATTAAATTTTTATTTTAAAATTTTTTAAAATACAATTTTAATTGTTATATTTTTAGTTTTTAAAATTTTATCAAACAAAATGTTTAAGTAAATATCTGGCTTCTTCATCCTCCCCGCTCAGAGGAAGAACAAAATTTTGACATCACCTGCCAGTGTCCTATTTACGAAGCATCGTAAGGTACACCAACAAACTCTCCAAGTCCTTGGTGCCCGAAAGGATTCAAGGTCAAGATTTTGGTATTCGTCCCCTGCTCCGATGGCTCGTAGGTGGGGGCTTCCCGTTAGATTCTCCGCCTAGGGACGCCATAGTCCCTATTGTCCGAGAATTTCTACGCCAATGGCGACATTGGCATGGATGGCGTGTGCTGAGACACCGTTAATGTTAGAAATAAAGTAGTTAATTTTCATCCAAAGCATTAACATGTACTTCGGCACCTCCAACTTTGCGGTTGGTGCCGATGAATTTATAGCACACCTCCAACCCCGTATCCCCTGCCGAGGTGGTGAATGCCGCCATTGCTCTCCCCTCGTGTGGAGTGGTCCTATAACCGTAACCACCATTTGGACCACGCACCATGAGAGAGTCCTTTCAAGACACTCCGCCAAGCCCGTGTATAAATTTGTTTGTGGTCGTCTCATGCCCTCAAGTCACCAAAACACGGTGAATTGGGAGAGCTTTCGCCCGACCTACACCATCATGACTAATGGGTCTATTGATGTTGGCCGCTTGATCAACGGCCAAATCAAGACCCTAATTAGAGGTAGGACGAATGCGGGGTTCGCTCCCGCATTTGATCACCGACTTGTGTGTAGGGGGCAAACGTGAGAATGCCCAAACACGCCGAGAGGTCAAGGCCGGTCCTGGTCATTACTAGGCCATTTTGTTTGAACATCACCGCCAAATAAGAGTGAGGGTTCCTCAAGAGGAGGAACCCAAGAGGAAGACGAGGATCCACCGCTGGTTGGGGATCTTCCAACAGGTTGGAGGAAGCTATCCTCCAACCGAGATGGTGAGTCACACTAGCCTGCAATGTGCCGACCAATTGAAATTTTTCGGCCAAGTTAACGATGTTGCCGACGTAATCCGTCCAACTATTATGGGCCGCCACCTGCACGATCCCCGAAGTTTCATCCTCATTCGTTATCTCCGCCTCGACTCACCTGAGTCGAGGCCCAAGTTCCATCTCGTCGTTAGGTGGACCGCTATGCCCTTTTGATATTTGTCCTACCCCATCAATCCTCTCATATGTTCCTCTATTTTGAGGACAAAATAGAACTTAAGTTTGGGGGGATTGAAAATTTTAGGTCTTAGCAGTCCCAACTAACGAAGAATGGAGTTGGGCTATGTCGTTAGGTGAAAAGAGAATTTCTTTCGATGACCATTTAAACTCTTCACCCTATTTTATCCTCAAGTTTTTATTTTTTTTCTTATTTTCTGAGGTGTTGCCTTGACCGAATACACTCATTTTAGATACTGTGGGTTCCTCTTATGGGGACCCATCATCAATTGTGTCATCGCATCACATCATCTCCAAATTTCGCAATTTCTTAAAAATATATATAAAAAAATTATTATTATATTAAATTCAAAATATTCATCCTCGAGTTTAGGTGTGGTAATGCTAGTCGTAGTCCATGAGGAGATTAAGTGCAATGAACCGCATAGTTAGTCCGTAGATCCCCCTGAATTTACTTAATTTTGCGAAACTTTTACTTTTCTCCAAATTCTTCATGCACTCACACCACCATAACTTATGGATTGATTAGAATAGTTTTATAAAGTTTATAACACCTATTTCATTCAACAAGATATGCACAAGAATATGATGCATAGCCATTCGAACATAATTGTTGCATTAAATTGTAACTTAGGGTCAATTGCATGATTAGATCCCTTGATTTTTCTCATTTATATATCTCAAGCACACTTTCGAACCGTGTTTGCATATTAGTCTCAATTGTCCCTACCATCTGTCTTAGCGAATGCTTATGTGAAATCCAGTGATGCTAAACACTCAACCCCAATTCCCATAGTTGATATGATATTTTGTGTTGTCTTACTTGCTTTAAATATTATGTGAGCATTTGGCATTAAGAAATGACTTAGGCCATCTTTGGATCGTTAGAGCCTAAATATTCCCTGACCTATACTAAATATATCCCTAGTGTCCCCTTTGAGCCTAATGAAAAAGAATGGAGTGTGCTAAGCACACTATTTAAACCCCCATTCGCCATCATTTCTATTACCCACATTAACTTAACCCTAAAAGCCTATACACTTTTAGCCTACCCTTTGAGAGAGTAGGATGTGGGTGGAAATTGATTCTAGGAGGACCACTTCTTTTCGCTTAGGCTATTTTTCGAAGACTTCTTTCCGTCGTCGAAAATCATGTGTCGACGAAAAATGAAACTAAGAAGAAGAGTGTAAACAAAGATTCAAATGGAAGCATAGCTTTCAAGAGAAAAATATGTTAGAAAAATTCGCCGATTGGAATGATGTGATATTTTTAGAAGAATATATTGCCCAAAACAAGTTCGGGGGGAGAAAGAAGAAAACTTAAAAGTTACAGAAAGCACCCCTCCACTTGTGGTCTTTGCAGGTCCTAGCCTAAATAGGGAAAACTTCCTTTTGCTTGGAAGTATGAGGGATAAAGGGTAGTCTTACTCTCTCACTTTGAATTCTAATCCCTTTCCATCAAATCCCCCAACACCTTGGCCTTACATTACAAGCTAATAAAGTCCTAATGATCTTCTTGCCAATGCTTATGTTGTCTTTATTGTCAAGTGCGTAACATGAAATGGATCACACACTTCATAATCATTATTATTCACCCTAAAGCTCACCGTGTTAGCATAATCTTAGCTATTACAAGTCATTGGGATAGGAGAGCATTGTATGTCATACATAGAAGTGCATGGGATGGATGTATAAGTCTTTTAAATCCTTGGGACCTTTCTGTCTGTAACTGACCGGGTTTGGATGGTAGATCTCATACTTCTTAATGCATGATTTTCTATTAAACTTTGATTTTCATATGAATGTGGTGTTTAGCTCAATAAAACTGTTTTAGTTAAGATATTCTTTAAGACTGGTGATCACACACACACGGAGAAATTAAAAGTAGTAGCAGATTAAGAAAAGACTAGTTGGTTTTATATGTTGGTTTTATATGACTGCATATATGTGGTGAGCACCAAACCGAGATTACATGAGATGCCATACACTTATAACAAAAAAGATTTTATGTTTTATGTTTAGTTTGATTTTATTTGCTTTTGTATTTATCTGTTTTTGTATTTATCTCAGATAGTCGAGTCACTCGAAAGAGTCTCCTTGAGTTTGTGGGTTTATAGAGGAGTGTAAATAGTGTCACCCTCACAAAAAGATTTTAATTTTTGTTATTTATATGCTTTTGTATTTATAAGTTTATTTGTTTACTCGTGGACGAGCAAAGTTCAAGTTTGGGGGTATTTGATCGATGTATTTTATACGCCGATTTTATATACTTCTATGACTTAAATTATGCTATTTCACGAGGTCTTTTGAGTTACTAATATATGTTTTTGGTGAGTTTTGTAAGTTTCAGATTGTTAATTGTGAAAATACGCGAAACTCCTGTGGTTTTAAGTGCAAATTTCAAGAAGGGCCAAAAAGGAAAATTGAAGAAACAATGAAAAGCTGGACACCTTGCGGACGCAGGTGCCTCGCACCTGCGACCGCAAGGTAGGCAAGACGGCAAGCAATCGAAGAGCCAAGGCCACACATCGGAGACCTTGCGACGCAGTACCAGACCTTGCGACCGCAAGGTAGGCGAATGCTCAAATTTTCGGATTTTCACACGGTCATTCGATCCAATCACAACTCCCGAGTATATATAGAAGTCGATGCCGAGCCTAAGCATAAGGAGGACGGCCGGAAGCTCTCTTTACATAGATTTTAGGTAGTTTTAGATTGTATAACATAGTTAGATTTTGTAATTTCAAGTATTGAAGATCAAATCATGTATCCATCATCTCCATGTGATGTTCATTGTCTATGATGAACTAAATCATCCATAATCTAGAGGTGGGAGGTAACTTGTATCGAATTTATGTTTTGATTCTTATATATATGTCTATTCAATGCTTGTTGATTGTGTTGTTTATCAACCCCTATATTATTTTGCTTTGAACAAATGAATGTAATCGCAAATAATAAAGGCTTAGAGGTGCGGATAACGCATGACCAAGTGCATATGTCGCATAATCGGCTCACCAACACAATAAATTGGACCTATCGATGCACGAGAGTGATAAGTTAGGACCAGTTCTTACATGATCTAGGTGACAGATAGATCATAAATCTAGGTGACACTAGATTGACAGCCTCGTGCTTAGGATATAGAATGGATGAATTTTATGGGATGGAGGCCGAACCAATTGTTCAACAGACTATATCTATTTTTAGTGAACGAACCCAAGACATTGAATGACATTATTATGAATTGAACATAAAGGAGATATAAGTGAAACCCGTAATCCTAGATTGCCACCACCATAAGATCTTCATATCCGTTATTACTGTCTAATTAGTTAACATCTATAACTAGTAGTTTAGAGTAGAATTAAACATAAAAACCCCCTTAGGTTAATAATTTGCTATCGATAATTGCATTGCTCGTGATCACTTGTCTCGTGGTTCGACCCTTGCTTCCGAGTCTATTCTATAATAGTCTTGTACACTTGCAAGGAAATAGATAAATAAAACAATCGATCAATATTGGTGTATATCGCCCCAAAGGGCTAGCGGCAACGTGTCAACTAATGTTTTCTAGCAATTCATTTGCTTGTGGTCATTTATGCCTTTGGAACTTGTCGAACGATTTACGCCTTCAAAGTGTGTGCCCTAAGGTAAATCGGTATATGAATGAATTTGGACAGCGGCTTCCACCCACTTTGTGAAGTAGTCGAACTACCCATACCATTAGATCCGAATTTGACCTATGATGTCAAATGGGCCCTGTATAGCCTAGATTTGCAAAATTTGTCGGTTATAAGTACTTCAATAGTACCCTGACTTTCTTTGCTTAATGTGTGGCCCACAAGTACCACCATGAAGCTGGTCCATGAATCGATACATAATAGATTTTAGCCTTTTGTATAGGCTATCGTGATTACAAATTGCGATGCCCATCTTCGTAGGGAGATTATCCCCCTTTGTCTTAGAAAGGGATGTCGAATACCATGGCTCGTTGTCCCAACATTGGCAATAGGCAGAGTGACTTTTTTCCCAACTATAAATAGTTAGACATTGATTGTGGGGAGAACCAATGATGCTATAGGCATCGGCAAATTGATTTCTATCTCGCGGCAAGTAATGGAACGAGATATTATCAAATTCTATGGCATGATAACAGGACACTTCCCTTCGACTTGTTTATGATTCACCGACTTCAACTCCTTTGAGCCTCTTTTAGACCTACAGCCTCGTATTCATAGTGTTGTTTGAGCATTCAAACTCCAATCTTATGGCTAGCGGAGTGTGGGAATCGCTAGATCAATTAGCAAGATTCCTATGCCAAACTTGAACATTTGCCATTTGGTGTCATGATCGGATTTGTGACAGAAAAATGCATCCGAGGCGAGATAAGCTAAATGGTTCCATCATATGATGTCAAACTCGTTGAATGACCATTTGGCTAGTCGGCTAGAAAGCGATGGCTTGCCGAAGATGTATTCATAGGATCCACGGAGATGAGCTTGATGGATCAAGCTTGCAGATAAGTTTTGAGCCTTTGGGTCGCCTGAGGTTGAGTAGTTAAGCTCGCTTCCTTGTAACTTCCTACTTATGAAGTAAATGGCATTTTCGATGTAGGAAAGCATAGCCCCTACTATGTATCTGTGTGGCCTATGTGTATGGGGAGGAGCTAACACAAGGTAAGTTAAAAACACTAATCGTAATGGGTCTTGACATCAAACACATCATCCAAACATCGTTCAAGAATTAGTAAGTCATCATGGTATATCCAGTGTTCAAAATAAAGAAGTGTAACACCCTACACCTCCTTTGTTAGCTCTGGTGCGTGCCATACTCGCGATTCTTCTTTTGTGGGGTGTATGATTGGTTAGTGAGATGGTCTAGATGCATATGAGAGACCACATTAGGACCAAAACACTATTAAGAGAGGCCATATAGTTGTTGACTTGCTAAAGTCACAAGTCGTGACTCGACGATAGTCGGAATGCGACGCGATTGAGGGTTTGCTTGCGTTTTGCGTTCGTGACCTTGGTTTGGTCCTAGACCTTTATATGATGGTTTATTAACATGTTTAGATGTATTAGACTTCAAGTTGGAGGTGTTCCTTAAGTCTATCGATGATTTGGAAGCTTTGGAGATAGCGTTCGTCTCTATCGCGTAGTTCGGGGATCGAGTCGCGTAATCGTCCCACCTTTGGAGTTCTTATTTCCCTAGTTGTTGTTAAACTTTCTAGAGGTATTCAAGCTTCTTCATTAGCCCTTAGACTTTCCTTAAAAGTCTCCTTCCATTGCACGTTCAATTGCTAGTTCATTCGTCGTTCCGATTGCACGTTGTTGCACCTCTTCCCGGTTTCGCCCCGAGTTGTTTCGGGAGTTGTTTCGGGGGTTATTTGTGAGTGTTATAAGGGAGTTATAGACCTACTTTGGATGAGGTTTGAACCTTGTTAGGTTTGGTTAAGTGTTTGGGGTTCTTTTCGGTTGAATTTTGAGCCATTTCGGGTCTACCGGGCTTGCCCTCTCAAGGTGGAATGGCCTTGACCCCGCAAGGTCAATGGAAGAAGTCACCTAGAGAGGCTGGAGAGCTTGCGGTCGCAAGCTATAGGGGACCTTGCGACCGCAAGGTGCCCCGATCCTGTTTTGCCCTGTTTTGTGTTTTGACGAGAAATGCCTATCCTACCCTCATTAAACCCCCTCTAAACCCTTTCTAACCTCCCATACTTAGCCCTAAACATGTCCTAACATTAGTTGGAAGTTAATTAAGGTTAGATTAGTGAATGATTAATCCTAATCTCTACTAATTGTACCAAGGAATTCCCTATTTTGCCCTCTTGGTTTGTGGAGGTATAAAAGCCAAATCCCTTTGCAATTTTCAAAAAATCCTCTTCATTTCTTCTCTTCTTCCATACGTATTAGAGAGAGAAAGGGTCTTGGAGATTTTTGAGCCCTAGCTTCATTCTTTCTTCGATCCAAGACGATCCAACCGTCCGATTGCCTTCAAACTTCGGAATCTTGAAGCCCTCGACGAGTAGAACAAGTTCACCGATCGGATTTGCGTTCTTTGGAGTTTTCATCCGAGCTAGGTAAGTTACTTTCTTTTGATTTTGGTTCATTGGCCCTAAGGAAAACAACCTATATGCTATTTGTGGGCAATGAACACTTGATATGCTATGTGTGCTCATTTTGGGGATTTTTGGAGGTATGAACTTGTCAATGCCTTGTGTAGGATGATTTGAATGATGTTGTGTGTTGGGAGAAATGGGTGATCCCTTTGTTAAGATTTTTATGAATTTTAGGGCTTGGGAACCAAGCCCGAATTATTTTGGAATTTGTTATAAAGTGAAGAGGATGATAATGTTGGGATTTATGGAATGTGTAAATAATGAAACTTAATAGTAAGACTCAACGGAGTCATTATAAGTTCAATAATGTGTTAGTGAACTTGGGTTGAAATCCTACGATGAGTTTTTGGATTTTTAGGCTTGGGAATCAAGCCCGAATGAATTTTAGTGTTTTGTTATATATTTGAATGGAGTGTTAATTTGGGGATTTATGATATATATAAATAATGAAATGTAGTGCTAAGACTCAACGGAGTCGTTACAAGTTCAATAACATGTTAATAACCGTTGGGATGAATTCCTACGATGTTCGGGTTTTGGTTGGTTATGATGGTGAGCACCCGAGCATCTCGATTTGTGTCCAATTGAGACACTTATATTATAGAGATTTATTAGGGGATTTATTTAGAAGCGTGCTCGGGAGAGCACGGTACATTAAAGACCAACCTATGGTCTCGAGTATGGTTGAAGAATAATTATTGAGTGAGTTCTCACTTTTGGGGAAAATTGATCGGTTACACATGAACATCCTTGTGGATTATGACTACGGTGTAGTCTTTGGTTTGATTTCAAGTAGAGGTCCATTATAGATCTCATAATATGATTCTTGGTGGGTTCATACTATTCTTGATTTAATTGGTGACTTGAGATCTTTTAAGATTAATTGGTTGTGAGCAATGTATTTGCCTTGACTTGATTTATGGTAGAGAATAATAACCTATTTGGTCTGATGAGTTCGCTCTTGTCGAATTCATTCCTTATTTGTTTATATTGAGTAAATACATACTTGAGCATTTGGTCGGACGGGTTCGCTCTTGTCGAATCCGATCCTTATTTGGTCTTGACGAGTAAATATCTACTTGTGCATTGCATTGAGTCCAGCTGGCATTATTTGGTATGATTTTTATGTCAGGGTGGGACGATACATCGCCTATACGAATCGTCAGATTCGTATTCGCTATGGATCGCCGTACCTGGGACCTCACACACCCCTCCATTGTTGGTCGCAATGGGGAAGTAGCCCCTTTGCCGTAACAATACGTGCGTCACAGGCTGCTATTAGCCGGCGGAGTTCGGTATATCGATGCGAAGACACGAGCATCGTAGTCACGATATTGGGTAACAATGTTTTTCTTGCAGGAGCTACGTAGCGGCCGGGCCCATAACATATCCTATTGTGATGTTTATTACTCGCACTTATGTGAATAACGTGCTAAGTGCAAATTTGTGATCATTGAGGGTTAGACCCATGTTGTGATCATTTGAGGGTTGGACCCATGGTTTTATTATTGAGGACTAGGCCCATATTCTGGTTGTACATGATTATTGTTGGTATACTATTAAGATGCCATGATTTTGTACATGCTTATGCATTATGCCATGCCACGTCATGCTATGCCATACAACTGCATTTAGTAACTTACTGGGTCATTATGACTCACTCCGTGTGTTTGTTTTTCTTAGTGTGTGCAGTGAGCTCGTTAGTGCGCGTTGCAGCTACGGGTGTATGTTTGATAACAGGTGGTCTTCCGGGCAATAGTTTGGAGTTATTATTATTATTATTGTATTTATTATCTTGTGAGACACGGATGTAAAGTTATGTAAACTTTACTTGGGTAGTTATGTTAGTATTTTATTTTGTATTATGTTGGGAGCTGACTTGTTTGGTCGAGCTGTTGTATTTATTTAGAAGTTTATTCTGTTGTCTTTCCGAGCAAGGTTCTAGCTCGCATGTTCTAGTATTGTATTAGTGTCATTTCTATCTTCGACAATTTTAGTCGTGAGACCTTGGTTTAGTTGCTAGTATTTAAATCTCTTATTCTTTTAGTTGATTTGTCCCTCCAGCATGTTTTAGCCGTTGAGTGGTTGTTTATCAAGTTGGGTTCTTGTTGGTTCGCCGGCCTTTGGTTGCCGATGGTTTGTTGCCCGTGCGCAATGTTGCGCCACGCGCGTCGTAGATTTGTCAAGAGATAGTTGTCTCTTAGCCTTGCGTTCCTTGGTCTAGGATTTAAGGCTTGGGTTCCACTTATGATTTGCTTCCGCAGATTTTAGTTTTTGTTGTTTCGTTTTGCCGTTATGGCCTTACATTCCTGTCTTGAGCTTGTTGGCTCAATTCTTGACTCGCACCATTATGCTTAGCAGGTGTTTGTCCGTCTTTCAACTTGTCTTGACGGCACGACCTTGGGATTTCACATTGGAGTCCGGGTCGGGCTGTTACAAAAAGCCACCTATTCCAGTACAGTTACCTTCAGTTGTATCTCTGTCTAAAATGGTGTGTCAGTTTCAGACACTCGCAACCGCTACGGCCGTGTCCATTTCGGACACACGCCAAACTACTCCCAACTTCCATCCCCAACCGCCATTTATATACTGCATGAAAACACGTTTTTGACTACCAAAAACTCTCTCTTTCTGCACAACACCTTCTACCCTTACAGAGATACAACAACCGTGTTTTGATTCGCCGGTGACTGAAGCTTGGAAGGATTGGCCTCTTCATTCACGTAAAACCTAAACCCTGGGAGACTCACTGGCAGCATCCGTCCATTCCGCACACAGTGCCAGTTTTTGTCTTAAGGACAGAGATTGACTATCTCAAGGATCTTCAACTATGTTGTACACACACACACACACACTGCCGAAACAGGAAACAGATCAGGCCCCATTGCTAACACCTTGTTGATATTGTATAATGTATCACATAGAGTTAGACAATAAAAATATCGTTAAATAAAAACAAATAGACCCCTTAAATTGAAGTTAGTTATGAAAAACTCCCTCAATTCCACCCAAAAAGTCTATGTTTGAAAAGTCGAATTATTAAGGGATGTATAACTAACATTAAAGTTTGTCATAATTATAAAAATATTTGAGAATAATTAATATTTTAATAGAAAATGTGAGTGTAATGTTGAAATGTTATGGAGATTATATAAACATAACTAGTTTTTGCATCCATGCATTGATATATATATATATATATATATACATAAACAAAATGAATAGGAAAACAAAATTAGAAGATGAACACATATCTTGAAATTAAAATTGAATGATTTTGAATTTTTACATATCAAAATTGCTTCAATCCTTTCGTGATTGCAAGTTTGTTTTAATGTTTACACTATCTTGTTGCACCTTGTGTATCAATGTTTTGGATATAATGAAATATGATTAAAATAATATCATGTATTTTGGTACTTGTGAAGCATTATGTGTTGTATATGAATCATTTGACATATACATCTACTAAATAGCCGGTAAAAGATATTACTTCCTCCGTTCCAAACAAATAATTCATTATTCCATTTTGAAATGTTTCATTTAAAGAGTCTACTTTCAAAAATTAAAGTATAAAAATCTCATTTTTTTACTAATAGGCTACTAAAAGTGTCATTTTCTTAAAAAGTTTGACTTTCAAACGAGCGTTTTTTACTCGGAATGGAGGGAGTATTAATTATTATGATGCATGAATATACATCAATATTTCAACCTTTGAAATCATAATAGGATAATTATTTCTTATTTCACATGTTCTATTTATTAATAAATATGGTTTTTATATTATAGTATTATGTAGTTATTTCAAGAATTATTTGTCATTTATGTGTCTCTATATACACACACGAATATATAGAAAGTAAGTAGTTTACCAAAAACATGAACTAAATTTGCACCATTTGTTTTGGATGTACTAGAACAAAAAAAAAATTGATAAACAAATATGATTAATTAACCTTACCACTATAAACTATTTTTTATTTTATTTTTACCGAAAACGGTACTAAAATTTGCACCATTTGTGTTTTAAGTACTTCAACCAAAAAATAGAAATTGATAAACAAATATAGTGAGTTAATTTTACCACCATAAAATATTTGTAAATTTGTTTTGTAGAAGTTTTTGTCACCAATTTAGATCACATCAATTGTAGATATAAATTGTAATTTGTAGTTGCTTGTTGTGATTTATGTATCTGTCATGACTATCAAACACTGAAACATTTGTTATGTAGTATAAACAAATAATTTGTCTATTTATCACTTTACAAATACAACAATAGAAATTATATTTTTATATTAGATAATTAATAAAAAAGAAAATTTGAATACATGAGTATAAGTTTTATACTTACCTTGACATCAACAATGATCAACGCCATAGTATTTTCGGTAAAAAGTAATGTGAAAAATATCAAAATGATTAAATTAGATTTATCTTTCAAAATTTTAGAGACTAATTTTGAAGATTCACTAATAATTAATAAGTATATATACAGGGGATGGAAATCTAAAGGGATAGAAAGCAAAAAGTGTTGAGAATCTGGACAGAATGCAAAAAGTTTTAGGAGATGTATTATATATATATATATATATATATATATATATATATATATATATATATATATATATACTTTCTATGGGTCTTATATATATCAAAAACATATATATATATATATAAAAAAAATACATCTCCTGAAATTCTTTGCATTTTGTCCAAATTCTCAACATTTTTTTGCATTTTGTCCCTTCAGATTTCCACCCCCTATATATATACTTATTACTTATTAGTGAACCTTCAAAAGTAGTCTCTAAAATTTTGAAAGATAAATTTAATTTAATCATTTGGATATTTTCACATTACTTTTTATCGAAAATACTATGACGTTGATCATTGTTGATGTCGAGGTAAGCATAAAACTTATACTCCTATATATTCTCGTTTTCTCTTTCATTAATTATCTAATCTAGAAATATAACTTCTATTGTTGAATTTGCAAAGTGATAAATAAACAAAATTATTTGTTTATACTACATATCAAATGTTTCAGCTTTTGATAGACATGACATATACATATATCACAACAAGCAACTATAAATTACAATTTATGTCTACAATTGATGTGATCTAAATTGGTGACAAAAACTTCCACAAAACAAATTTACAAAAAAATTGATCATGGTCAAATTAATTCACCATATTTGTTTATCAATTTCCATTTTTTGATTGAAATACTTAAAACACAAATGGTACAAATTTTAGTATCGTTTTCGGTAAAAAAAAAACAAATAGTTTATAGTGGTAAGGTTAATTAATTATATTTGTTTATCAAATTTTCATTTTATTGCTCAAGTACATCCAAAACAAATGGTGCAAATTTAGTTCATGTTTTTGGTAAACTACTTTCTACATATTTGTGTGTGTGTGTATAGAGACACATAAATGATAAATAATTCTTGAAATAACTACATAATACTATAATATAAAAATCATATTTATTAATAACTTGAACATGCCAAATAAGAGATAATTATCCTATTATGATTTCAAAGGTTGAAATAATATTGATGTATACTCATGCATCGTAATAATTAATAACATCTTTTACCGGCTATTTTGTAGATATATATGTCATCAAATGATTCATATACAACACACAATGATTCATAAATCACAAGTACCAAAGTACATGATATCATTTTAATCATATTTCATTATATCCAGAACATTGATACACAAGGTACAACAAGACAGTGCAAACATTAAAACAAACTTGCAAAATCATGAAAGGATTGAAATAATTTTGATCTGTAAAAATTCAAAATAATTTGATTTTCATTTCATGATACGTGTTGATCAATTTTCATTTCAAGGTATGTGTTCATCTTCTAATTTTATTTTTTCTATTCATTTTGTTTATATATAGTTTAATTTTAAATATATATGTCGTGCATTTAACGCACGGGTGCAAAAATTAGTTGTTATTAAATGTTACTGATTATAACAACTTTATGAAGATCCATTTTTAGAAAGTTAGTTTAGGCGAGAAATTGTCATAAATAGGAGGGCTATACGCTAGCTTCTACCATTATATATATATATATATATATATATATATATATATATATATATATATATATATATATATATATATATATATATATTAAAGTGGATTCTTAAAGTGAAACATCACAAAATAATATGGTGGACTATTTGAACGAAGGGAAATCACCACTCTAAATATCAATATACAATGTCTTTATGTCCGTGTTTATCACATTATGAGTACGATGTCGGATCAATATATATTCGAGGTTTTGTGGGGGGTGATTGCTCAAAGTACTAATTGTATGGGGTGAATTTGTAATGGGCAGAGGAAAAAGAACGAGAAAAAAAGGAAGTGATTGCTTAGAATATTATTTGTCGGGCATGACTTTGAAATGAGGAAAGAAAAAAGAGTTGATGTGAGAGTTAAATGATTTAATATGAGCCTATAATTAACTCCGTCAATTGTACCCGTTGAAACTGAGTTCTATTGTACGCCCTCCATTCCAGATAAATAATTCATCATACTATTTTGAGATGTTTCAATTGAAGTTTACCTTCCACATTTGATATTAACATATTAGATTTTTTATTATGCTCTAGGAGTTTTGTAATTATGACTTACTCAAATTTTAGTTATATATCACTTAATAATTTGATTTTTCAAACATGTGGAGTATTATATATTATAATTAATGTTTCGTATGACATTACTTTATTGCGAGACTCTCCCACAATAAAACATCATCTTAACAGCCGTTGATATTAGGGGTGAACAAAAGTTTTTCAAAATTGGACCGGAAGAATAGACCTGACCAAATCAACAAAAAACAGACCGATCCAATTTAATAGTTTGGTTTCGGTTATGAATTTTTGTAAAATCGGATAATTGGTAGGGCACCGATTTTGATACAAATATATCAAAGGCAAAACACACAAATGGGCCACCCAACTTTCTCACTTTTTTGCATCGATCACCAAAGTTTGAAATATCTATTTAGGCCATCAAACTTTAGTCCAGTTGCAAGCGAACCTATTTTCTAACAGACGTTAGAAAATGACGTTAACTTTAAGTTAAATCTCTATTTTACCCATCTAAATATCAAGGGAGGAATAATTATAATCAGAAAGGGTTTCAACTATAAATAGAACTTGGGGGGTTTACAGATCTGGATCATCTTCATCTTCTCCAATTACAGATCTAGGTCTGTTCATCTTCATCTTAATCTTTTGCAGAATGGAGAATGGGGGTAATTGATAGAATTTAATTAAATTAGAGTACTTTAGATGCACATATGATATCAATCTTTCAAGTCAATCAAACAATTAAAAATAAATCTAAACAAACTTGGAATGTTTTCAGATTTCAACAAACCCAGTTGTAAATCACAGCTCTAACCAACCCATCCACCGCCACTACTCCATCCACCAAAAACCTTCTACTGGAACTCCTGACAACCAACCCTTCCACCACCACCACTCACCACCCCTAAAAACTAACACATCCCTCTAATATTCCTGATCTACTTCGAGGTCCCTGGCGGTCCATACGGTGAAGATCAAGCCGTTGGTCCACTATTAGCCATCTTCGGTTTGCTAATCTTCCCATTCATATGGAGTATCCCTGAAGCACTAATCACCCCTGAACTGGGTTCATCTTCATCTTCTCCAATTAAGGGTTATAGATCTAGGTCAACGATGGTATTTTTTATACCTGAATTTGGCCTGAAAGAAGGAGCTTCTCCAATCTAAATTAACTGCCAGAAATTGTAGCTTCTCCAATCTAAATTAACTACCAGAAATTGTAATCGGAAGACGGTTTCCCTCACTATAATTATTGACCTAGATATGTTGAAATGGGTAGGAAAGGGTTACAGATCTAATACTCGATGGTGGGGCTTTATTTCTTGGTCGGCAATGGAGATGTGAGTTTGATACTCGATCGAATTGGGATGGGTGACCAGTCGATAACAATGTTGTATCTGACGGAGTTGACGACGGAGAAGGAGAGAGATGAAGGTCAGTTGTTGCTGTGTTTGACCGGAGTGAAGTACTCCTTAGAGGTGCCGAGAAGTCATGATAGATCTGCTGGAAGGATGGATCAGCTAGTCTCTTCTATCTTTTTGATCCAAACTTAAAAACTCATCTTCTATTTCATGGAGTTTGAACCAATATGTAAGGAGACCACTTACCGTTTCAACTTCGATTGCCACCGGCACCAAGAAGCCAGTTACGAAATAGAAGATACCGGAGATCGTGTTGCAACCCATCATAGACATCTCTGGGACTGTCAATTTACCTGGCTCTAAAAGTCTGTGCAATCACGATGATGTATTTGGGTTTTTTTTCGGTGAGTCCGTCGTGGTAAATTGATGATTTTGGGACTTGGTCGTGGTGGTGCTGTTGGGTGCCATTTGGGTCTTCTCAATGATGTTGTTCTTGTTGAAATTTCATTATCTCTCTCTCTCTATGTGTTTATGCTCTGAGAGGTTTGCCTTTTTGAGGTTTGGATGAAGTTTGAATTCAACGGTAGAAACATAACGAGTGAGAGAGAGAGAGAGAGAGAGAGTGTGTGTGTGTGTGTGTGTGTTTGATTTGGTGAAAGTAATGGGTTGTGCTCATGAAAAATGTTATGGGAAGATGAAGATGAACCCAGATCTAAAACCAAAGTTCTATTATTTACATCTGGACCCCTTTTTTATTATAATTGTTCCTTCCTTTTGTTTATGTTTTCAGTTGGATCCCTTTGAATTTCTAATATCACAAAGTTTTAGTATTTACAGGGACAAAATAGGGAAATCACATAAAGTTAACGTCATTTTCAAACAGGCGTTAAAAAATGGGCTAGCTTGCAACTGGACTAAAGTTGGATGACCAAAATAGATATTTCAAACTTTCAATAGCCGAATTGCAAAACAATGGGAAAGTTTGGTGACTCATTTGTGTGTTTTGCATATATCAAACTAGAACTGGACCAAACCAATAGTTTTATATATATATATATATATATATATATATATATATATATATATATATTAATAAACTAATATGAACCTAAGCCTAAGCATAAATAGTAAACATGTGGAGTATTATATATTATAATTTATATTTTTTTCCTTTTTGGTCATGAACATTCATCAAGATTACTAAATGTTTTGGCATGAATATATCATGTCTAATATTCAAGAAAATACTATATATAATTATGTTGCTAACATTTGTACTTTTAATTTTATGTATAAATAAGAAACTACATTCATTTCATGAGAAAGTTTCTCACGCGTTTACTTCATTTTTAATATAAATAAGAAATTTCATTAATTTCACGAGAAAGATAAGACAACTCATAATTAGCCCAAAAATTACTAATTTATTTGTATTAAGCATGTTGTGCACAGTAGAAGAAAATTGTAAACAATCATAGAGTATATCTAGATCAATCAAGGAGAATAGAGAGAGATTGTGGTCAACAGACTATTAAAATTGTATTAATGTCAACCTTGTACACGTGATAAATTCCACTTTTTAAAATAAATTTTATTAAAAGGGATGGATTTACAGGCAAGGTGATCCTCTTTCTCCTAGCCTTTTTATTATCTCGGCTTAAGTTCTCAGTAGGAGTATAGAAAAGCTTCATCGAACTGCTTCTAATGTGGTCTACTCAATTGTTAGTGGATGCTTTATTGTGTCCCACCTTGCTTTTGCGGATGATGTTCTCATCTTTTGTAATGGTGGCAATCAATCTCTCTTTCAACACAAAGACTTAATCTTTAACTACGAGGCAGTTTCTGGACAACTTATTAACAAGTCAAAGAGTTCTTTTTACATTACGCCTTCCACTGCTCCTAGCCGATCTACAATCATTAATCAAATTTTGGGTTTTCAGGCTGGCTCTATTCCTTTTACTTATCTCGGTTGCCCAATTTATTTTGGTCGAAAGAAGAAGAGAAAACCCAACAGCGGAAGAGAAAAACCCAGCAGAGAAGTAATGTGTCGCTGCCAAAGCAGTAGAAGCCGAAACAGAGAAGTCGTCGAACCAGCAGAAGCAACAGAAGCCACCGAAGCAGCAGAAGCAATAGAAGACGCCAAAGCAGCAGAAGCCGCAAAAGCAACATAAGTGGCAGAAGTCGTCGAAGCAACAGAAGTAGCAAATGCAGAATCAGCAAAAGCAAGGCAATGGTGAGAAAAGGTAAAGTATTTTACCCTTTCTTTGCATAAAATGATGTGTTCCACCATCGCGTTTCGTCGAAGGGTCTCTACCTTTGAGGATGCGATGCTTTCCTGCTTTATAGGAGTAGTATAGGATCATCTCCTCGCAGGGGCGTAACCCCAAGGGGAATGATCAACCCATGATGTGTTCCACCATCACGTTCGTCGAAGGGTCTCTACCTTTGAGAATGCGATGCTTTCCTGCTTTATAGGAATAGCATAGGATCATCTCTTCGCGGGGCGTAACCCCGAGATGAATGATCAAAATTTGAATCTGTGTTCAGCCTTTTCTGCGAGGGGGGAGAAACCCCAGGCCAGTTAAAAGGCTATCGTGCTCCAACGAAGGACCATGTCCTGAGGGGGCGATCTATCCCACCATCGTGTTCGGTAGAGGGTTATCATATTTGGGCTCGCATGCTTAAAGCTAGGGGTGTTGCTGAACCCAATATCACTTGGCTCATTGGTAAAGGAAATTGTTCTGTGTGGCATGATAATTGGATCCAAAATTCCTGAATTGATCGGCCTCCTAACTGCTCTATTGAATATGTTCGTGAGATTTTTCAAGATCAGTCAATCAAACTGTGATTATTATTCTCCCTTTACCTATTTTACATGGCATCTCCTCCTAGCGTATCACCCTTTATGATGATGAAGACCGCCCTCGCTGGATGCGTAGTTCCACTGGTGACTTCTCTCTCTCCTCTGTTTTTCACATTGTTTATTACCTCGGGTTTCTTTGATGTCTTCTAAATTTATTTGGCACAAACACTTACCAAGACATATTAGTATATTCCATTGGCGGCTCTTCCGTAAAAAAACTCCCGCTGGATGAAGGTTTATGGCACAAGGGTTTTCTGTTGGCTTCTAAGTGCTCCTGCTGCATCTCGAGCCATTCTGAATCGTTTGAACATGTGTTCAATACTAGCAATTCTGCCCAGACTGTTTGGCATTATTTTCACAGGCTCTTTGACATCCCTTATCATCCCTACCCTCTTCAGCAGCATTGTTTCTATTGGTGGCTGCATGGGAAGTCTCTTATATATATTGTTAGTAATTGGGCTTGTGGCATGATTATTTACTTCCGCTCACATGGAATATATTTATATTATTAAAGGATAATTAGTTTCCTAATCCAAAGGGGTTCGGGATTGACTTTACTTATCCTATAAGAAATAGGGTTTCTTGTACAATAATATAAATAGGGTAACTAAAGGGATAAAAACCCTAACAATAGAAGAACATGTCTTCTAAGAGTGGCCGCCCCCTTCCTCTCTCTCCTAAATACTATCTCACCAAATACTCCGTCTAGCCTAACCCTCAAGAGGCTTGGATTTACGGTGTGAACCAGAGTTGATATTCATGCTACGTGATATCAATCCGACGAGAGAGACTTGCAGGATCTTTGATCGTGACATACGAAGATCGTAGCTCAAGCAGAAAGTCTTCCGCTTCGCTCAAAGTTCAAGTTCACACGAGGTAACTCATGATTACTTGTAGATAACGAACTTGTGTGATATATGTAGATATATCCTTCATATATTATATTATTCCTTCCTTAATTCTTTGTAATTTGGGGAAACTTTGTAATATGTCGGTATTTGAGAGCTCTAGACTCCCTGCTGCTAAGATTATCAACAATATATCTAAAGACTTGAAAGATATTTTGGGTGCGACCGATTATTACATATCTGATCACTCTCGTGCTTCTCGGCCTTCTTATGGGCTTCATAAGATAGTTAGATGCATGGTTTTCTCCTAATTCTGGCCTTTCAAAACTTAATGTAGATGGTTCTAGTCGACGTAACATGGGTCTTAGTGGAGGGGGAGGTATTGTTAGAGATTCTTCTGGCAATCTTATATTTTCTTTCTCCTACTACTTCGACACTTGTTCTAATATGGTTGCCGAGCTTCACACTTTTCACCATGGTATCCTTTAGCATTACAATCATGGTCATTTTGATGCCATTATTGAGACTGATTCGAAAGTCATCTATGATTGTCTCACTAAAGGTCACTCTCATCCTTGGGAACATACTTACATTTTTCGTGATATCCTTCTCATTCAGGCTGCTAGGCGCTATTCCTTTAGTCATTACTATAGCGAAGCTAACAAGGTTGCAGATAGTTTGGCTAACTTGGCTTGTGATAATTTGTTAGATTCAAACTTCTCTTCTGCTTCTGCCACGCCTCAGTTCATTCGAGGTCTTATTAATTTAGATGCTAGTCATACCCCTTATATTCGTATCTCTTAGGCTTTCAGTTTGTTATTTCTTTTTCGAGGTTAGGCTCCTCGTACTCCCATTTATAAGGGAAATGTTGGTTGTCCCCCTCAACTTTGTATTATTCTCTTTTTTTAATAAATTCTAGCAGGGTGCCGTCTCTATTTCCTTAAAAAAAAAAACCCTTGTACACGTTCTAGGGCTACAATTATATATATGGATACAATACCAAGTGCTGGAGCTGTTGAAGTTGACGAAGCTGTTGAAGAGACGATGACATTTTTGGAACAATATTTCAAAAAATAATCTTTTGCGGTTGAAAAAAAGAACGAGGTACTGGAGGGGTTAGAAACTTTGAAAAAAGGACCGGCCAGAATTTTACCCTAATTTTTTATTGAACTGAACTATTGGTCTGGTTCTGATTCTTATTTTTTTTTAGCAAAAACTGGACCGAAATTGATCATGATCGCTCTAGTTGATATTAGCCTCATTTTCACATGAAAAGCCTCGGTCCTAACTCCTAAGTGTAGTTTTCTATTTATGGTTTCGAATGAAAAGGATAGAGAAGTTATCAACATTCAACGCCACCAAGAATCATAGGTTTTGTTTGAACCCATATTCTTTTTGCGATTCATAATATTTTTTTGTTTGTTCCATAATAATTACATTAATAATAAATAAAGTTTTAAATGATTTTGACAAAACAGCCGGTAATATGACCGTTACAATTAGACTCCATTTGTTTCACGGAAAACATTTTTCAGAAAACGTTTTCCACTTTTCCGATGTTTTGTAACATTAGGAAAGAGGGGTCAACGGAAATCATTTTACGGTCAACGGAAAATAACCTATTTTCCTCCGTAGAATTATCTACGGACCATTACCTTCGTAAATCATTTTCCAAAGCGACAACTCTTTCTCACCAACAGACGCAAGGACTCTCTATTCTCTTCTTAGACGCTCTCTTCTCTCCCTCTCTACAACGGACTGTTACAGGCATTCTCTCTCTCTGTGCGCCTCTCTTTGCAACTGACTCAAACTTTGTTCGAGTTGCTTAACTTGTAACGGAGAAGTTTGGAGTTAAATGTATACTGAAGCATGTTGAGAACCATCTAAGGACCATTAAAGGTACTTGGAATACCATTACAAAACTTCGTAACAAAAGTGGATTTGGATGGGATGATAACTTGAGAATGATCATATGTTCCAAGAAAATTATGATGAGGACAAAGAATTTGAAGAGGTAACAAAATGGAAAGAAGCTTCAACTACACCATCATCAAAGCTAAGGTCCCATCGGAAAAGGTGCCACGAGGATGGGGATTCTACATATGACAACAAAGTAGCTGAACAACTTGGAGAGGTTGCATTTGCAATCAAGAAACTTTATGATTCAGACTTCTCTTCTGCTTCTGCCACGCCTCAGTTCATTCGAGGTCTTATTAATTTAGATGCTAGTCATACCCCTTATACTCGTATCTCTTAGGCTTTCAGTTTGTTATTTCTCTTTCGAGGTTAGGCTCCTCATGTAGACACCCCAATTTCGTACCCCTGGTATGTAACATTGACATGCAATATCAAGACCTGTTTAAACTTAACAAATGTCAAGTTACAGGGTTTAAAAATGCAAAAGACAAAGCATGATGCATAAAACAGTTAAATGCAGGGGCCATAGTGTCAAAAAGGAGGCCAAAAAGGGAGCCACGCGCTGCCACAATGCCATGTGGGCGCGGCGTCCAGCCCAAAATAGTGCTTTACGATTTGAGAATTAGTACAAGCACTCAAGCGCGCGGTACAAGCTGATGAAGCACAAATAACAAAATTTAAAGACAGCGATGTCCCTCCTCTCACCTATAAATAGAGGTGCCCAACTTCACTTTCAGGAGCCGAGAACTCTTCTCACAAAAATGATGTGTGTTTATTTTACGCCGTGTAGAGAGCGATCGTGAGATAGTGAGTTCCCCCTCCTATAAAGCCTCGAAGCTCTGCCAAATCTCCTCCAAACACAAAACCAACCGGTCAAAGTGAGCCTTAGCCCCCCAGCTAGGTTTCCACCCTATGTCTCCGGTCCAAAAATCCCAAAATGCTCTCTCCGAATCAGCCAATTTCCGCCAACAAAGAAGCAAACAACAAAGAAAAACGCAAGCAAGCGCTTGTTCGCCTGCTTGATTCGTGCCAACCCTAAGTAGTTATTCTGCCCGAACCGTAGTAGCAGCAAAAAGCCTCCCTCTCCCGGAAGGACAGAGCGAGCCCATCTAACGTTCTTAAAGATGAGCCTTTAAGGGTTTTTATTATAAAAATGCTATTTTCATTTGGCCCAATGTAAAAAATATAAGTTGTTATGTTGCCCGGATCTATTTAGAAAATAGCATTAAAATGAGTCATTATTATGGCCAAATATTCTTAAATATATTTGTAATTACTGGAAGGAGACGGCTGCAAGTCTGTAAATAATTTAAATACAGATATATTTGTTTTTTTAATGCTTTATTTCATTTGCTAGATAAATATAACAAAAAAGCATATTTTAGCCAAAAACTGTTTTGAGACCAAAAGGGCGAGGTGGGTGCCTAACACCTTCCCATCTCGTAACTTAGCCTCCGAACCTTTTTTACAAACTCTGGTTTATTTTTGGTTTTTCTTTGTTTCTCCTTAAAATAAAGATGGCGATTCTGTTAAAACATTTTGGATCACGGTGACGACCGCAACATCCTTTCTTGCACTTTTCCGTTTTCCCATAAACAAGGGAGAATGAGAATGAAAGGGTGATGCATTTCCTGCATCTTGTTTTCCCCTAAACAAGGGAGGATGAGATACGGGGAAACCCAAAGCACTCATAGCGATCCAAAATAAGCTTAAGGTCATGGTGAGACTCGCAACATCCTTTTTTTGCACTTTTCTGTTTTCCCCTAATCAAGGGACCATGAGAATGAAAAGGGTGATACATTTTATGTGCCTTGTCTTCCCCTAAACAAGGGAGGGTGAGATACAGAGAAACCCTAGGCACTCATAATGACCTAAGGCAATTTTCGAAAAGTCCATAGTGAGGCAGGACATATTCCCACTCATTCTTACAACATCCTTTTTTTGCACTTTTCCGTTTTCCCCTAAACAAGGGACGATGAGAATGAAAAGGGTGATGCATTTTCTGTGTCTTGTCTTCCCCTAAACAAGGGAGGGTGAGATACGGAGAAACCCAAAGCTCTCATAATGGACCAAAATCTCACTCAGGTGACCGAAGCATATTCAACGCGCTGTTGACAACATTCTTTCTGCACTTTTAATTTCGTCTTCCCCTAAACAAGGGAGGATGGAATGGAAAGAGTGATGTCCCTTCTGCATGCCGCGTTCCCCTAGAAAAAGGAGCGCGGGGTGCGGGAGGCGACCTTCCGGGGCATCGATACCTCCGTACTCCCATTTATAAAGGAAATAATGGTTGTCCCCCTCAAGTTTGTATTATTCTCTTTTTAAAAATAAATTCTAGCAGGGTGCCATCTTCATTTCCTTAAAAAAAACCCTTGTACACGTTCTAGGGCTACAATTATATAGATGGATACAATACCAAGTACCGGAGCTGTTGAAGGAGATGATGTGTTGACGGAGCTGTTGAAGGAGACGATGACATTTTTGGAACAATATTTTGTAAAGTGGTCTTTTGCGGTTAAAAAAAAACAGGAGGTACTGGAGGGGTTAGAAACTTCGGAAAGGGATCGGCCATAATTTTACCCTAAATTTTTTTAGAACCGAACTATTGGTCAGGTTTTGATTCTTAATTTTTTTTAGCAAAAATTGAACTGAAATTGATCATGATCGCTCTAGTTGATATTGGCCTCATTTTAGCATGAAAATCCTCGGTCCTAACTCCTAAATGCAGTTTTCTATTTATGGTTTCAACTGAAAAGGATAGAGAAGTTATGAACATTCAACGCCACCAAGAATCATCGGTTTTGTTTGAACCCATATTCTTTTTGCGATCCATAATTATTATTTTTGTTTGTTCCATAATAATTACATTAAAAATGAATAAAGTTTTAAATGATTTTGACAAAACAACCGGTAATATGACTGTTACGATTAGACTCCGTTTGTTTCACGGAAAACGTTTTCCGATGTTTGGTAACATTAGGAAAACAGGGGTAACGGAAAGCATTTGGTCAACGGAAAATAACCTATTTTCCTCCGTAGAATGATCTACGGACCATTACCTCCATAAATCATTTTCCAAAGCGACAGCTCTTTCTCACCAACAGACGCAAGGACTCTCTATTCTCTTCCTAAATGCTCTCTTCTCTCCCTCTCTACACAACGTACTGTTACATGCATCTCTCTCTCTCTCTCTCTCTCTCTCTGCAGCTGACTCAAGCTTTGTTCGAGTTGCTCAACTTGTAGCGGAGAAGTTTGGAGTTAAATGTAAACCAAAGCATGTTGAGAAGAATCTAAGGATCATTAAAGGTACTTGGAATATCATTACAACTCCGTAACAAAAGTGGATTTGGATGGGATAATAACTTGAGAATGATCACATGTTCCAAGGAAAGTTATTATGAGGAAGTAATGATACGATTCCTTGAACTTTATAAGCTTAGTAGTTGATATTTAAGTTTTTATAATTATTCATTAGCATACTTTATATATGACATTTCCTATAATTATTTTGGTAACTGAAATAAGCACATCCTACCCATTAAAAGTTTTTAAACAAGAAGAAATAAATGTATGATGAGATGTCAATTGTTGTTGGAAAGGATATGGCTATAGGATGCTTTGCAAAATCATTTGTTGATATTGATTTGGAAACTAGCCCTGAGTTAATTTCATAGTTGACAATGAAGACAAAGAGTTTGAAGAGGTAACAAAGCGGAAAGAAGCTTCAACTACACCATCATCAAAGCCAAGGTCCCATCGAAAAAGGTGCCGCGAGGATGGGGATTCTACACATGGCAACAAAGTAGTTGAACAACTTGGAGAGGTTTCATTTGCAATCAAGAAACTTTCTGTTGAGCAAGTGAACACGGAAGATCTCTATAAAGAGGTTATGAAAACTGAAGGCTTTGATGAAGTGTTTCTTGGTTCGGTGTTTGATCATTTGATTTCCAACAAGGATTTGACAAGAGGATTTATGGTAAAAAGTGAGAACCTTCTAAGGAAATGGATTGAAAAATTCATAACCCAAGAGTGGCATGGATACTAGTTTTATGTTTTGATGTTGAAGCACAAAAAAACTTTGGAGGATGGTTATTTTTAACACAATTATTAGATTTTGATAATATTTTGTTACCGTATGAACATGATCATCACACAATGTTATGTACACATTAGACTTTGGGTGATAATTTTTTGAATAATGTGAAATTTTATGTTTTATACATTGAGAAATTATCCAAGGCATGTGTTGATTCTTATGTTAGATTTATATCTGTTCAGTTCATTACATTAGTTTTATACTTCAGTGGCTAATCGGGCTGCGTATCGATTAGCGTAGCAACTGTGTATAGAACTATGCCTAGTATAGTTTTTATAGGACTTTACAGGTTCAGCGGAAGACCTCTTCAAGCTTCACCGGAAGACCTGCTCAAAGCCACAAACGGCAGACCTTGTGTCCACCTGGTATCTTATGACGTGTCCTGTCCAGCAATGACTCATTGGATTAATTCAAACATATCCTTATCATTGTTTGAATTAATCTAAGACATTCCCTGACATATCAAGCCGCCGAAAGCAACTTTCCGAAAAGCAGGAAGACTTTTCGTCCTGAACAGTGAAAGCAGGAAAAGCAAATTGTTTCCTACTGTCTGCAACAACTCTCAGATCTGACACCTAAATCGCCCATTTTTTGAAGATCTCAGAAATCATTCTCTGCTCTAGATATATGTGAAGACGAAAATCCTTGACTGACAGCCCCATGCATTTAATGCATTCATAAAAGAGCTGTTGAAGTATTCGTCTCCTCCAACGGATCTTTTGAAGTGCACCTGCTATAAATACTGCCATTAAAGACTGGAGAAAAAGAAAATAATACAGAATCGATCGAACACTTAAAGGATTGCTCTGAAACTCCATAACTCCAAGTCTTACAAGCTCAGTGCAATCAAGAGATCCTCAACAGATCTAGAAGTCCTCGTCAACAACAAGAAGATGTTCATCAACACTTATTGTTTTAACTTCTTGTTGTTTACTTTCATTAACTATACTTCTGCACGAATTAAATATCTTGTATTTACAGATATTTAATTCCCTAGACCCAAACACAAGTCAATATTTTGTACACGATCCATTAGGGATATTCTTTGTAATTGATCTAGTGGAAAATATAGTGCACTATTTAAATCGAAGGTTGACTGCCTTGGTGGTGGACGTAGCACTCTTTATAGTGTGAACCATCCCAAAAACTTGTGTTATTCCTTACTGTTTGTCTGATATTTAAACTGTTTAGTACTTTGATTATCTTTATCCGTTTACAGCAGAACTTAAGTAACTTGTCAAAGGTCTACCGGTAGTCCTTATCGGCAGACCTGGAACAACTACCTTGAAGGTCTTCCGCTACTTCAATCTTTTCAATAGATTGCAAGTACCATTCAAAGTACTTACTAAAAAGTTTTAAGTGTTTAAATAAGCTATTCAACCCCCCTTCTAGCTTATTATTGTGCCCATTGGGACCCACAATTGGTATCAGAGCCTTACTCTTTGAAAACAAGTTTTTCCGAGATTAAACTCTTGAGAGATACGATCAAATGGCACAAACACACTACATGCTGCCTACGTCTAATGCTAACCACGTCCCAATATTGGACGAAGGACATTTTGATGTATGGAAGGATAAAGTAATGAGATTTATGAACTCTATTGACAACAGATTATGGAAATGCATTACTGCAGGTCAACATGTACCAATGAAGCCAAATCTTCTAGCCTCCATCGCTGGGAATCCTGCAGAAGTACCTAAAGAAGAATCTGAATGGACAGAGGATGATAGAAAGCTAGTTGAACTTGACAGCAAAGCAATCAATATAATCACCGGCTCTTTAGATACAAGCACATACCAGCAAGTGATTCGATGTACAACTGCAAAAGAGATGTGGGAAGCTCTTATGGAATACTTGGAAGGAGACCAAGACACGAGAGATAACAGAAAATATACATACATCCAGCAATTTGATTCTTTCAAAAAGGATCCTAAGGAAACCTTGAGACAAGCATACGATCGCTTCAGTGAGGTAATAAATAGCTGCTTTTCTCTTGGTAAAATGTATGACAAAAAGGAAATGAACGTGAGGTTTCTAGGCTCTCTAGGTAGCTTATGGCATGTTAAGACCACGGCTATGAAAGAATCCAAGAACTTAAACGAGATGACTCTTCGTAGTCTCTACGCAAGTTTGAACGTTTATGAACTTGAAGTTAATCAAGCTCTAGAGCAAGACAAACAGTTCAGAACTGTGTCCTTGCCAGCCATGGTCCAAGAAGAAATCACTGTTGAAAACAAACCTTCCACTTCTTCCTGTGAAAATGATTTTTTATCAGATGAACAATTTGCTATGTTTGTAAAACGTTTTCAAAAATTCGCAAAATATGGAAGGAAGAACACATACCAACAACCTTTTAAGAAAAATGGTGAAAGCTCATCTAAGGAAGAGCTTGTGTGTTATAACTGTAGAAAACCTGGTCATTTTGCCTCAAAATGTCCTAAGCTAAAATTTGAAGCATACCGAAAACCCTCTTTTAGAAAATTTCAAAAACAAAAGGGTATGTTGGCTGAAGACAAAGAAGACAAACATGTTGCTACATGGTTTGAGACTGATTCAGAAGAGGAGGAAGATGATTGTGAGCAAGCTAACATATGCTTAATCGCTCATGATTCAGGTCCTACCTATGACTCTGAAAATGAAGTCAAAGTTTCACCTAGTCCCTTGGATAAAAATGAAACCAACAAAGGATGCCTTCAAGAAGGAAGAACTTCTCAAGGATAATCAAGATATGCTTGAAGAATTTAATTCCTTTAGAGTAGCCTATGTTAAAGCGGCCAAGAACCGTGAGAAACTTATCTGGCCGAGAAATATATGATGGCAGCTGAGATTCAAACTCTCAATAGCTGTCAACAAGAGAGTATCAAACTGAAGGAAGAAAACAAATTTCTTTGTGACAAAATTGATTGTCTATCTGAGCACATCAAAGGACTTAACCTAGAGAAAATTGCCTTGCAAAAGACAATTGACTCCTGGAACAGCTCCAAGGATGCATTCGAAGAAATCCTTTCAAGCCAAAAATCTAGTAATGATAAAACTGGCATAGGATATTCAGATGTGCCTCTTTCGACAATCTCTTCAGTCACAGAGAAAGGTGAATCCTCCGAGAATGCTAATGATATATCGTTCTCTAAACAGACATTCGGAAATATAGGGAAACAAGGCCTTGGCTATTCAAGTGTTCCTTACGTTTACCCCAAAGTTCAGAAAGGAAAAGCCAAAATAACTGACTCAAAAACCTGAAAAGGTAACGGTAGAGAGAGTGAAGTCTCTGGCCAACAACTATGCTAAGGCAAAGTCTGGCCGGCGGTAGACCTACTAAACCTCTACCGGTAACTATCAAGTTTGTCTATGAAACAGGCAAGGCTCCTTTACCTGTTGAAGGTAAACTTAAAAGTATTCTACCAAATCCTCCTGTAAAGGTAATCAACAGAAAAGCTAAAGCTAAGTCTGATGGTAACCTACCTAGGAAGATTCAAAAGAAACCAATTAAGTCTACCGTCAACAAGCAAGCTGAACCAAGAATGGATGTCAAGAAAAGGAATGATCATAATCACTCTTCAGTTAAAGTCACTAACAGTTCTCTATGGAATTTCCATTTATGTCATTCTTGCAATTGCCTAGGCCATCCGGCCCTGCGAGAATGCGCCTACTAAGGTTCACTCCAAGATCTGAGAGACCTAGTTCTCTCAAGGTCAAGCAGGTATGGGTTCCAAAAGGTTGCTAATCCTTAGGACCCAAAAGAAAATAAAGGGGACCTTGTTGCTTTAATTCCTTTTCAGGAATGCTTCATGGCTATAGAATCAGAAAACAAAGACATCTGGTACCTGGACAGTGGTTGCTCAAGACACATGACTGGGAACAGAAGTCTTCTTAGAGCCTAGAAAGGCTCCGAACGTTGCTAATGATTCTGATAATGATGAAACAGGTACAAATACGACATCTACTTCCACCCCTCATCAGAAAATGGCAACCTGCAGACCCTTCAAGTATCAAGAACCCTCACCAGAGACTCGAACTCTACCTGGTTCCAACTCTTCTTACGGTGACCCACAACCCATCTCTTCTGTCTTACCCCAAGCACCTTTACAGATCACTCATCCTTCTTGTTCACCAGAAAATGAAAGTTTTGAAGATCCTATGTCTTCTGAACCAGATTTTGGTGAATCTCCTTCTCAACCTACTCCGGATTTCTTAAGGGAAGAATCCACCAAAAGTGATCTTCCTCCAACCATTATTGAAGCAAGAGATCATCCCATTTCTCAAATAATTGGTGATCTCAACACAGGAGTTCGTACGAGAAATAAAGTTCGAAAAGAGACTATGTTTGCTTATGCATTTGTATCTGAGCTCGAGCCAAAGAAGATTGATGAAGCTATCAAAGATCATAACTGGATTGAAGCTATGCAAGAAGAGCTAAACCAGTTTGAAAGATGTAAGGTGTGGAGCTTAGTTCAAAGGCCGATCGATCATCCAAATCATCGGCTAAGCACCAAATGGGTTTTCGAAACAAAAGAGATGAGGATGGAAATGTCACCGTAAACAAAGCTAGGCTGGTTGCACGGGGCTACCGAGGTGAAGAAGGAATTGACTTTGATGAAAATTTTGCTCCTGTTGCTAGACTAGAGGCAATCGACTCTTTCTAGCCTATGCCTCGCTCATGGACTTCAAAGTGTATCGATGGATGTAAAGAGTGCCTTTACGAATGGTGATCTTCAAGAAAACGGTATATGTTGAACAACCTCCGTGATTTGTCATTTCGCATACAAACTGGATCACGTCTACCGACTCAAGAAAGCTCTCTATGGCCTGAAGCAAGCTCCCAGAGCTTGGTATGAAACTCTATCCAAGTTCCTAATAGAACAAGGATTCGTGAGAGGAAGGATAGACACTACTTTATTCATCCTCAAGCACAAAGGCCATTCTCTTAAGTACAAATCTATGTGGGCGACATCATCTTTGGATCAACTAACCAAAGCCCGTGTAAAAGATTCGAGAAGCGATGCAAAGCAAGTTCGAGATGAGCATGATGGGTGAACTTACCTACTTTATAGGATCGCAGATACAAATGCATTCCGACGGAATCTTCATCAGCCAAACCAAATATGCAAAGGAACTAATCAAGAAGTTCGGTCTTGATTCAACTAAAGGATTCGAAACTCCAATGTCTACCGACTGCCATCTTGACAAAGATGAGAAGGGAAAGCAAGAGAACATGACCAAGTACCGAGGAATCATAGGTTCACTTATTTACCTTACCGCCTAAGCGACATTATGTTTGTTGTTTGTATTTGTGCAAGATTTCAGGCAGATCCAAAGGAGTCACATTTGCTTGCTGCCAAACGTATCATCAGATATGTTTCAAAAACAACAAATCTAGGCATCTGGTATTCCAAAAACAACAATTTCAATCTAGTTGGATACTCAGATGCAGATTATGCAGCTTGCAAAGTGAGCAAAAGAAGCACCAGTGGGACTTGTCAATTCCTTGGAAATAGACTTGTCTCATGGTCTTGCAAGAAACAAGGATCAGTTGCAAACTCAACCACAGAAGCTGAATACATTGCTGCAAGCAGCTGTTGCTCTCAACTCCTATGGATGAAGCAACAACTAGTGGACTACAACATCAAGACTGCAAATTGTCCAATCATGTGTGACAACACATCAGCAATCTCAGTCTCCAAAAATCCAGTGATGCACTCCAAGACAAAGCACATTGATATCCGTTATCACTTCCTCAAAGATCATGTGGAGAAAGGTAACATCAGCTTGGAATATGTTCCAACTGAGCATCAATTGGCTGACATTCTCACAAAACCACTGGATGCCACCAGGTTTGCTTATTTAAGGAGAAATCTTGGTATGATTGATCCTACTACTTAATTTCAAAGTTTTTGTTAATGTTTCTTTCATACCGGTAGACTTAGTTTTAGACTGATCGGAAGACGTAAGTCTCTCTTTACCGGAAGACTTAAAGGTCAGTATTCTTACTTAGTCTATTCTTGCTAAAGAGGTTTCTAAAGCAATAAAGGGGGTCAAGAATAAAATTGGGTACTTAGAAAATATCTTAAGTTCCCGCTTTTTCACTAAAATTTTCTCACCTTTAAATAGACCTTGAACCGCCTTTTGCAGAACTTTACGAAACCCCTTTGACAAAATATTTCTCTCTCTATTCATACTCTCTCTGTATAACTGATTTCTGTATTCCCAAATCCTTCTTGTTTCTTCTTCTCATCAACAGCAATGGTATGTTCTTCTCTACTCTCTACTTGAAACTTATTGTTTTCTGTTTTGCATTTCATTTCATAACCTAAAATTGTTTTGGAATACAAACGGTCATTTTCGAGTTTCTACAGTATTCGTCATTGTTGTTCCTAAAAACCTAGAAAACTAACAGTCGTTTATGTACTTTCATTGTCTATTCTTATGGAAAACTTCTGCTATACATTTCTCGGGTGTGGTTACTCTAAACATTCTAGGGTTTCAAGTTTTCATTTCGAAAATTTCAATAATCTCAGAAAACCTTGAAATTTCTGCTTGTTTAGCTCTTGAGGTGAAAAGCCCTAAATTTTTGTTTGCATTTCTTTCAGGCAAAAACCTCAAAATCTAAGCGTGACAACGGAAAGAAACTGAACCCAGAAACCGACATTCCTCCAAGTACGGATGTCAACCTTCCGGGATACCCAACCTTTCCCGCCTCTCATGACATAATAGTGGCCCTGGACCCAAAGCGTATATTCCGTGGATGCATTGACCTTCCGCCGCTCGATAGCCTCCGGTCAAAGCATGCGAGGATATGAACGCCTCTGGCATACTTCCTCTCTTCTGCCTCAACGACAAGAATTACAACATCTTTCTGGCAGAAGAATTTTATCAGAGAATGGAACTCATGAGCCCGAATGCTCTACGAGGATGGATTAGGGGCCGACCAATCTCCATAACCGCCAAGAAAATTTCCACCATCATCGGCGTACACTTTGGTGGACCACTTGAAGCAACCATTGCTGAGGCTGTACATGCCTGGGAAGCAATGAGAGGAGTAGATACTTACAGAGAACCTCAAGGGAAAATGCTCCGAAATTTGTTCCTCTCGGGCGTCATCGCTCCAGCCACCTTATTGACAAGGGCTTCTATTCAAGAGTGGAGCACATGACATGTTTACGGCTCAACGATCAACTTAACGGTCGTATTCCTTCTCCATCTTAAGCTGGGGCCATCATTTTCAATGAACTAAAGCAGTGGGTGGAGAAAGCAAAGAACAACCCTACTTGCAAACGGCCCTTCGTAAGGCTGATAAATGCCCTTCTTAGAGATGATGCAAATGTCAACTCTTCCTTGAAGGACGATGAACTAATCGTGGTGGCCAAGGAGAAGCAGCTAACCGCTTCGTTCTTCAGCAAATACTCTGAATATGAGAACAAGCGAAGACTGCAAAAGGGTCTACCGTCCGTCTCCATAGACAAAGTGGCCAAGCCTGTACCGATCTTGGTAACTCGCTTCAACATGGAAGCTCATGACGCGGCCAGCAGAACCTTCAAAAAGGCCTCTGCAAAGTTTGATGATCAAGTGGCCACGTCCCTTCATCAAAAGGCAAAAGACTTGGCTGATGAGGAAGAGCAGCTGCTAAGAGCCAAGATGAAAGCCACAAACGGCAGACCTTGTGTCCACCTGGTATCTTATGACGTGTCCTGTCCAGCAATGACTCATTGGATTAATTCAAACTTATCCTTATCATTGTTTGAATTAATCTAAGACATTCCTTGACATATCAAGCCGCCGAAAGCAACTTTCCGAAAAGCAGGAAGACTTTTCGTCCTGAACAGTGAAAGCAGAAAAAGCATACTGTCTCCTACCGTCTGCAACAACTCTCAGATCTGACTCCTAAATCGCCCATTTTTTGAAGATCTCAGAAATCATTCTCTGCTCTAGATATTTGTGAAGACGAAAATCCTTGACTGACAGCCCCATGCATTTAATGCATTCATAAAAGAGTTGTTAAAGTATTCGTCTCCTCCAATGGATCTTTTGAAGTGCACCTGCTATAAATACTGCCATTAAAGACTGGAGAAAAAAAAAATAATACAGAATCGATCGAACACTTAAAGGATTGCTCTGAAACTCCATAACTCCAAGTCTTACAAGCTCAGTGCAATCAAGAGATCCTCAACAGATCTAGAAGTCCTCATCAACAACAAGAAGTTGTTCATCAACATTTATTGTTTTAACTTCTTGTTGTTTACTTTCATTAACTATACTTCTGCACGAATTAAATATCTTGTATTTACAGATATTTAATTCCCTAGACCCAAACACAAGTCAATATTTTGTACACAATCCATTAGGGATATTCTTTGTAATTGATCTAGTGGAAAATATAGTGCACTATTTAAATTCAAGGTTGACTGCCTTGGTGGTGGACGTAGCACTATTTATAGTGTGAACCATCCCAAAATACTTGTGTTATTCCTTACTGTTTGTCTGATATTTGAATTGTTTAGTACTTTGATTATCTTTATCCGTTTACAACAGAACTTAAGTAACTTGTCAAAATTCTACCGGTAGTCCTTATCGGCAGACCTGGAACAACTACCTTGAAGGTCTTCCGCTACGTACTTCAATCTTTTCAATAGATTGCAAGTACCATTCAAAGTACTTACTAAAAAGTTTTAAGTGTTTAAATAAGCTATTCAACCCCCCCCCCTTCTAGCTTATTATTGTGCCCATTGAGACCCACAGCATGTTACCATTTTATGGTAATTATTTCGTCCTTAAAGTAGTTATTATACACGTGTCATAAGCATTGTAGAATACATACAGACACGCTCATTTTCACAAAGTTTACCAAACAACGGAAAATTTTTTCCACAACATTTTCATAAATATTACCAAACACTGGAAAATAAAATGATTTTATTTTTCAGAAATAATTTTTTCAGAAGTCATTTTCCGTGAAATAAACGGTGCCTATCACGAATTGTATCTGCTATCTGTAGACACCTCAATTTCGTACCCCTATTTATAATATTTCATAAATGTTAAATCTAGTCAAAAGGACTAACGAACATTAAACTTTCAGGGGATTCAAAGCGCCAAAAGAAAAAACAAGAAAAGAAAAAGGACAAAATTGAACAGCAGGGGAGGAAAGTGAAAGTCCCAAAGGCACAAAACAGTTTTGGGTGTTGCGCCCAAAATTGCATAGGGAGGCACCCAAAACTGCTTAATACATTGTTGCTTTCCTTCTTTGATATAACCATTTCAGCACATGATACATCCAATTCAAGCACAGACGCAAAATATCGGATGTTCCTTCGTTGTTAAGACTTCTCATTCATAACCTATAAATAGAGGCTCTCAGTGCACAAACAAAAGGAGGATTTTTTACGGAGAAATCAACAAAACGATAAGAGAATTTTTTACGGAAAGAGTTTTACAGTGAGGAATTCTCAGAGAGCTGTGAAGCTGCCAAAATCAACCCTTCATATACAATTATAACCACCATCCAGAGATAAACCTAATTGTCTGATTAGGTTCTCGCCCTAAACCCGGCTCCAAAAAGTCACAAACACAGTAGTTACTTTGCCTGATTTCAGACACAATATCAACACCAAAACAATAAATACTAGCAGTTGATCCGCCCGGATAGAGAGATGAAAAACAACAAACATAGCAGTCATGCCGCTAAAATCTTGTTGTGAAAAAAAAAAAAAAATAAGCAGTTACGTTGCTCAAATTTCAACAACAACAACAAACAACAAACTAAATGACCTCCTTTCTCAGGAGGATAGAGGGAGCACATCTAAAAGCCCGCCTTAGCAAAGTGGTCACGGGTATAAACCCTCCTGCTTCAAGAGGTAGGTAACAAAATTATTTTTTTCCAGTCTAAATAATATAAAATAAGTCGTTATGCTGGTAAAATATTTAATATAAAATAAGTTGTTATTATAGCCTAAATTTTATATGCTCTTATAACAACTCTAAAATGTAGCTGCTACAATTCTTCCTCTATTTTCTTTATCGCACATATATCTATATAAATAAATGTCGTATTTAGATTAAATATATAAAAATAACATATTTAGCTTAAAAACCCACTGAAACTAAAAAGGCAAGTTAGGTGCATAACTCTTTCCTAACTCGTAATTTAGCCTTCGAACCCCTACATTCTGGTATATTTAGTTTTTCTCTATTTATTCCATAAAATAGAGATGACGACTCTATTTAATATTTTGAGTCCACAGAGGAAACCGAGCGTATTCCACGCACTATAAGTTTTGAAACTCACCCACTTTTCAATAACGCGACAGATTCAAAACAGGACACTCACACTATCTCACATTCTCACCTCACCTGTATATATCTCTATAATTAGAACGATGAACAATAAATATGTCATACGTGTAGCATTAAGATTCAATAAACGATGACGCATCGATACCGTATAATCCCAGTCTTGGAGTGCGAGACACTCACGCTTTCCTTGACAATCCCGTCACTCACGCTTGTTTTGATCCACTTTTTTCCTCCTATAAACGACATCCACTACTTGAAATGGATAGGAAGAAGCAGACCTCCGTCACTACCATCAACAACAAAACAAAACACAATTTGTAAAGATTGAAAAAAATTGTCACAAAAGGATGCTTGATTTTATCCCTTCACATAAATTCATCTTATCCGATTCGAACATTCTAGAACTAATCGGTTTGGCTTGGCTCGATTCCGTTAGAGCTCCGTTTGAGTATGTTTGACTCACTAAAGCTCGACTCTCATTTATAAAAACTAGTTTTACACCCGTGCGTTAAACGCACGGACAAAAAATCTTTTTTAACCAAATAATATTCAAGTAAAATTAAGAAACAAATCAAATTCGAAAGAATAAAATAAAAAAAAGTAATGTTGGAGACAAGTAATTAAAAAAAATACATCATTTTATTGAAAATATTATAAATTTTGAAAAATACATCATTTTATTGAAAATACTATAAATTTATCCCTTCACATAAATTCATCTTATCCGATTCGAACATTCTAGAACTAATCGGTTTGGCTTGGCTCGATTCCGTTAGAGCTCCGTTTCAGTATGTTAATTTGACTCACTAAAGCTCGACTCTCATTTATAAAAATATTATGAATAAGATATTTACTTATAGTACATGATATTTCATCCCTTTTTAGTAAAGAGTTTTCGTTTGAATTTTTTTTAAATAACGTTTTTAGTAACTCATTAATAATAAAATGATGTTTTTATGCATTAATTTTTAAAAATTAAATATTTATGGGAAATATCAAAAAATGGAATAGTGAACTACTCCCACCGTTCCGGCAAAGAGTTCATTGTTCCATTTTGGATTGTTTCACTTAAAGAGACTATTTTCAAAAATTAAGGGATAAAATGTTATTTTCTTAAAAAGTTTGAATTTTAAACGGGAACTTTTTACCCGGGACAGAGGAGTATTTGTCTGGAACGGAGGGAGTATAAGTATTCTTTATTTTTGTTATACGGTAATATATAGTTATATAATTTAGATAATTCTTTTATATGTCATTTAATGTAACTGTTTTATTGTGTTATAACAATAAAATATATTTTATTCGTTTCGGGCAAAGAGTTCCGTTTGAAAAATAAATTCTGTAAAAAACAACACTTTTAGAATAGTTGATTCTTATATATCTCAATTTTTGAAAGTTGACTCTTTAAATAAAATATTTCAAAATAGAATAGTTGACTCTTTGCCAGAAACGGAAGGAGTACTAATTTACTATTTTTTATGAAATAAACAATAACTTCTTTAAAAATATACGTGATATAATACACCCTCTATTTCGGGTAAAGAGTTTACTATTAGAATGTTTCACTCAAATAGTCTACTTTGAAAAATCATGTTTACAATTTACATAACATTTCTACTTTACTTTCCACATTTAATATTATTGTATTGATTATGTATGCTCAAATATTTTTAAAGTATGACTAGCTCTAATGCTAGTTTTTATATTTTAATTATTAGACTTTTCAAATTCCGAGCATGTACTTTTTAGGTAGAACGGATGGAGTATAATATTTTTTTGAACAAGCTTACCTTGTTTAAAAACTTAGCTCAAGCTTGTATGATTATTGAACGAATCAAATACTTCCTTCGTCCCAAAATTATTGTTTGGGTTGACTTAACGCACGGTTTAAGAAAATATTTTGACTGGATTATTAATATTTGTTTGGTGTATAGTTTACTTTAAATCATATGTATATATGATCTATAATTAAATAGGATGCAAAAATAAGAATAAAGTGGTAAAAATATTGTCATTAAAAGAAAAGTTTCAAACAAAAAAATTATTTAGAGACAGACGAAAAAAAAAAACAGGATAATACTTTTGGGACGAAGGGAGTATAAACTATTTTTAAAGATTGTTTCTTAAACAAGTCAAACACAAAGCTGGACTCCTTAATTTGCAACTCTAATGTGAAATCGACTTGAGTCCAACATTTAAGTGCTTGTTTGGTAGAGCGTTTTGGTCAAAACGCTGGTAAAAAATGCAGCGTTTTCTCTTTAAAAGTGTTTCAATGCAGCGTTTTAAAACGCAACGTTTTAAAAACGTGGAGCGTTTTAAAACGCTCCAATTTGTAGCGTTTTAAAAAATATGCTACGTTTTCAACTAGTCTGTTTATGAAAAATAGCGTTTTGAAATAATTTTCCAAACGCATTTATAAAAATAAAACTACGTTTTCAAAACGCAGCGTTTTCAAACGCTACACCAAACGAGCCCTAAATATATTGGTTCGTTTGAGAATATTGTTGAGCCTAAGAATTTGTTCAAGTTTGTCTAAGGGGTTTGTTTGGTATGCACTATGCATCCCTTAGCGTGAGGTTCCGCATAGTGTCTTTAATATCCGATTATATTTAAACCAATTTACTTCATCTGTTCCGAATAAAGAGTCTTAGGGCTCGTTTGATAGTCGAACAAGGATAATCAGTATTATTAATTTCAGTACTATTAGTGCCCTCGATATTAATCCTTATTTATATATTGGCGGTAGTTTTGAGATTAAAAATATTAATCTCAATTTTTTTTTAGTGAGGGCGCTAATAATACCACCCTCCTCCTTGGTATTAATAGCGAGGGGGATAATGACTTTATCTGGATAACTCGTGCTATTAGTCTCAACTATCTATTGCGTACCAAACATTAGGCAACTTGGCTTATTAATCTTATCTGGCCTTAATCATATCTACCAAACGGCACCTTATATTTTGTTTTTAGATTGTTTCATTTAAAAAATCCAGTTTCAAAAATTAAGATATATTAGTGTCTTTTTATTATTAATAGATTATTTTTTTAAAAAGTTTGACTTTCAAACGAAAACTTTTGCTCAGAACAAAGGGAGTATTTAGCAAATCAATTAGACGTTCAAGACGAAGGGAAAAAAGCAAAATGAATGAACTTTTGACATTCAAGAATCAAAACGACTTTGGTTTGGAGTAAGTTCTTATACCTACTCTATATGTGACGACACACAAATTAAGCGATACTTAACTCAACTTAGTATTATTTTAAGACGCAAGTTTAGGAAAGACGGTCTTATGGTTATTTTATTTAGGACGGATCTCCTTGATCCGACTCACCGTATATTAGTGGATTGAGTCATGAAAGAGTAAGACTCCATCTAATAAATTAAAATCCGTAAAACGGTCTCACATGAGATTCACTCTTATGTTAATTTCTTATGGGGAATATTAGTTGATATTTGATTTGTGGAAGAATTTCAGGCGGTCCCCTTTGGAAAATTTGTAATCCCTTTACACCTCTCTATTTTTTCATAATTGGAAAAAAAACACTTCATACATCGCGATGCACAAAATAAGATATTTTTATGCATCGTGATACATTATTTCATGTATCGCAATGTATGAAGTGTCTTTTTCATGTTCTGAAAAAAAATTAAGGGTATGAAGCGGTTAAAAATTTTAAAAAGAGAACTAACTCGCAATTTTTCCTTGATTTGGTCCAACATGATGCCGTCTCAAACTCAAGTCATCATATGATTATTTATCATTTCTAGAGATGTTAATCGGGTTAATTATTATTCTTAATGTAATTTAAATTTGTTTATAGCCATTCACTACCTTAAGTTCTATGTTATAACTAGTTTTACACCCGTGCGTTAAACGCATATGCATATATCTTTTCTAATTAAATTATACTCAAATAAGATGAAGATTATAAACAAAATTAAAAAATAAAAAACATGATGAAGGGAACAATCGGTATAATTGATATTATTTAATCAATTATTTTATGAATTGTTTAAGTTATTTTCTCGTTCATAATTTTCTAAAGTTTAATAATTGATATTTTTTGCTATTAAAATTTAGGATCTTAAGTAGCATAAATAGCAATTTAGATTTATATTCTTCTCTATATAACATATAGATTTATTAAATATTTATAATTTGTGGTTGGTATTTACTATTATGATTTAATCGTATATATTCATATGATTTACCAATAAGTTATAATTAATTGTGGTTATTGCAAAAATAAATTTTGTTTTGATATTATAATTTCGGATACGATGAAAGAGTGCAAAAGTTTCAAATACAGACAAGTCATATATGAAGATTTCATAGTAGATTTTTTATAGGAGTAGTTAATTGTGGTTATATTTTATTTTGTAATCACATGTATTCAATGGGTGACTAATCCTATTAAATATTACATAGAAACTCGGTATTCTATACCACATATGCATATTTGTACATTTTCAATAAATTTTGAAAGTTGTGTAATCAATTAATCAGATTTGTGTTCTCAATGCATATTAACTACTATATAATAATACTCAAAGATGACTTTCCTTTTTCAGCAAATACATTTTGACAGAATTTTACCTCTTTTAGACTACCTAGCTTTTATATATATATAGATGGGTACGGATTAGTTAGGCTTTGGCTTTTAGAATCACCGTAGTCATCAGTAAACTTCACAATCACACTTTGCTCCAGGTGATCTAAGACTGATGACATGGAATTAGAGAAGTCAAAGTTCAACATATTTCTTGGATTACATTTGTAGATATTTGAGTTCAAATACCTCCTTTAAAATCCTTAAAGCTCACAAACCTTCAGTGCATTCAAGAGATCTGTAACTCATTCAAGAGATCTGTAACTGAACATTCAAGCCTACCAAACAACGAAGACGTTGCTCCAATCATTCCTTAGTATATACCGCTTGTTTAATAGTTTGAATTACTTTCTTCTCTTAGCACACAAGAGAGTTAATACTCTATTATACAGATTATTTCTCTCACCACCAAACACTAGGTCAAAAGAATTTTTGTAAATGATTCATTAATGATCTTTGTAATAGATCTCATAGTGGAAAAAAATAGTGCACATTGCGGATGTAGTACTTAATAGTATGAACTATCTCAAAATCCTTGAGTTGATCTTTATTGGTTTCACACTTATAACTGATTATATATGTTTATATCTTTCGATCTTTAGCTTTTATTTAACAAGCCTTCAAGTTTGCTGATAAACGTATCACGACATCAACACATTTCATAACATTTTCTTGTTTTCTTGTATTATTCTGCCGCTACAACTTAATTGAGAAGTTGTTAGCAAACTTAAAGAAAACTTGACTTAAACTTTTAAAGTGTAACTAGGCTATTCACTCCCTCTCCCTTCTAGCATCGTACGTGCCTATTAGGACTAACAATAAACTTAGCAGCTTCATACCAGTCTCGATGGGTCAGGACCCTGGCGGGTCGCGACTTAAACATACCGTTAGTATTGTGTTCCTAAGCCTAACCCTGGCCGGCCTCGTGCTGAACCGACCACAATTTTAAAAAATTTACTTTTATATTCAAATCTAAAATCAATATTCAAGTGTTTAATCACTCTTACTAATAAATGAGTATTTCCGTGATATATAAACGATATATAAATGAAATCAAAATAATTAGTTTGCACTTTCTTAAACATATTATTACACACACATAACATACTCACTGATTATTACATACTCCTCCCGTCCCTAAATTATTGTCATACTTTTTTTTTTCGTCCGTCTCAAAATAATTGTCTTGTTTGATATTTTCCTTTTTAGGACAGCACTTTTACCATTTTATACTTACTTTTCGTCCTACTTTAATTATGAGTCATATACACATGAGTTTTTAAGTAAACTACACATCAAATTAGTATTAATAATCTAGTCAAATGTGTTTTTTTAAACCGTGCATCAAGTCCACCAAGATAATAATTTAGGGACGGATGGAGTATTATGTTTTTTTCCATTACTATGTTTCATGTTAGCATTTTCTTCATATAATTTGCATGAAAAATACCCTAAACATTTTTTGGCTTTCAAACACTTCAAGTCAGTAGAGAGCAATTCAAACGCTTATCATGATGATTTATTTATACTAACTATAAAGCGGATTGTCATGACATCGTATCACAATAGATCTTCAAATCTCCTTAAAACATTATTTTACAAAAGTAAAAAAAAAAAACTAAACATATTAAAAATAAGATTTTAAAAATAAAAAATGAATAGTAATTTTTAATTCTCGACCATTTAACCTGCGACTGATAACCCTCATCTTTTCCCTGTTACCCGTCGAGTCACAGCCCTATTAAAATCTTACTTCATCTATCTCATAAAATTGACAATTTAGTTTTTTTTTTTTTTTTAATATCGTACTAATGCTTCTTTTATGTTGTTTTAAATTGCACCATAGTTCTATATAATTTGTGTGACAAGTTAGATGATAATTATCATATCTTCGAAAAAAAATTCCTTAAAACTTTATAAATTCAAGGTCTAAATTTCAGATATGTTGCTCTTTGTTTGAACAAACAATGAAACATATATTTATTTCTTTTTGGATGGATGGATTTAATTTGTTTCGACATCTATATATATATATATAAAAGCATGGTAGTCTATATAGGAAAAAATCATATTAAAACTTTGTTTCCTAAAATAGAAACTCCTATTAACAAGAAACAATTAATGTCTTCTTTAATTAAATAATTCAAAAACTCCTCATAACTTCCACCATGAATTATCTTAATTTGCACAGTTTTCCAATTATCGATTGTGTCAAACGGAAATGAATCAACACATTATAAATGATGATTAATGAAAATTGATTAGTTCACAATCACCGTTTCCTTCTTCGTATATAATCATCTACCAGCAAGAAAGATGAACATAACAAATATTGTTCGACATTTATTTCACAGTCTCCTTCCTCACCTAAACAACGATTCTTCACAACATGAACCCATCAAATATTGAAATATTATACTAAAAAAAATCAAGTAAATCAAGAAATATCCAAAATTTGAGATGTAAAAAAAATCATTGACAAATTAGAAGTACTATGGAATAAAAATCACCAGAAAAAAAATATTTCTCGAAATTCTAAATGATTAAAACAGTTTAGAGATTTATCTAAAAATAAATAACGAAAATCGATGTATAAAAAATATTAACAAATTCACAGTAGATCTAAATGTCAAAAATATTTTTATACAAAAATATTAAACACAATGTTTTTATGTGATTTCATTATATTTGAATACTCCTCGAAATATTTATAATTTTTTTACAGTAAACTTTATCATTTACAATTGCGTCCCTTATAACATTAAATAGTCAAAACTCTTTGAAACGCACACCATACTATTAAACTTCAATTTTGTTTTCTAAAAAATTGACTTTATTTTCTCAGATCTTAAATATACAACTCTCTAATTTTTAAATCAAAACAAATCAGTTTTTTTTTAATAGAAAGTAGTTGCCTCTAACATTATTTTTTCTTTACTTTTAAAATTTTGTTTTTCTTCTTTGTTTTACTTGAGTATAAGTTAATTGAAAAGAAATGTATGACCGCGCGTTTAATGAACGTGTGTAAAACTAGTTATTGGTATTTTCTCCCTCCTTTTTACGCCTAACCTGACCGTTTCGGCATAAACCTAAAAGAGTTACTCTTTCCGTCTAAAAATATGTATTTATTTTTTAAAAATATATTGATTTAAAATGGGTGTCTAATTTTGTATTTCATCTTTTGATATTTATCATGTTATAACGTGAATTTGCAATATTATATGTGAACACAAAACATATAGGTTATGTTTGGTATCCTAGAATTAATGTTAGATAGGATTAATAAGCCAAGTTATTTGATGTTTGGTATACAATAGGTGATCGAGACTAATAACAGGAATTACCTGGATAAAATAATTATTCTCTCACTATTAATACCAAGGGAGAGGGTGGTATTATTAGCGCCCTCATGAAAATAAAATTAGGATTAACATTATTTATCTCAAAACTACCATTGATATACAAGTAAGGATTAATAGCAAGATTAATAATAATCATGTGATTAATAATACTACTTATCATTACCCAACTACCAAACAAACTCCATAATAAATTCACATTACATGTGAATATTAAAAATAGACACAAACGGAATGATTGCATACAAGTAGATTAGAATTGTGTTATGGATCAAGCCCAAAACATCTCACGACATTATTTTTAACCATATAAAGGATATAAAAAAAGGAACATGTAAGTTCTATTTTTATTCTTTTTTTCTTTTCTCAGATCCAAGTTTGTAATTTCTTTTATAACACATGTAAAAAGTAAATCAATAAAGAATAACACATTTACATAGACACACTACGAAAATAAATATTTAAAATGGTGAGTAGAGCTGACAATGCCCGACCTAGATCCAATGGGCCAAATCTATTTTTTTGGGTTGGGTCGGCCCAACACGAAATTTAATGGGAATATCAAAATGCTATCTCGACCTGTCTTAGACCCATGCGCTTTTCGGCCTGAAAGTAAAATCAACTATAAAATTATAAAATTTAAAATTCAAACTCCAAAAACATGTGATGAAAAGTCTAATGTATGTTGTACCTGAAAAATACAATAATTTAATAAAAGAAACATGACGTCATCAATAAAATAAATGTTTGTGGCTTATAATAAGTTTCTTAAGAAAAAGGCCAATACAATAGCACCAAATCATGTAATACAAATTTAGAGTTAACAACTTGACATACAACTTTTGAATGGAAAAAAAAAGACACTAGCAGTCTAGCAGTAGGCAAAAGCTTGTGTAAGACGGTCTTACATATATTTTTTGTAATACAGATCCTCTTTACCCGACCCACCGTGTATTGGTGAGTTGAGCTGTGAGCGAGTGGAGCTCCGTCTTACAAATTAAGATTCGTAAGACAGTCTTACAAGAGACCTACTCCTAGCAGTAAGACTTAAGTTGCAGTCATTAATATTAACATCATTAAAAGCTTCCATAGACATTTGTCGATAGTGTGTGTGAGACTATGAGTGCTTGGGTTGTGCGATACAATGTCGCCGATATTGTGAGTGAAGAACGAAGTTTAGTCCACCAATGTTTTTTAACTGAAAAAATACTTTTGGGGGCAAAAAGACTGCGATACCCTTAATGAACCAAATACACGCGCACAAAAGTAATCGGTTCATGCATCGATTTTGTATCGGGATGCACAAATTGAATCCAATTTATGCATCACGATTCCAATTTATTTTCCGCATAATCAATGTTGCATCACGATGCACAAAATTGAATCCAATTAAGGTAGCCATTTGTAAATGAGTAATTATATCTGTAATAAAAGTTTCCTTGTTTTCATTGATATTGTAATTAAGGTATGACTCATTTATAGATTGATTGATTGATTTCCGTAAATATGTAGTCAAAGTTTCTTTATTTTCTTGTTATTGTAATTAAAGTAGGAATCAAATAGACTGAATATAGATTGATTGATTGATTTATGTAAGTATGTTGTCAAAGTTTCCTTATTTTACTTTATATTGTAATTAAGGTGGGAATTAAATCGATTTAATATAAATTTATTTATTTTCGTAAATATGCACAAATTGATTGATTTATGTAAATATGCACCAAATGATGCATCGTGGTGGATAAATTGGTGTATCGCGATGTACAAATTGATTCTTAGCGCGTGTTCGGTTCACTAAAGGCAAAGTAGTCTTCCCCCCGCCCCCCAAAGTGCATTTTTTCGATTAAAAAAACATTGGTGGACTGGAGCGGATAAAAACTTAGGAAAGGGGACTGGCTGGTTGGAAAAGGTTATGGCATGTCTAAGTTAAATATTGTGGAAACATGTTGACTATAGGAAGATTAGGAAGCTGATGAATTCAAGTCTAATTCCAAAAACCCATGTTGATTTCAAGCTAAAAACTGATGTTGGTTTCAAGTGTAAATGTGAATTTTTTGGGTAAACTAAGCAGCCCAAGAAACCATATAAGTTTGTCCAAAGAGATACAAACATAATACAACTTATTCATATGCATGCATGTCAACATGTAACTCCAACGTTTTTTTTAAAATGTCCATTTCACTCTCTATTGAAGCTAATAGCTGAAAATTCTCTCCTCATTTTGCATATTGATCTAAGTTGTGGGTTTATTAGGTTTTTGAAGAAGTGTAATAAAAGATGATCTGCCATCGAGATGAATCCCCCTTAGGCCTCTTTGTATTTTTTGTGGTTTTAAGAAAAGTACAAGCTTAGCTTGGATAGAGTTAGCAGAACCTAATTTAGTGTTACAAAGCTTTGCAATAGTCGTGTATGACTCAACAGTGGATATAAACACAGGGCTGTTGGTCCATATGATTGCTCAAATAGGCTAGAGGGGGGGTGAATAGCCTATGTTGCCTTTTAAAACTTTTCTTCTTTTTATACAAGTAAAGCATAGGTTTTAAAGGCGTAGACAGTTTGCACGGTGAGCATGTCTGCTGGTATCAAGGAACAGCAGACTTGCTCTCAGAAGAGTTAAGAACTCGGCTGGTGAACTGCTATTTAAATCAAAAGCCTGTTTGAAAGAGTTTAAGCAGCGGAAATAGTTAGGCTTAGATTTAGGGAAGTCTTAAGTGGATGTACACGAATATATGATCAGAACAACAACAAACTTAATCCTTCTTCCAAATGCAGATTTAGAAAATCATTAGAGAATAGCTTTTCTAGGGATAAATCAATTTATAAAAGCTCATAGAGAGGTAAAGACTGAAAGATAAATTATTTGAAGAACATCTGAATTTATTCCAGGATAAATTACAAATTACATCAGCCTAGACACTCTATGTACAGTTTCAGTCCTCATCCTTTCAAACCTTAATCTTTACATAATTATTCATAGATGAATTCTTAAGTAAAAAGGGCAATAGGAGACGAGAACAGAAAACTGATATGAGAAGACACTATAGAAGGTCGTTCAGATATAAAATATCTGAACGATTGAGTGCAGAGCACTCGACATTCTATGATGATTGATTATTGCACAATCAACAGCATTTGTATGTGAATACAAATCTGAAGATATGAATGCAATATTTACAGACAACTCTTCATCTTCTTTTGGCACCATCTGAAATCAATCTTCAAATCGATCAAAGAGCTTAACCTCTAGCTTTAGGAATAAAGTCTTGAAGCATCGGCTAAAGGCTGAGTTCTTCGAAGAAGGGTGAAGAACTCAAATCAAGAACTGGGTTCTTGACCAAGACACTGATCTCTGTCTATTGAAGTTTCTGATCTCTCTCTTCTTCTTTAGAGCCTTTCTTCCTAGCAAACCACAGATAGCGTTTTGCTATGGTCTGGGTAAGCTCACTACAATCTTCTATGAATATGTGAGATGCATTGGTGAAGACAATCTCTTGTAGATCTTACAACTTCTTTGAAGTTCTTGTTGCAGGTGTCTTCGTATTTTTCGACTCTATTTTTTTCGTCTCACTGTTGAAGAAGAAGATGGGAGATTTCTTTTATAGACCGGGGTCAATTTGATCGTTGAGAAATGAAGATTGATTTACTATCCGTTAGAGATAATGTCGCTGTTGAAGTCCGTCGGATAGAAATGTTGTTCATTGGATCTTTGACTATTGGATAAAAGCTTTGTCTTGTAGATCCTGAACTGGTTGCCTGTCAGACTGTGTTGATAGGTCTCTGAAAAGTAAGTCTAACGTCTGATGCACTATCAGGTGGTTTGTCCAATAAAGTAGATTCTTTTGACTTTTCCAGACCACGTGAGTGGGAGAAGTCCTGCAGCATCACTGGTGTTAGGCTTCATAGAGATTTGAATTACTTTTGAAGCTTGAACACATTTGTCTTGTCTTGATCTACTGCGTTTCTGTCTCTTTGTAGCACGTGCAAAATTAAGTCTGCCGGTGTGATGTTCAATAGTGAGTCTTCTTGTAAGGAAGGACTGCTGGTTGCTGGTGTGAACATTCAAACCGTAGCAAGTCTGTTGGTAGCAAGTCTTCAAGGTATTTCTGTGATGCACTTGATAAATCTGCTGGTGACAAGCCCTTTGAGAAACTTTGACACTACAACACGTCTGCTGGTGGCGAGTCTTCAAAGTCTCCTTTAGTGCATACGACAAGTCTACTGGTGACGAGTCTTTCGAAAACCTTGATGCTACAGCAAGTCTGCTGGTGCTGGTGCATATGAAGCGCTGGTCTGTTCAATCATCATTAAGAAGGTAGGACTAGATTAGGACAACCTAACCTAAGACCTATGTCTTGTCAAACAAGTTGCCACACTAATCGGTACGAGCCCTCTTAACCACTTGTTATGACACACAGTAATGGGAACAAGCAAATCAAAATATTCAGAATATGCAAGGTGATAAGTTAATTATTAAGAAGCATATTCCAACAATCTCCTCCTATTTGCTTGGAACCATTACAAGATGACATATACAAAGCACTAAACCATTTATCAAGACATAGAAATAACATGCCCATAATGAATAATCATTTTATCTCAAGGCATGCCCTATGTTGATAATTACAAGAACGATGGCTTTGTATAGTCTACTATTGTTATTACAGACTCGATAAATCAAAGTACTGAACAGGTAAAGCAATAGTGAAAAACCGTTTAGATCTCTTATGATATTTGAAAATGTTTAATCAAGATCTAAAAAGTTTTAGGGTCCTTGCTTGCACAAAGGTTCTATATGATAAAGAATGTTTTGATAAGCAAGAGTAGCAAATCCTTATGTAATCATATGTTTTTGAAAGTGTTTACAATAAATATTGCTTATGATACCACTTTAAAGCATTTGATTTTTTTTTTGTTGAAAATAAATGATCTTTGTTGAAGGTAAGACTCAACAGATATATTTGTTAGAAAAAAAATAATTTTCAACAGAAGTGCCACAAAGGCTGAGCGTGATTCACATAGAATCAGCCGTATGGGTGATTTTTCACCTGATGTGTGTCTTTCATTTATCTAAGGAAATTTTGGTCTTTTGCCTTGTTAGCTATGAACTTTTCTCCTTAGTTCATGAACTCTCCCTCCTAAGTTTGTGAACTCTTCTATGTCTTGGAGAGCTATGGATAACTCTCCTCCTTAAGGAATGACTCTCCTCTTTAATTAATATCTCTCCTTCTTTATGAACTCTCCTCCTTAATTAATGACGCTCCTTTTTTTTATGGATATGTCATAACTCTCATCCTTAATGGTTGCAAGCAAGAGAGAGAAGAAGAAAAAGGAAGATCAAAGAAGATGTCAGTTAAGATTTTAGATTGAGAAAGTACTATTAGAAAAACAATATATCCTAGTAGGAATACCCAAAGCTACCAGTGTTAGAGCTTAAAGAATATTCTCTATCTTCGTTAGAAAAGCTTCTTTTGTCGAACAACTCTCGAGTTATCAGTAAGTCTCCAGTGATAGGAAGGCGTTCATCCTCGTGAATTGTGGATTGAATGGGCTGATGGTAGCAAAGAAAATGGCCTATAATCCTTGCATACTTGTGAATCCCAGACCTATTCACTCAACTTTGCGTAATAGACTGACAGATGATAGAAAAGACAACTTCAGACCAATTGATGGTGTGAGAATCAAGAACATCAATGGTAAAGTTCTGAAGTCTTCTAGTGTTACTGCCTGAGTCTGCTTCATAAAATAGAAGGCATCGACTCAGAATCTCACCAATACAGTACACGTCTAAGGGATAATTGTTGATGTCCCAGGTATTGTAGTCATCTCGAGAATGGTAGCCAGTTCATTGAAGCCATCATTCATTAAGGATAGAATCATCGAGAGTGTCAGGTCTAACAAAAGGAAGATGAAAGATGCATCAAAAGGCTCTTGGCATTGAGGATGACATCAGTACCTCGAATGCGACCGTTGAGGGATCAGTCAATGTTTCATGATATAAAGTTTTTGACTCTGAACCTTTTTCACAAGAATAGATGAGAATCATTTAAAATTCTTTCAATGTAAAGTTGCAGAATTTTAACTAAAAAATTTTCTCTCGAGAAAGTGTTAGATTGATAACAATCGTTAGCCTTATGTCAAGATAATTTGAATTTGAAATCCTTTTAAGTGAAGCATCCATCGGAGTGTCATACATTTGAGGAAAAGTTATTCATAGTGCCAATGGATATGTATATCTGTCATATGAATAATTTTTCCACAATCATCATGGTAATTGTCTGTCTCAAGAAATTTTTGAAAACAAAATATTTTTCAAAAATAAGTGAGTTTTTCAAAAATTTATCTCAAATGAAATCCTTGTCAAAAGTTTTGAAGATAAAACGAATTTGGTTCTTTTGACATGCATTTGGGATGAGCAATCGAGGATCAAACTCTCAAGTGGTTAAACCTGACATATAGCTTGAAGAGCTTGGCTCTGATACCAATTATTAGTCCACATGATTGCTCAAATAGGCTAGAGGGGGAGGGGTGAATAGCCTATGTTGCCTTTTAAAACTTTTCTTCTTTTTATACAAGTAAAGCATAGATTTTAAAGGCGTAGACAGTTTGCTCGGTGAGCATATCTGCTGGTATCAAGTAACAACATACTTGCTCTCAGAATAGTTAAGAACTCTGCTGGTGAACTGCTATTTAAATCAAAAGCCTGTTTGAAAGAGTTTAAGCAACAGAAATAGTTAGGCTTAGATTTAGAGAAGTCTTAAGTGGTTGTACACAAATATATGATCAGAACAACAGCACACTTAATCCTTCTTTCAAATGCAGATTTAGGAAATCATTAGAGAATAGCTTTTCTAGGGATAAATCAATTTATAAAAGCTCATAGAGAGGTAAAGACTGAAAGATAAATTATTTGAAAGAACATCTGAATTTATTCAAGGATAAATTATAGATTACACCAGCCAAGACACTCTATGTACAGTTTTTGTCCTCATCCTTTCAAGCCTTAATCTTTACTTAATTATTCATAGATGAATTCTTAAGTAAAGAGGGCAATACGAGACAAGAACGAGAAACTGATATGAGAAGACACTATTGAAGGTCGTTCAGATATAAAATATCTGAACGATTGAGTGCAGAGCACTCGACCTTCTATGATGATTGATTATTGCACAATCAACAACATTTGTATGTGAATACAAATTTGAAGATATGAATGCAATATTTAAAGACATCTCTTCATCTTCCTTGGGCACCATCTGAAATCAATCTTCAAATTGTTCAAAGAGCCTGACCTCTAGCTTTAGGAATAAAGTCATGAAGCATCAGCTAAAGGCTGAGCTCTTCGAAGAAGGGTGAAGAACTCAAATCAAGAACTGGGTTCTTGACCAAGAGGCTGGTCTCTGTCTATTGAAGTTTCTGATCTCTCTCTTGTTCTTCAGAGCCTTTCTTCCTAGCAAACCACAGATAGCGTTTTGCTAAGGTCTTGGTAAGCTCACTACAATCTTTTATGAATATCTGAGATGCATTGGTGAAGACGAACTCTTGTAGATCTTACAACTTCTTTCAGGTTCTTGTTGCAGGTGTCTTCATATTTTTCGACTCTATTTTTTTCGTCTCACTGTTGAAGAAGAAGATGGGAGATATCTTTTATAGACCGGGGTCAATTTGATCGTTGAGAGATGAAGATTGATTTACTATCAGTTAGAGATAATGTCGTTGTTGAAGTCCGTCGGATAGAGATGTTGTTCATTGGATCTTTGACTGTTGGATAAAAGCTTTGTCTTGTAGATCCTGAACTGGTTGCCTGTTAGATTGTGTTAATAGGTCTCTAAAAAGCAAGTCTGACGTCAGATGCACTATCAGGTGGTCTGTCCAATAAAGTAGATTCTTTTGACTTTTCCAGACCACGTGAGTGAGAGAAAGTCCCACATCATCACTGGTGTCAGGCTTCATAGAGATTTGAATTTCTTTTGAAGCTTGAACATATTTGTCTTGTCTTGATCTACTACGGTTCTGTCTCTTTGTCGCACGTGCAAAATTAAGTCTACCAGTGTGATGTTCAATAGCGAGTCTTCTTGTAAGGAAGGACTGCTGGTTGCTGGTGTGAACATTCAAACCGTAGCAAGTCTGCTGGTAGCAAGTCTTCAAGGTATTTCCGTGATGCACTTGATAAATCTGCTGGTGACAAGTCCTTTGAGAAACTTTGACACTACAGCACGTTTGCTGGTGGAAAGTCTTCAAAGTGTCCTTTAGTGCATATGACAAGTATGCTGGTGACGAGTCTTTCGAAAACCTTGATGCTGCAACAAGTCTGCTGGTTCTGGTGCATATGAAGCGATGGTCTGTTCAATCATCATTAAGAAAGTAGGACTACCTAACCTAAGACCTATGTGTTGTCAAACTAATCGGTACACAACCCTCTTAGCCACTTGTTATGACACACAGTAATGGGAACAAACAAATTAAAATATTCAGAATATGCAAGGTAATAAGTTAATTATCAAGAAGCATATTCCAACAAGGGCATTGAGTAGCATCAACAGAATACTTCTTACTTCTTATCTAGATGAAATATTAAAGAAGATAAACAAGCATCAACAGAATGCTTCTTACACATCCAGTACACCTCTACGACACAAAGAAAAGGAAAAGACACATAGGTACTCTTAACACTAATGCGTACACATGGATGCAAGTACACCACATAACCAATACCATTGGATCTATTCAAAGAAACTCATCCTTCGTATCCTTGTGGTGGTATGCTAAACATGTTTGTGGCAACATGTTTCAGATTTCTTGCAATGTAATCATCTTGGTACATTTGTGGTTGAGTAAGCTGTCATAGAAAGAAATATTATCGTTGTTTAATGTATAAAAGTGTGACTCGTCTAAATAGTGAACAAACACATTTTCATCACCGAAGAAAAGATTACCAGTGTGGGTGGTGGTTATATTAAGGGTGGAAAGTGATGTGAAACAGGATGTATTGAAGGTAGTAATTGAGGTGTACAGACCCAATCATATAGTTTTTTACATTGAATCTATCAGTAGCGCTTTGTTGTTGGTGAAACTAACAAAACAAGAAACAAACAATAACATGAATAATAATAATAAATTATAAGACAGTTTTTATTTTTAAGACTACATTGTGAAGTTAATTAAAAAATAATAGAATGCTATATTAGGTTCGAGAAGCACACCTGATTAAATCCCAATTCTTCATCTTCTTCAATAACATCAGAAGCAAAATCCATATTATTGCTCAAGGCAGACTTATTTTTTTCTTTAGACTTACTCTTTCTAATGGCCCTCTCTAAAGCTCCTTTTGGTCTCTTGCTAGATCTACTGGCACCCGGTGGCTTTGGTTTAATTCCTTTCACTTTAGGAATGCTACCATCTCCAAGAGTATCGTCAACATGGGTGTTTGGATGTTTCTCTGCTTCTGAAGGCTTTTCATTCACTTTATCGAAGCTCAAGTCCACTTGTTCCATCAAAGTCTCAATGCCACATTTAACAATTTCATATGATCGTTCATATCCCGAAGCTCTAGTTACTAATTGAGTGTACAATTGACACAAATCTTTGTAATGAATTACCATCATTACCTTTGGATCTCCTTTGACTATAGTACTCATATAGTTAGCGAAAACAATCCATTTCTTTGCTCTTTTTGTCCACCTTTTTAATATGTATTGTTCAGGAATCTTAACCATGTTTTTTGAATTAAGAACTTTCAACGCATGTGAACATAAAATTCCCGAGAATTCAAACTTCTTACAACGACATGAAATTGTGCCTTCTGATAAATCGTATGTGACAGTATGGTGGTAATTCTTTTGATAAGAAGTAATATTATAAGACTTAAATCGCAATTTGGTCACCCTACTTTTTCACTTTTTGCAATATGATCACTCTATTTTTTTATTTATATTTCATCAATGTACTTGACAATATATAACACATTAATCACTACATCCAAAAAATTGGATGGAAAGCTTTAAATTTTTAGAGAAACACAAAAATACCCTTCGTTCCTTCGCTTATTCGTTCCACTTATCTTGTTTTTTTCTCATCATCATCCCGACTACTATCATCAAACACCTCATCACCGAAGCTCCCATCGTCACCTCTGCCACCGCTACTACCCCTGGGATTCCTGCCACTATCATTCAGTCCTTTACAGGCGAGTACAAAATGGGCATTCCATTTTTATCATAAGGAGCTATCCCTAGCTTCACTTTTGATGTTATAGTTGAATGGTTGTAATAGAGATTGTCAAGATTTGAGCCAAGATCGAGGTGCATTAACTCCGGCAAGGCCGCCATTGATTCCGACAGTGACCCAGATAACGAATTTGGGAGGGACCTAGTGAGGCCAGCGTGGGAGATTGTGAGAGAATGGAGGGATCTGAGGTTGGAGATGATTATGGAAGGTCTGCTGGCTTTGACTGTGCGCCAGAGACGGTTAAATCGGTGCAGTTTTGGAGGTGGCTGAACCAAACGTCGGTGTATTTGTTCCCTTCGCTCCTTCGTTCCACTTCTCTTGCTTTATAACTTCAGAACTGGCAGCCAACTCAGCCTTAACCAAATCAAACTAAATCTCTCTAAACTTGGCAATAGCCTTAACACTCTTCATCAAATTCTTCATTGCGCTATTATTAAACAACCTAGACCCGTGTGCCGGCTTATCGACTGCCTTAATCACCACATGCCAAGGAGACCTATCTGCGTAAAAAAAACCCAGATATTCATTGGTAGTAGAAGCCTGCTCTTCATCCAACATAAACCCAACATTCAATTGATTGAACTCCTTAGACTCCACAAACTTAGCCATCCCATCAAGCCCACCAATTTGTTATTCGGGAACGTAAGAGATGTGAATAGTACGAAGGGGTTTGAAATTGGGATCGTTATGGAAGAGGTTATGGATGGCTTCTAGGTATTGAATTGCGATAGATTTGTCATCCTAGGAGCCGCGACCGAAGATGTTGTCGGTGAGGGGGTCGAGGTGTGCGGAGAAGGGAGGGTGGGTCCACTTGGAGGGCTCGGCGGGGACGAAGTCGAGGTGGGGGTTGAGAAGGATGGAAGGGAGAGATGGGTTGGAGCCAGGGAAGGTGATGATGAGATGAGGCTTTTGAGGGGTGGAGAGGTAGAGGGTTTGGGTTTGGATGTTAGGATGGATGGAGTGGGCAAGGGTGGTTAGGAAGGAGACGGCGGTGGCGCAGTCAGGGTCAGGGTGGGCAGTGTTGATTCGGAGGTATTGTTGAAAACGAGTTATGGGTGTGTCTTGTTGTAGGTGTTGAGTTTCAATATGTGCATGCAAACAACACAAATGGCATTGATGTCTTTTTGATCATTTCCATCCAAGATAACTAAGGAAAACGAGACAGAGTGACCAAATTGTTATATGTGGCCAAGTACAATGATGAAATAGAAAAAAAATTGTAGAGTGATCATATTGCAAAAAGTGAAAAAGTATGGTGACCAAATTACGATTTAAGCCATATTATAATTTGCAATACTTCCCGACTCATCTAAACAATTCATACTATAATAATGTGCTTTACACAATTCTCCTTGAAACCATTTGAATGCTTCTAGGGTCTACAAAGTCGTTGTGTGTTTCAAAATTTCCACAGGGAATGAAATAGATGGATTAGAGTTGCACTCTCAAAAATCAACAATGGATTCTTCATACCGACTTAGTAATTCGGCTCAACAGAGTCAAATAGAGTTTTAATGTGTCATGGTGAGCCTTGGGATGAAATCCTACGACGTTTGGAGATCGTTAAATCTCATTGGCGAAATCCTGATATTATGTCATTTTAGGAGATTTTGGGTTTGTGTGATATTTGATGATTTAGAACTTAGTTATAAGTCCCCATGGTGATGTTAGTAAAGTCTAATAACATTATACATATCTCTACAATGGCTAGAGTGCAAACTAATGAGAGTGTTGAATTTTGGGAACCCTTTGTTAGTGTGTTGTAGTGCACCGACTTGTTATAGAATTTAAGTTGTGATTCTTGAATAGAATATAATGAATTGGGGATTATGAATAGCTAAAGAATCCATGAGTGATTGTTATAAGTGTACTCTTGGACACTTTATGACTAGAAACTAATGAGATAGTTTTGGGTTATGATCATATTAGAAGTGACGATATGCTTGAGATACTTGGGTTTGCGTTGATCAATATAAGAATTTCGATTAAGCTATGATTTGTTGGGGTTTGTGGTTTAAGTCAATAATGACCTAAAAGATAAAACTTAGGGTTAAGACTCAACGGAGTCAAATAGGACAAACAATAAGCAAAAGGAGTGAAAATGAAACATTTTTTGTGTAGGAAACAAGTCGGAGCGCAACACATACAAAAATGGGTGCCACGCCCAGAATTGCACAGGCGGCACCCCGATTTGCTTTTGGGCAGTGCAAATATCCTCAGCTTCTTCCTTCATCATTAAGTATGATTAGATGTTTTTCCTATAGAGGCCTCCTCTTCAGTTCAAAAAGATAGAAAATCATGTAGAAAAACTCTCTCGCAGAAGCTCTCTCTCTCTCTCTCTCTCTCTCTGTTTTAAATTCTTCTCCCCGTCAGGATGAAGAAATCCTTCTTTAACCAACCTAAACCTATGCCCAAATAGAAACCAAGTTAACTCAATTAGGTTCTTTCCCAAACCCAATCACAAAAGCCACAAATACAGAAACTATGCCGCCAAAATTCAGACACGACATACACCATTATCAACAAATACAAGCAGTTACGCTATCCAAATTCAGACACGACATACAACAAATACAACAGTCACGCCGCCTAAATTCCGATGTAAAAAGCAACAAAAATAAGCAGTCACGCTGCCCAAAATTCAACAACAAACAAAAGACTTTCTCTCCCGAAGAGGATAGAGCAAACACACTCAAAAGTCTGCCTAAACCTAGGTATACCGGGTATCAACCCTCACTTTTCAAGAGATAGGTACCAAAGTTATTATTTTTTATCCAGTTTAAATACAGTTATATATATATATATATATATGTGTGTGTGTTTTATCTAGATTAAAACATATCAAAAGAACATTTTTAGCCAAAAACCCATTTTGAGACCGAAAGGGCGAGTTGGGTGCCTAACTCCTTCCTAACTCGTAATTTAGCCTTCGAACCCATATTTTCTGATATTTTTGGTTTTTCTCTATTTAACCTTAAAATAGAGATGACGACTCTGTAAACACACTTTTGAGTCCACAACGAGGTTGAACACATTCCACGCGCTCAAAGTTTTGACACCACTCGTTTTTTCAGTAGCGAGGCATGGTGCAAAACGGGGTTCTCACAAGCATGTGGTTCGAATTTTTAGGCCGAGAGATTTACTATCTCTTTGGTCGTGTTGGCTTGGAGCTTGATAACTCGGGTTCCATCTTATTATTCGCTTCTGCAGTTTGATTTATTTATCAACATCGATGTTATGGCTTTGTCTTTATGTGCTTGGTTAGTGTTTTGGCGGCCCGACCTTGGGATTTTGCATTAGGATCCGGGTCGGGTCGTCACATAGACAATGAAATACTTCAAGCCATTATGAAGCTAATCCTTTAACTATTCCTGAACCTTGATCAGTTAGAATAGTCATAGGGTTTTTTTCGGACATAGCCTTACCAAAAGAGGCAAATAACCATATAAAAGTTTCATGAGTTTCATCATATAACAAAACAACACCAAAAATAGTTTCTGCTAGTGATGATTTACCCCAACAAATAAAGCAATTGGTCAACCATCTTTATGCTTTATATAAGCTGTATCAAAGAAAACCACATTGGTGAAACATGAATAATCTGCCCAAAAAATGTTTGTGATCAAGTCATCCTCATCAACTTGTATTGCATAAAAGAAATTCAGAAATTCAGATCTTCTGTCTTCATTCTTTGCAAGTATTCCAGTACACCACCATTATCACCTACCTTCATTTCCACTGTTCGTTTAGATCTCAAATATTTCATGTAATCTAGTGGAATAAACCCAAGATTCTCACATCCACCAACTTGTCTTGACATATATTCAACAACTTTTTTAGGACAAATTCCAGAGCTATCAACCATATTTGCTTCAGCTGCTTGAGTAGGAGCAATCTTTCGATGTGATCGATGTAAATAAGTCTTACTAGGAGAAGTTAGACAATGAACATGATCAACAACAAAATTAGTTACGTGATACTTACCATTTATCCAATAGTTAAATTTCAACATAACTCGACAACCAAATTGTGTCTCAGAACGGTGAGCATTTACATTGGCATCTCGCTTATCTTGTCCCCGATAGCCTTCACGACTGCAACAAAAAATTTATCTAATATCTTGCCACTTCCGTTCTCAGTGTGTGTGCTTTACTTACTCGAGTACCAAAACCTACTTTTTTTGCGTAATCATTGTAAAATTTATGTGCAGCTTTTACTGTTTCAAACTCCATCCCAGTATGTGTAATATTTTCCTTGGACATTTTCATATGTATTTTCTCAATAGTTATCTCATAATATTTTTCTTCTATAGAGTCAAAAATTTCATCACAATTACCTTCTTTTTTAGATGAGTTCCCAACGCCTTCAAAGTCCAACCGACGGCATGATGGAAGATCACCACCGAAATCATTATTGACATCCATACCAAAGGGGCTAAAACCTTTTCAATTAAGGGTAGCCCTAGAGAGCGAGAGAGAGCGAGAGCGAGAGAGAGAGAGAGAGAGAGAGAGAGATAAAGAGAGAAATCCTAAAAAAATCAGGCTCAATTAGGAGAAGCCCTAAAGACAGAGAGTGATAGCGAGAGAAAACATGACCGATTTCAATTCAATTGAGCACCTCCATGAAAGATCGACAAGGGCAAGGGAGGCTGACGGTGGTTGCTTCCGATAATACTGCTAACGTAGACGATAGGCGCAAAGGTAGACGATAGGCTTCTCCCAATTTTTTTACCGTAACCAACCTAACAGAGAATGACGGAAGGGTTAAAGGCTTGAAATTGGTATAAACTAATTAGACACATGGCGGCTATTGATTGGTGTGACATTAAATGGGACACCGATATGTGACAGGTGATTCGAGCCCACACGATTGGGGCAGAGAATAATTTTTTAGAAGACTCAAAGAGTATTGTGAAAATAATGGGATAATACAAGAAGTTAGTTACACAAACTTCTTCACTTATGTCAAGCGCTGTAGCTAAGAGAAAGAACAAAATGCTAATGGACATGGTCAATGCAATTTTACTTAATTTAGGAGCACTTAGGAATTTGTGGGATGTTGAAGCTATATTGACATTTTGTTATATTTTTGAATTATGGAAAACACCTAGATTAGATTTCCTTAAAATGTGGGGGTATTTAGCTGAGGTAGCTATTACGAGAGCTTTGGACGTAAAACAGTGGATGTTATATTCATAAGATATGCGTAGAATAGTAGCGCTAATTGGTGTTTAGTCATTAAGTCTAAAGTTCGTGTGAGATAACCAACAATACCATTATTGAGACAACAAAAGCTTCATTTTTTAAAGATATATTTAGTCCAATGTTTGGGAAAAGATAAGGTTTTAATCATTGATAAAGTCCTCTTATCTTTCTATGTCAGTATATATTCGGCATGTTTTGATTCCTCATATCAGGCTTCAAATCATCTAATCACATTTTCTGTCCTATTGAATCTCAGCTCTACATGTCTCTTTGTAAAAAGTAGGCTGAGTAAAATAACATGAAAGGTGTACGGTTGAGATTTAATTGGACATGAGATGTGACAGAAAGTGGGATAGACATTGTTGTAGATAATGGCATATACAGACTTGCCTATGTAGCTCAAGTTAATTTGTTGATCTTTCCTAAAACACTTTTCCACTTATACCATGTGTTGTTAAGTCCTAGCACGATTGATTGCCTAAGACATTACAATATGTGGGCTACTTACAAAGAGGGTCATAGGCATTCTTATTTAGACTAGGTAATATATATAAGGAAACAAACAATCTTAAGGTAAAAAATATTCCTAGTAGGTGCCTTTGTGAGACCCCGATTCCTGGTTAGCTCGACTTGCGTGCAATGCTCACATTTCTTCTTTTGTTGATTGCATGATAGGTTTGTGAGAGAGTCGATATGTGTATACGTGACCACATTAAGACCAAAACACTCTTATGACATGTTCCATGGTTGTTGACTTGTTAAAGTCACAAGTTGTAACTCGACGTTAGTCGGAATGCGACTCAGTTGAGAGTTTGATTGTGTAGCTCATATTCGTGACCTCGATTAGGTCCTAGGTCTTTACACGATAGTTATCAACTTGTTTAGATGGGTTATACTTCAAGTTGGAGGTGTTCCTTGAGTCTATTGATGATTTGGATGCTTTGGAGATAACATTCGTCTTTATCGCATAGTTTGAGATTGAGTCGTGTGATCATCTCATCTTTTGGAGTTCTTATTCTCCTAATTGTTGTTTAACTTCTTAGAAGTATTCAAGCCTATTCATTGGCCTCTTGACTTACTTTAAGCCTCGTACTATTGCTCATTTGATCGCTAGTTCATTCGTCGCTTCGTTTGCAAGTTGTTGTGACTTGTTTAGGTTTCATTCCGGGTTGTTTTAGGTGTTGTTTGAACTTGTTTTGGACATGTTTTGGACTCGATTTGAGTGTGGTATCATCCTAGGTTGATTGGGGTTGAGTTGGGGACCCTTTGGGCTTCATTTCAAGTCATTTTCTTCCTTCCAGGCAAGGGGCTCGCCTAGTGTTTGGACCAGGCAACCACCTATTTTCCAGTAGGTGGCTTGGCCTGATTTTTGAATAGGCGCTCTCCTAAGGATGGGACTAGGCGACCACCTAGCCCCGATGACAACAATGTGCTGTTTGTAGAATTTGTTGTTTTTACCCTCCATGCCCTTAATGAAACCCCTCCTAAACACTCCTTAAACCTTCCTAATCAATCCTAATCCTATCCTAACATGGTTTCTTAGTTTTAAGGGTGATTTAAGTGGGAGTAATGAGGAGATTATCAAGCCAATTAAGAGCCAAAATCTGATTTTTATACTCCACATGGTTTGGACACTTGTCCCACTAAGTTTGTGACTTCATTTAAACCACAACCAGCCTTGGAGATTTTGCTTGGGTTGCCTTAGATTTCCTTCTCCATTGTTCAAGCCAAGACCGTAGAATCGAAGCCCTTCTCGTCTACTTCATTTCTATTTGATTACATTTTATTTTCTTTGTTGTGTGAAGGTTGAAGGTAAGCTACTACTTCTCTTCTTTTGGATTTTGGACTCATTGACCCTAAGGAAAACAAATGACTTGCTATTTGAGGTCAATGAGTACACATAGGAGTGGCAATTGGGTGTTAATGGATACTTTTGGGTTAGGCCATTATCCATTGGCCTAATGGATAATGGTCTAACCTAAAACTATCCATTAGCACCCAATTGCCACCCCCTAATACACATGTATGCTTTGTGTGATTTTATCTTGAGTTTTGAAGAGTGAACTTGTTAAGAATCATCTGTAGGTTAACTTTTATGATTAATGAAGTATGTTATTAAGCTTCATTTTGTAAGTTTAGTCTTTGAGCATGATAGTTAAGTAATTGCCTATAAATCTATGGTTGGACATGATTCTTATACACTAAATGATATTACTTGTGATATGAATCATTGTGGGAGTTTCTATTGAGTATTGATGAATTATTGGAATTAGATATTGTTAGATGTTTAAGGTTTGGGACCATGCTAGATGAACTTCCATTTTAGTTGTGAGCATGATAGATGAATTGTTATTTTGGGTTACAGGCTTGAAATGTAAGTTTGGCTTTAATGGATTAAGTTGATTTTCATGACTATTAGAGTAAGTTGTTCAACTCTAAATTCATATATTTAAGGTTGTGACCATGCTAGATAAATTTCTATTTTGGTTGAAAGCATGATAGATAAATTTCTATCTTGGGATACATGCTTGAAATTTGATGATTGACTCTAATTAACAAGTGTTGATCTATGAACCATGTTTGGGGATTTGGTTGGGAATGTATGGATTATTTTGGGTTACACAATGTTGTTAACCATGAATATTAGCTAATAAACATAGGAGGGTTATGATGCAAATAACTTGTACGTCCTAGAATTTAGAAAGTATAGAAATAACTCAACGGAGTCAATTATGGGATTAATATGAACATAGAGAATTACATATTGATATCCTACAAAATTTAGAGTAGTTTTGATGGAGGTTAAGCTTTCGAGCATTTACAAGTGTATGAAGAACACTTGGGTATTAGGGACTTGATATTATTGCTCTAATGTGTTTATATGCTAATTATCAATAAAATGCATAACTATGTGGTTAAAAAGTAAATACATACTTGATTGGATTAGTGCGCTATTCCGTACTCTTCCTTTGGTTGAGCATTCGAGTATATATTACATGTGCTTGCGTTTGAGTCCAGCTGGAGTCGTCTTGTTTGAGTCTTTGACGGGACGATGCATTGTCTTCACGAATTGTGGGATTCATGATCGCAATGGATCGTCGTGCCAGGTTGCACACACCCCTCCATCGATGGCCACGGTGGGGATATAGCTGATCATTGTTAGAGTAATAAACATGACCTTGATGGTCATGGAACTCGAGCGGGGAATGTCTCGAGGACGTCGATACCACGAAAGGGATATCGAGGACACATTAATGACACGGGTTTTGCATGAGCTACACGATGGAAACGAAAAGGAAATGATATTCTCCCTTATGTGGTTTATTTTACGAGCACTTATGTGAACTATTGTGCTACGTGACTTATAATATGATTTACCTGAGATGATGTCTGTTTAATGAAATGTTATACTAGGAATATAACATGATATTCATGATTAGAATGGAAACCATAGTCTCCTTTATATGATTTATTGCACGAGCTATGTGGAATGATGTACTATGAGACTTACGGTATAATTGGTTTATGTGGATGGTGGTTTGATGATAGGTTACAATATGAAGATAACATGTTATACATATTGGAAATGAGAATCATATTTTATTCGATATAAATTACTTTATGAAAAATTGTGTAGAACGATGTTCTATGCGACTATTGATAGAGTTTGTCTATGTTGAGGATTATTCCACGAGATGTTATATTATGAGTATGACATGATGCATACATGTTTTACTTGAGCATAATGTCATGCCATACCATGACATTGCATCTTTAATACCTTACTAAGTCTTTATGACTTACTCCATTTACTTTGTTTTCCTTAGATTTGAGCTGAGCTAGTATTTCGAAGGAATCCGTCGAGTCTACGATAGTACGCGTGGTTCTTTTGAAGAGGTTGCTACTAGTTTATATTTTATAGCTTTGGTTTGAAAAGGATGAATGGGAAGTGAAGTTATATAAACTTCACTATGCATAGTAAGACTTGTAGTTATTACTTGGTACTTATACTTGTTATGTTGTTACATAATCTTTTGTGAGCCGACGGATGTCAGTCGAGCCATGTTTTTATAATTATATTATTTCTATCCATCTCGAGTATGTATTGTATTGTTGGTTATATTGTACTCTGGCATGCTTAGCCGTAAAGTGTGTAGACCAAAGTTTTAGATTTAGTTTAATGTTGGGTTCCGGTTGTAACATCGCCGATGACTTGGTTTAATTATTATATATAATTGCATCACTGGTGGTTTATTTGTATGTGCCTATTGTTGCGTCATGTGCTTTAAATTTTTGGGCTGATTAGAGATTTACTATCTCTTAGGTCGTGTTGTGTTTGGAGCTTGTTAGCTCGGGTGCCATTACGTTATTTGCTTCTGCATTTGTTGAGTCGTTGGCGTATCGCTGTTATAGCCTTACCCTTTTGCTTGTTATTTGTGTGTTTTTGCGACATGACCTAGAGATCTCGTATTGGGGCCCGGGTCGGGTCGCCACAGCCTTTCAGTGACAATTTCACCTAGCTAGTTGTGTGAATTGAAGTTGTTCTTGTTGCTAAGGTCCTGCCGAGCTAGGTCATAACTAGTGGTGACAAATTATGTCAACGCCCATATGTCCGCCCACTAAAATATGGGCATGAGCACACTTGAATTTTAATCTGGGCACGAATGAACATGCTCACTTAGACCATTAAATTTTATGGGTATAATATGGGCTTCGATGGGCACCCACATTTTGGTGTTCAAACACAACTTAAAAGCAAGTAAGCATCCCCCGTAAAAGAATGAAGTTTGAAACTGCTTCTAAGATACATAAAACCCATAGACGAAAAATCAGCAGCCTAGTAGGAAACTCAACCCCAAACCCAACCACAGCCCCAATCAAAAGCACCGCCCCAGCCTCAATCTCTTAAGCCCAAATTCCCCTTGATCCTGCTACCCTACCACCGCCAATTCCCGTCTCTGATTCCCCTATAGAATCTATCCCAAATTCCCTAAAAATTCCCCATTCAACCCTAGAAAGATTCGAAAGCTTTCATCTACCATCTCCGTCGAGTCTCCCCATGAGAATCCTCCGGTAATCACCGATGAAGACTTTTCCAAAGCAACTATAATCTCCACCGCGACCACCGCCACTCCAACTACCCCCCACCACTGCTACTGTTGCATTGATGAAATGATAATTTTATACTTGGAGGAATGAGTTTTGTTGAATTATCTATTTTTATTGTGGTTATAATTTTCTTAATATATGGAAATGATAATATATATATATATATATATATATATATATATATATATATATATATATATATATATATATATATATATAGTTAGCTAGTTAGTTAGTTAGTTGTAATTTTTTATAATTTTTTGTAGAAGACAAAATGATTTTGTTTGTAATTTTTGTAGAAGAAAAAATGTTTTTTTTTGTAATTTTATATTTATTTGATAATTACATGTTAATAAGTGAATGGGCATTTATGTCCATTTATTATCCATCCATATATGTTCATGTTATTAAATGAGTACTTACTCACCCAGGCTTAACCATTTAAGCCTGCCACTCATATGAGCCCACTTATATCCGTCCATTTACTACATCTAGTCACAACCGATTTCGAGTGTCAGGGTTTCGGCCACGACCTTGTTTTACGAGAAGCATTTAGATTTTTTTATCCTCAACAAGCTATGATAAGTTGAGCTCTGTCCTTGCTAATCTTTTACGACAAAATTTTGGTACAAAGTCTTATCGATATTTTTTATAAGACAAATCCTCCACGTCAAAATGTTTGTCGATAAGATGAGACCAATGTAATCCCTCTTCCAAATTAGCATGGGTAAATCCGTCCACCCAACTCATCTTTTAATGCTTGCCATGGTTTAGTGGTTTACACCCCATAACCGACGAAAGCCAAGGTGTCATTGTCACCGCGAAACCAACTTACCAGTCAGCGTAGGAGAAAGAAAACAAAACCTAACATTCTTGTTTAACACGCACCAGCACCTCCAAACTGACCAAACCTATGCCCTTTTCCTCCTAATTCATTCATTTCCTCTCACTAATCGGTAGTAATCGTAATCGGAAGCGGACATCGGAATCCGGCGTCGGATTAGCGATGGCGGGCAACAAGAACATACAGGCCAAGCTGGTAGGTACGTCTTTCAACTGCTTCATTAAACAAATGTATACATACATATATATAATCATTATATCAGTTGATAATGTATGAATTTCTCCAGTTAGGTTTTACGAAAAACATTCTGTTTTTTCGTATACTCCCTCTGTTCGGTTTGAAATGTCTAATTGTTTAGTGATATAGGAGTCGATGATAATTATTACAGAGATGCTTGGGCGTACCATAGTTATATTACATGTGGAGGGTAAAAGTTCAGAGGTTATAGAGATTGGAGACAGAAATTTTTAAAGGTGTCGATTGTTTAAGTTTAGAGTGAACTCTTTACGTGGAACAAAATTCGGAAAGTAGTTAATTGTTGTAGCTGCACAGCTATATCCAGCTGATTGCTTACTGTAATAGCCCTTCGTCCCAAAATAAGAGTCGTGTTTGACAAGTCAATTAACCTTTTGAATATGTTACTTGTGAATCTCTATATTTCATTTAAATTGCATTAAAGTTATTTTTTGCATGACACGGATGATAAATATCATGTTTTTGGAAAAAAGAGAAAACGTGATAAACAGATGAAGTTTGATGCTTAAATTTTAAAATTGAGACTATTTTCGTGCGAAGTAATATTAGAGTACCAATTGAGTACCAAAGTTTGCTTATTTCTCATCTTGTGGGCTCCACCGTGGGTTAAAAATTGAAGCCAACAAGATGACACATTAGGCGTCAAGTCATTTTGTACACAAAATTTGGTACATGGTTTGGTGGCTCTTGCATTACTATTTTATGAAGAACCAAAAAGTAAAGTGCAACTCTTTCTTAGTATTAAACATATGAGTTGTAATAAATGGCACTTACTAAATTAACAAAAAATGAATCACACAAGAACCAATTATTTTTTTAAGGGCAATTTTCAGATATCATTTAAGTGGTAATAAACAAAACAGATGGAAAAGGGAATTCCAAGGAATTGCATAAAAATCTAAAAACGGAACTTGAGATCTTCCATAACTTGCTAATCACTCCCTCCGGTTAGATATAATAGAGGCAATGAATATTTCTTTTTGGTTGCCACTTAGTCCTATGTGGCCATGTGCTCGCTTCTCACCTTTGGGATGTGAATAAATGACATACACCTATTTGGATAGATGGTTTGTTGTTTTTTTTCTTCTTTAGCCTATGTTGTGATAAGTGAAACGGCTTCGTCCCTCCTATTCAAGCGACACCATATCATATCAACCATAATTCAAAGTCACTGCCAACTTAAATAGAGCAACATTCATAATCCCTTGATTTGTAACCCACTACCTGTTAGACAAAAGGCTTTGATCATGACATAAATCATCCACTATTTCCTAGTTAAAGTTGAATTATGCAATCTTCATTCAGTGTTTCTATTATGTATTGCCAGTTAAGTACAAGCATCACCTGTGTGTATCTGGATATCTGTAAATTTGTTGGGATGAAATGTCCCTTTGGAAAATATTTTACTACATCTACTGGAAGTTTGGTTGCACAACATCATTTATTTACTTGATTATTTTTTCTGGTAGTGAAAATTCTTACCTTGATATAAGTTAAGGTATCTGATAGCTGAAACAAGAAAAATAAATCTTAATAATTGAAAAAAGAATGAACATGAAAACCCTACAGGCAGAATATAATCATGAATTCATTTTGTGGGGGTAACTTCCAATTCGAACTTTCCATAGTTTTGTAGGGTGGAGTTTTTCAGCGACTCTACTCAGACTTGTCTCCCTAGAGTAGTGTCAGATCATGTTCCATTATTGCTTAGCTGTGGTGGGATTTCGAGGGGCAAAACTCCGTTCAGATTTGAAGAATATGTGGCTGAAGTATCTAGGATTTTTGGAATGGGTGAGAGATAGTGGAGTTCTTACATTTGGAAAGGAATCCTTGTGTCAAAATGGCAAAGAAGCTGAAACTTCTCAAAGGTGATCTGAGAGTCTAGAACAAGGAGGTTTTTGGTAGTGTAGATGTGAATATTAAAATAGCTATGGAGGAATTGAGCAGTTTAGATGAGAAAGCTGGGGGTGTGGGTTTAAATGTAGATGAAGAGAAGTGTCATTCTAATCTGAGAAGAAAGCTAGAGCATCTTCTTCTTAATGAGGAAATCTGCTGGAAACAGAAATCCAGGGTTCAATGGCTTAAAGAAGGTGACAAAAACACAAAATTCTTTCATAGAATGGTGAATGCTCATAAAGCTGCGAACCACATCAGGAGTATTACAGTTGATGGTGTCTTAGTGGAAGACAAAGAGGATATAAAAAATAGTATTGTGGGGTTTTATGAGAGGCTGTATTCAGATGATGGTGAGTGGCGCCCTAAAGTGGATGATCTGGGTTTTAAGTCTCTGGATACTGGGGAGTCAGCTGTTGGGGAACAAGAGTTCTCAGAGGAAGAAGTTTCTGCAGCGCTGCAAAGTATGAGTGGTGACAAAGCCCCGGCCAGATGGATTCTCAATGGCTTTTTTTCAATACTGTTGGGAGGTGATAAAGAGTGATGTGATGAAAGTCTTCCAATTCTTTCATAATAATATGAGTTTTGAGAAGAGTTTTAATGCCACCTTCATAGCTTTAATTCCGAAGAAGAAAGGCGCATGTGATTTGAGAGAGTACAGACCTATAAGTTTGGTTGGAGGTATTTACAAGCTTATATCGAAAGTGCTATCCAAAAAGTAGTTATTGGTCGGGTTATCTCGATTCTCAACATGCTTTCGTGGGTGATAGGCAGATTATTGATGCGTCTCTTATAGCAAATGAAGCTGTGGACTACAGATTAAGGAGTGGGGTTCCAGGTTTGTTATGTAAGCTTGATATTGAAAAGGCGTACGACCATGTCAACTAGGAGTTCTTGATTTATTTGTTAGACAGATTGGGATTTGGGTTAAAATGGAGAAAATGGATTCTTTTTTGCAAATCTACAGTCCGTTAATGGGGAACCTTTAGGGTTTTTTGGCAAGCTCTAGAGGTTTGAGACAGGGAGATCCCTTTTCCCCTTTCATGTTCATTATTGTCACGGAGACTCTGAGTAGATTCTGGATAAGTCTATGGCAGGAGGTTTTATTTGTGGTTTTAATGTAAGCCAACATAGAGATTTGGAGGTTTCCGTGTCTCATCTTCTTTTTGCAGATGATATGCTGAACTTTTGCGATGCAGATTTTTCTCAACTAGGTTACCTGTGCCTAGTTCTATTATGCATTCATATGTGCTTTGGTCTTTGGATCAATATTGCAAAAAGTGAGATTCTGCCATTAAGAGGGGTTGATGATGTTGAGGATATGGCTCAGCTTATTCGAGTGTAAGGTAGGCAAGTTTCCTTCCTCTTATCTTGGGTTACCCATTGGAGCTCAGTTTTAAAACAAGGCGATGTGGAATCCCATCATAGAGAGATTCGAACGTAGATTGGCCTGGTAGAAAAACAATTCCTGTCAAAAGGGGGGGCGTCTCACTCTTGTTAAGAGCACTTTATCTTGTTTGTGCACCTACTTTATATCCTTATTTGTGCTCCCTCAATCTATCCGCAATATTTTGGAGAGACTGGAAAGGGATTTCCTTTGGGAAGGCAATAGTGAGAGCCATAAATATCATTTGGTGAAATGGGAGAAGGTCTCCTATAGTTTGAGAGAAGGAGGCCTAGATGTTAAAGACTTGAACGCTTTTAATAAGGCGCTGTTGGGTAAATGGCTTTGGAGATTTTTGGTGGATAGAGATGGTTTGTGGAGGAAGGTGGTGGTGAGTAAATATGGGGAAGGGCTTGGGCAGTGGTCCCCAAATGAGGTTTCTCTTTCTTACGGAGTTGGTGTTTGGAAAGGGATTAGGAGAGGATGGGGCTCTTTCAAGCGATTTCTTCGTTTTGAGATTGGTGATGGCTCGTCGGTGAAATTTTGAAAAGACAAATGGTGCGGTGACATAGAGTTCTGGATATTATTTCCAGATTTGTTTAGCATAGCCAGTTCTTAACTGCTTTGTTAATGCAGTGCTTCATCGCTTCATCTGAAGGATAACAAGGTGGTTTGGAGTCCTTCATTTCGTAGGTATTTTCATGACTGGGAGATGGAATCATATGTGTTTTTTTTTTTCTCTATTCCCTCACTGTTGGCAGGCAATTGGAGGATAAGGTGTGGTGGCAGGGCCCTAAAGACAAGATTTTCTGTCAAATCTTATTTTGAGTCTTTGTCACCCAAAGATGGTTCTTTATTTCCTTGGATATCTGGAAATCTAGAGCTCCCAGTCGGGTAGCGATTTTTGCTTGGGAGGCTTGCTATGAAGCCATTCTCACCGGTGATAATTTGAGAAGAAGGTATAATACTTATGTGAATTGGTGCTATATGTGCAAGGGTGATGTGGAAAATGTTAACCATTTGCTCATCCATTGTTCTGTAGCTAAGGATTTCGTGGGTTATGCCTAGATCAACGAAGGAGCTGTTTCTAAGCTTTTTACAAATGGAGGAGAGAGAATTTATCTTGGCAAACTGCCCTTTTGTGCGTCTGCATTTGGCTTGAAAGAAATAGAAGGGTGTTTGATAACAAGGAAACTAGGAAAGGCCCTGTCGCAGTTGAAGGACACAGTGTTGCAAACCCTCCAGTCTTGGTGTTCAGTTGATGCTAATACTTCCATTTCTCACCCTTATTCCTTTGTAGATTTTGTTAATAGTCTCTCCTTAGTTTAGTTTACTGTGTATACTCCTAGTGTACAAGGACACATCATCTTTTTTGACGCTTCTAATATATAATACTCTTACTTATAAAAAAAAAACTATAAGCCAGGAAGCTTTTGTTCTTTTGCCCGTCTTTGTTTGTAGCCAAGTTGTTTGGCTTCCATGAAAAATATTTACACTTGGAATTTGGTGGGAAAAATTGTCCTTTGAGATTCTTTAATTGTATACATTGTTTTCTACATTAACATAAAAAACTAGGGAAAGTAATAAAAATAAAATTTAACCTTTAGGCTTTCACTTGAACTCTGTATTAATAAACATTGTCACTTAAAGTCACTTTTGTTCTACTTTTGATTCTGTTAAGATTAAGATACTTTGTGATGATGTCCTAAAACTAGATAATGGAAATGCAGACTTCAAGGATCCTGCCTTTTGTTCAATTCTCTTTAGCCATTTTTTTTCTTTCGGAAGATTAATATATGCTGTTGACATAAAGTTCATTGAAATAATTGCTCCAAGTTTTGACATATTTCATCTTTTTCCAGGTATTTCTTGGGGACATGGGTACTGGGAAAACAAGTTTGGTACTAAGATTCATTAAAGGGCAATTTTATGATTACCAGGTTCGATTTCATCACTTTTCTTATGTACCTTTTTGTTCAGGGAAAAACTAATATGACAAGGGCACACTTCAAATATCCTTTGAACATTATTTTTGTAAAATTTAATTTGCAAATGTAATTAATTGCAATCTCGCTAGGGTGAATCCCACTGGAACTTTCTGTAAACAGGCACTAGAAGTGTGTCATTTCTGCAAATATTAGCCGGACTACTAGCTCTATTATTGTTCATCTACTTTATATTTTACGCATTACACCTGTGATGATACCCTTGACATGAAACTACAATGCAGGAATCCACAATAGGGGCGGCCTTCTTCACTCAGGTTTTGTCATTAAATGAAGCTACAATAAAGTTTGATATATGGGACACAGCTGGACAAGAACGATACCATAGCCTAGCTCCAATGTATTATCGTGGTGCAGCTGCGGCTGTTGTTGTGTATGACCTCACAAGCATGGTAGGTAATAACATGCTTCTTGAAACAATATGATTTTGAATGGCATTTTCATTAGCATTCATCAAACTTGTATCCTGTTTTCTTAACTCGTCTAAAGGCTGAGGAATGATCTTGTTAGCCTCTTCAGTTATGGATTCTGAAAAAGGAAGTCTTATATTTTTACCTTAAGTTTCCTAATGTGATTATCTTTGTCTGGAAATTTCTTCAGGTCCCCCCCAAATTCACCCCAGTAGTTCAAATATTCTTATGTCATTTTGTCATCTTTCTTTCTTTCTTTCTTTCTATTGCTCAAATGCTATACAAGCTTAAAGAAAAAACATGCTAGCCTGTTGGGACAAGAAAAAGCATTTGTCGAGACAATAATTTAGCTGTGTCAAAGAAGTGGATTGTTTTGGATTCATATGTAGCATACAAGTCATTTGCATTGGTTTTTTGCCTGTGTCAGGTGATTTTTCATGATACAACAAAATGAGCTGTTAAATACAAAGAAAAACTAATTTTATATATAATTCAAATGTTTATGACTTTCTATTCCATGTTCATAGATTTTTTGCATTCATCCATAACCCATATTTCTCTCATTTTAATTTATCATAAAAGTATATATTGGGTCTTTATTGGTTATAATATAGTGGCTAAAATTCAACTAACATGCTGTGTTTTTGCTTTAGGATTCATTTGAGCGAGCCAAAAAGTGGATTCAAGAACTCAAAAGACAAGGTAACATATATACATGTGTTCTTATATATTCTTCCTAACACATAATCATATTACTTTGAATAGATGAGGCAAAAGCCTGCTTGGCCTCAAAATAGCCCTATTATTGGTATACATCTGGTTACCTTTGTAATTCTCAGCTTTGCCAGTCAAGATGGCATGAGCTTTTTCAGCTCACCATGTCAGCAAAAATGGATACATCCACCATTAATAGATTTAGCTTATGTTCCATAACATTATTTCACCCCTGGGAAGCGGGTTGGGGGCAGGGAGGTGTATCAAAATTTGGTGAAACTGCGATTGGGGCCCACATACTGCCCCTGAACTTTTTAAACTTCACTTCAATGTTGGCCCGGCATTTATTGCTAGTGTACATTAACTCTTTTAGCACAGGGAGTGACATCCTTCTTTACCTAATTAGTTCCACTGACTGAACATATTTTTAGTAAATAAGATTTTGCTTTTACTACTTTTAATCTTCTTTATGCTATTTATTATAGGCAATCCGAATTTAATTATGGTATTGGTGGCAAATAAGGCTGACTTGGATACGAACAGAGAGGTGGAGAACGAGGTATACCTCTGTACCTTTAATATTATGTGTACTTTGTTCATGGATTTGTGACCATTACCATCTACCGCTCGAATAGTTCTGGCCATTATTCAGCACCTTGGTACATGGGCATCTTGTCTAAATTTTGTTTGTGGTTTTCATGTATAAAAAATCCACTTAAAAGTATTAACTTTCAAGAGTGTTGTCTTAGTTTAACACACCCAATGGATTGATTATGCTACCAAAGGTGAGAACTGATGTAGGACACAATCACAGGAATAATGGAACCTGAATTAAGTTATTAGTGGATTATTTTGTATGTTTGTTCGGAAATAAACTGTTGTTACTTTTTTTCTCAAGGAATTTTTAGTAATTAGTGTTTCTAAATCAAGTACTATTGTTTGGGTTGACCTAGTCTAATTCATTTTTAGGATCCGATTGTTATGTAAATTAATTAGTATTGTAGAAAGTAAGTGCTGTAGAAGGGTCCTAGAGGTCCATTGGGGAGGTGTCTGGTGGTACTCCAAGAAGGTACCTTAGTGAGGGGGTTCATCGGATGATGTAGCTGGTGTTTCACACTTACACTATTGGTATACTACCATGCCCATGGCTGAGTCCCTCACGTGGAAGCTGAAGGGAGGATCATTCCACAAGTACAAGTTCCAGTCCTACTATGTTAGGATATCCTTTGCCTTATATTTAGCAATGCAATCCCTATTGGTTAAATAGAGAAAGATAGCATAATATATGAGTGGAGCTGATTTAGTTTGTCGGGTGGGGCTTATTACTGATGCAGGCAAGTATTATTCTTCCCCTTTTCTTCTCTCATTCTATCTGTGCGGTTGTAGGACAAGTCCCTGCATCCTGCTTTACATCAAGATCACTTAAAAGCTTCTCTTTGCAATGGAACCATTCACAAAGAGTTATGTGTTTGAATGCCTTCTGCATCATTTCTCTCATCTCCAATATTCAAGTGGATGCCAGTGTGAATATGGCAACTGTGATCGATTGAGGGTTAGCTCAAGTGGTTAGAGTGCCCTCTTGCGTTGCTGTTGGTAGCAGGGTCAAATCTCATGGGGTGGGTTCTAGGGGGTTAGAAAGGGACAAGGGATTTCTTGCAGTCTTGCAATTGGTTAAAAAAAAAGAAGAGAGGCATCTGTGAGGATAAAAAGGTTTGCCATTTGTGATCATAATATCTCTCTACCAGTTTCTCAACAGTCTATTCTTTCCACTTCCCTCCTTAAAAGATGTAAAAATATAAAATCATGAGAGTATTAGTTAGGTCAACAAGCTTATGTTTCTTCGAAGCATTAGGATATCTTATCTTTGATTGATTTTTTTCACATCTGTTGTTCAATAAGCCATTGAAGAGTGACTTTTGTTGGAGTTAGTTGGTAGTTTGGTACATCACTACCGGTATACTCCATATGTCAGTTTTCCTGAGTTCCTCACTGGTGTGTTCAGAGGGAATAAATAGAATTATATTGTTTGTGTGCCTTCCTAAAGTTTGAAGTTAGGATAGGTTAGCAAGTAGAGAAGAAACCAGAAGTCTAATGAATTTTCAAGGAGGAATCTTTGTTGAGACACTTTAGAAAGGGAAGAAGGACACCATAAATTGGAAAGAGAGATCAGGACTGTTAAGCATGGCAAACTACTTTATACTCTCAAGCTCGGCATGTGGCTGATTGGTTAAAGGCTCTTTCCAGTTGGTTCGCCAGTAAATGAGATGAACTCAACTTTCAAGCATGGTTATGAAGTTTGATCATGAGAAAACAAACCATACTTGACTCAGCTCAATTCATGAGAGATTAACATTCACCTTCTAGTGGAAAATATTCAATGTTCCTTCAGTTTAATACAGAAATTGGAGCCGCATGAAGTCAATACTTATGACATTGAAGTGGATACTGAATCATCTGAAATGATAGGGATCCAAACATTTTTGTCCAAATTTCTCATCCCAATCTAGGTGGCAAGCATGTGATGGATTATCGGGTGACATCACTTGTTAAGTGATGTGATGTCTAACCAATTACATGCTTGCCACTCAGATTTGGATTGATAATTTGGAAAAAAATGGATCCCTATCACTAGTCATGAATCATTAAGTTGGGTACCTATATTAGAGAAACTCTTCCCTATATTAGAGAAACTCTTCCGAGTATATCTTAAGCTCTCAAGTAAGACATCTATCTCAAAATCCTATCAAATTTTCTTCAAGTCAGTACATTTTACCACCTGTTTTCAAGTTACTAAAAGTAATCTATATGTTCACTTTTATGTGAATGCATTTTTCAGACGAGTGAAAATTTCTGAGTTTACTACTCCCCTTGTTTCTAAAAAGAGTTCTTTTTAACTTGGCACACAGTTTAATAAAAATTAATTGACTCTATTGTTCATATTAGAATGATGTGTGTTTTCTGAAGATGGTTATGTGATAGTGGGACCCATCAATTAAAGTAGGAATCAAATCTGGTGTAAAATGGTAAAAGTAACATCCAAAAAAGGAAAGATTAGACAGTGGACGTTTTTTTTGTGATTGGCCTTAAAATAAAAGATGTTTATTTATTTTAGAAACAGAGGGTATATATACTGAATCATAAAAGTTGTGTACCGACATTAGAGATACTACAACTCATCATATCCTTCTACCATCTGGTTCTCAATTTACTGAAAGTAATTTGTACTTCATTTGTATGTGAACTTATCTGCATTTCTCTGGTGAGTTAACATTTCTATGTTTACCTCAGTTTAGAAACTAATATCTTTTTTGTTTCTATGATAATTGCAGGTCGGTGAGCAGTATGCTACAGAAAATTCCTTGCTCTTCTATGAAACTTCTGCAAAATCAGCGCAGAACGTAAATGAGCTTTTTCATGAAATAGGTAATTATCGATTGTCTTTCTAAACTAAAGCAATGTGTTTTACACCTGATGTTAGGTGGACTCAGTATGAGGATCGGCTATGGGTGTGGATCAGATTGATGTCCGATAAGTAAAACTTTCAGATTTTACACTTAAGTATCTAACTGCCACTCATACCTTTGTCATGTTGTGTGGACAAAGGAAATTTTCCAAAAATGGAGAGACCTGATAACATATCCTACACCAGTTTTGAGCTTCCAGCTCAAATTGGTAAGTGCCAAAGCTTCCGTCAAAAAGGAATTGCAAACTGTAATTAACATTATGTGCTAATGATTTCAAATAAAGAACAGAGTGGTTAGACCAATTATTCTAATTAGAAGGAACCATTTCTTTTTTCCGTGTTTCTGAGTTAGTCTCCATTGTTTTATGCATCAGTTTATACAAGCATTGTGTGTGCGTATTATCTATAACTTGGTTTTGGTTGGTTACTGTTTAATATATAAACATGTTGATGTATTAGCATTTCTTCTTATTGAAATAAATCTTTTTGCTGGCTAACTTTATTTACTTATTCATCTAATTTTTTTTAAATTCTGAATTTCCTGTTTTCAGTTTTTCTTATTATGATAAAAGAAAATGACACTATCAAATTGCGCAACCTGAAAAAAGCAAGATCCCTTCCTCATTTTGAAATCAATAGATTTTTATATGAAAGGACTCAAGCGTATGGATGTATAATGTATCCGTAGATATGTTAAAAGTGACTTTTTTTTGTGCTCTTTAATTGTATTTATTCCCCACTTGCAGCAAAGAGAGTTGCAATTGCAGCCCCCTTGAGCCCTGGTGGAATGAAACTACAGAATGGATCAGAAGAAAGAAGAAGTAGATTATTCTGTTGCAATGCCTGATAAGTCCAGTTTTAACTGTGAGTACATGTATTGAGCTTTTGCTTTGTTTTTAACTTATGACTTGCCAAAAACAGAAAACGATTTCCCTCTTGCATAGTTGCATGGAGTCGTCTGTTTCATCTTTGCCAGTGAGCCTGATAGTTTCTTTTTCCTCTAATGGCCCCCTTTCAAAGAAATACATTAAGAGAAAGAGAAGAAAAGAGAGAATTGAAAATAGTATTACTTTGTTCCTTGTAAAGAGTTAAACTTTGATGGCCCGGTCATAGGTGCCAGGACAAGTCTCATTTTCTATTTTGAGAGATTTCACGTAATAAGTCTTCAAGAACTGAATTTATAATATTTTGGGTTTCCAAATTTACTGTTTTACATTGAACCTATATAACAACCTGCCTTACACGAGCATGTGTTACATTGAACCTATATGGTTTGATGTTGATTTATTAGTTTTGGACTCAGTATGTGTTAATGCTCTTCCCAACATACACACAACACACTGCAAGAAATTTTTTTCTTATTTTAATCTACCTATAACTTTTTATTTTCACAGGCACATACAAATATTTGCAAGCAACAACTCAACTACAAGGATATTCATCTTGTTGAATCAAAATCGAAGCACAGTGAGATTATCAGTGTGTTAAGAATGTTCTTCTGTATATTGTTAGTCCTATTAGAAACGGTGATGCTACAACGACTTGCTCTTCATTCTCATTTATGTTTCTAGGTGGTTGTGAAACTTTTATATGATTAAAATGATGTCGATTCTCTGTGAAAGTGGCTGGCTGTCAGCCTGTTCATTTGTTGCAGCCTGAAACTACAATTTATATTTATGAACACAGACAACTGGGCTGCATGCCTGAGCTTACTTGACCACTTTTGCCTCGAGTTGGCCTAGTCTTTGGTGCCTCTATTGTAGGATGGTGAACCTTATTTGGCTAGCCCGGCTGTGCATACCCTTAGCTAACTGGATTGCATTCCTGACCTTACTTGACCCTTTGTCTTGACCCAAAGCTTAGTTGACCCTTGGTCCTGAGGCAACCAACTCGAGCCTGGCTTGCAAATGAAAATGCTAGCGATCTCTTAAGTATGTGTCCTCTTCTGCATTGTTTCTATTAATCTGTTAATGAGTTGGATTGGGTTGAACTTCAAATTTTTTAGCTTAAACCATCATGATTGGGGACAAGTTTAAGCCCAACTTGAGCTTCGCTCGAACCAAGCAACCTAGGCTCATGGCTCATTATATCACGAGCTTGACTTGTATCAGTCCAAGGATTGGAAGAACACATCTAAAAGCCGTAAACACTAGAGACTGCTTATGCAATTCGCTTAGTCCTTGTGCCTCTATTACATCAACGTGAGCTTGCTTGTCTAGTCGGGCTGCGCTTGACCGTTTGCTAGCCAAGCTACGTTTGTTACTTTGCCTTGAGTTGGCCTTGTCATGATGCCTCTATTAGAGGACAATGTAACTTATTTTGCTAGCTTGGTAGCACTTACCCTTAGCTAACCGAGCTGCATTTGTGAGCTTACTTGAACCTTGTCTTGACCCTAGGCTTAGTTGATCCTTGACCCTTTGACGTGATCCAAAAGTTACTTGAACCTTTGTCTTTAGTTGTCTCCCAAAGGAAGATGCTAGAGGTCTCTTTATACCGTTTCCTCTTTTGTATTTTATTTATCGATCTATAAATAAGTTGGATTAGGGGTCGAGCTTTGATTTCAAGCTTGATTCACCAAAATTAAAACGAGCTTGAGCCGAACTTGACCTTGGCTCCGGTCGAGCAACCTTGGTTCAAGGCTCATTTATACCATGAACCAAGTTGGACTCATTTTGGGCTTGAGCTCATTAGCGATATATGTGGTAAATTAAAATTTGGAGAAATTGTGGGTTGGAACCCATGATAAGTTTTTAATCGCTTAAGTCACTTATGTTTTTTAAATGTTAAAAGACACTTTTATGGTCGAAAGGACGAATATCCATTAATGAACCGGAGGTACACTATGATTCACTTACCTAGCTCATCGTAATGCATCAATTTGTTTATTGCAATGCACAAATTGGATTTGCGATGTACAAATTTGATTCTTGATATTGAAATTGGATTCCCGATGCAGAAAATCTTAATGCATAAATTGAATTCGCAATACAGAATTTGGATTCGATTTATGTATCGTGATGTACAATCGATGCATGAAAATGATACTTTGTGCGCGCATCTTTGGTTCGTTAGGGTTGTTGTAGTTTTTTTCGTTCCCAAATGTGCATTTTTCCATTACAAAATATAGTAAATTGTAACAATTCAAAACTTTTGAAAAGACACCGAATTTTGTCCATAAATTAAGTGTCGATAAAGTACAATAATTGTGACAAGTTGATAAAGTACATATAATTGTGACACCCCGTCCGTTCCCAAGAGAAGATAGGATATCTTTCCATTTTCGTTTGTTTAAAGAAAATATTCATTTTCTAACATTTCCTTTTTTAGAAAAGGAACTTTTACTAGTATTTCAGTAGGTTTCCTGTAAATGAGTTGGTGATTTGGAAATTACAATGTCAGCCATTAGCTTTTGGAAATTGCATTGCCACTACTTAGATTTATAAATATTCCTTCCATCCTCCTAAATTATCGTCTTGAATTTAATGCACAGTTTAAAAAATATATTTGATTGGATTATTTATATTAGTTTGATGTGTAATTTACTTTAAAGTCTATATGTATGTGACTTATAATTAAAGTATGATAAAAAAGTAAGAGTAAAATGGTAAAAATATTATCCTAAAAATGAAAGTTTCAAATAAAACAATTATTTTGCGACTGACGAAAAAAAAAAATAGGACAATAATTTGATAAAGGAGGAAGTAACAACTTTCACTTTTGGCTTTAATAATGTCACTTTTCAACATTTAAAGTGTTACTTTTTCTTAAAAGTGTCATTTTGACCGTCAATGTGTAACAACGATTATGAAAGCAAGAAAGTACTTTTTAGCATTTTATATTATAAAAGTGTCACTTTTTGTTTTTAGCATTTAAAGTGACACTTTTAACATTAAATGTCTCACTTTTGGTTCTAAAAATATCACTTTGCATCTTTAATTAAAATTATCACTTTTTTTTATATAAAGGTGTCACTTTTGACCTCAACACATGTTACTTTTGACCTTAATAAGTGTCACTGTTAACTACTCCCTCCATCCACAAAATTATAGTCTTGGTGGATTTAGCGTATGGTTTAAGAAAATACATTTGACTAGATTATTAATATTAGTTTGATGTGTAGTTTACTTTAAAGCTCATGTGTATGTGACTCATAATTAAAGTATGTTGAAAAAGTAAAGAGTAAAGTGGTAAACGTGTTGTCCTAAAAATGAAAGTTTCAAACAAAACAGATTATTTTGGAACAGATGAAAAAAGAAAGTAAGACAATAATTTGGGGACGGATGGAGTATAAAGTATAGCTTTTGACATTAAAAGTGTAATTATTTACCACAAAAGTATCACTTTGCATTATAAATGAAAACCGACACTTTTAACATTAAAAGTATTACTTTTTAGTATTGAAAGTCTTGTTAGCATTAAATGTATCACTTTTTGCTTTACAAGTGTCGCTTTGTATTATAAGTGAAAACAATTACTTTTGATCTTAAAAATATCACTTTTTAACATTAAGTGTCATTTTTTACCTTAAAAGTGTCACTTTACATCTTTAATAAAAATTATACTCCCTCTGTTTTCAAATTATTGTCCTTCTTTCATTTTTTATCCGTTCTAAAATATTTGTTTTTTTTTCAAAGCTTTCCTTTTTAAGAAACACTAGTGTTTGTACCCGTGCGTAAAACGCACGGCATATATGTTTTTCAACTAAATTGTACATACAAAATTAAAAGAATAAATTAGGAGACACTGCTTAACTAAAAATATATAACAATAAGATTAGTCATTATAGAATTTGAAAATTAATCATTTTCTACAACATAATTTTATATATGATTATTCAATTGAAAAAAAAGCAAACACCAAAATGATCATTTAGTCATAATATGATTTTGATATGGATCAAATAATTCAAACTTTAACATTACTACATCCGTCCCAAAAGAAATGATGACGATAATTTTAAAAACGGATGGAGATTTCATTTCAATAATTTTTTAATGGACACAAAGGGAACGCTGAATAATAATTTTGGGTCGGAAGAAGTATATATTTGCTGATTAAATATCATCTAATAAAAAAAAGGCAATAATATGTACAATTGGCCCCAAAAAAATAATTAAATATCATGTTAATTACGTGCTCCCTCCGTTCCGGGTAAAAAATCCTTGTTTGAAAGTGATACTTTTGAAAAAAAATGATACTTTTAGTAGTCCATTAGTAATAAAATGAATAATTGCGGGCTGGTTCTTTATTTGAAAATTATAAACTCTCTGGTGCACTATTTTTTATCTAACCGCATAAGTCTTTTTTTTCTTCCAAAAATGCTCCTCTTTCTCCTGTTGATGGATGTCAATCACCGGAGTTGATACGAATTCAAAGAAAATAGATATAAAAATATAGGACTTAATATTTTAATTAGTTCCGTTTCAATTTTTTTCATAGATCTGAATAATTTGAGCTTGTCAATTTTAGAGTTGGAATTTTCCTAAATTATATATTGAAAAATTATTTCGCTTTTGTTAATTTATTTTTACATCCTTTAATTTTTCAAACCTGCTTACTTAAAGCACAGATGTAGATCCGAAATTTTTAGATATGTAATCTATGAGAAGTACATAACTTTATTTTTAAGAAAATAAAATTATAAATATAGATCATAACTTTCTAGATCGATTTAATTTATTTTTTAAAAGATCTGGGTAAACACTAAGTCAAGGTATTTTAACAGCGAAGGAAGAATTTTTTTTGAAGTAAAATGCAAAAACTAAACCATATATATTGAGCAAAGGAATACAATATATATTTTTCATGTACAATATGACTTTTGAAATTTGAATGATGCTCACAAACATGATTGACACAAGTATCAAGGAATGTAAAAAGGTCATTTTATATGGATTAATGTGAAGTGTAATGATGCATTTAATTTTTTTCAGATAGCATGTAAAGTTATACATATATTAATAAATTAAGAACATTCTATTTTTGGAAAGAAAGTTTTGGCGGGATATTTATGCATCTGTCTTTATATATATATATAGATTTTTATCACTTTACACTTACTTTTTCTACCTACTTTAATTATGACCACATGTTCAAGGTCATTAAAGGAAACCACACATTTCACCAATATTTATAATATAGTCAATTTTTTTTTCTTAAACGGTATCTTAAGTCAAAGATGACAACAATTCGAAAGCGGATGGAGTAACACTTTTTTCCTTAAAAGTGTCACATTTGACCTTAAACATGTTACTCTCTCCGTCCCTAAATAATCGTCCTAGTTGACTCGGCGTACAGTTTAAGAAAAACCAATTGACTTGATTATTTATATTGATTTAATGTCTAGTTTCCTTTAAAGCTCATATGTATGTGGCTCATAATTAAAGTAGGGTGAAAAAGTCAGGGTAAAATGGTAAAAGTGATGTTCTAAAAAGGTAAATTTCAAATTAGATAATTATTTTGGGACAGACGAAAAAAGAAAGAAAAACGATAATTTAGGGACAGGGGGAGTATTTTTTTATCACAAAGTATCACTTTGTAATATAAATGAAATTAATCAAAGAGTTCAGTTGATTTATAACTAAAAAACAAAATTTGGAAGAAAATAAATTTCAACAGCCAAGTTCTTAAAGTAAAGAGGCATCACAACACGATTTGAAAGGAGGGCACCAAAACAAATGAGCAAAGTTTTCATTAATTCGGTGACTCGCTCATAGCGTACCACATCACCTACCCACTCTAGCCTTGACCCACATGTTTTGCTTAGGATCCGGGTTTGGGCGCTCCATCTCACCGGCTTTCATCCCACTTTCCATTCTCAATTTGACATGTTTCCTTGCATGTTACCCATGCCCAAACCAAACTCCATTTTTCTTCCAATGTGGGGCTCCATTGGTCTTACATGAGTTTTTGCTTTACTATACGTAACTTAACGAGTAATATTTATGATAAGAGTTAAGTTTTTCTTAATCAGTCAAACACGATATTTTTGTTTTAAAAGATGGAGTACAAGTTGGCTCATTTCTTTTATTAAACTTAAGACCGTATCCAAGTTGCCTCGCCTCGTATTCTTCACGAGTTCGAGTTGAGTCGAGCTTTATAGTCCAGTCAAATTTGAGCAACTGTCATTTGGATACCCCATGATGTTTATTTAGATATATATAAAAAAAATTAATTGGTCAAAATCAAATCATATTGTTAAAAACAACATTGAGGAGTAAACTATCATTGACAAGTGCTTGGAAACCAACATTCCAATTTCCTATAGTTGCTTTGGAGTAAATAATTGATTGAAAAAATAGTTCAGACGAAAACAATTGAAGCTTCTTTAAACAGGAGGGAGTCGTCCACATCCAAGGGGACAAAAGGAAACTTATGGTACATGGTTTTTTAGTAATTTCATACACTTTGCTTCAGTGCATAGAAACAAAGAGCAGCATCCAAGGGACATGAAAAACAGAGAGATTTGTCTTTGCCCACTAGTAATATTTTTGGCCTTTGGTCCACCACCCTTTAACACTCACGTGCCCTCTTCACAATCCCAACATCAAAAGTATACTAAAACCAAATCATCTCTCTTCGTTTTCCGCACCAACTAGCTAAAAGAAGTATGTATTAAATAACAAATTCATCTAGAAGCTTAAGCTGTTAAATAGGAGTTCAACAATATATATCAAGTTTAACACTTCCTCTCATGTGTGATTCGTCCACACGTGGGAGAGAAATATACAAACATGCTTCACCAAGGACATCACACCTTAGTGGTTCAACAATGTATATCAAGCTTAACACTTATATGTCTCACCAGGGGCATCACACCTCACGTGTGACATGTCCACACGTAAAGAGATACACACTCACAATATTCCAGATAACAAATGCAAGCAAGATGACTCGAACCCACGACTGACATGTCCACACGTAGAGAGATACACACTCACAATATTCCAGATAACAAATGCAAGTAAGATGATTCGAACCCACGACTTTGTCAAACCAAAGCTCTGATACCATGTTAAGTTACCAACTTATCTAAAAGCTTAAACTGTTTGATAAATGTTCAACAATGTATATCAAGTTTAGCAGCATCCCTCCCTAACTACGTAATTCGAGTTGTAGCTGAGTTTGCTAGCTTGATTATCTGTTCACTAAGTTGATTATAGACCGAGTTTAGAGATGGGGGCTGTCAATTTGAATGTGGAAGTAGGTTAAGTTAAGATACACAAACACCGTCGCCCCTACCCGATCAACCAAGAGAGAGATGCAAAGAAAGAGCTATACGAAGAGTGTGTGTGTGTGTGTGTGTGTGTGTGTGTGCAAGAAATAAACAAAGAGCCAAGCCGAATCCGTGGCGAAGCCACACAAAATAGCAACATGTATTGGGTCAATTGAAAGTTAGAGCGTTGGGGGCACAGCATTTTGTCTTTACAGGGGCTATAGTGCAATATTTTTATCAAAAATAACCAAGCTCAATAACTCAAACATTTAAGTAGTAGAAAACATTTAAAAGGCCGCATGGGCCATGGTCCCTTCACTCCATAAGGTGGCTCCGCCACTGGTTGGGGGCGTTTTCGAATTCAACGGGAATTTGATTAGATTGAGGTGCTTACAAATTACCCAAAAAAAAAAAAAAAAACACTACCACATTCACCCAAGCAAACGTTTGGTAAACAAAGAGCCAAGTATGTGTCATGTGTGTTTGAGAGAGAGAGAGAGATAGGAGAGAGAGAGAGAGAGAGAGAGAGAGAGCATTTGGCTTAGCATTGGGCGTGGGTTTGGGTTGACGAGCCATGCCCACGCCTAATAGAGAGAAAAAGTTTCAAGACAGTCCACAGTTGTTCTTTACCAGCTGCTTTTGAATTAACTATATCTGACAAGAAGATGCCTAAAGCTCTCAGACTCCACAAGAAAGCCAAATGAACTAAAGATAATTTTACTTTTTTAATTTTTTTAATTTTTTTTTTTCCATTCACCATGAAGGAGAAGTACAAGGAGTTCCTGAAGACGAAGAAGAAACACCATTATTAGTGTTGGAATCGCTGCCCGATGTTCCGAGGGACCGAGCATCTTTCAGTGAAACCGAACACGCCTCAGCCGGGAGCTTCTTCATTGGTGTTAATGGAGGTGTAACTGGCGATGTGGAAGGACTAGATGTGAGCGATAACTTCTCTATCTCATCATCATCCCCGGAAGAGTCGCCAGTTGCTAACCGTGACGGTGATGAATCCGGTGTTTCAAATGGTGTATTATCCTCCCTGCTTGGCCTTCCTCCTTCATCGTCGTCGTAAATTGGATTAGATATATATACCAAATGCTCTCCAAAATCGCTGCCAGCTCCGTGACTGGAATTACCAGTGCTACCGCTTTGAAAATTAGCCTTTTCAACAAGGCCAGCTTCGGGTTTGGGTTTTTGGGTTCGGGATTCAAACTGGAGTTGGGTGGAATGTTGTTTTTCCACATCCCACTCCTCGGTTTTGTCGGAAACTGCAGGGAAGAGAATGCTTCGCGGAGCACGAAGAACACCTTGTGCATAGAAGCTACCAAGGGATTGAGCGGTTGCTGAATGAGTTTGAGATTGGTGGAAGGGGTTCGTGGTGGTGGTGGTGGTGGTGACGGTGACTTCCGTGGTGGCAGCAGAGGTGATATTCGATGTATCGCACCGGTCGTGTTGGCCACGACGGCGAAGTAAGAGAGAGCAGTAGAGCTCAGCTAAGAGAACTATGATCAAGCCTAACACCAGTACAAGGCTCACACCCATTACCAGTGTTGCCCCCATTATTAGCCTTGAGCCACCCTTCATCTCTCTCTTCTCTCTCTCTCTCTCTCTCTCTCTGAAAGAATGGGTGCAGGAGAGTACAGACACTAATAAATGGGGAAGCAAATTTTGGCGGGAAAAGGTTCACCTGTGACAATAAAGTGAGTTGGGACGGGAATCTTTGGAAAATCTGTTAAGCTGAGACTTTCTGACCATGAAGGTCAAATTGGTAATTCCATAGAAACATTTGGTCTTCTGGATTTGTAAAACTGACAAAAACACCTCGTCCAGCCAGGCACCAAAGGTCCAAAACCCTATGCAAATTGCAGCCAAGGCGAAACATAATTCAAAAAAATAATAATAATAAAAATAGACACTCATTTCGAGAAACACGTATCAACGGAACACATACTTCAACACTGACATACCGAATAAAAATCAGTAAAATCTCGATTCTGACTAATTCTATGCTTACAATGAAATCAGTATTTGTCAGAAATAGCAAAGCCTGATCTCAACTTCTATCTACTAAACTACAACTTATCTCTCATGTAATCGTTACACTAATACAATCAAATATTTCACAAGCGTAAGCCATTAAGCCAACGGAGTCTATAATCATTTAATTCTTTGTGTAAAAGAAAACTCACACTCGGCGCTATGCTCAAATTACTCGGAAACTTGAAAATCCATGTCTCGTCAAGATCCATCTGTTCATGCAGGGGCATTTCAGTCATTATAAATTTGAGCATAGACCTTCTCGGAAACGAAAAGGGGAGTGCACCTCTTCCCTGATATCAAGAAGGCTACACAAGACTCAAACCATACATGTGGGAGGAAATAGTTTCTGGAATATGTCTGTCTTACCCCCATTATCGCCCTTTTAAGGCAGCAAACTTGGCTGCCAAATCATCATAATCAGGTAACTTGGGATGTACATGCTTTGCCTGGTTATCTGGCTGAAAGGAGTTAGCACGAGCAAAAACCTTTGGTGCGTCTGGTTCACCAGTTTGCTCGCGAGGGAGAGAACGAGATCTGTTGGGTGCAATCACCAATTCCGGCTTCTCATTGGGCCTGTCTCTACTTCTGACATGTGGGGATTCACCGTCGTGCGACTGAGGCTTCTTCCTCAACTTCTCCACGTCATAGATTGATGGTTTCTTACTGTAATGTAACAACAATTTATCCATCATTTTTTCCTCATCATCTTTCTTATAGTAACCGTCATCGACCAAGATCTGCAAGCCCTTTCTTTCCTTTCTCTTGCTACTTGAAATTCTCTTCACGATTCTAGAATCTTCGGAGCTTCCCACTTCATCGTGAGTGGATGAGGATTTTGAGTGCTTCCTCCTGATTGATCTTGGTTTAGGCAGAGGTATATTATTCTGGTCATTACGATATTTAGCATGATCATGATCCTCATTGTGAGAATTATCTGGTTCTTTTTGGATCCTGTCTCTGATGCAGGGGGAAGGGTCCATGGAGGATCCATCAGACCCAAAATCTGTATGCTTTGACCCTTTACGGCCTCCATGACTTCGGTAATCGCGATCTTTCTCAGGACCATCCTCCCTAAAGTAAGGATGATCTGGGCTTCTGGAGACCCCGTCTGAGTTTACAGCAGACTTGGTTCGAATCCGGGGTGAAGGGTCCACAGAGGATCCATTGGTGTCCAAACGGGAATGCTTATCATGGGCACCATAACTTCTCTCCTTCGGTTTAACATACGGAGGGGGATAGAATTATCTTTTAGCTTAACATATGGAGGAGGGAGGGCATTATTGTAACAGGACGTTAATTTATCTGCTTCTACTTCCTGCACTTTTCCTGTTGACTTCACGACATTAGTTTGACTTAGATAGTCATGGCATGCACCTTTACCATCACTATTAACCGTAAGTCTGGCAGGACTTGCAGTATTCACATTTTCACGTTTCTGATCAGCATTCACAATATCCTTCACAAGATACTCTGACCTTCTGCTACTAGAGGAACTTCCAGAAGTTTCCGTCTTAAGAGCATTATTATCCTTTCCTTTCAATGATCCATGGTTCTCAGCAATGAAATTATGTCTTCCTCTAAATGGAATCTCATGGTTCTCTCCTTCCACGGAAGTTTCAGCCTTAACTGGTCTCAGTGTACGGCCTGCAATTTCTTGTTGGGTAACAAATGCCATGTCCAACTCTCTTCCAAAGACAGCATTGCCCCTGCCATTCTCTAACGTCGGACCATGACCAGTGTGCTCAATTCTTTCATTAGAACGAAGGGATGCAGCATCCTTGCTGTTGGGCAATTTGTATTTTCCATCAGTCACAGCGGAAGGACCATGTTTAGTAGATTTGTCCTGTGTACCAGTCATAGAATTCAATACTAGGAAGAATTAATTGGTACATGAGACTTGAACTAGCATTTTCTTATATGTTCTTCGGCTATATCATCAAATTCATAGTAGAAAGCATTACCTGTGTAGATACAGAGGAATTATCCATCCTTTGTTGAAAGCCCTTTGAGTCCCACTTTATTGAATACTCTGATGCTATATCTTGCAGTAACTGAAGTCTCTTCTCCATTTTAGGAGGCTTTGAGGCTAAATTTTCAACAAACTACCACGGAGCATGTAAGATGGTTAGACACAGAAAAAATTGAGAAATTGTAAATGACCTATTCAAGCAAATATATAATTACCACTTGATTGGCAAAATATTCTAAGGAATTTCCAAATCTCTCCTGCAACACATCCCTAAGGTCACGCAATTCAGGAAGATCAGAAAACCTTGCTGCTGCAAACATCAACGATGCCACAGCCTCCCTACACTCTTCAGGGCATTCCCTGCAAAGGAAAATAAAGCAGATTTAAAACATAATGGCTGCAACATCTTTGACTAATTCAATTAGAAGTCAAAAAAAATACTGATACTGGTAATGTATACAGCAGCTTTAGGGACAAATAATGTTACTTATAAGTTACAGTAGCATGTGAAATTTAGATCCTTGTAGGTCCCACTTCTTAGTCGTTGAAGCAGTAACCAATTACATGCATCACTATGCATGAAACCAATTTTTTCTTATAAATTTGTGCCCCTATAGTTAATCCTTGTGCATCCATTGGTGAATACGGTGGTAATAATACTTTATCACCTTACATATTTTTCAGTGTTCTAAAAATTGTTCTAGGTGCCTAGAAATCAAGCTAGGCGCCCAAAAAATCGCCTAGGTGAAAAATTGGCATCTAGGCTCGCTCAACCAGCTAAATTTCATTTGTTTTTTTATAAGTACATGAAGTATATAAATAGGTGTCAAAACAAGTGATGCGTCCTATGTACACCGGGAGTATACAAAAAGCCACTAACTTATAGCAACCCTATTCCAAAGTCATTCATTTGTTTTTATCCAAAAGCTTTTTGAAAATGAAAAAATAAAAACATTATAGAATTATTGAATTTGTATTGTAGTAATTAAATGTACCCATGGAGTATCATGTTGTTTTGAACTCTAGAATGGTATTGAATTGATGGTTTTAGTTTGTAGTTTTCGCGATGTGATCATCATTTTTAGATTAATTGGTGACATTTACCATTAGTAGTTAATGCTTGTTAAGAAAAAAATTCAAAAGTCAAGGTAATCATGTCTTAATTCTAGGCTCTGCCTACACCTTGCCTAGACGTTGGTTTGACGCCTGGCGCCCGCCTAACGATTTTTAGAACACTGATATTTCTGCAATAAAGTGGCAATTTGGAATATCATGATAGAAGGCTATTGACAATGAAGCGCAACTTATTGGTAAGACACTTCACATACAACAAATAGGTTGTGGGTTCAAGTCATCGTGGGGGTAAGTGGGAAACCACTATTGATCCTCTTTAAAAGAAAGAAAAAAAAATGATAGAAGGCTATTCAGAAACTAGAAATTGGTCACTTTATTATAATTGCAAACAGGAAATGCAAAGATAATTCAGACATTCAGACAGTTGACCAAAAACAAATAAATGAGTTAAAAATTCATGTATCCATTAATGCAGTAACGTTGAATGATGAACTCCAAGTCACTTGGTTTGTGGACCCACTAGTCCAAAGGTAAAACAACACACACAAAACTTATTTGATTCAGGAAAGTGAATCACAATTAATCTTTCCATAGTTCTATTTCTTCCACATTGAACGCTATCGATTGAGGGAATGAAAACTACCAAAATGGCATCCTCTAAATCACAGAGATACCGTGCGTGGTGCGTGTGGGAGTGCTAGAAGGATTCACATTGCCAGCATCACAGTAACAAGACTTGATGAAACTAAGCACTTCAAGATATGGTATAGCATTACCATTCGTACATACCTCTGTTTTTGCATGGCCGAAAGTTGCTTATATATGTATTCACAAGCTTTCTCAAGAAAATCGTAACAAGACAAGAGGCTTAGTCCACCGATAAACTCTTCTGTCTATTTCACCACCTCGCATCACACAAAACTTCCATAAGAGCTTTCTAAATAACATATAGGCCAACCCTAACAATCATATGCCAGTACAAATGTTTAGAACGTGTTATCAAAGTTATGGAACAAAATCTAAAGCTGATAACAACAGGAACTAATTGGCATAAATTATGAAAGGAACTCTAAAAACTCTTATTATTCCACACATTCTCCAAGAAATGAATATATTACTTTTACTTATCCCTTTAATTCAGGTGATAATACAGGTACATGTGAAATTAGACTATAAAAACATGAGAAAAAAAATTAAGGAAAACAAAGAAGATCGACATGACTAGTTCATAAGCATCTTGTTCACGAATTTTGGCCATGGAATGAACAATAAGTAGAGTGAACACAGATAAAATGCAACTATGCATAAAATTGCAGAGCAGAAAATGTAAATTGATCGGTTCATTATTGATAAATGCAGACATGCATTACACTAACACCCAAACACAGTAAAATGAAATCAAAATGGACCTACAGAAAACAAATGAAATTGTCAATACAGTACAGCCCTACTATTTTGGAGATCAAGTAAAGTTATTCTCATATCATCCAACGATCAACTATTGAATACCTGAAGGTAGATGAAATAGTGGTAAATTCATTCTTAACAAAGACACTGAATGCCTAGTTAGTGAACTCTGTCTCAGATTAAATCAACATACAGATCACAACTGCAAGAAACCAAAAGAGAACATAGATATATCATAGAAGGGCCTAGGAAAACAAGCTCAAACTTTACTTAAGCAATCTTTGGTGAAGAAATCAAGCACAAGTACATAAATCCATCCTCAAAAAAGAAAAATGTAAATAAATAAATGAATGAACCTTTGCACAATGTTCCTCTACATATATGTCATGGGTGTCCAGGTATGTATGGTTCTTTGAAAACAGGGATCGAACCCTTGACCGCACCCCCCCACTCCATGAGCACGCGCGCCCATAAAGAGGGTCAAAACTCTCAAATATCCAAGGTATCAGAGCATGGCACAAGCAATGGTACCACGATAGTGAAAATAAATAATAAAGAAATACCCCCTGGATCACAGAAAAGTAGTCCTGCTTTCTATTTTTGTTTGTCCAAAATATATAGTCCATTTACAAATTTTAACGTATAAACTCACATTTCTTTTTCCTTTTTTTTTAAGAGGATGACATTTCTAATACACATCACACAAAAAAAGTTTCCATGGCATGTTAGTGCAAATTATAGGAAATATATAGAAAGTAAAAGTACAATAATAAAAAGTGGGTAGTTCTTTACAAAGAGCAAGTACAATGGAATATAAATAAGAAATTCCAGGTAAATGACACAATGTAACATGTATTGGTCTTGACCCATAACCTATAGAGCTACGGGTCCTATAATATCAACTATAGAAATAATTCACCTGGAAATAACGAGATAAAAGTCTGAACAATCCCATCTAGCTAAATGAACACCAAAAAAAATCCTTAGAACCTAGAAACAGATGGGCTAAACCTTTAATTTAACAGAAAAAAACAATAAAAATTTGGGACCACTTTCTTGATCTTTAGTTCTTAAAATTTTATCCTTATAAAGTACTACATCAGCTCAACCAATATCATATATCAATGCTTCAATCAATCATGGTTGATCGTTGCAATTCCACTTATCTTTCCTTTTTCTCCTTCAATCATATAGTCATACTGTTAGTTAATTTGGGTAGGGCAAATTCACCTAAGTTTTATATTTAATTAATAACAGGAGATAACTGTTAATATTAAATAAATATATTGACATTAACTAATTTAATAATGAAAAAAACAGGTTCTGTGCCCACAGATATATCCCAAAATGATGAGAGAAAAAAAGAGGGAGGTAAACAGAAACAAAACCTGCATTCAGTAATTTTAAAAATAATTAAAACCCTGTACAACCAGGCCTTACTGAATAATCCAAAAACACACACATACGCACACACAACCAGATCGGGGTATAACGAAATTACCCTGCCATAGGCATTGATATCGAGGCCATTAGAGAGTAGTTTGACAAGATCTTCCTTCAAAAACCTCTGCTTCGCTTCTGCCCTCCGCCGGAGCACTTCAATCCGAGTTTTTGTCGGCTTAATCAACGATTTACTTCAAAACACACACACACCAAAAACGGCATCAATACTCAGCAAAATTTAGAGATATATAGATGTAGAGAGAGAGAGAGGGCTAACCATTTGGAGCTGAATCCACCGCGCCCTAGCAACCCGTCCAACATTTTCCGATTGATAAAAAAACCGATTAACTCGAAACCTCAATTTACATGAGTGCGTGTTCTAGTGTGAACTGTGTGTAAATGTTTGCAAAATCATGCAATTAGATCCAGCAATTTGCTCACTCTTAAAAAAACATCAAAAATGAAGCTATATATGCGTGTGTCTGTACTGTATTGATACTGGACTATATATACTAGAGAATTACGATTTACCCCCTGTTGATTAAGAAAGTTTCATATAACCTCCTTAAACTTTAAAATGATCGTGTTAGCATGCTATGAGAGCCTACGAGTCATTTCGTTTTTTTTTTCGGTCTTTCTAACATGTTTCATAGAGGTGCACTTTAGGTAGTCCATTCCATCCGTATTAACCTCATAGAAAGTCTATTATAAGTGTTATAAATTTATTCTCTAAACGCATGAAATGCTCTGATTAAAGCTTTTAATTTACCTCGGAGATTGTTAATCAATAGTCCCGTAAATTCTTAACTATCTCATCAAAGAACATTGTTGTCCCCAGGCATAGCGAAGTGGTAAAGGAGGGACGTAAGATTGCGTGCGGTTCGATCTTGGTGGAATCAATTTGTTTTCTTCTGAGGTTGGACCTTGTATGTGTTATTAGTTGACATGTTCTCAAACCATGTATCATTCTGGCACATCCCGCGATTTTCTTGGTAGTAGAAATGAGGGACCGAAACTACTACTCCATGATTAAACCTAGTTGAAAAAAAAATCAAAGAACATTGTGCATCCCTTTATGGATGGATAATGGATTAAAATTAAAACATTAAATGCTTTATGTTTGTCGCAATGCATGTACTTCAGAAATTGTTGGTTATTTTATAACGTTGTAAGTTTTCCATTTATATCAAATATCATTACTCCACAAGTGGTTTCAATGTGTGTGACATATAGAAGACATGTATGTGGCCTTTTTCTCTTTCATTTTTTTTGGTTATCCAAGGTATCTTTAGGTTAGAAGACACGAGACTAATGCCTGAGTTACGATTGGATGCTAGAAGTGGGACATCTCATAAAAAAACTTTCTTTATACACAAGAGCTCGAAATTGAGATATCTTGTTTAAGCGACCAAAATCCCTTCCACTTAGTCCAACCTTGTTAATATGCTTGTAACTAAATAAGGGAAATTGAGGATTAGAGAACTATGGATTTTTTTTTTGTTGAACAACAAAACTAAAGCACTAGATACACATTAAAAAAGAATGATTTTATTACGTAAGATGAGATTTACAAAACTAGGATATCTTGCTAAATGTTCAATGTTGCAAGATATTAGCAATCAAATGCTTTCAATCCCTTTACTAAGCAATCAATGGCCTATTTTAGGAGTACAATTTAAGTTTCTCCCTCCGTTTTTAAAGTATTGTTTATTTTGATTACCACACAGTTTAAGAAAAAATAATTGACTGTATTATAAATATTAGTGAAATATATGGTTTCTTTTAATGCCCTTTAGTATGTGGTCATAATTAAAATAAGTAAAAAAGTAAAGATAAAGTGATAAAAGTTTTTTCTTAAAAATAAAGTTTTGAAAAAAACAATTATTTAAAAATGAACGAAAAAGGAAAGGTGTCGATAATTTGAAAATAGAGAGTATAAGATTATTGAAATCAAGGAATTAAAACTCATTTTACTTTCGATACTTGCTATCACAAGTTTTGTAAGATTATTGTAACATGGTATATGAAAATTTTGAACTAGCAAAGCCTATAATCCTTGGTAATAGATAACCCTATCACGACGGTCATCGCACTTTTAAACTAGTACCCCCTCCATTTCTAAATAATCGTCCTAGTTGATTCGGTGCATAGTTTAAGAAAAAACAATTGACTTGATTATTTATACTCCCTACTTCCCTAAATAATCATCCTAGTTAACCCGGCGCATATTTTAAGAAAAAATAATTGAATTGATTATTTATATTTGTTTAATGTGTACTTTCCTTTAAAACTCATGTGTATATGACTCATAATTAAAGTATGGTGAAAAAGTAAGGGTAAAGTGGTAAAAATGATATTCTAAAAAGGTAAGTTTCAAACTGGACAATTATTTTGGGATGGACGAAAAAAGAAAAGAGGACGATAATTTAGGGACGGGGTGAGTATTAGTTTAATGTGTACTTTCCTTTAAAACTCATGTGTATGTGGCTCATAATTAAAGTAGGGTGAAAAAGTAAGGGTAAAGTAGTAAAAGTGATATTTTAAAAAGGTGAGTTTGAAACTGGATAATTATTTTGGGACGGATGAAAAAGGAAAGGATGACGATAATTTAGGGACAGAGGGAGTATAAGGGAATTTCCTGCATTTTACTAAATTCAGGGGGGGTGATATGTAGTTTACGCTAACTACGTATTTATGGAGTGATGGGTATACAGGTATTGTTCTAGACATATTTCCAGTTCTTGACTTCAGCGTCAATCACATTTCAAACTGATGATGACTTACATTGACGAAAATAGCCCGTGTTTTTAGTTGTTAAAGTATCGGTTGTGGGGGTACTTTTGGAAATAAAGGTGGGACCAAGTGCGGGTAAGCCGGATGAGTTCGGTGAGGATGAGAAATCGTGACCGCACGATGGAAAGACTTTTGTCATAGTGGGGTAAGTGGAGGGTCCGGATTTGTTGTGATTAGACTAATCATGATTGTGCTTTAGCAATCGTGATCGACAAAACGTGGGCCCTGATATTAACCAAAATTAAAGAACAGGAAACGTAAATAAAACAAACGGTTTAGAACGTCAGAGCCGTTATGACCTATGTCAGTGAACTTGTTCTTAAGGCCGCGTTTGGATTAAAATAATTAGAGAAAGTGGTTTTAACTTGACCCACTAGTATTTGACTTGGTGCACATTATCATGACTCATTATGACCAGTTTGACCACTTTGTTCTACTAACTTGTTCTTCTTTCTTCTTTTTTATTTTAATAAACATTCCGTTTTTAAATATTATCTATTTTGACTCGGCATACTATTTAAGAAAAAGTAATTAGATTATATTATAAATATTAGTGAAATATATGGTTTCCTTTAATACCCTTAAATATATGGTCATAATTAAAGTGAGTAGAAAAAGTAAGGATAAAGTCTTAAAAGTATTTTCTTAAAAGAAAGTTTTAAAAGATAACAATTATTTAAAACGGATGAAAAAGGAAAGGTGAACGATAATTTGAAAACGGAGGGAATACTAGCTATAAAGCTCGTGCTTCGCACGGGTACAATGTGAGATACATATCTTTTTTGGAAACAATAATATAATTTTTAGACATTATAATTGGATTGTTAAACTCTTCAATAGTTATAATAATTTAATTTGAAAAAAATACCAAAAATTCTCACTAAAAAATTATCATATCAAAAAAGTCTCAAAAATATTTATTGTATATAAAAAGTCTCAAAATTAAACTCTTAATACCAAAAAGTCAAAAACTTAATGTTTCTACTAGCATTATTAACATTGTTGGAGTATAAGATTTTATTTGAAATGAAACTTTTTTTTTAACTTCAATTATTTTAATGATTCAATATTTTGGATAAAATAATAATAATAATAATAATAATAACAACAACAACAACAACAACAACAACAAATAACTTACTATTAATAATAACAATAACATTCAAAAAATTATGATTGTTATTAATAATATTATTATTATTATTTATAATCAAGTAATAATGATAAAATTATTATTTTTATTATTATTATCATTATTATCACTACTACTACTAATATTACTACCACAATTTCATAAATTTTGTTATAAAGTAACCACAAACTAAGAACAAAGAGTTTATTAGAGAAAGAGAGAGAGAAAGAGTTTTATTCAAGCTGAAGGATTCGTTTGTCGAAACATTTTACAAAGGTCGGTATTTATAACCGAGTTGAAGAAGTAATACAGTTATTGATATTACTGTGCATGCATAGGTTTTGACATTTGGGTAATATGTGTGGCAGTGGTTTGTCCACAATTATTGTTTCATAACACTCCCTTTGACATAGCACTGTAAGTTGGATAAGTGTGTCTCGTTAAAAAACCTTTAAGCCAAAAAAACCCAGTAGGGAAAAAATCGGACATAAGGAAAAAGTACACAACTTAAATCTGAATTGTGTGCATGGGTTGTCTCGTTAAAAACCTTTTCATGAAAAACTCAGTGGGACAAAACCATGATAAAGGGAAAAAGAGTACAGTCATATATGCTCCCCATTGAACTGACAAGGGTCAAGAGAAATCACCTTTGTAAATCTCGTAGATTTCGCATCCCAATATTGTGAACATGCTTTCGAAGGATTGTAGTGGGAAGTGCCTTCAGTAAATAAATCGGGCATTATTACTTGATCGAACATATTGGATGTTGACCTCTTTCTTCTTTTCAAGTTCCTGAGTGTATAAATAGAGCTTCGGGGGATATGTTTGGACCTGTCACTTTTGATGTATCCCTCTTTACTTTGGGCGACACATGCATCATTGTCTTCAAATAATACTGTCGGGTCTTTGTTGACAAGTAGTCCACTGACATTTTGAATATGATGAGTCATAGATCGAAGCTATACACACTCTCGACTGGCTTCATGAAGTGCGATCATATCAGCTTGATTTGACGATGTAGCAACTAACATTTGCTTTTGAGAACGCCAGGAAATTGCAGTTCCACCCATCGTGAAGACATAGTCGGTCTGTGATCTGGCCTTATGAGGATAAAACAAATAACCCGCATCTACAAAACCAATTATTTCATCCTTTGATCCTTTGGAGATAAAATAATCTCAAATCGATCGCCTTGAAGATAACGAAATATGTGCTTGATACCATTCTAGTGTCTCCGTGATGGAGATGAACTATATCTTGCCAATAGATTGGTAGCAAATGCTATATCCGGTCTAGTACAATTAGCAAGGTACATGAGGGCTCCAATAGCACTTAAATATGGTACTTCAGGACCAAGTATCTCTTCATTCTCTTCACAAGGATGAAATAGATCTTTTTCAACATTTAGTGATCTATTAATAGTGAGAGGGTTTGCCTTATCCTTATAAAAGCGCTTCAAAACCCTTTTTGTGTAATTTGATTGGTGTACAAATTTTCCACTATACAAGTGTTCTATTTGTAAACCAAGACAGTATTTGGTCTGTCCAAGATCTTTTATTTCAAATTCTCCCTTTAGGTAATCAACTGCTTCTTGGATTTCATTAGAAGTTCCAATGATATTCAGATCATCTACATAGACAACGATAATAGCAAATCCAACTGTCGTATTCTTTATAAAGACACACGGACATAATTGATCATTCACATATCCGTCTTTCAACAAATGCTCACTTAAGCAATTATACCACATGTGTCCGGATTGCTTTAATCCATACAGCGATCATTGTAGTTTAATTTCACATAAGTCTTTGGGCTTTGAGCTCAGTGTTTCAGGCACCTTGATTCCATCAGGAATTCTCATATAGATATCGGCATCTAATGACCCATATAAATAAGTCGTTACAACATCCATGAGATGCATATCTAGATTTTTCGAAACCGATAAGCTGATTAGATATCTAAACGTAATAGCATCCATTACATGAGAATACGTTTCTTCATAATCAATCTCATGCCTTTGGGAAAAACCTTGTGCAACAAGGCGAGCCTTGTATCTCACAATCTCATTTTTCTCATTTCGCTTTCGAACAAAAATCCATCTGTATCCAATAGGTTTCACAGCTTCAGGTGTGACAACGATATATTCAAATACTTTTCGTTTATTCAACGAACTTAATTCAGCCTTCATGGCATCTATCCATTTGATTCTATCATACCACTTTTGACATTCAGGTACAGATTTTGGTTCGGGATCATCAGTCCCGTCATTAATTTCTTGTGATACCGAATAAGAGAATATATCATCAATATTCTCCATTTCATCTCGGTTCCATATTTTTCCATTACACATGTAATTAATGGAAATCTCATGGTTATCGTTGCCTGCAGGGCTTACTAGATTTGCATGATCGTGTGTTTCTTTTGGAACAATTTCACGATCGTGTGTTTCTTCTAGAACACTTTCATGTGATTGGGGATTTTCAATCACTTTCTTTTGCGAGGATTTTTATCCTTTGAACCAATGGGTCGCCCCCACGCTTCGTGTCTTAGATTCATTTGTCATTTTATCATTTGGTAGCCCTTTTGGTATTTCAATTCGGGCAGGAGCATTTATAGCAGCTACATGTGACTTTGTCACTCTCTTTGTGTCTATAAATGCATCTGGCAATTGATTTGCTACATTTTGTAAATGTATGATCTTTTGAACTTCCAGTTCACGTTGCTTTGTGGGAGGGTCAAGGTCAAGGTGCAATAACGATGATGTGCACCATTTGATCTCTCTTCCCACTTGTTTCCCCTCTTCACCTAAAAGTGGAAACTTGTCTTCGTTAAAATGACAATCAGCAAAGCGTCGTAAAAACGTCACCCGCTTTTTGGTTCAAGATATTTTATTATAGAAGGGGATTCATACCCAACATATACTCAATCTCTTTTGTGGTCCCATCTTTGTGCGTTGTGGTGGAGCAATTGGTACATATACCGCACAACCAAAAACTCTTAGATGGGATAGATTCGGCTCTCGCCCGAATGCCAACTGTATTGGGGAGTACTTGTGATATGCACTTGGCCTGAGGCGAATCAGTGCGGTTGCATGTAAAACAACATGACCCCATACAGAAGTAGGGAGCTTTGTTCTCATCATTAATGGTATGGCAATAAGTTGAATACGTTTGATCAACGATTCAGCCAAACCATTTTGTGTATGAACATGAGCTACTGGATGTTCAACATCAATCCCTATTGCCATACAATAATCATTGAATGCTTGAGATGTAAATTCACCAAAGATTATCAAGTTTAACTTTCTTGATCATATAATCTGGGAATTGTGCTCTCAGTTTGATTATTTGTGCAAGGAACTTGGCAAATGTCGTATTGCGAGTTGATAATAGACATACATGCGACCATTTGCTAGAAGCATCAATTAATACCATAAAGTATTGGAATGGTCCACTTGGTGGATGGATAGGTCCACATATATCACCTTGAATTCGTTCCAAAAACGATGGTGATTCATATCCAACTTTAGTTGGTGATGGTCTAATTATCAACTTTCCTTGAGAACAAGCATCACAATGGAGTTCATTAGATTGAAAAATCTTCTGGTTTTTCAATGGATGACCACTAGAATTCTCAATAATTCTCCGCATCATTATTGATCCTGGATGCCCCAATCGATCATGCCAAGCTTTAAATGTTTCAGTAAACTTCAGGTTTACTGTAGAATATGATTCAAATATTCTTATGATTGTACTATACAATCCAAAAGATAGAGATGACAATTTTTCCAATATACACTTGCTTCCGGAAGTGTTTGAGGTAATGCAAAGATATTCATCATTCCTCTTATTCATAGTCTCAATATGATATCCATTCAGACGAATGTCTTTGAAACTTAACAAGTTTCTTTGAGACTTAAGAGAGAACAATGCATTATTTATCATGAATTTCGTGCCTCCAGGCATTAGGAAAATTGTTTTGCCAAATCCTTCAATTATTTTGGCATTACCAGATATAGTGTTGACATTAGCATTGTCAACTTTGAGATAAGAAAAATATTTCTTATCTTTAAGTATGGTATGCGTAGTAGCGCTGTCTGCAAGACATAAATCTCCTCCTTGGATTTTGGATTCAAACATATTTGTGATCTATTTCAATATGAGACAAAGAAAAATAAGATGAATAAATATGATAACACATTGAATGCAAAATACATATATAAACTTTATTGTGAACATGCTAGTATACATAGGAAAAACAGATAATATTCCTACATAACAACATGTTACTTTTTCCATAGCTTTTATCTCAAACTCGGACCATAGCTTCATTCCTATGTTAATTTATTGTTCATGACCAATATCATCACTAATGGTATTGGTCATGTCGACGTTGGCCATATCACCAAAATCAAAATGAAGATCTTCAAGATCGTTTTTAAGGAAATTTGTCTCAACATTTTTTCATTTTTGTGATCTCTCATAAAGATCAACTAGATGTTTCGCCATTCGGCATGTGCGTGCCCAGTGGCCTTTCATGCCACACCTAAAACATGAACTTTCTTCATTGTTTTGACGCACATTATGCCCACTCGAAGAGTTGTTTCTATCATCATCTATGTTCCACTTCAGGTGGCGAGAGGAATTTCCATTATATGGATGATGATGATGATAGTTATTTCTTCCACGGCCTCTTCCTCGGCCTTGATTTCGACCACGACCGCGACCTTGTCCATGATTTCCTTGGCCTCGACCACGACTACAGACTACTACCACACCCACGCTCTTGGCCTTCATCATACATAGTCCCATTCACTTCAGGGAATTGAATGGGGCTGAACCAGTTGGACGAGATTCATGATTTTTCATTAGAATCTCATTATTTTGTTCAGCTACTAGGAGGCAAGCGATCAATTCAGAGTACCTTTTAAAACCTTTTTCTCGATATTGCCGCTGCAGGAGCATATTCGAGGCATGAAATGTGGAGAATGTCTTCTCCAACATATCATATTCAGTGATGGTTTCCCCACATAATTTCAACTGTGAGGTGATTTTATACATCATAGAATTATATTCACTGATGGTTTTAAAATCTTGTAGGCGGATATGAATCCAATCATAGTGTGCTTTTGGGAAAATGACCGTTTTCAAATGGTCATATCTTTCATTCAAATTTTCCCAAAAGACGAGTGGATCATTAACCGTGAGATACTCCATCTTTAAGTCTTCGTGGACGTGGTGTCATAGGAAAATCATGGCCTGAGCCCGATGTTGATTACTTATCCATTCATTATTACTTTGTTGGATAGTATTTTCGAGACTTCTGGCGGCCAGTGGGTTTCAGCATCTATTTTCCAAGACATATAATTTTTCCCAGATATGTCTAGCCTTTCAAATTCGAGCTTAGCGATGTTTGCCATTTGTGAAGAAAAAACTATAAAAATGAAACATATATATTAATAAAATTATGACATGAAAATTTTATTTATATGATAATCAATACATGTTAAAATGTATGTTGAAAGCTATTGTAACTGCTAACATGACATACATGATACAAAGATAAGTAATAAAAATCTGAAAATCGTTTGGAGGGTATTCAGCAACAAAAACCAATGCGGTGCATACAATAACTAGTATGATAATAATCATCAACATTGAAGGGAACATTTTGTAGAAGAAGATATGGTATTGAGAGTTTGTAAGGAGGTAGTAAAAATGTGAGTAATCTATTAAGATGTTGCTGTATATATGGAGAAAAAAAAAGACCGTTTATGACCGTTAACTAGCCGTTTATGACCGTTGGAGGAGAGAGATAAAAATCAGTTAACTAGCCGTTAGAGGAGAGGGGTAAAATGTAAAAATTTTGATTTAATAGAATTGCATTTATATTATGAATAAATATAAATCTTATTAGGAGCAATAAATAAAATAATTCCGCATGAATATTTTTCAGTCAACTTTATACAACTATTATATAGCATACATACATATATATATATATATATATATATATATATATATATATATATATATATATATATATATATATTCACGCCACGCGCTACTCAGCAAGCCTTTCTGTGGGTGTTTAAAAGTCAGTAATAAATATATATATGTATATAAAATTATTCATATATAGAATTGAAATATATGTATATTTATAAATATTCAGTTTATAGCTTGGGGTTATTTCCGCTCAAGCATCAACGAACATATATATTATGCGTTAAATAATAAATTATTATTTCGTCATCTCACCATATATTATCGACGGTGGCTCAGCCAACCTTTTCTTAATAATGGTGATATACGATATATATTGAAGTAAACCAGAGACATAAAATAAAGAATATATCGGTAGGAAATTTTACCGTTTGGGATTGTTTAGAGTAGAACAATCGTGCTGATAACGTGTTATAAAGTAACCACAAACTAAAAACAAAGAGTGTATTAGAGAAAGAGAGAGAGAGAAAGAGTTTTATTCAAGCTGAAGGATTCGCCTGTCGAAACATTTTACAAAGGTCGGTATTTATAACCGAGCTGAAGAAGTAATACAGTTATTGATATTACTGTGCATGCATAGGTTTTGACATTTGGGTAATAGGTGTGGCAAGTGGTTTGTCCACAATTATTGTTTCATAACAAATGTGTAAATGTTAACTTTTTAAATTTTTAGTATGAAAAGATTAATTTGAGATTTTATTGATTGAATAGTTGTTTTGGGATCATTGGGAAATGAATTTCTTAAATAAACTTTTAGTATTTAATAGTAATAATGTTAATGAAGATAATAATATTACTATTATTTGTAATATTATTATTGTTATAAAATAAAAATAATAATAGTAATAATAATAATAGCAATAGTAATAGTAATAATAAAAATAATATTGTCCAATTTTTATCATCATTGCCATAAATGAAAAGAAAAATATTTTTTTTGTCCAAATGAAAGCTTTTAACAACGCAAACACGTTAAACTTTGGACTTTATTGTATTAAAATTTTTATTTTGAGACTTTTAAAATCATTATTCATTTTTTAATAATGTGAAATGCTTCTTTTCTATTTATATTGGTAATAAAAGTTTAAAACTTTTAAAATCATTATTCATTTTCTAATAATTGTTTATGAGCCAAACCCTACTAAATCTAAAAGGAAATTTGGGGTCAATTCAAACTGGACGCTAGTCAATTGGAAAAATGCACCTAGACATAGTTTTTCATCTAAATGCAAGCATTCTGTAGTGTAACCCATCCCTTTGCTCCACCTTCACACTTCAATCGAATCCAATCACATTATTCATCTCTCTATTGGCAAGATATTTGCAAATTCAAATGGACCCCGTCTAGCGGTGTACGGTTTGGGGCAACAACGTGATTGTCTTCTACTGGAAGATTTGTTGGTAAATTGATGCGACCGAGCTTTGAGAACATTTGGGAAATGGAATCGATTGTGGAACAAAATCTAGCTCTAGACAGTGCTCTACTGGTGGGTACCTTCTAAAGTAATTGGAGTGACGGATCCATGGTCGTTCGTCTGTAATGGAGGTGAAGGCGGAGGTGGGGGCTTTAATGGAGGAGGAGGTGGAGATCGAGTGCTTTAATGGAGGAGGATGCCTGTGTGAAGAGAGAGACATAGTCGACGTGGGAGATTGGTGGTTCGACCATAAGCTCGCCTTGGTCAACGACAATGAAGGCAGTTCACTTGAACTAAGGAAGACGAAGATGGCTTCCTGGATCACCATTCAACCTTATATGTTGTTTAGTTTTTTAATTATACTTTGACCCCTTTTCTTTATACAAATGACATATATAATTATTATTTTTCAGTTAGACCATTTTGGATTTCTAATATCACACAAAATTATATTTAGAGGGATAAAATAGATATTTAACATAACTTAATGGTCAAATCTAACGTCCATCCAAAAATTGGGCTCACTTGCGCAGCCTAACTAATGTACAGCTGACAAGAATGAAAATTTTAAACTTCTGGTGGCCTCATTGCAAGTTTTAGAAAAGTTGAGTAGCCAAAATGGGGCTTTTGCTATTATAAATTGATGTTAGTTTTAAAAATCATTAGATTAAAAAACTAACTTTTTATTACCAATAGAAGAGTTGTATCTCACTCCCAACTTTTATTATTAATAAAAGAGTTTTATCCAACATTAGTTAGAAGTAATGTTAGTTATAAAAGTTTTTAAATATAAGATTTTTACATTGACAATAGAAGATGTTATATATACTAATATTAATACCCCTTATCATATTGATTATTAATATGTATTATTATTAGTTAATGGTTATAAAACAAAGAGTTTTTAAAACTTCCACATGGATGTTTTACAATGAATATTTATCAAAAGATAGTGAGGTAACACAACCTAAAGCTTCCTCACCAAGTTTACACACACACACACACACACATACACACACACACACACACACACACACACACACACACACACACACACACACATATATATATATATACTAGTTATTTAGCCCGTGCTCCGCAAAAGTACAATGTGAGATGATGATAAAAGTAAAAGTATTTTATCTAAAAACTTTTAAAACCAACATCATTTTTTAACAAATGTAGGATATCTCTTCTATTAGTAATGATAGTAAAAGTATTTTTTCAAAAATTAAAATCAACATCACTTTCTAATCAATGTGAGATATACATATTCTATTAATAATAATGGTAGAAGTCTTATATATAAAGACTTTAAAAACAAACATTACCCTCTACCAAATGTATGATACATCTATTCTATTGGTAATAATAATATTTTTAAAACCAATATTAATTTATAACCAATGTGTGATACATCTCTTCTATTGATAATAATAGTAGAATACTTTGTAACCAATGTGAGATACATGTATCTATTCTATTTGTAACAAAAATTCTTTAATCTAAAATTTTTTTAAACCAACATTTATTTTTAAATAATGTGAGATACATATATTTTATTCGTAATAAGGGTAAAAGTCTTTACTATAAGACTTTTAAAACTGACATTTTTTTCTAAACAATGTGAGATGCTTCTTTTCTATTTCTATTGGTAATAAAAGTTTAAGACTTTTATCTAAAGAATTTTAAAACAAACATCTTTTTCTAACCATGTGATGTACATATTTTCTATTGGTAATAATATTATTTTTAAAACAAACATTAATTTCTAACAAATGTGAAATACATTATTCTATAGTAATAATAACAGTCTTTTATATAAAAACTTTTGAAATCAACATCTCTTTCTAAACAATGTGGGATACATCTTTTCTATTGGTTATAACATACAAATAATAATAGTATTAGTATTTTATCTAAATAGTTTTGAAACCAACATCTCTTTCTAACCAATGTGTGATACATCTCTTGTATTGATAATAACATAAAAATTGTTTTATATGTGAATTTTATAACCAATATATGTTTCTAAATAATGTAGAGCTCTTTGTAACTGATGTGCATATTTTGGATCCGCCTCAATAGCGTTTGAGTCTCGTTTAATGGACTACTGTATTTTGCATGATGTCCGAAGGATTGGGTTGGGCCCATGCGCAATGAGTTAAATCCATTCCATAAGGTGTAAATAACCCCCTCTAGTTCATAGAGTGAGGGCTCTTTCTTCTTCTGATTGAGAATCACACACACACTTGGGGGCTACGCGCTCTCTCTTTCATACGTGTACTGATAAACACGCCGGAGGGTTTTAGGTGGGGGCCCTCCCCGCCGACTCACGGTGTTTATTTTACAGATAATATAGTCAAATATCCACCACCGACGACAATATGACCGCTCAATGGAAACTCCGACGACCCACGTCCACCGCTACCTTCGGCACCCCCGTAATGATGCTTTTTTGGATACATCAGTTGGTTTCGTTGCTGGGAACCGAAATAATGGAAAAAATTGAGTGGCTAAAGGGGAACGAAAATCGAGACAAAGCTTAAGGAAGGAATTATGACAAAACGGAGAGGATCATTTGAGGAGAGTCGTTGACATCGCGGAAAGATTTCTCTCACTTTTGAAGAGCATGGAGCAGTAAACCAAAACCGACATCACAGATGGTTTCGTCTCACTGGAGCGATGCCGACGATACCACAACTACCATCGTTCGACCTCACACACGTCGCCATGAGGGGTTATGGTGGGCGAAAGAACATCTCAACATCTTTCACCCTGTACAAACCTAGATCATAATATTGCAGCGGAGCATGGATGAATTTGAAGTTTCAACAACAAATTAGGAGCTGAAAGGGAGAGCAGACAAAATTTCAATTTCGCGGTCTTCTTTCCTGAAAATTAGTAGAAGATGGCGACGGTGTCTTCTGATCTGCCTTCTCCTCCACTCATTGTGTAGTTTGTGGAGCCTCACTTATAACTGAAAATTGTTAGCAATGTGAGAATTGTCGTCGAAGGAACCAATGGTACTCACATGCGCTACCAACGACAGTGGTAGTAGTTGGCCCCTCACGCGCTAGTCACGCACCGGAGACACGCCCCATGTAATCCCTCCATCATGCGTTGGTTACGACGTATTAAGGGGCCTATCAGTTTTGGTGAGTAACCGGCCTGGTTCGCAGAAGGAGTGGGATGGTCTGTTCATCCTCTTCGGGGTTGGTTCATATTGGTTCCCACTTCCCACCATTCACAGGTGTTCTCTTTCCTTTTTCTCTCAGTTTTCTATGAATTTTGCTCACATTACTCTGCTTGTCGAGTAGCTATTATACACCTAACTAATTAAAGTTACGTTAAAATGAAAAACCGTTTGATTGCTCAAGACTACTGCAACTTGTACGGGTTTAAAACAAAAAGAGAATGTGCTTAAGTCACCAATTATTGATTATTATAATTATGGGGCCATGATTATGATTTATATTTAATTGTGGGTTAATTACTCATGACGTTTATTATTTAGCATAAAATAAATTAAATGTGATTAAGTCACCAATTATGACATGCAATATATATGATATTATGAGGAGCATTCATGTCATATATAAATTGCATTAAATACGTCCAATGTACCTTGAATTATTGACTTAATTGACATTGTGCACGGGATAACATGATTTATTTGCTCATGAATCAAAATAATGATATTACGTCTTTTTTTTGTCGTGTTGTGTAGAAACGTGATTACTTTCTTGCTCGCATAAAGTTAAATGCACAAAACAAACCCCAATTTTATTAAATGGAGAAATATGCTTGATTTGCAAATGATGCACATAAGGCTTCAGGTATGAAGTCCATGTCAACAAATCCTAGACTTTCCCCAACAGCTCTACCGTATTCGAGCACACTACGAGCCTTAATAAGCAGTAACTACTCAGAGATCTGAGCGACCAGAATGAGCATACTATATCTCGGCCTCTGCCCGAGAGCCAACTGATTAGCGATACTTCTCAACTTCAAGATAAACTCTCGCATTCGAGAAGTGGGGGCTACACCGAGGAAGATCAAGCATGATACGCTCCTTCCCGGGAGCTACTCTGCATTTTGTGCCCGAACACGCTATTATTGTGCCTCGAGCCACACTATCAGATTTTGCTCTATGTACGCATGCGCTCTCTGCTTGCCGCTCAACTATCTCGATTATTCTTTTTTTCACGAGTAAGAAGTATCTCTGCTCGTGAAAAATGGTCGGTGTTCGAGCCTATTATCTCGATTATTCTATTTTTCATGAGTATGAGGTATCTTTGCTCGTGAAAAAGGGTTGGTGTTCGAGCCTGTTATCTCGATTATTCTCTTTTTCACGAGTAAGAGGTATCTTAGCTCGTGAAAAAAGGGTTGATGTTCGAGCCTGTTATCTCGATTATTCTCTTTTCACGAGTATGAGGTATCTCTGCTCGTGAAAAAGGGTTGGTGTTCGAGCATGTTATCTCGATTATTCTCTTTTTCATAAGTAAGAGGTATCTCTGCTCGTGAAAAAGGGTTGGTGTTCGAGCCTGTTATCTCGATTATTCTATTTTTCACGAGTAAGAGGTATCTCTGCTCATGAAAAAGGGTTGGTATTCGAGCCTGTTATCTTGATTATTCTTTTTTTCAGGAGTAAGAGGTATCTCTGCTCGTGAAAAAGAGTTGGTGTTCGAGTTTACTCGCGGTTGAGTTGTACAGCGCACCTACCTGCGCTGTTGCTCGCTAGCTTTTCAAAGGTAGTTATGCTCACATAGTCGAGTATTAGGACTTGACCTTGGCCCAAGTGGCGCTCTACTCGCTATATAAAAACTTATACAATCAAGTTATAAAGCATACTGGTTAATTAAAATATATAATGACGGTCCAAAATGACTAAAGTCGTGACTCATTTCGGCATTTTCTGTTATCTTGTTTGCCAATGTGAAAGTGATTAAGCCACAGCTGTCCCGAGAAATTAAAGGGAATCATGAGCGAATAGTACTCCTTACCTCCGAGATGAATCTCGAAGAATAATGAGTAGGGGGCTACTGATGTGCATATTTTGGATTTGCCTCAATAGCGTTTGGGTCTCGTTTAATGGCCCATTGTATTTTGCATGATGTCCGAAGGATTGGGCTGGGCCCATGCGCAACAAGTTAAATCCATTCCCTAAGGTATAAATAGCCCCATCTAGTTCATAGAGTGGGGGCTCTCTCTCTTCTTCTGATTGAGAATCACACACGCACTTGGGGGCTACGTGCCCTCTCTTTCATACGTGTACTGATAAACACACTGGAGGGTTTTAGGCGCGGGCCTTCCCCGCCGACTCACGGTGTTTATTATACAGATAATATAGCCAGATATCCACCACCACGACAATATGGCCGCTTAATGGAAACTCCGACGACCCACGTCTATCGCTACCTTTGGCACCCTCGGTATGATGCTTTTTTGGATACATCAGTAACCAATGCGATGTACATTATCTAAAAACATTTTAAACCAATATTACTTTCCTAACCAATGTGAAATACTTATTTTTTCTATTGATATTAAGTCTTTTATAAAAAAGACTTTTAATACATACATCACTTTCTAATCAATGTGTAATACATCTCATCATTTGGTAATAGTAGTACAAAATTTTTTTATTTAAAAAATATCTAAAACCAACATCTCTTTCTATATAATGGGATACATCTATTCTCTTCTCTTTTATTAATGATAAAAGTAGAAGTCTTTTTATTTAAAGACTTTTAAAATCAACATCACTTTTTAACCAATGTAAGATTTATCTCTTTTATTGGTAATAATAGTAATTTAAAACCAACATCAATTTATAACAAATGTGTGATATATATCTTCTATTGCTAATAATAGTAAGTCTTTTATATAATCTAAAATAATTAAAAATCAACATCATTTTTTAACCAATGTGAGATATACATCTTCTATTGGTAATAATGGTAAAAGTCATTTATCAAAAAACTTTGAAAACCAACATCACTTTCTAACCAATGTATGATACATCTTTTCAATTAGTAATTAATAATAGTATTTTTAATACAAACATCAATTTCTAACCAATGTGGGATACATCTCTTCTATTGGTAATAATAGTATAATATTTTGTAACTAATGTGAGATACATCTCTTGTAAAAGTGAAAGTCTTTAGTCTAAAAACTTTAAAATCTAACATTTTCTTTTTAAACATTGTGTTATACATCTCTTTTGTTGGTAATAATATAAAATAATTTAAACTTAATATTATTTTCTAACCAATGTGAAATATGCATCTTCTATTGGTATTAATGGTAGAACTCTTTTATCAAATCAAATGACTTTGAAAATCAACATCACTTTTCAACCAATATATGATATATTTCTTCTATTGGTACTTAATAATAATATTTTTAAAACCAACATCAATTTCTAACCAATGTGAGATACATCTCTTCTATTGTTGAAAAATTAGTATTTTTAGTGAAAGAAATTGTGCAACTTGAGGCATGAATTTCTTTACGTGTCATTTATTTGTTGGCGAAGGTAATTGCGCAAATGTGTTCTACTTGGTGAGGGCATCAAAATGATATATTTATTTGTCCAAATCGAGTTTTGGATAATAAGATATTAAGACTTAAAGTATAATACTTGTTAAAAAATTAGTATTTTTAGTGAGAGAAATTGTACAACTTGAGGCACGAATTTTTTTATGTGTCATTTGTTTGTTATCGAATGTAATTGCGCAAATGCGTTCTACTCGGTGAGAGTATCGAAATGATGTATTTATTTGTCCAAATCGAGTTTTGGATGAATAAGATATCAAGACTTAAAGTATAATACTTATTAAAAAATTAGTGTTTTTAGTGGAAAAAAAATTGTGCAACTTGAGGCACAAATTTCTTTATGTGTCATTTGTTTGTTGGCAAAAAGTAATTGTGCAAATGTGTTCTACTCAGCAAGAACATCGAAATGATATATTTATTTGTCCAAATCAAGTTTTGGATGAATAAGATATCAAGACTTAAAGTATGATGTTAAAAGTAAGTTATTAGAATTAATATCTTATCTTGAAGAGTTTTATCCCATATTGGTTAAAAGTAATGATAGTTGTAAAAGTTTTTAAATATAAGTCTTCTACTATTGACAATAGAAAAAGTTATATATACTAATACTAATACTTCTTATCATATTGATTATTATTAGCTAATCTCTAGAAAACTAAAAGTTTTTAAAGCCTCTACATGGATGTTTTACAATGAAGATTTATCCAAAGGATGATGAGGTAACACAACCATAGTGTTCCTCACCAACTTTAAATATATATATATATATATATATATATATATATATTTCAAATTTAATACTCACTACTTGTAAAAAAAAAACCATCTTTTCTTTTTGTATCTTTCCAAAAACACTTTTTAGTACTTTTTTCTTTTTGGGTGTTATTTTACTGGTTTACTCTTACTTTGTTTCCTAGCTTTATCTGTTTCATTCATTCCTAAATAATTGTCACTTTATTTATTTTACCATTTTAGCCTTAAGTTGTTTCCAAGCTTTTTCAAATAAATTTTGGCGTGTATTTTTTTTTTTTTATGTTTTACAAAACCATATGATGTACACCAAAAATATATCCCTCAAAATGGTACCCTAAGAGCTATGGGCTTAGCCCATACGTGAAAAATCAACACAACTCCTCCAAGTATAAATAAAGAAATATTGTGGGTGAGTTTAGTTTTAAATATTTTCAACCACCTTACACTCCAATGGTTTTTTTAAACACGAAAAAATGCACCTTTTGATGCATTGTGATGCACCATTTGATAACTGGAGATTGATATCAGACGATGCGCGCATTTGCACATCGCGTTGCATGCTTTTGTACATTGAGATATATAGCGTGCATTTTTTTGGTTTTACAAAAATATTAAAGTGTAAAGCAGTTGAAAACTTTTTAAAGTGGAATGACTCGATTTTTTTCCAATAAATAGCCCCATTAGCCCATAAGTAGGAGACTATCTCTTCATTATCTACCTTCTCTCTCTACATAGCACACACATTGGACTCTTTCTCTCAAATACTCCCTCCGTTTCGGGTAAAGAGTCAACTATTTTATTTTGAGATATTTCACTTAAAGAGTCCACTTTAAAAAATAAAGGCATAAAAGTATCATTTTATTACTAATGATCTGCTAAAAGTGGTATTTTTTTTAAAAGTTTGACTTTCAAACGGAGACTCTTTACCTGAAACGGAGGGAGTACCTGATACTAATACACATACCGGAGGGTTTTGGGGGGGAAACACCACCTCCATCGACTCATGGTTCTTTTATTTTGTAGATTCACATCCAGACCTGATTAGACGATAATTCCACCGGTCATCCATGTATGACACAACTTTCAGCACCCTTGGTATGATTTTTTTAGCATCATCACAATAAAACATGTAATTCATATATATATATATATATATATATATATATATATATATATATATAATATTTTCATTTAAAAAATAATCAATTTGACTTCTAAAATTCAAAACAAGATATATATTTAGGAACATGTTAATTACTTTTTTGATCATCATATGTATTAGGGCTAACCGATTTAATCAATGAAGTTCCATTATCCAAAATGTGGCCTACGAACTCATGATTTGGGTAAAATGTGACCAATGTCATTAATTAAGCGTCCAAATTGGTAATAGAGATGCTGATGTGGACTTTGGGTACGTCAGTAGCTTTGTTATCAATTTGGATATCCAGTTAACAACATTGGTCATATTTGATCCAAATCATGAGTACGTTGGTCACATTTTGGATATTAAAAGTCTGTTAGTCAAATCGGTTATCCCCAAAGTGTACGATGATCAAAACAATAGTTAACCCACTTAGGAACAAAGATAGTATAATAGAATCAATTTATTTTTTTTTAAACAAGAGACTGGGGATTTGGTTTTGGTTTAATATTAAAGTTTTTATTTTATTATATAATACGACTCAATGTTTTGTTGAAACAATGTTATATTAGCTATTGAAAGAGGATGAATAACCATTAAAATAGGTTTGTCTATGGATCATATTTGAATTGGATATACCAAATTTAAATCCAATTTGTTAAGAATTTATCATATTTATTTCGGATCAGATTTTCTCTCGAATATTTTAAAGCTCGATCCATATCCAAAATTTTTATATTCGGATCATTTCATTTTTTTTTACCCTCATTAAAGTACTAAATTATTTTTAGTCAATCAAACGTCAAATAAACATGAAAATTTCGTTCCGAGTTTGCATAAAATGACAATGTTAATAACATATTATAATGCGCAGAAGAATTTATATTTAGTAAAAATGATAATGATTAATGATTAATAGCTCAACATAAGTAACTTTTATATGTATAGTATTATTATAATTTTTAAATCTGATGAGATTGTTAACAGACCGGAACATCCAAATCTCATTTGTTACGCTATTGAATTATCAGATTCGGTTCACAATAAGGTAATTTGATTGAAAACTTCAATCCATATTCTAAAAATAATATCCGACTTAGATCGAATTATGATCAAAATTTGATCCATTGATAGACTTACATTAAAGGGAGCATATATTGATTTTTTTAACAAATTCTTCTTTATTCCATCCATCCTCAAAAACATGAGTCACTTTTTTTTTTGTCACATGTTTACAAAAAGATAATATAATATATTTTTGAAGATCCAATCATGTAAAATTACATTATTAAAAAGTTTAACTAGTCAAAATGACTTTTTTTTTAAAGATGACTTGTTATGCAAATAAATATAAATACTCTTTTTGTCCTTAGACAAGTGTCTATTTTTAGCTTTTTACTAAAATTAAGAAAGTTAACTTTTGGGTTATTTTATACAACATTAGAAGTTCACATGATAAATGTCAAATGTGAAATAAATAAAGTACAGGGTTAATAATCTTTTACAATGGACACTCACTTCAGGGTGTGAGTAAAAAAGTGAGAAGGTATTATTTCCTTATTAAATAGTCAATCTAAAAGAATAATGGGGAAATTTTAAATGGGTACAATTTTGAAAACATATTTTCATCTAGAATCATTAATTTTTTGCACATTTCATTAAACTACAAATTGCTTGCCAAATGACAAAAATGTCATTAATGAAAACTCTGATGCCAAGCCTTGGCATCAGGATGATTAATTCCAGGCATCAGGATAATTAATTCCAGGCATCAGGACTCTGATGCCAAAAATATTGCTGATGTCAAAAATGCTCATGTCAAATCTTGGCATCAGGTGAAATGCTGATGCCTGTCAAACATAATCTTGGCATCAGGTAAAATGCTGATGCTTACAATTGTTGCTGATGCCAAATCTTGGCATCAGGTGATGGACCAATTACTCTGCCCACTCTCTGTATCTCTCATCCTTCTGCACCTCAAAATGACCTTGGATTTTCTCACAGTACAAAGATGCACCTAAAAAATGACGATAAATTACCAAAAACAAGAATTTTACTACACTAATACACATGTACTCCTCTACAATACGAGCTTCAACATACAAAATAACCGTAATCAAACAAAAAAAAGAAAGGCTCTACCAGCACCAAGAATGCCTTCTTCAGTCTAAATTGTTGAATGTGCCACAAGAGATCAAAACTTTGATCGGTCCCTGAAAAAAATTGCACCAGTCCCTGAATTATGATCAACAGCATACTCCGCTCGTACAAGACCTAGCTTGACCCCAAAACCATAGGAGGAACCCTGACCCACTCGCACTAAACGTATACACCCAGCCGAAGCCGAACGCTTGCTCGAAATCACCGAGAAGCTTCTCCAAGGCAGAGATCTCAACGGCTGTCGCGATTTCGCCGTCTTGGCTTAAGAAACCGAGCCCCTTCTCGACGGCTCCGATCAGATCTTAGCAGTTGTCGACGTCCTCATCGCCACCGAGAAACGGATCAACAATTAACTCGATTAAGAGCGTGGAAGCCGTTGCCTTCTTCTGCGGCCGAGATGAGCACTCTATTACTAGCTTTGAGCCACCGGTCCCATTCCCAACGCCCAATTTCGGCGGTGCCTTCGAAACACCAGTAATGAGTGGAGAAGGGGATGAACCGAGGAGGAAGAATACAGTGGAGAAGGGAAGAAACATATGGTTAAGAAGTCTGTAGATGAGGAAAGGATTGAGAAATCAGATATTGGCGATGGAGAGAAGTCTGTAGAAGAGGAAAGGATTGAGAAATCGGATATTGGTGACGCCGAGGAGTTCGTCAGTTCTTTGGACCTTTCAATTGGGATTACGTATTATCCATTTGATGCGCAGACAAGTACACAAAGGGCAAACAAGTACTTTCGCCCAAAAATTGTACCTAAAAGAAATGTGTAAAAAATAGGTGGATTCATTTGAAAACATATTTTTAAAAATGTACCGGCTTGTAATTTTTCCAAGAATAATACAATACCAAATTACTATGTGATATATATTTATGACAAAAACTTGAGTAAGACGATTTTACATATTTTTTTAAAAGACGAATTATTTTTATCCGACTCACCGTGTGTTGGCAGGTTAACTTTGAGAGAGTGGAACTCTGTCTTACGAATTAAAATCCGTAAAACGATTTTACACAAGACCTACCATACATTTATTACGTGTAAGCCTTTAAGGTAATAAAATCTCAATCATTGATAGAATATGAAGAGTATTATTAATAACAAATTTTCATATTTCATAAGGATAAGTACATTTTTACAAATATTTGGTCAAAATTTAATCAAGTTGACTAAACAAATTGAAACTACGATATTCAAAAAAATTATCTCGTCAAATATAACTATTTTTAGGGACAGAAGGGGTATGTGAAGAATATATGTATTATTGAGTCAATAATAGGCCTTCACATTGCTTATTTATCCTGTTTATTTACCCCCCTCCCCCTCCCAAAAAATAGCTTTATTTAAATTTTGTATGGTCAACTTATTAGATTTTGACCAAAGATTTATAAGAATTAACTTATTCTTACAACATTTAGAAATCATCATTGATAGTGTTCTTTAATATTTATCAATGATTGGAATTCTATTACATTAGATATATTATTTTAATACTATGTAATGATTTAATAATGTTTTAATGCTTAAATCGTAATTTGGTTATCCTACTTTCACGAATTATTCGTTAAGCTCACTCTACTTTTTTTTCTTCTTATTTTAGTTACTATATTTGGTATTTTGTGATGATTAGGTCACCTAGAGTCATTTTCGTTAGTTATTAGATGAGAATGCTCAAAAAGATAAAAATGCCCCTATATATTTGGTTTGTAAAGTCAATAAGGTCACTATATTTGGTCTGTAAAGTCAATAATGTCACTATAAATTATCAAACTAAGTAAAACAAATTATTAAGCTCACATATTTGTCAAATGAATACTAAGTTATTAATAAAGTTAATTTGACTAAATTATATCTATTTTTGTTTATTTCAATTCCTTATTGGACTTATTATAAATTTTCTTTCTTTTTTCAAAACATATACAAAATAAAGAAATAGTAAAGAAAAACATTATTACTAAAATGAAGGTAAAACCCACTTTATGTAAAATAAAATTGTGTTATGAAGGTTTAAAAAGTTAAAAACTGAAAATAAATAGTTATAATATTTCTCTAAAAGTTATAAAAACTAAACTATGAATTATCAAACTATAGAAAACAAATTACCAAACCCATATAATTGTAAAATAAATATAATTTATTAATACAATTAATTTGTCTAAATCTTTATAGTTTATTTGCTTATTTCAATTGCTTATTTGACTTGTTATAAGTTTTCTTTTTTCAGAATATATAAAAAAATAAAAAACTAATAAAAAACATTATTAATAAAATGAAGGCAAATAAAAAATTACCCAGGTAAGTAATTAGTAAGTGTTTTTCAAACAAAAAAAATGTTAAAGATGAGTCAATAACCTATTTTAACAAGGAAAAACAAAACTCCATAAGAAGCCCCTTCCCTACTTTAAGCCCTTAGACACTAGATCGGGTTCTCCCTCTCTTCTCTAGGTCGCATCGGTGGTGTTTCCCATCATCTCCATCTCCTTCACATCTGGCCATTCCAAGAAATCTTTAAGCCCTAGCACCACTCGTCCTCTCTCTCTTAATACTTCCTCCGTTCGTCTTCACTGGTCAATGCAACACTAGATTTGGCTAAAAGAGACTTCGCCTCAAGTCGATTCAACTCTCTCTCTCTCTCTCTCTCCATCACAACCCCTAGGGCTCGCCCGACTCCCAACCTCCGTCTCTTCCATCTCCGTTTGAAGCAACTCCAAGCCTAGGGCTTGAAATCGTAATCTCTCTATCCCAATCACAATACAAGTTGCTTCAATTGTTGTATATTTTTCGGTGTTGATGGGGAAATTGGAGGATTGGTATTGGATTGATTTTTTGAATTTTTCGGTCCAGTGAGTGTTACCTTTATGTTTTTGAAGGCTAATCTCTTAGAGAATTGAATCATTGGTTAATGTGAGTAGCAAGTGAAATCAATAAGGGTATTTTCGGGGGTTTTAAAAAAATCTTAAACTTTTCATCCAAAAAACTAGATTGAGTGATAAACATGGGAGTTAAGGCCAAGTACAGTGACTAAATTGAGAAAAAAATTAGTAGAGTGAGCTTAATGAATAATTTGTGAAAGTAGAGTGATCAAATTACGATTTAAGCCTTGTTTTAACTTAAATTTTTATAAGGAAATGAAACTATTTTTTAGAACAAGGGTTATTTAGGGAAGAGTGAGATGGTACTGCTTAAATACCAATTAAAAGGTCTATCAACCCTTTTTGAGTAAATAAGGAGATTGTTGTTTACTAGACAATTATCAGTGTTTTTGTAAAATATCAAAAGGTTTATCAGTGTTTTTTGTAAAATATCAAAACTTGTGCACAACAAAATTGAGAGTTTGATCAATAATAATCTTTTTAATGTAAAAAAAGTTATGATTTTATTTTACATCAAACTCAATGAAAGTAAATTATGTAAGAGAGAAATAGATGTCTGAATGATAAACATAAATGCAATTAAACAGTTTTAAAGAAGTTATAGAGAACTTAACAGATAAAATAATTTGACGCAAGTATTTTAAGGTGGTTCCAAGAAACTCTTTTCCTATGATCACCCCTCACAATCCTTTGGTTAATCCAATATATATATATATATATATATATATATATATATATATATATATATATATATATATATATATATATATATATATATATATATATATATATATATCAACAAATACTGAAACTATTATAGGAAATCTGTATTTTGCTCTTCATGTTAGCTCTCCAACTAGGATGAGTAAGATAATACTCAGGGTGGGTTGATTGTGCTTTCTTTGAAGTGACTCTTAGCTGTCGTTTGGTAGTCAGGATTAAGGTCAGATATGATTAATAAGTCGAGTTTCCTGATGTTTGGTACGTAATAGGTGGTCGGGACTAATAGCACGAGTTATCCGGATAAAGTCATTATCCCCTCACTATTATTACCAAGGGAGATGGTGGTATTATTAACGCCCTCACTAAAAAAATTGGGATTAATATTTGTAATCTCAAAACTACCCCTGATATACAAGTGAAGATTAATAGCGAGTGCACTAATATATAATACTGTGATTAATAATACTGCTTATCCTTGTCCGACTACCAAACAAATCCTTAAAGTTAAATGAAAGCTTTGTTGAAGTTTGATGTATATTCTTACTTTTGATGAGATAGCTATTTTAGCTTTCTTCGTCAATTGTTTGCTAGACTTTCTTCAATAATCTTCACAGTATGTTTTGTGTCTATATATATTTGGAGTTCTTTGAGTATTTTCAAGTTAATTTCTCATTGTGTTAATCTTCATCTAGTTGCTTATCCTTTTATATGTTTGGGAAACAACTAGTTAATACAACTTGAATTGATACTTGATGGGGCAACTTGTTTGTGTCATATGTGAGTCCGCTTAGATTGCCAATTTGTTGTTTTTGTCTCCGTCATTAATAAGCCTCAAAGCGACATCGTTTCTTATGATGATTGAGTTTTAAAAACTATTATTTTCATTGCAATTGTAAAGGAGTTAGGATCCTCTATTCCAAAAGTGTATTTCATCTTCTATTCCAATGTCAGATCCACCGTTAACTTGTCAATCAGTAATTGATTTTGTTTACTTAATTAATTTTGTTAATACACTTTAACGGTGGATTTGGACATGGAATAAAAAAAGAAATAGAGATCAGACTCTTTTGTCTCATATCTCTCTCCCTCTCTCTCTCTCTCTCTCTCTATATATATATATATATATATATACCTCTCATTAGAGCTGTCAAACGGGCCGGTCCGGCCCAAATCTATCGGGCCTCGCTTAGCGGTGGGCCGGGCTGGGCCGGTCTGAAATAGTGTCGGGCCTCCTAGAACTCAAGCCCAGCCCATACACATTTCGGGCCTATGGGCCAAAAAAATAACTATTTTTTTATTTTAAAAAAACTCACAAATTAGCTAATAAATGTTATATAACACATCAAAAGTTCAAACACATACATACTTACTAGTCTAACTAACACAATTACAAAGCAAAAGTGCAACCAAAGCAAATATAAATAAAGATAGTAACTTCAACAATTGAACGAAACAGAAACTAGAAAACAATAATGTTATAGACCAAATAAAAAATACATGTGCTACTTGAAAGGATATTTTTTTCAAAAAATTTGTAACCAAATTGAAGTTAATCATATTGTCCCCAATTTTTTAATATGTGTTTTCTAAGGATAGACAAAGTTTTTCAGGTTCTAGTTTACAAAACCATACTAACTAGCAAATGTTCATTTTTTTATTCGTCCGACACAATCTAGCATTGTAATTTTATTTTATTTATCAAGTCTATACTATTGAGGTATTTTATTAGCTAATATCATATAGAGATACTCAATTAAATAGATCAGTTTCGATAAAATTACTAACCACAATCATACTAAACTAGATTAGATTTTGAAAAATCAACTTCATTTCTTCTTTGTAAGTGTCACTTCCATCAATTTAGAATATGAGTTTCAACAAAAAAAAGAACAATGATTTGGAAATAGATCATATTGTGTCATAAATGTATCTAACCAAAAGAAAAAAAAAGAAAAAAAGTGGTCTAAATGAATGTCTGATAGTTTTTTTCTTTTTAGATTTATGTTTTAGTTTTTAATTTTGTAATTAAGTTTAAGTGTTTAACTTCATGATCACTTTTTAAAAGCCAAACACGCCCACGAGTCAAGGCCGGGCCAAAAAGGCCCCACTTTTTTTTGGGCCTGCTAAATTAAGGCCCAAACCCTTAAAAAAATTAGGTGGACTGGACCGAACCTATAGGCCGGACTCGATTTTGACAACTCTTTCTCTCACACACTCTCTCTCTTTCTCTTTCATATATGTCATCTATTTCTTTCTCACTCTCACCCTCTCTCACATCCCTCATCTCTTTAATTCTTTCTCACTCTCTCTTTTTATCTATCTCCTTTCAGTCACTATCTCTACTTTTCCTCTTTTTTTTTTTTTGCGGCTATCTCTTGACTAATGCTCCTTACTTTAGCTAGCCGCTCACTTTTTGTTTTCTCTCATGCTCTTATTTTTCTTGGTTATCTCACTTCTCCCCCACTTTCTTTTCTCTTTTTTTTTTTAGCGGATTGTACGGGTATCAAAATGAAGCTTCTTCAAGAATTCCAAATCACACGCGCGCGCGCACGCACACACACACACACACACACACACACACATATATATATATATATATATATATATATATATATATATATATATATATAATGAAATATTTAGACTGTAAATAAATAAATAAGAACATATTTAGCAAAAAAACTCAAATATTTTTTTTCTTTATTAAAAAAAAAACATCTGAGTCTAACCCTCCTTTTTTTATTTTAATAAAATTAAAAAAAAACAACATCTCTAGCAGAGTCGCCACCGTGAGAATCCCGTTTCGAGCCTGACCTCGCTACTGAAAAGCAGGCAGTTTCAAAACATTGAAGCGCGTGAAATACGCTCGATCTCATTGTGGACTCAAAATTGTATTAACAGAGTCGTCCCCTCTATTTTACGGATAAACAGAGAAAAACAAAAAATATCAGAAAATATGGGTTCAGATGCTAATTTTACGAGTTAAGAAGGGGTTAATTAGGCCCCCAACTCGTCATTTCGGTCTCAAAATGGGTTTTTAGCTAAAAATGTTCATTTTATATATATATATATATATATATATATATATATATATATATATATATATATATATATATATGCGACAAAGAAAAATAAAGGAAATTTTGTAACGACTACATTTTAAAGTTATAATGAAAACATATGAAATTTTGATTATAATAACAACTTATTTTATAGCTATTTAAAATAAAACCAGTGTAACGACTTATTTATGATATATTTTTATAATGTAATTAAACAGAAATGACAATAATAACTTTGGTACCTACCTATTGAAGCGTGAGTGTGCTCGCTCTATCCTCTTCGGGAGAGAAAGTTTTCTTGTTGTTTGTTGTTTGTTGTTTCTTGAAATTTGGGTAACATTACTGCTTGTATTTGTTCCTTTTTGTGTCTGATTTCGGGCGGCGTAACTGATTGTATTTTGTTGCTTTTTACCTCTGGATTTGGGCGACGTAACTGCTTGTTTTTGTTGAAAATGTTGTTTGTCGTGTCTGAATTTTGGCGGTGTAACTGCTTTATTTTTGTTGCTTTTTGTCTTATGTCGTGCCTAAATTTTGGCGACGTAACGGCAGGGCATGTTGATTGATCGGCTTGCTGGGGCGAGGGCGAAGGCTCAAATGAAGGCTTGCGGGGAAAGGAAGGAAGAATGGCTTGCTATGAATTTTGAGGGAGCTAGAGAGAGTTTAACGGGGCAGAGCAACGACTGGGGAAAATTACCTGTGAAGATTGTCCGTCGTTTGCACTAAGCTGAGGCCTCTATTTATAGGCTGAGAGAATGAAGTCTTAACCCCGAAGGAAGAAAGCTGAGATATTTTGCACTGAGCTGTGAGGGGTTGTACCCTATGCTGGAGAAGTGGGACGTTGTAAGGAAGCGGTGAAGACCAAAAACAAAAATGGGTGTTGCCTATAACAGAAATGGACGCGGACCCAGGATTTGTAGGGGCGACGCCCCGATTTGTTTTACCCTTTAAAATTGTTTCATTTTCCTCCCCTGTTGTTATCGTTTGTCCTTTCCTTTTTGATTCTTCTTTGATGCTTTGCCCCCCCTGAAACTTAACATTTTTTTAGTCCATTTATAATTTATAAATCATAATTTTAGGACATTTATAAATTAGAGATACGAATTTAAGGTGTCTACAGTGTCACGGTAGCTATTGGTTGCTCTCCATCCAGTAGTACCTACAGCCTTTGCGCGACTAAGAACATTTCCCCTATCATGTCACGAGGTTTGAGTAGGAGCTCAGATTTGAAGTTGTTGAGATCGATGGAATCCTGCTCCAAAGCACCTTCTTACTGACGCATCAAAAATGTTCAGGATCTGAGCCATAGTTTCCTTGAACCTCGCCATATATGATAATATGGATTTTCCAGGGATCTTGCTTAATGCTACATATGTCTGTCTCGCTCATGGGGAGGGATCCATCCGAGGTAAACTTTTTCAGAAATACCGTTGTAAAGTCATCCCAATAGGTAATAAAATCACGAGGGAGTTCATTATACCACTGTTAGGCCTGCTTCTTCAGAGTTCCGACAAATACTAGGCACCATATGTCATCGAGTTTTATAGCAAAGATCATTTTTAGCTCAAATCCCGACACGTGGTCCAGAGCAGTAGTCGTCCGTCATAGTCCTCGAAGTTTGGGATTTTTACTTTCGAGGGCAATATCACTTCTCTAATTCTTTTCACAAAAGGCCTCCTCTCTTTGTTCCAGTTGTGATTGGTCCAATGCTTTGTCGGGCATCCATCTTTTCCATCCATGCCCTTATCTCGGCATTTGTCATGGGTTTATCGTTAGATGCCGAGCCTACTATAGAAGAAGGTGTAGTAACTGCTCGAGCTGAGGCATGTGCTCATTTTTTAACTTCTTCATATTGTTCCTCGGCGAACTCCTCGGCCGTAGGTTGTCGGAAGAGGATGATGAGATGCCTTATGGTGACCCTTGTTTGTTGATGTCTGAGGCTATGGTCGAGACTCGCCTTCCTCACTTCGATCCTATTGGGGCTCGGTTTGATGTGGAAATTCCAAGTAAGAATGAACATTCAACCTAGAGCCTTCTGCAACTACTCTCCTGTCGATCCTTGTTCTTACGTAAATTGTGGACTTTGATGCCTGATCTGGCCTGGTTGTTACTCCTATTCTTTGCCAAACAGAGGCTGAGCGAGCAGGGAGTAAGCTCTAAACGTTGATTATTGGTTTCAGCTCGGGTGTTTTCACCATTTTTTGGAGCTCATGTATTCTAGTTTCCGCCTTCTGTATCTTTGTGAGGAGAGCTCATTGGTGAACCCAATAAGTGTATTACTTATCTACTTGTTCTTTAGTCATGAGAGCTTTGAGCTTCTTCGTCGTGGGATGCTCACCTTCATTGGTGGCGCTTGATGAGTCCACATTAGTAAAGTGGCCATCGAGAAAGTTATCCTATTCGAGCATCTTGATTTTCCCGTTAGAGAGCCTCCTGGCCAGTGCGAGTCTCTTTTGAGCTTAGGCAGATAGTTCGGGTACTGAGGTGACAGAGTTCTATATCATTGGGGAGACATGCCCTAAGTCACCTTGTCCCTCGGCATGTCCTTCTAGCTCATTTTCTGGAAGAATCGACGCGGCCGACGTTATGTTTTTGGAGGCTTGTCTTTTTATTTCAACATGCTTGCTTTGCTTAGGACATAGTATGATTGGAGAAACTAGACATTTCCCAGCAACAAAACCAAACTGATCACGCCAAAACTATGGTGACCGTTTCGTATTGTCCAAGTGTGCAAGAAAACCTAGTGAGTTGGAGTGCAGAGCTGGAAGTAAAAGACCTTTGACCTGCTAGGATGAACAACGTCGTTAAAAGGAGTCGGGGGTTGCCCGACTTAAACCCTATGGCATGGAAGTGAGATTTCATGTGGATATTATGAAGAAGAAAACAACGTTGTTTCCATAACCTAGTATGCAGTAAATATGATAAGCGTTCCAGGATATCAAAGTGGCATGAGGAATAAATGATGGAGATGTCTCTTATTTATACATGAAGACAGTGATGATGTCGTGTTTGCTAATTGGGTGACAAAGAAGTCTGCTTTTCTGACATTGTGTTGGGTAGGTAGTCATGCCATGTTGAGTAGACATGCTTGTGTGAGTGATTGGCATGTTGTGTGTGACAGGCTTTTGACACAGGTTGCAGTCTTCTAACTGCTTCGTGGACTTTATGGGTCTTCGACACCCTAGCCGAGTAAGAAGCTGTGAGGACTTGCCGAGTGAGGAGCTGTCGAGGACTTACACCATGGATTCAGAGCATATATATCAAGCGTCCCGCCAAAGGGTACGTACCTCGGCACATGAGGATTTCCTCGTTCTCTTGAAGTCAAAGTTGGGAGTGCCAGCTCATCTTGAAAAGTTGATGCGCCAAGAATGGGCTCAACTACCACATAGTAGACCTAAGACCGAGTCCCTTCAGTTCCTATGTTTTTATCACACTCAAATATCAATATCAACTTAAAGGTTCCTTCTCATCTAGCTAGCTACCCAACTCGGTTCAACAATTTTACAAATACACAAAGGGTCAGGTTTTGCTTACTAAATAAAAGACTATAACTTGTCAAATGAAGCTATTGGTTTGGGTCAATTTACATTTGATGTGGTATAATTGCGTTGAATAAGAGTTATGTTGAGACTTGTTGGATCTGGGCAAATTGTTGATGGAGTGATCTTTGATCTTGGTCAGATGGTACTTAATTATAGAAACTTGAGATAAAAAATATCTCAAGTTATTCTCTAATTTAACTATGATAACTGCTTTACTAGCAATGCTTTTTATACCAAATATATTTCTCTCTCAATCTCTATATCTTTTATGGATTCGATCACTCTTGTATGTATGCTATCTTTTTTTTTTTCCTACTAAGAGGGTATGGGAAGGGATCGAACATGAGACCTCATATTTTGTGAAACCTCATATCTACCACCGGGTATGCTATCTCTCTATAACCATTTGTATCTTTATCTGTGGAATGCTTTCCATTTATATAGGCAGCGTTTGGAAAGTTTCCCGTTGTAATCTAGTCTACATTACATGCATGGTTGTGCTCGGTCCAACTGTCATATAGCTTGTAACCAACTTGTAAATATATTCTTGTAGGGTTTTGATTAACGAAGCTAAAACCTTGTTCAAAAGTTTATGAATATGATAAAAAAATGAAAAATACTTCTTCCATTTCATATAAATAGTCCAAGTTTGAAAGTCAAATTTTTTAATAAAATGACATTTTTATGCATTAATTTTTTAAAATGGACTATTTAAGTGAAACATCTTAAAATAAAATAGTGGACTCTTTACCCAGAAAGAATATGAAGTATATTCTAAACTCTTTAAAGAAACCTTTAAATTTACACCACAAAAGATTAATTTGACTACTATTTTAATTTCTTTTGCTCTTTTGATTTTTCTATTTTGTTTGATAACTAAAGAAAGAATAGTAAGTCTCCTATAAGACGGCCTTACGGATCTTAAACCGTAAGATGGAGTCTCACTTCTCTCATAACTCAATTCATCAACACATAGTGAGTAAGGTAATGGGGATCCGTCTTACAAAAAAAATATCTGTAAAACCATTTACCTAACATATAGATATAACATTTCTTGAGTTTTTTTTTTGCCAATTACGTTATGTCAAGATTTCTTTGACATTGAATTAAGTCATTTTGCTTACAAGCGGTGAAGTATTGAAACAAAAAAAAAAGTAAGATATTCCTTCTGTTTTGGGCAAATAGTCTCCGTTTAAAAATTAAATTTGTTTAAAAAATGACATTGTTATAAGCTCATTAGTAATAATACGACACTTTTATACCTTAATTATTAAAAGTAAACTATTTATGTAAAATATTAAAAACTAGATTATGTGTGCCTATAGGCACGGCGTTAGTACGTGAGCAAATTATTGGAGGCTCATGTTTAACGTATCCTAAATAAAATTCAATAAAAATATTGAGAAATAAGAGTGGGGAGTTGGAGAAAGAGAGGCGGGTAGTTGCACAACCGTCTTCGCACATGTGAAAGTGAGTTTTAATCGTTAAAATGACAAAACGTAATTGGAATTTCAAAAAATAAATCTCAACTAATTTTTTTACATAAAATTGATTAATTAATTAAAATTAGATAGTTTTAGTCAATTATACACTTGTGAGTATAAACTCTATTGTATTATAGATAGAATAATAGACCCTTTACCGGACTGAAAAAATATCAAATTTTGGAAACATGTAACATGGGATTGTCTGGAAATATTTTCTTATTTTGCACTTGAAATTATTTTCCAAGACAAACAATGGATGCTTCATAAATTCCAACTTAAGAAGTCAACTATAAAATATTTTCAAGTAATTAATGTTTCATTATTGAAGTCTTCAATTCTCACCTTCATATATGACATGTACATCTGTATCTCTGAAGAATTTTTTTCTTGTAATTGTCGACCGACATTTATAAGACAGTCTGATCAACCTTAATTTGTACTGATTTATTTAAGTATATGATCATGTGGTGCAAAGTGATTCTAATTTGGGGTTTAGGGTTTCAATTCTTGGAGTTTAGTGTCGTTGATTTTTATTAGGTTAATTGTGATGGTGATAACTGAGACAGTACCATGTGGTGTAATTATAACCGCAAAAGTTCATTATTATTTTTTAAAACTGCTACATTGCACTTTTTGGAGAAAACGATGAAAATATCCTTAATGAAGGAAAGACGCTCACACAAAGTCATTGACTCAATTTGTGCGTCAGTAAAAAAATTTAGGCATCACTCAAAAAATTTGGGGTGTCGGTAAAATTTTTTGGGCGTCATTCAAAATTTTTGAGCATTGCTAAAAAGCCACTATCCAAATTTGGGCTTCGCAATTAAAAAATTAGGCATCGTAATAAAAAATTGGGCATTGTAATGCATTTGTGCTCCACAATGCAAAAAACTACTGTCCAAAAAACCACTTCATCATCAATATGCCTATTCACCCGTTTTCATTTCTTGAATTGAATTATTTACACAATATGCTTTTTCTCTTTCCAACACCTCTCATTCTCTCTCGCCATTTTTCTTTCCTTTCATTCATCACCCCCGCATTCATTTCCAAAACATAAAATAAAATAAGTTTATTGTCACCGACTATCTCATACCAGACAGTAACGACATATCACATACAATTACTAAGATTATATAAATGGTCTATTGACTGAGAACCAAATCCTCCTGAAGGGTATACAAATTCCCAAATGATACATTGTTATGGTAATCACTCACTGACCAAGTGGTGCAAGTTTATCAATTCATTAGGTGTCACATAAACCCCTATGACAGGTTGTTCATGCTTAGTAATCATAATGTTTTTCAAAAAAAATGATAGTACTATATATGTACTACTAACAAAACATAAATCGTATTGTAAATCATTATTTTCAATGCAAGAAGTACATGGATATATTTTACTAACACAAAGTAGTTTTTTTTTTTAAATCGAAGGCATATTTCACGTAAAATCGAGTTAATTACATGAAATTTACGAAAACAAAATCATATCAAATATATACAATAAAAGGTAAACGATGGAGTCAAAGCAACTACTGATACGAGGTTAGACATGACAATTGAAAGAATGTAATTTAAGAAATCAGCGAAAGCCTAACTTTTAAAAAGTATTTTTATAGTTTTGCAAAGAACATAACGAAACGTAATCTCTTACCTTTTAAGGGTTGTGAAAATCTAACTTGTATGCGAAGCAGTGCAGTGACCCATGACCCAAATCTAAAAATACACTAGAAAACTTAAGTAATTACGTACGTCACTAGTAATGAGATTAGTAACTATCTTAGATTTAAAACATTTGATCTTAATTAGTCATACGTTGATTAATACATAACTTAATTACTACTACTCGCTCCTGATGCTGGAGAAAGGAAGGTTAGAACTTAGAAGGAATTGTTCAATTGAAGGATCAAGTACACAACTAGTGAGTGATATCATGACTTGCATCAATATGGTATTTAGCAAATGGATCTTTGATTCTATGGCATGGAAAGGAAAGAGTAACATGAGACATATTTTGGAATAGGTGAAGGTTATCCATTTCATAACAAAGGCTAAAGAAAGGATTGAACAAAAAGAATACAAGGTACATGCTTTGGAAATGATTAAATTGGTTAACTACAAGGGAAGAGATGAACATGGGTGGAATTTCAAAGGAGGCCCCAACTAGAGCCGAAAAAAAAAACCCAGGCCCATGGGCCAACCCAATCTATCCAATTTTTTGATGGGTCGGGCTTCGGATATTGGCGATCCAAAAAAAAACACGGGTCTTTTTGCCCGGAGCAAAAGGCCCATGGATCATCCGAGCTCGGATCAAAAAGCTCGGGCTTTTTCGGGCCGACCCAGCCCAGTATAATTTTAAAAATAAAATTTATTTCTATTATATTGTAGATAATAAAACAATATAAAATTACAATAGAAGATGCTCAAGTCCAATTACCCAATAACAAGGGTCCATCTTCTATCATTTGTCAAACGATAAAGCAAGTGACTCGCACAGTCTACCATTTGGGAATTGAGACTTGAGCACTTACCTTGGGGTTAGGGACTTAGGCTAAGCTATTCGCTAAAGTAGTTGTTTTAGTTTTAAAATCAACTATTTCAATTTTTTACAGTAGCTTGGTAATTTAGTATATAGCTTGGTTAAATAAACTTGGTATATAGTTTTGTAACTTTTGTAACATCATAATCTATTAGTCTGTAACTAAGTATGTTATTAAAAATTAGTACTCCTTACAGATATAGTGTTACATACTCATATTGATATTAAATCAGTAATCATTAATGATTGAAGATGTTTTTAAGTAGTCACATTGATGTATGTGAACTGTTCAATAGTCAACTCTAAATTGGAATTACAATTGGTGTTACAGGATTTGATGCTACTGCATTGATCTTTTCGTTTATAGTTGATTTTATTACTTTATGTTTATTGTGCTACCGGTAGTGATTTTGAATTGTAAATTTTATTCTTTTTATGTTTATGGTTGTCGGTTGATTTTATTTCGAGTCGAGTCGGGCCATAGGCTTTCGACAGGCCAGGTCGAATTAGATTTTTTTTTAAGTCAATCAAATTTCAGGCTGGCCAGCCCGACCAAAAAAAAAGTCCCACCAGATCCGGGCCAGGCCAGCCCATTTGCCAGCTCTAGCCTTCAACAAAGGAGCAGCCGTGTTTCTTTCAAAAAGGCATAAGGAAATAGCTTATGAGATACATGTTATGAATGAAAGTCATGAAGTGAATAGTAGCTATTGGTAGTGGCAGAAGAAATTGTGTGTCAAGCATTGAATGTTTAACAATTGTATGTGTACTGCTCGGCTATAAATACCGAACAGTCTGAAGTTATCAGATACATCGATCCTTCGGCTCTAAATAAAGTTTTTCTCTCTTTTTCTCTAATACACTTTTTGTCATAAGTTTGTGGTTACTTTATAACACGTTATCAACATGATCGTTCTACTATTAACATTTTCATCGGTAAAAATTTATGTCGATATATTTTATTTTATGTTACCGATTTACTTTATAATATATATATATATATATATATATATATATATATATATATATATATATATATATATATATATATATTCGTTGTTAAAGAAAATGTTAATTGGTTGAGCCACTGTCGATAATATATTGTGAGATGACAAAATAATAATTTCTTATTTTACTCATAAAATATATGTTCGCTGATGCTTGTGCGGAAGTAACCCTAAGCTACAAAATGAATATATATTATGTATTGATATGATTTCTATTTATTATATTTGATAATTCATTACTAACCTTCAAACACCAACATGAAAGACTTGCCGAGTAGCGTGTCGTGAATAAATGCGTATGATAAATTATAGATGTATAGTGTGAAAAAATATTAATGTAGATTTATTTTATTTGTGATCAACTTATTGCTCATAATAAGATTTATATTCAGAATTTTTACATTTCTACCCCTCTCATCTAACGGCTAGTCAACTTATTTTTATCTCTTTCCTCCAACGGTTATAAACGATCATTTTTTTCTTCATAAAAGCACCAACATTTCAAATGTTTTACTTACATTTTTATCATCTCCTTACAAACACTCAATACCATATCCATTACTTCAAAATGTTAAGCGTAATGTTGATATTTATTATAATACTAGTTATCACTTGCATCATAGTGATTTTCAGTACTGATCACTCTTCACATGATTTTCAGTTTCTTGTATCTTATCTATGCCATATAGTATCTTATCTATATATATATATATATATATATATATATATATATATATATATATATCATTTTTATAGTCTTTTTCTTCACAATGACAAATATCACTAAACTCGAATTTAAAAGGCTGGACATATCTGGAAAGAACTATATGGCATAGAAAATAGATGCTGAAATCCACCTAGCCGTCAAGAGCCTCGAAAATAATATCCAACGACATAATAATGAATGGATAAGCAATCAAAATCGGGCTCAGGTCATGATTTTCCTTCGACACCACGTCCACGAAGATTTAAAGATGGAGTATCTCACGGTTAATGATCCACTTGCTTTTTGGAAAGTTTGAAAGAAAGATATGACCATTTGAAAATGGTCATTCTCCCAAAAACACACTATGATTGGATTCATATCTGCCTACAAGATTTTAAAACCATCATTAAATATAATTCTATAATGTATAAGATAACCTCACAGTTGAAATTATGTGGGAAAACCATCAATGATTATGATATGTTGGAAAGACATTCACCACATTTCATGCCTCGAATATGCTCCTGCAGCAGCAATATGTTCGATCAAATGATAATGCTGCAGATTGATTCACGAAGACACTTCCCGCTACAACCTTCAGAAAGCATGTTCACAATATCGAGATGCAAAATCTACGAGATTTATAAAGGTGATTTCTCTTGACCCTTGTCAGTTCAAGGAGGAGCATATATGGTTGTACTCTTTTTCCTTTTATCATGGTTTTGTCCCACTGGTTTTTTATGAAAAGGTTTTTAATGAGACAACTCATACACATGATTCAGATTTAAGTTGTGCACTCTTTTCCTCATGCCTGATTTTTTTCCCTAATGGGTTTTTTGGATTAAGGTTTTTAACGAGACACACTTATTTAACTTACAATGATATGTTTGAGGGGGAGTGTTATGAATGAAAGTCATGAAGTGAACAGTAGCATACAATAGTGAACAGTGGCTATTGTCAGTGGTAGAATAAATTATGTGCCAAAGCATTGAATGTTTGGTAATTGTATGTGTGCAGCTCGACTATAAATATTGAGCAGCCTGAAGTTATCAGATACACCGATGCTTCAGCTCTGAATAAAACTTTCTCTCTTTCTTTCTTCTAATACACTTTTTATCCTAAGTTCATGACTACTTAATCTAATTTATAGGGGGAATTTCAAGTGGGTACAATTTTGAAAACATGTTTTTATCTAGGACCATTAATTTTTTGCACATTTCATAAAACTACAAATTGCTTGCCAAATGACAAAAATGCCATTAATGAAGACAAAAGTGATCGAGTGCAGCCACGAGTCCACGACATCTGTTGCGTGAAAAAAAAAACTCAAAAAGAAGAAGCTAATAAATATTGTATCTGTGACTGTGATGACCAAATTACTACATTGTCATTCACATATTTACTTTTGAAATTTGAAATACATAAATTTCAGACTTAGTCTAATTATCTAAATTATTTTTAAAACTTTCTTTTATAGTCAACATATTTAAAAAAAATGCTACTTTACAATTGCAAATTCAAATAAATTAAATTTAACAATGACATTTTACAGAACCAAAATTAATACAAAAACTCTGATGCCAAGCCTTGGCATCAGGATGATTAATTCCAGACATCAGGACTCTGATGCCAAAAATATTGTTGATGCCAAAAATGCTGATGCTTACAATTGTTGCTGATGCCAAAAATGCTGATGCCAAATCTTGGCATCAGGTGAAATGCTGATGCCTACAATTATTGTTGATGCCAAATCTTGACATCAGGTGAAATGCTGATGCCTACAATTGCACCTGATGCCAAAAATATTGCTGATGCCAAAAATGCTGATGTCAAATCTTGGCATCAGGTGAAATGCTGATGCCTACAATTACACCTGCTTGTCAAACATTTCCCTCTCTGTAAAAGCCAAATCTGTAAAAGCCAATAACATGTACAATGTTCTCTTTCTCTCTCTTCTCCATTTGTCTCCCACCACGCGGTCAAGGAGATTTGCGATCTTTTCATCATCTATAGTCTCCACCATTGCAAGATTTGGCACACTAGTTGATGATTTCTTGCACATAATTCCATCCCTCTTTTCCTCTCGTCGCATCACTTCCTATTCATGGGACCCGAGGGTTTTCTCAAGAGGTTCTCAACCAAGCGAGAAATCCTTAAGCCATGTCAGTCAGTCAAAGCCTCCCTCTCGCCAGATTCAGAAGCTTTTTTATTGATTCAGGGTGCAAAATTCCCCCATAGACCTTTTCCCTCTTTCACCGAAGAAGAAAGAAGAATCTTCCAAGGGGGCAGAGACCTCAATTTCCATTTGATTCATTCCAAAACTTGCTTTCTTGCAGCAATATGATAAGTTTCTCGTGTCTTTGGAGATAAGCGGAGAAAAGCTTCTACGATTCGGTCAGAGCACTCGGACAGGCGGCTCATTCGGCGGCTTGCTGGATCCGGTGGAGTATAGAGCGGAAAGCCATTGCAGCGACACCGTCCATGGCGGAGGTGGCCATTAAAGAAAGAAAGCTCCGCCGTCTTCGCGAATGAAATGAGACGGAAGAGGGGGAGGATGGATGAGAGAGAAAATCTCCGAAAGGATTGTTATGGGGCTGATGAAAGCGGACAATCGTCGAATATCTCTATATATGAATTTTGTGTGTGTCTGAGTGTTTTTGTTGTAGCAGCGTTTTTGAAGGAAATAATCTTCATTGGTAGGAAGTAGGAACGACATAAAATACATGCAGTGGACGAGTTTCAAAATTATTCTTCTGCGATACAAATGGGGTAGTAATGTACTTTTACCTCAAAATTGTATCTAAAAGATATGTTCAAAAAATAGCTGAATTGATTTGAAAACATATTTTAAAAAATATACCGACTTATAATTTTTTCTACTTTATAACAGTACTAGCTTTGTATGGGGTTCAATTAAGGAAGCTTTGAACAATAAAATAGCATGGAATTGTACAAAATGGGCTGAGGGCATGCAAAGGGAGAATGACGTGCATGGGTTGATGGAAGTACACAAGGTTGGGCCAATATGGGCTGATCACAAGGCGGCTCACGCACAAGGGGCAGCCTAAAAAACGTGGTTCCTTTTTCTTGAAGGAATCATGTTTCCTTTTTATTGATTTCCTAATTTAAAGTGGAATTTAGTTTCCTTATTGCTTTGTAATATTGTGAATGTGAAAAAAAAAAGGTGCACTTAGTATTTATAACTTTTTTGAAAAAAAAAAAATCTTCAATGCAGCTGACACATCAACTAAATTATTTCACATTGGATAACAATATTTTTCAGAGGTGTGGATAGATAAATCTAGTCAATATTTTTCTTTTTCAATTGGTTGTTCCTTTTTCTTTAATTTTTTAATTTTTATCAAAATTATTTCACATTGTGATAACGATATTGTCAATTTTTCACATTTATATTGGAGAGGTCCATTTAATTTGAATGTGATAAAGAGAGAAAATTTGTCACGTGATGTTAATTATTTAAGAGCACGTAGGATAAATTTCAATCTATTTGTACTTAGATTTTAATTTACAATTTTGGCAAAAGGACCTTTATAAAAATGAAATCATTTAAATATTGAATAGGATTCAAACTTGTGATCTCTACCTTAAATCAAATGATCAAATTCACATTTATTGGAGAAGGTCCAATCAATTGTTAATATTTTGCACTATAAATAATATAAATAAATTGCAATAAGTTTCAATAAATTTAAATAATTATCGTCGAAATCGATAAATCGAGTAAAGAAGATCTGTCTTACAAAAAATATATATATAAAATTATTTTACACAAGTATTTGTCTTTTAGGTTGCATTGGTGATGATCATAACGCCAAAGATTACATGTTTGGTGCAATTAGGGATCACCCGCCGGGGGAATGGTCACATGTCATCCATGTACGCATTTCATGATTTTATGTCTTTTAACAACTATACATGGTGATTGTGGAAGCACAATACTCCCTCCATTCTAGGCTCAACTAAATTATTTTGATATATTTATTTAAAAAGCTCAATTTTAAAATACCTACAATCTCCATAAAATTTTAATTATACCCTCTAAATGCAATATAAGCATCTTACTCTCGAGTATTTTTATAATTATGCTCAGCTCTAAATATAGTAACACATTTCTTAATTATAAGATTTTTCAAAAGTGGACTTTTGGACATGGAGGGAGTATTTTGTTGAGAAAATTAAAGGCATGATTTACTAAAACCGTTAATAATAATTTCCTTCGTTTTAATTTTCTTTTTTTAATTTCTGTATCAAATAAAGTATAGAGTATACAAAATTGAAAAATAAACACAAATATGTGTGTGTTTGTGTGTGTGTGTATATATATATATATATATATATATATATATATATATATATAAAGTTGGTGAGGAAGCATTATGTTGTGTCACCTTATCACTTTTTGATAAATTTTCATTGTAAATCATCAATGTGGAGGTTTTAAATATTCTTTGTTTTCTAGCCATTAACTAATAATAATAATACATATTAATAATCAATATAATAAGGGGTATTAATATTAGTATATATAACCTTTTCTATTGTCAATAATAAAAGTCTTATATTTTCAAAAAAATTATAACTAACATTATTTCTAACTAATATGAGATAAAACTCTTCTATTTATAATAAAAGGTGAGAGTGAGATACAACTCTTCTATTGATAATAAAATGTAAGGTTTTTAAACGTCTTATATAAAAGGCGTATTACCAATAAAAGAGATATATCTAACATTGTTTAAAAAGAAAAGTTTGATTTTAAAATCTTTAGACTAAAGACTTTTACCCTTATTACAAGAGATGTATCTCATATTGGTTACAAAAATATTATACTATTATTATCAATAGAAGATATATGTATCCCACATTGGTTAGAAATTGATGTTTGTTTTAAAAATACTATTATTAATTACCAATATAAGAGATGTATCATACATTGGTTAGAAAGTAATGTTGGTTTTCAAAGTCTTTTGATAAAAGACTTCTACCATTATTACCAATAGAAAATGTATATCTTACATTAGTTAAAAATGATGTTGATTTTAAATTATTTTAGATTATATAAAAAACTTTTACTATTATTAGCAATAAAAAAGATATATCACACATTTGTTATAAATTGATATTGATTTTAAATTACTATTATTACTAATAAAAGATATACATCTTACATTAGTTAAAAAGTGATGTTGATTTTAAAAGTCTTTAGATAAAAATATTTCTACTTTAGAAAAAGATGTTGGTTTTAGATTTTTTTTAGATAAAAAAAACTTCTACTATTATTACCAAACTAGTGATGCACATGTGCGTTGCACGGATTGTACATGCGTATACAATTATATACTAAATTAAAGTTGAATAATATGTAATTAATTTTTTAATATAAACAAAATAAACAAAAAATAATAAACACTAAAATTAAATATAGAAAATCATATAAATTTGAAAAAAAATAATATAAATTTTGGAATACTTTTTATATACAATAATTTTTGTTCAACAAGTACGACTATTGCAACTATAAATATCGCATAGTAACTCTAGACAGAGTTACATACAACTGATGATAACCAAAAACATGTTTTCAAATGAAATCTTATACTCCCTCCGTCCCTAATTTATTGTCCTGGTTGACCCGGCGCACCGTTTAAGAAAAACTATTTGATTGGATTATTAATATTGGTTTAATGTGTAGTTTCTTTTAAAGCCCATGTGTATGTGGTCTATAATTAAAGTAGGGTGAAAAAGTAAGGGTAAAGTGATAAAAATGATATTCTAAAAAGGTAAGTTTCAAAGTAGACAATTATTTTGGGACGGACGAAAAAGGAAAGAAGGACGATAATTTAGGGACGGAGGGAGTATTAGACAATAGACTTACCATGGTTTTATTTATAAACATTGCGTAAGACATAATCAACAAAAAATATTTTATCTGGAATTTGAAAGAAATTTTAGGATCAAATAGTATCAGTGACATTCTTGGAATCAAAAGAGTAACACTAGAATTGCCATTTGAAAGAACTCAACCTTCTAAAACATGGTTTCTTAATCTTATAACAATTAATCATGTGTCATTGCATAACTCAAGTGAATATACTATGTTATGAAACAACATTATTTGAGTTCCAACCTTCAAATTTAACTCACAGTTTGAGATTTCAGAATATGTATTGTTCATTAATGTGATGTAATTAAAAAAAATTGCATCTTAATTTTTATATGACTATTTAATTGAAATCACAAAAAAAAAAATGTATCTCTTTCAACAATATAACTTATATATTACATTTCAATTTTCAATTACATAAATAATTAACAAAAAAAGAAGAGAAAATGTCACTCTAATTTGAACATGGCATAAAGTTCTCGATATTCTTACTTATTTATAGTGGACCATCATAAAATATATATTTTTTGTTTAGTTTATTGAGTTTTATCTTCTTTTCAGTTGTGTAGTGTGCATTCATCTGATATTTACAAAATTTTAAGCATATATCAATTCATTTGCATACTGTCTGCTTCATATATTGAATAAGTTCCATAATGACACCGTGTCATAAGTACAAACACATAATCTAGTGATAATTTAAACTAAGACGGACCCAAACTAAAAAAACAAACAAAGTCAGGCACATGCGTATTTTTTATTTGTTTTTTGTTTTAAATATTATAGAACTGTATTTCAAGATCTATTAAAAACAATCGTAAGTATTTTTATTTACCTATTTTTTATTTATAATAATACTAAGCTATTTAATATTTTTGAATAAATACCATTTTTACGAATAATTTTTATATATTGATTTTGTTTGTAATTAGTTATATGCACATGGACTCTGTCTGACTTATGAATAGCTTGCCTATAAATTTGATTTCTACTTTATATTTGTGTAATATTTAATAGTTATATGACTTTGGTATGTAATTAGTTATATGCCATTTTCGAATTTAATTCTCCAAATAAAAAATGTAAACTCAATTAGAATAGTTTCTGTCAACATCATTAAATGACACTTCTCAAATTCAATTTCAAATTTTTTTTTGACATAAACAGAACTTAAGTGATTCCATTTTTGAAAAGTGAGTTATGGCGCGAAATTTCTAAAAATTATGCAATTATATTTTTATATATACTACAACACAACCGTGTAATGAACAATTCAATATTGATATAAATAAAACAATATAAACTTTTAATGATAACCATATAACCGAATAATTATATGAAAAATTATGAGCTCAATATGCATATAAAACAAATTATAGAAAATTATGTTAATAAAAATAATGTTTTTAACATATCTTTAAATTGATATCGAAGTGACATCTCCTTGACCAAAATAGTTTACTTTGTACAATAAAAATTGAAGTTAATCATAGAAAATTATAATCAAAGCACTCGTGCGATACATGAAACCTATATTCATATCAATACAATATTTAAAACTTTAGTGCTAATAAAATACACAAATTATCGCAACATAAATATTATGAGTTCGATGTGTGGAAATTAAATATCATAATTTTGTAACATTAAAATTAAGATTATTTTGTTTAGCTCTTATGTAGAGTTCAATTAAAAATCTAAACGTATAAGCAAATTAATAGAAATAAAAAAATTAATGAAAGTAAAGAGTCTTTAGGTTTAAAAATGTTTTATCTTTGGAGAAAAAAATCAATTTATAGAATAAAAATATTAAAAATTTCAATTCAATTTCAATTCTAATATTTTTTCTGGATATAAACAATAAAATTTACATTGAAGCCCACAATTCCAATTCTAAACAATGGAATTGAGGTTCACTTTCTCTCATTCTCTACTCTGGAGTCTCAACAAAATTTAAATTCACTGATGTGTTTCTCATATTAAAAAATGATATTAAAATATATACAAATAAATATATATAAATAAAAGTTACATTAATGTTAAAAAAAATTTTGATAGCACATATAATATCAGACAAAAAAAGTACTAACATGTTTTGTTATAAAACCTTAAAAACTACATTTTTCAAAATTGGTAATTTTTACAAAATAATTCAAGTATTATGGTTCAATTTAAAAATCAGACATAAAAAAAATAATTAAAATAGTATATAACCAAGGAAAATAAAATGTAGGAGATGGGTCAAGGAAAATGAACAAAAAATTCAAATGATCGATGGATAGATATCGAAAAAATTGGTTTAAGCCGTGCTATTGATAACTTTTGGACCACGACCCGGTAAACACTAATAAAATCACGTTGTTTTAGTTGATGTATATAAACGAAAAGAAAATACTTTTACCATAGTTTCACCACACATTGTAATTTTTTTTACACTTTTTTTACAACGATGACCAACTTCAAGGTTATCACCTAAACAAAGTCCGGCAACGGAAGCTATGACCACCGACTTACCGGTATGTTCATATTTCCAAAAATATTTCAAAAACTCTGTTTAACTTCAAAACTCATTTATTAATTTTAATTCGTGATTTAGTTTAACTAACAAACAAATTCAATCTGAATGTTGATTAATTTCATCATCAGTACTTTTTTTATATCTGAATTTTTTAAAATAATAAATTATCGGATTTCTATTTTTTTTACATGTAACTAGCTGTCTCAAAAAATTGGTCCTATCACGATTTATATATATATATATGTGTGTGTGTGTGTGTATATATATATATATATATATATATATATATATATATATATATATATATATATATATATATATATATATATATTACAATAATAACTTTGGTTATGATGAAATAGAAAAAAATTGTCAGATTTTGGTATTATTAATAATTGATTATCTGTGAATTAGTTTTACTTCAAAGTGTATGCATAAGATTTAATTTCAAAATCGTTGTTTTATTCCATATTTATTTTTCTTAGACTGGATATTGATGCAAATAAATTGACAAAAAAAACTTGGTTTTGTTATCTCTCATGTTTCTACTATGCATATTTTTCTTAATATACTAAATAAGAATGTGAAAAGGTTTTGGAATCATTTATCTAATCAACAATAATAATGACATTTTATATTTTCAATTTCTAATGCAAAAAGTGCCTTATATACAAATTAGAAATTTTTCTAAATTTGGAAAGTCACTTTTGGCGGAAACTTTTCAAAACTTGCTCCTTTCATTTTATATATGTATAGATAATGAAATGTATTCCACATTGGTTGAGAGTAATGTAGGTATTAATAGTCTTTTTATAAAAGACTTATTAACAATAGAAAATGTGTATTTCACATTTGTTAGGAAAGTGATATTTTGGTTTAAAATGTATTATATAATGTATCTCACATTGATTATAAAGAGTAGTATCTCACATTATTTAGAAAGAGATATTGGTTATAAATGTCATTAGTGTGGGTACCGGGAACGGTGCTCGGCGCCCGCGCCCTTGGATAGGTGCGCTGCTGGCGCGATGCGGTGACATCCACGCCTCGTTCCACCCTCCCTTGTTTAAGGGAGGACGAAATCAAAAGTGCGGAAGGAGTGCTGTCGGAATAGCGCGTTGGAATGCGCCTCGGTTGCCTTTAGTAGATTTTGATCCAATATGGGAGCTTTGAGTTTTCTATGTCAAGTTATCCCTTTTTTAGGGGATACCAGTATGCTTATTAATATGATGCTTATTAATCGTATTTATAGGATGCTTATTAATATGATGCATGGATATTTTCCTATTCTATCATGCATGCAATAATGCAAAATACAGTACATATCTTTAAGATGTAAAATGCATTTTTAATTTTTTATAATGCCTAAAATGCAAAAATGTTTATCTATATGTAAAACAATACAAAATTTTTTTTTTGTTTTTTGAAAAAAAGAACATGTATAAACATTTACAATGCAATCTAATTTTATATGATGCAAAATAAATAATAATAAAAAAACACATGCAGACTCAAAATGCACGCACAAAGCAAAGCTATACCGACCTAACAGGTAATGTCATGTTGTATCTCCAAAATGGATTTTAAAGGAATATACCTTCGGGCTCGAACAAGTTTTTCTTTTTCTCTTTTTTTTTTTGTGATATGCGGGGAAAGGAAAAGACAGATACCTCTCTCCTGTTCTTGGCCATATGATTGTTGCAGGGCTACTCTTGGCATAAGGCGATTTTCATAGCCCATGCATTTTCTTCATAATCAGTCAGGGCAGCCGTGAATGATCGAAATCCAAGTCGTTTGGCTGTTTCGGGACAATGGCAACACAGATAATGAATAGGACGATGACATTTCTGGTGCTTCTCATTCTGATGAGACTGAGCCTTTTCTGTGCCTTGCAGAATAAGTATGTGGGCCCGGCCGGGCGGACGCCGCAGGTACTGATGGACCACCTTGGGGCTTAAGCTGCAAAAGAAGGGATAGTTTCTGGGGGAAACAAAGGGGGTATAGGCAATAATAGATATGTACAGGCAATGAATGCATAACCTAAATTTCTTTAGCACTTATTCCTAAGTTGCACCTTAGGACCTGTAATATTATATTTTAGTGTTTTATTGTGAGTTTTCTGTCGTGGTTTTTCTTTTTCTTCTGTCAGACGAGCCCATTTGCCTGCTGAAGATCTGGAGGTAGGATGCTGAGGTTTCAAAGAGTGCTTTCCCTCCCCTTTTTCTCCTGATATATATATTTTTTATTTTGCTCTAACTTTTGCCTAGGCCGCCCTTTCGGGTTTTCAACCTAGCGAGCCCTTATTTCTCCTTTTTATTTGGTTTTTTTTTATATGCCCTAACTTTTGCCTAGGCCGCCCTTTCGGGTTTTCAGCCTAGCGAGCTGAAGAGGGAAGCACTTGCCAGATAGGGTGTCTCAAGCATAATACCTTTTGAGCTCATTGAGATTGGAGGGCTGAACAAGGTCTTTTGTTTCCTGGCTTGTGAGGAGTACGACATCTCCTGACTGGATCTTTTTGACAATATACGGCACATCGTGGAAGAGAGTGGTAGTAGCCTTTTGATGAGTAGCCCCAGCATTTTTTGGTCCAGGTGACATGACATGATAGCAGTAGGTCTCGCAAGGGGTGGTGAATGAGGTCCTTTCTTGGTCTCCTGCTGCCTTTGATTTGACTATAGCCCAGCATGCTGTTGATAAAAAAAACTTGTTTGGTTTGGGAATAGTCACTACATTGGACAGCCAGATCGGGTATTTTTCTCTTTTCGTTTTTTTTACCACCTCTTTTTTTTTTCACTACCCGAATGAAGTTGACGTGCGGCTGTTTCATGATTTCCTTTTTTTTTTTTTGGAACTTGTAGTGACCGTTCCGACTTGATGCGGCGGAGCTTTTGCTTGATTGGCCGAGCATCCGGACATGTGGGGATCCGGTGTTTAGCTATGGCTGGGTCTACCCCCGACACATCTTCATAGGACTAGGTAAACATGTCCACGAACTCTTTGAGGAGATTCATGAGTGTTCTCCTTTTCAGAACCTTGCAGGTAGTTGCCGATTTTGACTATTTTGATTTCATTGTCCAGCCCCAGATTGATAGTGGGTAAGTTTTCAGTTGCTGTTGATGAATGATGCTGTCCCTGGTGCTCGATTGACTTTACAAACTCAAGCAAATAATTCTTTTTTTTTGTTCGGGGTCCTATTAAATGACTCATTATTATAATGATTTAATGCGTCTTTTAATATAGGTGCAACTAAGAAATAAGCAAAGACATTTAGATTATTATTAAAAGCAAACCGTACAGGGTTTATTACATTATTGAGGACCTGGGGTTTGAGATCCTCAATTTTATGGAGCGGATTGGTAGATGACCAATCCGTAAAGCTAGTGAAAGGAATAGGGATAATATATCTGAAGCGGTCAACCAGATTTGCGGGCGTCCAGAAGCGGGCTGGTCGTAGTATACTAGTTCTGCAGAGGCTTATTAGAAATGGACTCAAACTCAGCAGGGAGCTTTTATTTTTATTTTTATAATAAGTGTCTTCATCCATCATACCCAGGAAGCTGTCCCCCAAATTTTCATTAGGAACTCCTTGGTTTAGAAATTTAAGCATCATGGTTTTCAAATTTTCGATGTCAACCTCCATTTTGGCGGGCGGGAGAGTTGGGTTTTGGTATATGCTAGCTGGATTAGGGTAGGCTGGGTTAATCTCTGGCTGCGGTGTCTGGTAAGGGTTTTGGGCAGGATATGTATATTGGGTTGGATATGGATATTGGGCAGGATATGGATTTTGGGGTGGATAGGGATATTGGGCATGATAAGGATATTGGGCTGGATAGGGATATTGGGTTGGATAAGGATTATGGGCTGGATATGGAGGGTGTGATGAAAAAATGGTTAAAATTTTGGCAATAATAGGCATTTGGTGGGTTGGTGTTTGGCTGGGAAATTGGATTTGGAGGAACATGGAAGTTTGATGCTCCTTGGGGGATTGCTCACTTTCTGTTGCCATACTGTTCAGATCTGTATTTTCTGTACTGATTCTGCCCTTGTCTGATATGATACTGATATCTTCTGTTTTGATTTCTGTACCAATTTCCCGTATCAATTGGCCAGTACTATCTCTGCCTTTCCAAATTTGGGCCAGGTTTTTGAGGAAAATGGGTTATGGATGTATCAGAAGGCTGGCTGAAGGTTTTCTGGATTTGGAGTACAGCGTGCCTTTATTAGTATATTTTATTAATATTTAATTGTTCCCTACAATTGACCGGATAAGCACCTGCTTAATTTTGACAGTCTCAGGACTTTTCCTGGAACAGTGGATTCTTTCTCCAGAGTATAGGACCAACGTATTCCATCTGCCTTTCGACTCCCCGAGATCAAACTGATCCCAGGCAAAGGGCCTATACTCTTTTCGGGATCCACCATTCGAAATGGTCTAGGTCGAGCATTAGAAAATGATAAATCAGCCCCAGTGTATATTTTTTTTTGACTTGCGCATTTTTTTTACTTGCGCACATTTTTTTTTTGATTTGTGAACATTTTTTTTGACGTGGGCACATTTTTTTTTGATTTGCGAACATTTTTTTTTGACTTGTGCACATTTTTTTTTGACTAGGGCTGATCCACGATTTAAAATGCAAAAACCGGTCGGTCTTAGAAGTGTCCTGAGAATCTATATGCAGTCTAACGTTGGTTTATGCAGGGGGTATGCTGGCCATGGTGTAGGATAGCAATTCGGAATATATTTATATGTATGTGCGCGTGTGTGCGGTATCTAGAAATTTTTTTTTTTAGATATAAAGCAGAAAATAAAACAGATATGACCTGTCTTGCTGTTATTTATGGATTTTCTCAGCTTTTTAGCTTGAGCGCGAGCAGGCAAGCATACCATCAAGAAATAGAAAGAAAAGCGGGGAATCTATCTATTTCTACTAATTACACATGTGTCCTATGTCCCCAAAATAAAACGACAGAATGAATGCATATATATATATATATATATATATATATATATATATATATATATATATATATATATATATATATATAATGAATGAAAATAAAACAGAATAAAATAATATAAGGTCGAAAATGAAGAGATTTTAAAAATAAAGCCCCGGTCCTTTTGTTGTGCTGCCCGGAAATTACTGCACCTAAAATATTGCATATATATAAAAATATATTTATATTATTATATATTTTTTTTGCAATTTTTTTTTTGAAAAATACGAATATTTTCAAGTATATCCGTAACAGTGTTTGAAATGAAACTGCTGCAAGATGGAGGATCATATCCACAAATATAGACACGGATGTTAAAGGAACGCAATATTCAACTGTTTAAATTAATATAACAAGCATACTTTAGCCAGAAACAAAAGAAAAAAAAGTTTTAGTTACTGAGTCTAGCCTTCCATTTTTATTTATTAAAATAAAACGATTTCCCAAGAGTCACTACCGTGGGTTCCCTGAATGCGTGCTCGCGCCCGCGCCCTGGATAGGGGTGCGCCAGACGCGCGGATGCGGTGACATCCATCGCCTCCGCTCCACCCTCCCTTATTTAGGGGATGACGAAATCAAAAGTGCGGAAGGAGTGCTGTCGGAATAGCGCGTTAGAATGCGCCTCGGTCGCCTTTAGTGGATTTTGATCCAATATGAGAGCTTTGTGTTTTCTATGCCAAGTTATCCCTTTTTTAGGGGATACCAGGATATAGGAATGCATCACCCTTCTAATCCCATTCTCCCTTTTTTAGGGGAAAACGTGAAAGTGCAAGGAAGGAATGTTGCAGCACCCCCACTATGGATTTTTATGAAAATAGCCTTATGACCTATCTCGGATCACTATGGGTGCTTTGGGTTTTCTACGTCAAATTATCCTTTTTTTAGGGGATACCAGGACATAGGAATACATCACCTTTCCATTCACATTCTCCCTTTTTTAGGGGAGAACGGAAAAGTGCAAGGAAAGATGTTGCGAGGCCCCACTGGATCCAAAATGTTTTAGAGTCGCCATCTTTATTTTAAGGAATAAATAAAGCAAAACCAAAAAGAAAACCATTGATAATAAAAGCGGGTCCGGAGGCTAAGTTACGAGTTGGGAAGGTGCTAGGCACCCAACTCGCCCTTTCGGTCTCAAAACAGTTTTTGGCTAAAGTATGCTTTTTGTTATATTTATTTAACAGATAAATAAAGCATTAGCTGCCTACAAATACATCCATCACATCTATATTATTTACAGACTTGCAACCCTCTCTTTTACAAATAATCACAAATATACTTGAAAATATTTGGCCATAATAACGGCTACATTTAGTATTATTTCCTAACTAAATCCGAGCAGCACAACTGCTTATATATTTACATTGGACCGGATTGGAAATAATACTTTTATAAGTAAAGACTTTAATGAATAAATAAATCAAATAGTTACAAATATATCTGAAAATATTTGGCCATAATAACGGCTATATTTAGTACTATTTCCTAACTAAATCCGGGCAGCACAACTGTTTATATATCTACATTGGGCCGGATTGGAAATAATACTTTTACAAAATGAAAGACTTTAAAATTAAAACTTACAGACAGCCTAGGGTGTGCTCGCTCTGTCCTCTCGGGAGAGGGAGACTTTTGTTGCTGTTGCTGATGTGTTTTGGGCAGAGTGACAGCTTATATATGGTGTTTTTGGCTCACTCACTCGGGCAGAATGACGGCTTAGTTTTTGTGATTTTAGCTTGTTTGGTTGGGCGGAATAACGGCTTATATGGGTTGATTTTCAGCCTAATACTCGGGCAGAGTAACGACTTACTTTATGGTTTTTGGGCCGGGGAAATAGGGTGGATACTTAGCTGGGGGGCTAAGGCTCACTCCTACCGGTTGGTTTTGTGTTTGGAGGAGATTTGGCAGAGTTTCGAGGCTTTTGAAATGATCGCTCACTATTTATTTCTTCAGCGTAACGAGGACGCAGAGAAATTTTATCGATGAGAAGGTGTGCTGAAATGAGGAGCCGGGACTCTGTATTTATAGGAGGAACTGAGGATACGGAAGGAAATAAATTTCCTTCTTCATGCATCACTTGGTTGTACACCGCGCAGACGAATTTGTGTTTTACGGCGAATGAATGGAGCACTGTTTGCAAAAGAAAGGAATTTGGGCGCCAAGCCCACTAAAATTGGGCGCCATGCCCAAAAAATTGGGAGCCACGCCCAATTTCAATGGTGGCCACATCCATTTCCAAACTATGCATTTTTTTGTACACTTTGGTCCCTGCAGTTCGTCCTTTTGTGCATCCTGCTTTGTCCTTTTGCACTTTTGACCCTGTAACTTGACATTTGTTAATGTTTTAACATGTTTTAATATTTTATGTCATGTCACATACGAGGGGTACGAAATTGGGGTGTCTACAATTAGATAAATTTTTTTTTTGTTAATATCAATAGAATAGATGTATCTATTAGAGAATAATATCTTTAAATTATTCTTGTTTATTTGTAATTAGTAATTAGTGGTAATTACCTTGTAGAGTTCTTTCCTTATTATGTTACCTTCCTTGTATAGGTTTCTTGTACCCTACTCCAAGTATAACCCTAATTGTAACTCTCCCTATAAATAGGTGATTCAATCAATGGAAAGGCTATGTCATTATTCCTAAACTTTTATTAGTTTCTACATGGTATCAGAGCTCCAAGAACAACATCTTCAAACCAAAGACCAAAATGAGTCTCTCGGCTCAACTAACATCGGACAGTGAACCGACATGTGTCACTCAAGCTCTAAAAGATGTCCAGTGGCGTCGGGCCATGTTTGAAGAGTATGATGCTTCAACTCGCAGTGGTACTTGGGATTTGCTTGCTCGCACAGGCATGACCGATGCCCACCCAGTAGCTACGCCCCTTACTACCTCGCCGACCTTGACTCTTCATACATGGTATCAGAGCTTTGCTCCTAAATCTTCTTCCTCTTCCTCTAGCCGCCGCCGTAACCACCCTCTACCATGGCTAACGGAAATCACTCTCTCACCATTAAAAACCCTCTTGATCCCACTCAAACCTTCGACCTCATCAACATCTCCCACCACAACATCACTAAACTCACTTCCACTAATTACTTAGCTTGGAAACTCCAAGTTGAGGCCACTCTCATTGGCTATGATCTCTACAAGTTTGTAGACAGATTACATCCATGCCTGCCTCCCACTGTCCTCTCCAAGGATGTCCAATCATCCAAGGACGTCCCCACCCCAAACCCTCACTACCAACCATGGATTCGCCAAGACAAACCCTGTTTGGGACTCTTGTTGGTTTCCTGCCTGCTCCCCTGGTTCCTATGATCCAATAGGTCGCCATTGCTCGTGAAGCCTGGGACATCCTAGCTCACACCTATCTTAGACAAGGACAAACCTCAACATCTACCAACACCCACCCAAGCTCACCTATCTCCTTACCACAAACTGTTTGGCTCTCTGCCCAACTACTCCAAACTCTGTGCCTTTGGTTGCCTTTGCTACCCTTGGCTTCGCCCCTACTTCGCTCACAAACTGGCTGCTCGTTCCACCACACATGTCTTCTTAGGCTACTCACTCACTCAGAGTGCCTATCTGTGTTACGATCTGAGCACCACCAAGCTCTTCGTTTCATGTCATATTCGCTTTGTTGAGTTAGCCTTTCCCATGTCCACCTCGGTCACCCATTCTGTTCGCCCGGACATCTACACCTGTGACCCCTGGTTCCCTCTACACGAGCTGTTCTTTGCTTCATACACACCATCTGATGTCCGCTCCGGTACCTCTCCGTCTGTCGTTCCTATCACTAATCAGAGTTTAGTTAATCTCAGCTCGCCCATACACCACCCTTCCACAACGGCTACCGTAGCCGAGGATACCACTGTGCCTACTCCTTGTCCTGTGGCCGTTGCTCCACTCTCCTCGGTAACCAGCACCCTGCTCGGGGATTGCACTGCATCTGCTGCTCAACCCTCCTCGGCAACCAGTACCATGCTCGAGGATCACACATTGCCTGCCGGTATTGTGCTCGCTGCATTGGTTCCCATGCTCACTGATCCAGTTCCTGTGCCCGCTGGCACCTCCTCCATGGTTACTCGTTCCAAGAACAACATCTTCAAACCAAAGACCAAAATGAGTCTCCCAGCTCAACTAACAGCGGATAGTGAACCGACATGTGTCACTCGAGTTCTAAAATATGTCCAGTGGCACCAGGCCATGTCTGAAGAGTATGATGCTTTAACTCGCAATGGTACTTGGGATCTGGTTCCTTCAATGAGTGCTCAGAATATTGTTGGTTGTAAATGGATTTTCCGAATCAAGCGACACGCAGATGGCTCCATTGACCGCTACAAAGCTCGCCTTGTGGCCAAGGAGTTTCATCAGTGACCAGGGGTGGATTATCACAAGACTTTCAGCCCGGTGGTCAAACCGACCACTGTTCGTCTTGTTCTCTCGCTGGCCGTTTGTCAAGGCTAGGATCTTCGCCATCTGGATGTCAATAATGCCTTTCTTTAGGGTAATCTGTCCGAAGAGGTCTTCATGGCCCAACCACCTGGTTTTGCAGACAAGGACAAACCTCAACATGTGTGTTGGCTTCGCAAGGATATATATGGTCTTAAGCAGACTCCCCGAGCATGGTACAATGAGTTGCGTCAATTTCTCCTTGCCTCCAGCTTCAAAACTCAGTAGCCGACGCATCACTGTTCATTCTTCGTACTGTGGGCAACATCATCTATCTCCTCGTCTATGTTGATGGCATCATCATCACTGGGAATCAGCCCGTTGCAGTTCAAACTTTCATCTCCCTGCTCGCTAATCGCTTCTCGCTCAAAGACCTTGGTGATCTTCTTTATTTCCTTGGGGTAGAAGTTGTTAAGCGTCCAAGTGGTCTTCTGTTCTCCCAGTGCTGGTACATTGCTAATCTCCTTGCTCACACAGGCATGATCGATGCCTGCCCAGTAGTTATGCCCTTTGCTACCTCGTCGACTTTGACTCTTCATACGGGCACTGCTCTCACAGATCCGACAGAGTTTCGAGCAATGGTTGGAAGTCTTCAATACTTGTCTCTCACTCGGCCTGATGTTACCTTCGCTGTCAACAAATTCTCTCAGTTCATGCATAGTCTGACCACTGAGCACTTGATTGCAGTCAAGGGAGTTCTTCGGTATCTTTGTGGCTCTATTAATGCGGGCATCCTTCTTCATCACCAGTCTCCCCCTATACTTCATGCCTTCACTGATGCTGACTGGGCCGGCAACAAGGATGACTACATATCCACCAATGCCTACATTGTCTATCTAGGAAGCAACCCAATCTCTTGGAGCTCCAAGAAACAGCGCATTGTTGCTCGCTCCTCGACTGAAGCCAAATACCGGGCCACTGCGGCTGAAGTCAGGTGGATTGTGTCTCTTCTTGGCAAACTCGAGCTAACCTCCTCGACTCAACCAGTTATTTACTGTGATAATGTGGGTGCCACGAGTCTCTGCTCGAACCCGGTCTTTCATACTCGCATGAAGCATGTGGCCCTGGACTTTCATTTCATCCGACAACAAGTTTATGATGGGCTTATGCAAGTTTGTCATGTCTCCTCGGCTGATCAGCTGGCTGATGCCCTGACCAAACCTCTTGCTCGTCAGCGATTTCATCAATTACTTCACAAGATTGGACTCCCCTCTCGGCCGTCCATCTTGCGGGGGCATATTAGATAATAATATCTTTAAATTATTTTTGTTTATTTGTAATTAGTAATTATTGGTAATTACCTTGTAGAGTTCTTTTCTTATTATGTTACCTTCCTTGTATTGGTTTCTTGTACCCTACTCCAAGTGTAACCCTAATCACCTATAAATAGGTGATTCAATAAATGGAAAAGCTATGTTATTATTCCTAAAGTTTTATTAGTTTCTACAGTATCACACATTGTTTTAGAGAGAGGTATTGGTTTCAAAACTTTTTAGATAAAAGACTATTATTATTATTATATTTATCTTATAACCAATAGAAGAAATGTATTCCACATTGTTTAGAAACAAATTCTGATTTCAAAAGTTTTTATATAAAAAATTACTATTTATTACTATAGAAGGATGTATCCTACATTTGTTAGAAAGTAGTGTTATATTTAAAAATATTATTATTACTAATAAAAAAAGATGTATATTACATGATTAGAACGAAATGTTTATTTTAAAAGTCCTTAGATAAAAGTATTAAACTTTTAGTACCAATAGAAATAGAAAAAAAACATCTCACATTGTTAGAAAATGAATAATGATTTTAAAAATATCAAAATAAAAATTTTAATATCATAAAGTCCAAAATTTATGGTGTCTATTAACACAGTTATGTTAAAAGCTTTTATTTTGATGAAAATTTATTTTTCTTTTTATTTATGACAATGATGATAAAAATTGTACAATATTATTTTTATTATTACTATTACTATTGATATTATTATTATATTATTAATGTTATTTTTATAATAATAATAATAATAATACTATTATTATAATAGTAATATTATTATCTTCATTAACATTATTACTATTACATACCAAAAGTCTATTTAAGGAATTCATTTTCCAATGATCCCAAAACAACTAATCAATTCATAAAATCTCAAATTAATCTTTTCAAACTAAAAATTTAAAAAGTTTACCTTTACACATTTATAAAATTGTGGTAGTAATATTAGTAGTAGTAGTGATAATAATGATAATAATAACAATAATAATATTGTTATCATTATTAATTGATTATAAATAATAATAATATTATTATTAATAACAATCATAATGTTTTTATGTTATTGTTATTATTAATTGTAAGTTATTAGTTGTTGTTGTTGTTGTTATTATTATTATTATTATTATTATTATTATTATTATTATTATTATTATTATATCCAAAATATTGAATCATTAAAATCATTGAAGTTAAAAAATGTTTCATTTCAAATAAAACATCATATTCTAACAATGTTATTAGAAGTATTAAATTTTAGACTTTATGGTATTAAGAGTTTAACTTTGAGATTTTTTTATATAAAAGAAATATTTTTGGGACTTTTTTTATGAGAAGTTTTTGGCATTTTCAAAATTAAATTATTATAACTATTGAATAGTTTAACGATTCAATTATAATGTCTGAAAGTTATATTATTATTATCAAAAAATATATATCACACATTATACCCGTATGATCATACAAAGCATGAACTCTATAACTAGTCAATAAATTAAAAGATCAGACAAAATTTAACGCTTTCAATGATCATAAAAAAAAAGGCAAAACACACATCCGGGCCACTGTACTTTCTAAAAACTTGCAATTAGGCCACTGAGACTTCAAAATTTTCGGGATGGCCACTGTACCAGACTTATCTTGCACGTTAACCCCTTTTTTGGATGGACGTTAAGTTTGGACGTTAAGTTAGGTTGAATGCCTATTTTGCCCCTGTCTTCATCATCATCACTGTCATCTTCATCCTCTTCATCTTCATAGCTAACTGTAACAGATCTGGATTTTCATAACAACCCAGATCTGGATTTTCGGAGAGTACAATTTCACAATCTCACAGATAAGAAGACTATTGCGGATCAAAGGCTAAAGGATTTGAAGGCTAAAATTATTTATTCCAAGCCATTGATTGATCAATTCTGGAGACAATAATGAAGAAAGATACTGCAATCTGGGACTCCTTGAAGCAAAAGTATCAAGGCACAACACGCATCAAACGTGCACAGTTACAAGCTCTTCTCAAAGAGTTTGAAACTCTGCATATGAAGGAAGGGGAGTTAGTGAAAGAGTACTTTGCAAGAACTCTCACCATAGCAATTCATACTCCAAATCCACCGATGCAGATAGAAATTCATACATATTTATAGTATTTACATACATACAAAGAGAATCATACTACTACAATGGATCGACCCAGATTTGTAATTGAAGCTTCTGAAGCCGAATCGATGGCCAAAAACTCCGGTCTTACACTCCCCCAACTCCTTCCCACTCTCGTTAAATCAGCTTAAAGTCTCGCCCTTCCACCCATCTCCAACTTTCACGTCGGAGTCGTCGGGTTAGGGTCCGACGGCCGGATCTTCCTCGACGTCAATCTCGAATTCCCCGGCCTCCCCCTCCACCACTCCGTCCACGCAGAACGATTTTTAATCACTAATCTCGCCGTCCACAATTCCCCCCGCCTCCTCTACTTCGCTATATAAGTAAGTAACTACCCAACCCAGCTTAGCTATATATGAGTACTGTTGCAGGTTTGAGAGTAGTGAGATGTTGGCAACGTTTTTGACGTCGACGGCTCGTGGAGTCATGGAAGCTTTGGGAATCAAACGCGGGACGGGACGGGGACGGGGGAGGGGCCGAGGAGTGAGTTTCTTAACGGAGGAGATAGGAGGTGTGAGATACGTGGCGTTCTCGGTTGGAGGATTGGACCCAGTTTGGGGAAATTTGGTGGAATTGACAGAGGGGATTTTCTCGGGATTGGATAGGAAGGGGGAAGAGTGGAGCAAGGAACCAGTGATGAAAGTAAATTAGGTTAATTTGCAGTTGGTAAACCCAGATCTAAATTTTAAAACTCAGATCTGGGTTTCTTTGTCACGATGATGATGAAGACAGGGGCAAAATAGACATTCAACCTAACTTAACGTCCAAACTTAACGTCCATCCAAAAAAGGGGTTAACGTGCAAGATAAGTCTGGTACAGTGGCCATCCCGAAAATTTTGAAGTCTCAGTGGCCTAATTGCAAGTTTTTAGAAAGTACAGTGGCCCGGAGGTGTGTTTTGCCTAAAAAAAACAATCAAAGTACTCCATAAGGTGGCAAAAAATACTACCATCAGTTTCCCATACGTTTTAAAAAAAGATGGAAGTTCTGGCGTATATGTATGAATAGATAAAAATGGTCAACATGGTCGAGCGGTTTGTCCCATGAATCAAAGAGTATATTTTCTATAAAATCAATTTACAGATCTTAATTCGTAAAATGAAGCTCAATTATTGTAACGACTCAAACATGAAAGTTCGATTCACTACGTATAGCCCATACACTGGTTCACTGAACACGCATTACCTTAAGTCATCAAGCCCACGACAAGCCAACCCAACAGTCTATAAATGATGTTGGTTGACCCACGTCAAGCCGACCCTAAAGTCCATTGATGATATTGGTATCCAGTAGTAGAGTGTGGGGCCACCATATAAATTGCATATAATTCTCACACCTACCCGATGCAGGATTCAAGAGGTGGCTCGTACGGGGTTCAAGAGGTAGCTCCCACCTCCCGCGGTGTAGCACTTTGACCCGCACATCACTGCGTTCTGACATTTACGGCCGAGACCCACCCTGATACCATTTGTAACGACCTAAACCCGAAAGTCCGATCTGCTACGTGTAGCCCACACACTGGCCCACTAAACACGCAGCACCTTGAATCTCGCTACGTGTAGCCCAAACACTGGTCCACTAAACACGCAACATGTTAGCGTGTATATTTTCCTAGTTTTATTGGTTCTCTATTTCTAGTAGATATCTTGTTGTAAATAGAGTTTGGTTTATTTTAGGTAGTGGATTTGTGATAGAAGTTTAGCATTTCTTGTGGCTAAAGTTTCGTGTCCTTGTATAAATATATAGCTTTGGCTGGATCAAAGATGAATGAGAAAGAAATTAATCCCACCATCGTGTTATAATTTAACATGGTATCAGAGCCTAAACAATGACAACCCTAAACCTAATTAGCCATGACTGAACGTGTTGATGGCGGCAGCGACGCGAAGGAAGGAAAGAAACCTATCTCGCCGTTCGCACTCACACCCAACAATCATCCTGAACTTTTGATTACCCATACTCAGTTGAAAGGACCCAACTACGAAGAATGGTCAAAGGCGATCAGGACTTCGTTGAGAACGAAAAAGAAGAAAGGTTTCATTGATGGAACCATCGCAGAACCGGAGGAAGACTCAAAAGAGTCCAATGATTGGGATACGGTAAACTCCATGCTCATTTCATGGATTTTTAATACCATAGAACCTGGATTGCGTTCCACAATTTCTTACAGGGATACGACTAAGGAATTGTGGGATGCTATTCAACAAAGATTTTCAGTTCGCAATGGGGCTCGTGTGCATCAGTTGAAGACCGAAGTGGCAAACTGCAAACAGAATGGAGATACTGTTATGAGTTACTACGCCAGAATTAAGAAGATTTGGGATGATCTGACGGATTATGATCAAATTCCCATGTGTTCTTGCAACGGATGTAAATGCAATCTTAACATGAAACTCGAAAAAAGGGCTGAAGAAGAACGAGTACATCAGTTTCTTATGGGGCTGGATGATAGTTTTTTTTGCACTGTTCGCTCTAACATCATTGCCACAGACCCGCTTCCCAATATGTATCGCACGTACTCGCGGGTTATGGAATAGGAACAGGTGCAGACTATGACGAAGGGACCTCCTAAGCGCACCAATGAAGCCATGAGTTTTGCTGTCAAGACAACAGGCAATCGTATTTCAAGGGGGGATCACAAGGAGCATGGTCTGTTCTCACTGCCAAAAATCTGGTCACACGGTTGATAATTGCTTTCGTCTTCACGGCTATCCCGATTGGTGGGGCACCGGTTAGCAGGGTCATGGTAAGGGGCATGGTACTCAACAGGGTCGTGGAAGGGGTGGTGCGGCTCGGGCTAACACCACTCAAGTAGCAGGCCACGGTTCTAACTCCACCAATGAATCTGGGCTTCATGATGCAGACAAACTCGGGCTAGACAATCTGAGTAATATAGATTGGGCGACTTTGAAATCTTTTTGGACTTCTCACACCATTGCCCGGATGTCTGGTAAGACGAAATGGATTTATGATGCAGGGGCTACGCACCACATGAGTGGTGTGCTTACGTCTTTTGTTACTATCACGGATATTTCTACGTGTCCTGTTTGGCTACCGAATGGAGAGCAGGTTCTAGCTACGAAGGAGGGCAATATACTTTTGGGCAACTTATCGCTCACATGCGTTTTATATGTGCCTAACCTCACTTGCAATTTGATTTATGTTTCTCAATTAGCACGTGATCATATCTTGACTTTCACTGATCGAATGTGTGTTATACAGGACCGCACTTCGAGGATGCTGATTGGAATGGGTGAAGAATGCGAGGGACTGTATGTTGCAAGGGATGATCTTCCGGTTCGAGCAAACAAGACAAGTGTTTTATGTACTGCGGATTTATGGCACCATAGGTTAGCGCATCTGTCCATGCTGGTCGTAGAGACATTTTCTCAGTTACATTTTAGTTTTGACAATAAAGAACATGAACATTGTGTGTTTTCGAGCAAAACAAACCCGGGCTCCTTTAGTTTCAAGTTCCAATAAATCTCATGTTATTTTCGACTTAATTCATTGTGATTTGTGGGGTGCATATAAAGAGGCCACGTTTTGTGGAGCAAAATCGTTTTTAACAATTGTTGACGATTTTTCCCGGGCCGTTTGGGTTTATTTGTAGAAAGGAAAGGACGACGCTCCCCGTATACTTAAAAACATTATATCTTTCACCGAACGCCAGTTCAATAAACAAGTGAAAGTTGTTCGTAGTGATAATGGGACGGAATTTACTTGTCTGGCTTCCTACTTTGCTGAGCATGGCATTGTGCATGAAACCTCTATTGTTGGGACGCCACAACAAAATGGGCAGGTTGAACGTAAGCATCGACACATCTTAAATGTGGGTCGAGCAGTAAGGTTCCAAGCTAGCTTGCCTATTCAATTTTGGGGCGAATACATTCTCACTGCTGGTCATTTGATTAATCGCACTCCTACAGCGATTCTGAACGGGAAGACACCCTACGAGGTGTTGTTTGGTCGACCTCCTTCCATCACTCACTTACGAGTTTTCGGATGTCTTTGCTATGGGAAAAGTCTCAATAGAGATAGGGACAAGTTTGCTAGCCGGAGTCGACTATGTGTTTTTGTTGGTTATCCCTACGGTAAAAAGGGTTGGCGATTGTATGATTTAGAAAATGGTCAGTTTTTTGATTCTCGTGACGTTGTTTTCATTGAGAACTGTTTCCCCTTTTCGCATCCAGATCCTTCTAGTCTTGATCTTGTTCCAGTTGCATCGTCGATCATCGATGACATGTTTGGTTTCCTCGCCGCGGACGAGGGAATCGTGCCTCCTCTTACTGCCTGCTGCCATGCACCGCCCACGCCGCCCACCTCGATGCTCCTATCGACATGATGCATCGCAGCCCATTACTGCACCACAGAATTTTGCCAATATAGAACCTCCAGTTTCCTCTACTTTCGATATACCACCTCCTGTGGCAGATTCACACTTGTCTTCATCTGTTCTTGGGCGCGGGCAGCATATAAAGTTTCCTTCGGCCCGATTAAAGGACCACGTTATACATACAGTCCATCTCAGTTCCTTGCCTATTCACCCATCTCCGTCTGTTTCCTCAGGTACGTCCTACCCTATAGCACATTTTGTGAATTCTGATAAATTCTCTATATCGCATTGCAAATGTTTGGCTGCCATTACAACAGGAACGGAACCTTCCAGCTTCGCCGAGGCCATGCGACACCCCCATTGGCGTGAAGCTATGGCACAGGAGGTTCAGGCACTCGAAAATAATGGTACCTGGACTGTTGAAGATTTGCCCTCAGGAAAGAAGGCACTTGGGAGCAAATGGGTTTATAAATTCAAACACCACACTGATGGCTCTATTGAGCGTTACAAAGCTCGGTTGTTGGTTTATGGTAACCATCAGGTCGAAGGTTTGGATTTTAAAGAGACTTTTGCACCTACAGCTAAGTTGGTTACCGTTTGCACTTTCCTTGCTGTAGCAGCCGTGAAGAATTGGGAATTGCATCAAATGGATGTTCATAATGCATTCTTGCATGGCGATCTCGATGAGGAGGTCTATATGAAATTCCCTCCTGGTTTTGGGCAATCTACTGCTGACACGGCTTGCCGTCTACGCAAGTCCCTGTATGGTCTACGTCAAGCTTCGCGCTGCTGGTTTGCAAAACTTGTTTCATCTCTCACTGATTATGACTTCCAGCAATCTACTTTGGATTACTCCTTATTCAGTTTCGTGCAAGGCAATGTTCATCTCACGATTTAGATTTATATTGATGATTTGGTTATTGGTGGTAACGATTCTACCGCCATTCTTCGTTTCAAGACATACTTGCTATCCTGCTTTCATATGAAGGACCTGGGTCGACTCAAGTTTTTCTTAGGCTTGGAAGTTGCGCGTAATTCCTCTGGCATTTTCCTATGTCAGCGAAAATATGTACTGGATATCCTTTCTGAGATAGGTCTCTTGGGTTCCAAGCCCGCCAGCACTCCCATGGAACAGAATCATCGTCTAGCTCTTGTCAACGATGATGTGATGGATTCTCCAGAGAGATATCGCCGTTTTGTTGGTCGTCTTATTTATTTGACTATCACTCGTTCGGAGTTATCCTATTCCATCCATATTCTTGCTCAATTCATGCAAAAGCCATGTCTGGCTCATTGGGAGGCAGCTTTACGTGTGGTCCGTTACTTGGAAGTCCAATCCTGGACAAGGCATTCTGCTCAAATCTGACTCTGCGTTGCAATTAATGGCTTATTGTGATGCCGATTGGGCGAGTTGCCCTTTATCCCGCCATTCATTGACAACCTATTTCGTGTTTTTTGGAAGTTCCCAATTTCTTGGAAAACCAAGAAACAACCCACTGTTTCTCGCTCTTCGGCTGAGGCTGAATATCACTCCATTGCTGCGACCACTTGTGAATTAAAGTGGCTCAAAGGTCTTTTGGTATCCCTCGGTGTTGATCATCCACAGCCGATGCGCATTCTATGTGATAGCCAATCTGCGTTGCACATTGCTCACAATCCAGTCTTTCATGAGCGCACCAAACACATTGAGGTGGACTGTCATTTCATTCGTGATGCCCTTCGATCCAGCCTCATCTCCACAGACTTCGTGTCTTCATCTCAGCAGTTGGCCAATATCCTCACTAAAGCTCTTGGGAGGCACCGGTCCGACCATCTTCTCGTCAAGTTGGGCACTTTGAATCCCCATGCTCTAACTTGAAGGGGGGGGGGGTGTTAGCGTGTATATTTTCCTAGTTTTAGTGGTTCTCTATTTCTAGTAGATATCTTGTTGTAAATAGAGTTTGGTTTATTTTAGGTAGTGGATTTGTGATAGAAGTCTAGCATTTCTTGTGGCTAAAGTTTCGTGTCCTTGTGTGTGTGTGTATATATATATATAGCTTCGGCTGGATCAAAGATGAATGAGAAAGAAATTAATCCCACCATCGTGTTATAATTTAACACAACATCTTGGATCATCAGGCCCACGACAAACCGATTCAAAAGTCCATAGATGATGTTGGTATCTGGTAGTAGAGTGTGACCACCTTATAAATTACACACAATTCTCACAACTACCCGATGTGAGATGGGGGTATTACAACTATTTCACAACTCAACCTACCAAAAAATACCTCTAAGACCATCTTATCTAAATTTTTGACTTAATTTTAATATTCAATTATCTTTGTTTAATCTCAATATTGTACCACTTTTATCTATCTTGCCAATTTTAGCTTATGCGTACATTTAAGTTATTGCTTTGGACCTTTGGTTATTTATTTAACGAAATAGTGATGGTTGTGTGTTGTTTTGCCACCTTATAAATAATTTGACTATATTTTGGTCATTTCAAGAGTTGAGCGACATATTAGAATCCTTGAGAAAAGTTCGATAGTTAATTTTCCATTAACCCTTGTTTTTACAAAGTTATAAAGTTGTAGTCCATAGTGTTCTTCATGTAGTTTTTAGTGAATGAGATTTTATTTTTTCAATGGTTAATCGCACCATTGGCCCCTTGACTTTGGAAAATTCTCACCATTAGTCCCTTAAGAAATTTTCGTAATTTTTGGATCCAAAAAGTTTCAAAATTTCACAGTCTTGTTCCTTTTGATGGATGCCGTTAGAAAAATCATATTAACTACCCATGTACCACCCACGTGAGTTTGGGTTAGGGCTAAAATGTAATTTACACACCTCTTTAATAAAACATTTTTTCTCTCTAATCATTCTCATCTGCCTCTGTCTTTCCCGTCTTATTCCCTTCTTTTTTTCTCACTTGCACTCTTCTATCTATCTCCACCACCAGAGTCTTCCACGGGCCACTACTTCAACTTTTTCCCCACTACTACCACCACCCACCGATCCATCCCTCTTTAACTTCGATTCCACTTCTAGTACCACTAATATCGCAAAGAATAGGAAATTTCATTTTAGGATAGAGAGGAGAGAGAGGCAGAGGAGAGCTGTTAGAGAGTAGAGACACAACGATCTGATTGATCGGTGTTGAAAAAAAAAAAAAAGAATAACATAATCTATTAACTATTACTAAAATAGAAGCTGTTACTGTCACATGATGACTTTCTGTTAAATGCTTAAAGTTTTAAAATAATTTTAAGTTTCAAAATAGTAAAAATTTATTACCAACATTTCAAAATTGGTTACTGATAAAAGTTTTTAAGATAAAAAGTTACTGATAAATTTTTTTTATCACATTTGATTTTATACGTTTAGTTTAAGATAAATTTTATCATATTTGATTTCATATGTGTTTCACTTAATTAAAACTTCTAAATTCTCATAGTTTTCACTTTCCTACTATGGCTAGAACTTTTGGAGTACTACAGTTATTTTATTAATTTCTGGAGTATTTATTTTATTAATAATTAAATTTAGCAAAAAAATCGGTTACTGATAAAAGTTTTACATATAAAAAGTTAATGATAAAAGTTTTTATCACATTTGATTTTATACGATTAGTTTATGATAAATTTTATCTCATTTGATTTTATACGTGTTTCACTTTATTAAGTCTTCTCAATTCTCATAGTTTTCACTTCCCTACTATCGCTAGAATTTTTGGAGTACTACAGTTATTCTATTTTCTTCTAGTTTTCTATAACCGTGCAAATCAAATAGGATAAAATTTTTGTCATTTTTAATTATTTTATTAATAATGGAATTTTATTAAACGAATCTTTTTCAAACTCAAATTTATTTATCAATTCTAAGCAATCTATTTCAAATTCAGATTATATTTATCTCTTCTAAACAACATGTGTTCCTATATTTATAACTAATGTTAGGCAATTGAAATGTTTTCTTACTCCACCATCATTTGCAAGAGAGTTTAACTGATGTAATTTATTCATCTTAAATTTTAACTTACCTCTCTCAAATTGTTTAGTTGTGTTTTTTTTTCTTTTCGGGTTTTACAATAAACATACATGCTAAAAGTGAATATGAAAATTAAGCTACGTACATGTTTTTGTGTGTGTGTGTGTGTTTTTTTTTTTTAACAATATAATGAATTAACTTACCAATTATAACACACTTTAGAATTCTTTAATGCTGCTATATGACTAATACATGTGTGTGTGTGTTTTTAACTTATCATGCCTAAAGTTTTCTTTCAACAGGACATACATGGGAGCAAGGGAAGATTGAGTACATGGACAATTGGACATACATATATCACATAGGATTTCATTTATTTACTTTTTTTAGTATATATTTAGTTTGTATATATATTTTTTTATCATAATGAAATCTTTTACAAGATCTTATAAAGTAAAAAACAAAAGATGTTTCTAACGTTATTTTTTTTCCTTTCTTATATCGGTGTTGTTAAGCCTAATCTTATTTTCATTTTGTATGTATTAAACTCATCAATATGTTTGTATATAAAAGAACATAATATTCATTTCATATTTTAACCATGTTAATCGATATTTACAATATTATATCTCTTTGTCCATTTTTAGTAAGTTTTATGACTAGAAACAAAACAAAGATTAATGTAATATTATGTTATATGTAAAGATCATGTGGTCATACCTCTTGATTTTTTTGTATATGTGAGTGCCCCGGTTTTGTCATTTTTATTTTCCATTAAAGGGGAACAAAAATCAAAACATCTTTAAGGCGCGTGGAATACGTCCGGCTTCATTGTGGACTCAAAATGTTAAAACAGAGTCGTCATCTTTATTTTAAGGAAAAACAAAGAAAACTCAAATGTAACCAGATTTGCAAAAGATTTGGAGGCTAAGTTATGAGGTGAGAAGGGGTTAGGCACACAACTCGTCCTTTCGATCTCAAAATAGTTTTTTTGGCTAAAATATATATTTTTATATTTATTTAACAGATGACATAAAGCATTTAAATATATATATCTGTACATATATTATTACAACACTTGCCACAACCTCCTTTCGGGAGTTACAAATACATTTATAAAATTTTGATAATAATAATGGCTCTTTTAAGTGTTATTTTCTATAGAACTTTGGGCAACTTAACTGCTTATTTTACATACATTTTGCTAGTCTAAATAGCACTTTTATATAATAAAACTTTAAATGACATACCTCTTGAAGCGTGAGGGTTTTATCCCGTACCAACTAACTTCTGGCAGGCTTTAGGGTGCGTTCGCTCTGTCTTTCAAGAAAAGAGAGTCTTTTTTTGCTGCTTTACTGTTGCGGAGATTCGAGCAGAGTGACTAATTCCGAAAGTTGCTTTTAGGCCTTAGGAACCGGGTAGAGCAATTGCTTGCTTTTTTGCTGTTGTTTGTTTGCTGATTGCAGAAATCGGGCAGAGCAACAACTTTCTTTTTGCTGATTTGACGGTTGGATTCGGGCAGGACAACTGCTCTTTTTGAGATTTTTGGACCGGAGGAATAGGGCGGAACCCTAGCAGAGCAACTAGGTTTCACTTTGATCGGCTGTTTTTAGTGTTTGGAGGAGATTTGGCGGAGCTTCGAGGCTAGAGGAGGAAATTCTCTCAATGCTCTCGGAGAATTCACTGCGTGAACTGTGAATTTTCGCAAGCTGGAGACCTCTATTTATAGCTGGGAGTTAGGCTTTCTTCGCAGTTAAGATTTCTCTTTCTATGCTTCAGCGGCCTGTACCGCGCGCTTGAGAGATTGCACCAAAGGCAAACTGCTACAGGGAATAGGGCACTATTGGGCGCCACCCATGGAGGAAGCTAGGGCGGCACCAGGAGTGGCTATGGGTGGCGCCCAACCCTTCTTTTCCTCATCTTTTTGGCAATTAGGCCCCCTGCATTTCACCGTTTACGCATCTTGCTTTTGTTTTTTGCATTTTCGACCATGTAACTTGACATTCGTTAGCTTTTAGCATGTCTTGATATTTCATGTCATGTTACATACCAGGGGTACGAAATTGGGATGTCTACAGTATCCTAAAATTTTTGATAAATAAAATTATTTTCAATTAAGAATCTTTAACCATGTGGTCACCAATTTGAATAGTAACATTATCATAATTAAGAAAGCTAATTATTTTTTTATGAATTATAAAAAGTATATTCAATTTCCTACTATTTCAATTTTTATTTATTTTAAATTTAAGATAGAAAGTATTCCATTGTTAACCATTTTTAAATTACTAACTATTCTGATAAATTTAAGAAACTATTAATTTTATTATTTTATTTTATCTTGAAGTAAATTGAGTTGATCCAGTGGTAGTTGATTAAGTAAATTTGAAATTCATATTACCCGTCCATCTCTATAACAATTCCATAAAATAATAGATTTATTTAATCAATTTTTTTATATCGTATTAAATATTCATAATACTCAATCTATCTCAAAATAGTTTTAATGTTTGACCCGACACATAGATTAATATAAAACAATTGTCTTGATTATTAGTATTGCGATAATACGTTGTTTCCTTTAAAACAATGTGCATGTGACTAACTATCAAAAACTAACTGGTGGCCCAGATCGAATTGTATCAAACACAACTGGTGGTCCAGATTGATTCGTAAGTATGTAAGTTACATATAAACCCATCAGTTATGAGTTTTGTTTGAATTACACCCTCCACAAACTATATATATATAATGGCAAGAGTAGATTTCTCCCTCCAAAATCTCACTTTTGAATTATCATTTCACTCTTTCTCTCTCCTATCTTTTCTAATTGTATTTTTCTTTCTCTATTCCGTCTCCTCCATATTTTCTCTCTCATCATCACCATCTCCTCTCTTTTAATTATATTTAAACATTTTTCTCTCTTTAAACATAAAAAATAGTAACTAAAACAAAAATAATAGTTTTAGAGTTAAGAAAACAAAAATATAAGAGGTTAGTAAAATAAAAATAATTTATAGAACAAACCACTATAATAATAAAAGTTACAGAATCAACAAAAAAATAATAATTTAATGCGGATGTTTGTAATATAAAATAATTTATGGAAAAAAGTTTAAAACAAATTCTTAAAAATATATATGTAAAACAAAAATATGTTAGTAAAATAAAAATATTTAATGGAACAAAAATAATAGTTACAAAGTCAATAAAAACAAAAACAATTTAAACCGAGGTTACTAAAATAATAAAAATAATTTATGGAACAAAATTTTAAAACAAATTCTTAAAAATAGCTATGTAAAACAAAAATGCATTAGTTAAATAAAAATATTTGATGGAACAAAAAGAATAGTTACGGAAGTCAATAAAACAAAAATAATTTAAACTGAGGTTAGTAAAATTATAAAAATAATTTAAGGAACAAAAGTTTAAAACAAATTCTTTAAAAATAGTTATGTAAAACAAAAATACGTTAGTGAAATAAAAATATTTGATGGAACAAAAATAATAGTTACAGAGTCAATAAAACAAAATAATTTAAACCAATGTTAGCAAAATAATAATAAAAAATTACGGAACAAAATATTTATGTAAAACTAATTCTTAAAAATAAAACAAAAATAATAGTTACGAAGTCAATAAAACAAAAAATATATAATGGAAGTTATTAAAATCAAAATAATTTACAAAACAAAAATAATAGTTAACGGTAAAAATAATTTCGTTATTTTGATTTAAGCTTATTTTCTTCTCAGAAATTTCTTTATTCGTAAAATACAAATATCTATATTATAAAAGAGATCAGAGGCTAACTGGTGGCCCAGATCGAATTGTATCAAACACAATTGGTGGTCCAGATTGATTCGTAAGTATGTGAGTTACATATAAACCCTTCAGTTATGAGTTTTGTTTGAATTACCCCCTCCACAATTATATATAAAACCTTCAGTTGTGTGTTTTGTTTGACTGAGCTCATACAAACACCGTGTCTATGGCACGGGCACAGTTACTGGTAATTTAATAAAAGTAATCATTCAAAAAGAAGAACGTATTTGAGTTCAGATTATATTTGTAGGGAGGAAAAAAAATTAAAGTTTGTTCGAAAAAATTAATTATACATAGATTTTGAATAGTATAAAGTTTGTTCGAAAAAATTAAAGTTTGTTCGAAAAAATTAATTATACATAATTTTTTGTTCCAGTAATATATTGAGAAATATTAACCATACTGTAGGGTTGTGCAATGGAACAAGACTAATCATCATAAATCTCGGGGATCACATTGTTGAAACAAATTTTTTGAAAGGAAGCAATGTGAGAGAAAATGTTTTTATCCCAAGATTGTCATTAACTCTATCCGATGTAAGATTGTCTTTCAAATTTCAAAGAAGACAATTTACATTACTGATAGCATATGCAATGACAATTAATAAGTACCTAAGTCAATAATTGCATATATGTCTCTTTTTGAAAAAACCAGTATTTAACCATAGACAGTTAAATGTCGTAGTTTTTAGAGTAACAAATTATTTTGGTTTGAAGATATTGATATGTGGTGAAGATGAAAAACCAACTAATAAGACAACAAATGTTGTGTATAAGGAATTGTTTTAGAATCTATAATGATTAGTGATATACTTATGTTTAATTGTTAATAGATTGATCCTCCTTATTTTGTTTATGTACGATTTAGTTGACGTGCATTTAACGCACTGATTAAAAAAACTAGTTTATATATAGATAGCATATATTTAAAATATGGAAAAAAAAAGAAGCAATGTGAAAATGTTAAAAAAGTTCTCCTAAATAAAAAAATTTGTAAACAAATACTCCATTAGTTCTTAACAAAGAGTTCACTATTATATTTTAGGATATTTCACTTAAATAATCTAATTTTAAGATTAAAAACATAAAAAAAATTATTTTATTACTAATGGACTAGAAAAATGTCATTTAAAAAAAATGACTTTCGAATGAGGACTCTTGACTAGATCGTAGAAGTAATTTTTTTAAAACGAGGTGAAAAAAAAAAAGCTAATAATTTTAAGAACGGATTCATAGTATTGATAATCCAAACTCAAGTATCCTTGGGCCTTGTCTAAATATGTGCGCTCCAACTATTGAACGTTTGAAAAGTAAAATGAGAGAAATTTAGGAAGGTCCCTGTGTAGAAAATATAATCCAAAAGTCCACGATAATATTTTAAAACCGCTACAGTATATTTTTTTTTGGAGGGAATGATGAAAATACCCTTAATAAAGGAAAGGAACACGAATAAAGCCATTGCTCAAATTTGAGAATCAAAAGGAAAAAAATTGGGCTTCGCTCAAAATTTTGGGCATCGTTCAAAATTTTAGGCATCGCAATACAAAAGCAACTTCCAAAATTTAGGCATCGCAAGGAAAAAATTTGGGCATCAGTTAAAATCATGGGCGTCGTTCAAAATTTTGGTCGCTGTTCAAAATTGGGCGTCGTTAAAATTTTTGGTCATCGCAAGGGAAACATTGGGCCTCGCCTAACATTTTTGACTTCGTGTAGACACTCCAATTTCGTACCCCTGGTATGTAACTCTGGCATGCGATATCAAGACCTGTTAAAACTTAACAAATGTCAAGTTACAGGATTTAAAAATGCAAAAGGCAAAGCAGGATGCGCAAAACAGTAAAATGCAAAGGTTAAAAGTGCAAAATTGGAAGCTGGAATAGTAACTTGGCGCTGCCATAAAGGTCCCTTGGCGTGGCGCCCACAGAGCCTTATAGCCGCGCCCAAGGTGCTACAGTGTACTCCCCAGTTAATGCATTGTGCAATTCCTGAAGTGCAGTGTACAAGCAAAAGCAGCACACAGAGAGGAATTTTAATTCCCGATGAGTCCTCTTCTTAGCCTATAAATAGAAGCATTCGGGGCTCACTTTGACTCAAAGTGAAATACGCAGAAAAACTCTCCGCGTCGTTGTTACGCTGAGAGATTAGGGAGTGAAGTGAGATAGTGAGCAATCCTTCTATAAAGCCTCAAAGCCCTACCAAAACTCCTCCAAACCTAAATCCAACTGGTCAAAGTGATCCCTAGCCCCCTAGTTAGGTATCCACTCTATTTCCCCAGTCTAAAAACCTCGGAAAGAGCAGTTGCTCTGCCCAAATAAAAAAGCCAAAACCACCAAAAACAAGCTGTTACTCGGCCCAAACCATAGCAGTAGCAGCATAAAAAGAATCCCTCTCTCGAGAAGGACATAGCGAGCACACCACGCTTTAAAAGGTAAAGCCTTTAAGAGTGTTTATTTATAAAAAGTTATTTTTCAATCCGGCCCGATGTAAAAATATAAGCCGTTGTGCTGCCCGGATTTAGTCAGGAAATACTATTTAAAAGAGCCATTATTATGACCAAATATTTTTAAATGTATTTGTAATTATTGTAAGGAGACGGCTGCAAGTCCGTAAACAATGTTGCCATGGATGTATTTGCTTTTATTTCCTGTCTTTTAATACTTTATTTATTTGCTAGATAAATATAACAAAAAACATACTTTAGCCAAAAACCGCTTTTGAGACTGAAAGGGCGAGTTGGGTGCCTAGCACCTTCCCAACTCGTAACTTAGCCTCCGAACCCGTTTTTACAATCTCTGGTTTTTCTTTATTTCTTCCTTAAAATAAAGATGGTGACTCTATAAAACATTTTGGATCCAGTGGGGCATCGCAACACTCTTTTCTTGCACTTTTTCGTTTTCCCCTAAAAAAAGGAGGATGAGAATAAAAGGGTGATGTATTCTTATATCCTGGTATCCCTAAAAAAGAGATAACTTGATATAGAAAACCCAAAGCACTCATAGTGATCAGAAATAGACAATAAGACAATTTTCATAAAATCCATAGTGGGGCCTCGCAACATTCTTTCTTGCACTTTCCATTTTCCCCTAAAAGGGAATATGTAAATGAAAGAATGATGTATTCCTAAATCCTGGTATCCCCTAAAAAAGGGATAACTTGATACAGAAAACACAAAGCTCCCATATGGACAAAAAATTCACTGAAGTTACCGAGGCGTATTCAACGAGCTATTTTAGACAGCACCCTTTCCGCATTTTTAATTACGTCCTCCCCTAAACAAGGGAGGGTGGAATGGAAAGCGTCGTGTCCCACTGTTGCACGTACGCGCACCCTTATCCAAGGGCGCGCGGGCGCACTTCGGGGAACCCACAGTGGCGACTCTGTTGGGGAGATCGTTTTTTATTTTAAATAAAAATGGAGGGCTAGACTCATATATATATATATATATATATATATATATATATATATATATATATATATATATATTCTTTGTTTCTGGCTAAGTATGCTTGTTATATTTATTTAAGCATTTGAATATTGTATTCCTATACATCCGTGTCTATATTTGTAGATATGATCCTCCATCTTGCAGCAGTTTCGTTCCAGTAACTATTACAGATATGTTTAAAAATATGTATTTTTGCAAAAAATATATATATGAATCAAAAAAAAAAATCAAAAAGTCAAAAAAAAAAATATATATATAGTAAATTTTCGGGCAGCACAACAAAAAGGGCCGAGGCTTTATTTTATATTTACTTTATTTTCGGCTCTATAATATATTATTCTATTATGCTTTATTTTTATTTCACAAATTTGTACATTTATTATTTCATTCTGCCATGTTATTTTGAGGATTGGGACAAATTTGTAATTAATAGGAATAGATAGATCCCCCGCTTTTCTTTCTATTTCTTGATGTGATTGTCTGCTTGCTCGCTCCCAAACTAAAAAGTCGAGAAAATCCACAAATAATAGCAAGACATGCCATATCTGCTTATATTCTGTTTATATCTAAAAAAAAATTTTACTGCTTTTTAGATGCCGCGTACACGCGCACACATGTAAATATATTCCGAAGTGTTACCCTACACCATGGCCAGCCTACCCCCTGCATAAGCCATCGTTAGAATGCATATAGATTCTCAGGACACTTCAAAGACCGACCGATTTTTACATTTCTGAATCATTGATCAGCCCTTGTAAAAAAAAAGGGAGAAAGATCGAAAAAAAATGAAAATGATGATAAAATGATAATAATGCGCAAGTCAAAAAAACATGATGAAAAATGCGCAAGTCAAAAAATATATATAATACAAATGGGCTGATTGATTATTCTCTGGTGCTTGACCTAGATCATTCTGAATGGTGGATCCCAGAAAGAGTATATGCCCTTCGCCTGGGATCAGTCCGATCTTGGGGAGTCGAAAGGCAGGTGGAATACGAGGGTCCTATACTCTGGAGAAAGAATCCACTGTTCCAGAAAAAGTCCTGAGACCGTTAAAACAAAGCAGGTGCTTGTCCGGTCAATTGTAGGAAAAAATAATTATTAATAAAAAAAATACTAATAAAGGCGCGCTGTACTCCAAGCCTAAAAAGCCTTCAGCCAGCCTTCTTATACCTCAAAACCCATTTTCCTCAGAAACCTGGCCCGAATTTGGAAAGGCAGGGATAGTACTGGCCGGTTGATACGAGAAACAAGTGTAGAAATCCGATCAGAAAATATCAGGGGCAGATTAGGAAAGGGCAAGACCAGTTCAGAAGGTACAGATCCGAGCGAAATGGCCGCTAAAAATAAACAAGCTATGACAGGGACTAGCAGTGATTGGAACGGCTGGGAACCAGAAAAAGAAACTCCTGAGTATGCACCTCCTCCTGAATTTGAAAGCTGGCTAAAGAAAGAATTGGATGTCCATGCGGAAAAAATAATAAATCAGGTGGTTGGTAATATTTTTGTAGGTTTCGCAGAAACCTTTACTGCCCTATCCCAAAAGATCAAAATCTCAGAATATGCTCTTGATATTTCTTCCCTTCCAGAAACCAACCATCCTGATACCTCAGAAAATATCCTTTTTAAGCTTCCAAAAAACAACCAAGTGCCAGCCATCAGCCAAATAATAATCTCATTGCTCAAGGGAATATGATTTCAAATGCTCATAATTCTAATCCATATCCCCCAGAAATCAACCCCGATCTCCTTCACCTAAATGCCTGTTACCATAACCAAAAGAATTATCTTCCTCTAGATCCCTCAAGCCAGGGTCCAGGCAGAACCTCCCTTAAGCCAGGGTCCAGGCAGCCCAATCCCAGTGCAGTATTATCCAAGAGAGAAAATTCCACCTAGCTGTCTGACCAAACTTCAATCTGGTAATTTTCCCAGGCCAAGACGGAGGAAAGAAATAATTCCAAGACACTATGATGATCTACCTGCCCCAAGGTCTGAAATATTCCAAGCAGTGTGGGCCCATGAGATACTTAAGCCCATGGTTAATTATCAACCACCCAATCCATTACATGCTACATGGAATCATGCCCAGTATTGTGAGTACCACCATTGCAGTGGCCATCTCACCGATAAGTGCTACTTACTCAGAAACGCAATTCAAGATCTTATCGACAACGAAATAATTACGGTGACAGGCACAAGAATATTTGAAACAAATCAAGCCAAGGATGTTTAAAGGGCAATCGAACCTATTTAGCCAGAATAAAAGTGCTGTAAATATCCTCTTCAATAACCGGAGTTTCTAATAATGCCTGGAGGATAGCTTCCTGGGTATGATAGACGGAGGCACTAACTATGAAAAACTCCCTGCTGAGTTTGAACCTATTACTGATAAAGCCTCTGCAGAATTGGTATACTACGACCGGCCTGCTCTTGACGACCGCAGATCTGGTGGACCGCTTCAGATATACTATTCCCTTTCCGATCTCCTAGCTTTACGGATTGGTCATCTACCGATCCGCTCCCTAAAGTTGAAGACCTCAAACCCCAGGTCCTCAATAATGTAAATAACCCTGTACAGTTTGCTATTAATGATAATCTGAATATCTTTGCTTATTCCTTAGTTGCACCTACATTAAAAGATGCATTAAATAATTATAATAATGAGTCATTTGATGAAATAGACCCAAAAGATAAAAATTATTTGCTTGAGCTTGTAAAGTCAGTTGAGCACCAGGAACGACATCATTCATCAGCAGCAACTGAAGACTTGTCCACTATCAATCTGGGGTTGAACAATGAAATAAAAGAAATCAAAATCGACAGCTACCTGCAAGGCTCTGAAAGGGTGGCACTCATTGATCTCCTCAAAGAGTTCGTGGACATATTTTCCTAGTCCTATGAAGATATGCCCGAGCTATACCCAGCCATAGTAGAACATCGGATCCCTATATATCCGGATGCTCGGCCAATCAAGCAAAAGCTCTGCCGAATTAAGCCGGAATGGTCACTACAAGTAAAAGAAGAAATCATGAAGCAGCTGCACATCAAATTTATTCGGGTAGTGGAATACCCGATCTGGTTGTCCAACATAGTGACCGTTCCCAATCCCAATCCCAATGGGAAAGTTCGGATCTGCGTAGATTTTCGCGACCTCAACAAAGCATCGCCCAAAGATGACTTCCATCTACCCAATATTGATATTGTGGTGGACGCCGTCGTTGCTCATAAAATCAGATCCTTCGTCGACGGCATGTTGGGCTACAATCAAATTAGAATGGCAGCAGAAGACCAGAAGAAGACCTCATTCACTACTCCCTGGGGGGCCTACTGCTACAATGTCATGTCATTTGGGCTAAAGAATGTCGGGGCTACTTATCAAAGGGCTGCCACCACCCTCTTCCACGATATGATTCATAAATAAATAGAGGTCTATGTTGATGACATGACCGTGCACTCCAGCGATGCCAACGGTGCTCATATCAAAGACCTTCGAAAATTCTTCGAAAGGTTAAGAAAGCACCAAATGAATCTTAACCCCACCAAATGCACATTCGGGGTTACCAAAGGCAAAGTCCTGGGATTCATGGTGACTGAGCAGGGCATCGAAATCGAGCCGGCCAAGATTAAAGCCATCATAGAGATGCCACAACCAAAAACTCCAACCGAAGTCAAAGGCTTCCTAGGCCGATTGCAGTATATCAGCCGTTTCATCAAACAACTGACATCTATATGTGAGACCCTCTGCAAATTTCTAAAGAAAAATACTGACCAAGTCTGGGACGAGAAATGCCAGCTAGCCTTCGAAAAAATAAAAGCTTACCTTACCAATCCACCCGTGCTAGCTCCACCCCAAACACATAAACCGCTCCTCATATATTTAACCATCACAGACACATCAGTTGGGGCTATGCTCGCCCAAGAAAAAGAAAATTCTTACATTGAAAATGTCATATACTTCATAAGTAGGAAGCTGCAAGGAAGCGAGCTAAATTATTCAGCACTAGAAAAAAGCTGCACTGGCCTAGTCTGGGCAACTCAAAGGCTCAAGACCTACCTGCAAGGACGATCCATCAAGCTCATCTCCGGAATAGATCCTATAAAGTACATCTTCGGCAAGCCGTCACTTTCCAGCCGACTGGCTAAGTGGTCATTTCTTCTCAACGAGTTTGACATAAGTTATGTCACACTCAAATCTATCAAAGGCAGCAGAATTGCAGACCATTTAGTCGATCTGCCCTTAAAAACTGAAGTTGCAACTAAGCCTAGCTTCCCAGACGAAGGTGTCCTGGAAATTACTGACCACGACACCAGCTGGAAAATGTTCTTTGACGGAGCCGCAAATAAAAGAGGCTTTGGCATAGGAATCTTGCTAATCGACCCAGCAGATTCCCACACTCCATTGGTCATAAGGTTGGAGTTCGAGTGCTTAAACAATACAGCTGAATACGAAGCCTGTATTACTGGCCTAGAAGAAGCTCTCCAAAAGGGAGCCAAATACTTGGAAGTCTATGGAGATTCTGCTCTGATCATAAACCAAGTCGAAGGGAAGTGGAAGTCCCAGGATCCCCGACTGTAACTCTATCATGCCAAGTTGATAGCACTTGCCACCAAATTTAATTCTATCTCGTTTCATTACTTGCCGCGAGATAGAAATCAGTTTGCCGATGCATTGGCCACTCTAGCATCATTGGTCCAAATTCCCGCAGAGACCCAAGTCCAGCCATTTGTAGTTGGGAAAAAAAGTCACTCCGACATACTGCTTCAAGATTTATGCAGCCCCTGAAGCAGATCATGAGCCTTGGTACTCTGATATCCTAAATCTGCTTCAGAAAGGGATTTATCCTCCCGGCTTAGACAAAAGAGGGAAAGTCTCCGTGCGGAGATGGGCATTGCAATTTGTGTTTAGTGGTGGCAGCCTATATAAAAGGCATTATCAAGGCCTTAATTTACTATGTGTCGACCAAGCAAAGGCCAAGCAAATCTTGGACCAGCTTCATGGCGGTACCTGTGGGCCCCACATGAATGGCCACATGCTATCCAAGAAGGTTATCCGACAGGGGTACTATTGAGTACGCTTGAAACCGATCAGACGGCTGCTGGTGCGACATTGCGACAAGTGCCAACGTTTCGTAAATTTGCAGCACGTGCCCCCGCACGTCTTATATAACTCCACAACCCCCTGGCCCTTTTCAACTTGGGGAATCGACATTATAGGCCAAATTCACCCAAAAGGCTCTAATGGCCACGAATACGTTCTAGTAGCCGTCGATTACTTCACGAAGTGGGTGGAAGCTTCTTCCTACAAAATCCTGAATGCTCGAAAGGTGTCCGAATTCATCCGGACCAACATCATATATTGATACGGAGTGCCTTTCGAGATAATCTCCAATAACGGAACGCATTTTGAAGGGGACGTGAATCGTTTGCTCGATGAATTCAAAATTCAAAGGCATAAATCTTCCCCCTATCGGCTGCAAGCCAATGGTGCCGTTGAAGCAGCCAACAAAACACTGGAAAAAATTATCGTAAAAAATGGTCGACACAGAAAGAGACCGCTGAAAATTGCCACTAGCCCTATGGGGCTATCGCACTTCCCCGACACCCACCGGGCCACCCCTACTCTTTGGCATATGGTATGGAGGCAGTGCTGCCCATAGAAGTTGAAATTCCATCATTAAGAGTGATGATGGAATCCGGCATATCAGAAATTGACTGGGTCAAAGGGCGATACGAAGAATTAGCCCTGATCGATGAACGACGCCTACTAGCCCTAGATCATACCCGAGCATATCAAAGGCGGATAGCCCGAGCCTTCAATAAAAAAGTTAAAGGCCGCGATATCCAAGTCGGGTATCTCGTGCTTCGAGAAAAACTTCCTAGTTATGTTGATACTAGGGGAAAATGGAAGTTTCCATGGATTAGACCGTATGTTGTCAAAGAAATCCGGTCAGGAGGTGTCGTACTCCTCACGAACCAAGAAGGAGAAGATCTTGTTCAGCCCTTCAATCTCGACAAGCTCAAAAGGTACTATGCTTAAGCTAATCTATCCGCGCTAAGCTTTCTCCACTGCTAGGTCAAAACCGAAAGGGCGCCTAGACAAAAATTAGAGAAATAATAAAAAAAACAATAAAAAGGAGAAATAAGGGCTCGCATCCAGTCTGAGGGGGAGGGACAACCTCCTCTGGTTCCCAAGGATTATGCTGCCTGCTCACATTGCTCAGTCGAGGGGGCCCGTTGCCATCATTCCTAAAGGCAGTGCCCTATCCAGTCTGAGGGGGAGGAATAGCCTCTTTTGGTTCCCAAGGGTTACGCCTCCACATTGCTCAAGTAGTCGAGGGGCAATGACCTCAGATTTTGACCAGGAGCCGTCCGGGCATCAAGATTGTGCACCCGCCTGAAATCTTCCTGTAGGGCCTGAGGAACAACTAGCCCCGAGCTCTCTATGTCCTCGCCTATTTCCATTAGGCGAGCATCTATATCACTAGATATGTGACGGCCTTGATGCCGCCTCAATCCACGCCTGACATGAAGGTGCTTCAAGAGCCACCATGATCCATGAAAGATACTCATGGGAAATGAGCATGTAATCGGAGTAGAGATAGGCCACCTGCAGCCTATCAAAGTCCCGCTGCCACATCTCCTGGATGGTGGTGCCCAGATCCCTGCTATTATCCAGCTCCAAGGCCACAGGACGGCTCGAGTCAGGAATGAGCTGCTCTCTGCCAAATTGGCGCAAGATCCTATCCGCCCTATAAAAAGAGGTACGCTCAATACCCAGCAAAACAACCTGGTTATATCCAGCGGAATATAGGATAAAGCGTCGGATCTGCCAGTGGCTGATGACCCATATTATATCCATGGAGCCCCTGCGCAAGAAGCTCTCAGCCCAATCATACTCCGAAAAATTGGTCTAAGGGAAATGACCGCGAGAGCCATAAAGCCCTGGATCATATCTTGCTCCCAGCGGTACTGGGCCCATCACCCAGAAAAAGTGCTCTTCCAGCCACATATGGATCAAAATGGGGCTGCCGGTAGGGAATAGCTCATCACCAGCTGCAAAGGCATCTAAACCTGCCAAAGTTTCTGCCTATATCACCGGGATAATGTTCACCCGGCGGTCCCGAGCCTGCAAAGCTAGGTCCACAACCCGCATATCGATGTATCCGGGCTGGCCCACTGTAGACACAACAATTTCGTACCCCTAATATGTGACTCTAACATGTGATATCAAGAACTGCTTAAACTTAAAAAATGTCAAGTTACAGGAGTCAAAAATGTGAAAGGAAAAGCAGGATGCGCAAAACAGTAAAATGCGAGGGGTGATAGTGCCAAAATTGAAACTGGAATAGTCACTTGGCGCGACCAAAAGGTTGATCTGGCGCTGCGCCAAGCCAAGGTTAGGTCCGCGCCATGCAAGCTAGAGTCCCTCTCCAAGTTAACGCATTGTGCAAACGACAAAGGCTGGAGTACAAGAGATTTCAGCGAGCTGAAGGGATTTTTAATCCCCGATGTGTCCTCTTGCCCACCTATAAATAAAGGTGTTGGGGCTCACTTCAGATAGAAGAAAATGATCGCAAAGAAACACTGGAAAAAAATCTCCGCGTCGTCCCAACGCCGAGTTTAGCGAGAGAAGTGAGATAGGGAATGTCTAGCCCACCAAAGCTTCGAAACCCCGTCCAAACTCCGCCAAAACAAAAACTCACCGGTTAAAAGTGATCCCTAGCCTTTTAGTTAGGTATCCACCCCACTTCCTCGGCCCAAAATCCATAAAGTAAGCCGTTACTCTGCCCGAGTAATAGGTCGAAAAACACCCAAAATAAGCCGTTATTCCGTCCAACCAAAAAGGCCAAAACAACCACAAATAAGTCGTCATTCTGCCCGAGTGAACGAGCCAAAACCATCCGAAATAAGCAGTCACTCTTCCCAAATCACAACAACAACAACACAACAACAACAAAAAAGACTCCCTCTCTCTGAAGGACAGAGCGAACACACTGCGCTCTAAAAGGTAATAGCCTTTAAGGGTGCTATTTTTTTATAAAGTTATTCTTTAAATCCGGCCCAATGTAACAAATATAAGTCGTTGTGATGCCTGGATTTAGTTAGAAAATATTATGTAAAAGAGCCATTATAATGGCCAAATATTTTTAAATATATTTGTAATTATTGTAAGGAAATGACTGCAAGTCCGTAAATAATGTAGCCACGGATGTATTTGCTTTTATTTTCCTGACTTTAAATGCTTTATTTATTTGCTAGATAAATATAACAAAAAGCATACTTTAGCTAAAAACCATTTTTGAGACCGAAAGGGTGAGTTGGGTGCCTAGCACCTTCCCAACTCGTAACTTAGCCTCTGAACCCGTTTTCAATCTCTGGTTTTTCTTTTCTTTTTTTGGTTTTGCTTTATTTTTGCCTTAAAATAAAGATGATGACTCTAAAACATTTTGGATCCAGTGGGGCCTCGCAACATTCCTTCCTTGCACTTTTTCGTTTTCCCCTAAAAAAGGGAAAATGAAAATGGAAGGGTGATGTATTCCCATATCCTGGTATCCCCTAAACAAGGGATAACTTGATGCGGGAAACCCAAAGCTCCCATAGTGATCCGAAATAGGCCATAAGGCTATTTTTATAAAATCCATAGTGGGGGCGTCGCAACATCTTTTTTTGCACTTTTTCGTTTACCCCTAAAAAAGGGAAAATGAGAATGAAAGGGTGATGCATTCTCATATCCTGGTATCCCCTAAACAAGGGATAACTTGATACGGGAAACCCAAAAGTTCCCATATTGGATCAAAAATCCACTAAAGGCAACCGAAGCGCTTTCCAACGTGCTATCTTAGACAGCACTCCTTTCGCACTTTTAATTCCGTCTTCTTCTAAAAAAAGGAGGATGGAATGAGAGCAGTGGTGTCCCGCATCTGCACGTACGCGCACCCCTATCCAAGGGCACGCGGGGCGTGGGCGTACGTCCCGGGAACCCACAGTGGCATCTCTGCTGGGGAGATCGTTTTATTTTAAATAAAATGGAGGGCTAGACTCATAAAATAAAAACTTTTTTTGTTTTTCTTTGTTTCTGGCTAAAGTATGCTTGTTGTATTAATTTATGCATTTGAATATTGCGTTCCTATACATCTGTGCCTATATTTATGGATATGATCCTCCATCTTGTAGTAGTTTCGTTTCGATAACTGTTACCAGGTATATTTAAAAATATTTCTTTTTAAAAATATCAAAAATATATATATAAAAAAGGTTTTCAAATATATATATACATATATATATATATATATATATATATATATATATATATATATATATATATATATATATATATATATATATATATATATATATATATCATATATATGTTTACAATAAAAATTCCAGACAGGTTTGTATATATTTGCATTCATTCTGTCATTTTATTTTGGGGACATATGACAAAATTTGTAATTAAATAGGAATAGATAGATTCCCGCTCTTCTTTCTATTTCTTAATGTGATGAGCTTGCTTGTTTGCGCTCAAACTAAAAAGCCGAGAAAAACCACGCGTAACAGCAAGATAGGCCATATCTGTTTTTTATTTTCTGTTTATATATATATATATATATATATATATATATATATATGAAAATAGTAAAGATTTTACTGCTTTTTAGATACCGCACATAAGTGCACGCATATAGGAATATTTCGAACTGTTACCCTACACCATGGCCAGCCTACCCCCTGCATATGCCAACGTTAGAATGCATATAGATTCTCAGGACACTTCAATGACCGACCGGTTTTTGCATATTTGAATCGTGGGTCACCCACATAAAAAAAAAAATAAATAAATAAAGAGAGAAATCATATATATATATATATATATATAGTCAAAAAGAAGATAATAATAATGCGCAAGAAAAAAAATGAAAAAAATAATAAGTGCGCACAAAAAAAAAATAAGCAGGGGCTGATTTATTATTCTCTGATGCTCGACCTAGACCATTTTGAATGGTGGATCCTGGAAAGAGTATAGGCCCTTCGCTGGGATCGGCCCGATCTGGGAGTCGAAAGGCGGTGGAATACGTCGGTCCTATACTCTGGAGAAAGAATCCACTATTTCAGGGAAAGTCATGAGATCGTCAAAATAAAGCAGGTGCTTATCCGGTCAATTGTAGGGAAAATAATAAATAAATAATAAAATATACTAATAAAGGGACGATGTACTCCAAGCCCAGAAAGCTTTCAGCCAGCCTTTTGATACCTCCAAACCCATTTTCCTCAGAAACCTGGCCCGAATTTGGGAAAGGCGAGAGAATGAAATCGGCCGGTTGATCTGAGGAAATAAGTGCGAAATCGGAAACGAGGGTATCGTATCGGATCGGACAAAGGGCGAGAATCGCATGCAGGGTGATCCAAGCAGTATGGCGGCGAAAAATAAACAAGCTATGATAGGTGCTAGCGACAACTGGAACAGTTGGGAACCAGAAAGAGAAATTCCTGTGTATGCACCTCCTCCTGGGCTTGAGGCTTGGCTAAGGAAGGAACTGGACACCCATGCAGAAATAATAACGAATCAGGTGGTAAATGATCTTCTAGCAGGCTTTTTAGAAACTCTTGCCGCTTTTTCCCAAAAAGCCAAGATCCCAAAACACGTCCCTAATACTTCCCACTTTCCTGAAATAAATTGCCCGGATACCTTAGAAAATATTATTTTCCAAGCCTCCGGAAAGCCACCCAGTGCCAGCCACCAGCCAAATAATGACTTTCTTGCCCAAAATAATGTGATTTCAAGTGCCCATAATTCTAATCCATATCCTCCAGAAATCAACTCTGATCCCCCTCACCTGAATGCCTACTATTACAACCAAAAGAATTATCCCCCTCTTGATCCCTCAAATACCTATTCTCAGCAAACGACCCCAGGGACTCTAAATGAAATCATTTGTATACCAGAAAAAGAATCCCTATTGGGCCTAGATCTAGGCAACCCCATTCCAGTACAATATTATCCAAAAGAGAAAACCCCACCCAGTTGCTTGACCAAATCCCAATCTGGCCATTTGCCTAAGCCAAGAGGCCGAAAAGAAACAATTCCAAGGCATTATGATGACCTGCCTGTCCTAAGATCTGAAATACTCCAAACACTGTGAGCCCATGGGATACTGAAACCCATTGATAATTACCGACCACCCAAACCGTTACCTATCACCTGGAATCGCGCCCAGTATTGTGAGTATTACCGATGCAGTGGTCATCTTACCGACAAGTGCTATACACTCAAAGATGCAATTCAGGATCTCATTGACAATGAGGTAATCACGGTGGCAGGCACAATTTTTTTTGAAACAGATCAAGCCAAGGAGGTGTAAAGAGGCAAGTTAGTCTAATTAGCCATGAATAAAGGTGATGTAAGATATGCTGATCAATAAAGGAGTTTCTAATAAATGTTTGGAGGAGACAGTTTCCTGGGTATGATAAATGGAGGCACTTATTATAAAGAGCTCCATGTTGAGTTTGAGCTTATTTCTGATAAGCCTCTGCAGAACTGGTACACCACGACTAGCCCACTCCTGGCGCTCGCAGATCTGGTGGACCGCTTTGGATATACTATCCCTATTCCTTCCCCTAGCTTTACGGATTGGTCATCTACCAATCCGCTACCTAGAGTTGAGGATCTCAAACCCCAGATCCTCAGTAATGTAATAAACCCTGTACAGTTTGCTTTTAATAATAATCTGAATGTCTTTGCTTATTCCTTAGTTGCACCTACATTAAAAGACACATTAAATAATAATAATTATGATAATGAATCATTTAATGAAATGGACCCAAAAGATAAAAATTATTTACTTGAGCTTATAAAGTCAGTTGAGCACCAGGAACAGAATCATTCATCAGCAGCAACTGAAGATTTTTGCACTATCAATTTGGGGTTGGACAATGAAATAAAAGAAGTCAAAATCGGCAGCTACCTGCAAGGCTCTGAAAGGGTAGCACTCATCGATCTCCTCAAAGAGTTCGTGTACATATTTGCCTGGTCCTATGAAGATATGCCGGGGCTAGACCCAGCCATAGTCGAACACCGGATCCCCATATATCCGGATGCTCGGCCAGTAAAGCAAAAGCTCCGCCGGATTAAGGTGTAATGGTCACTACAAGTTAAGGAAGAAATCATGAAGCAGCTGCGCGTCAATTTCATTCGGGTAGTAGAATACCCGATCTAGCTATCCAATATAGTGACTGTTCCCAAGCCCAACGGGAAAGTCCGGATCTGTGTAGATTTCCGCGACCTCAACAAGGCGTCGCCCAAAGATGACTTCCCTCTACCCAATATTGATATTGTGTAGAGCCGTCGCTCACAAAGTCCGATCCCGTCGGCGGCATCTTTGGGCTATAATCAAATTAAAATGGCAGCGAGAGGACTAGGAGAAGACCTCATTTACTACTCCCTGGGGAACTTATTGTTATATTGTCATGCCATTTGGGCTGAAAAATGTCGGGCCTACTTATCAGAGGGCTGCCACCAACCTCTTCCACGACATGATCCACAAAGAAATGGAAGTCTATGTTGATGACATGATCATGCATTCCAGCGACGCCAATGGTGCCCATATCAAAGACCTTCGAAAATTCTTCGAAAGGTTAAGGAAGCACCAAATGAAGCTTAACCCCACCAAATGCACATTTGGGGTTACTAAAAGCAAGGTCCTGGGATTCTTAGTGACCGAGCAAGGCATCGAGATCGAGCCAGCAAAGATCAAAGCCATCCTAGAGATGCCACGACCAAAAACTCCGACCGAAGTCAAAGGCTTCCTAGGTCGTCGAAGACATCGGTAGCTTCATCCGGCAAGTGACAACCACATGTGAGCCCCTCTTCAAACTCTAAAAGAATCTTGACCAAGTGCTGGGACGAGAAGTGTCAGCTAGCCTTCGAAAAAATAAAAGCCTATCTTACCAATCCCCCTGTGCTAGCTCCACCTCATACACATAAACCTCTCCTCATATATTTAACCGTTAAAGACACGTCAGTAGGGGCTATGCTTGACCAAGAAAAAGAAAATTCCTACATTGAAAATGCTATATACTTCATAAGTAGGAAGCTGCAAGGAAGCGAGCTAAACTATTCAATACTTGAGAAAAGCTGCACCGACCTAGTCTGGGCCACGCAAAGGCTCAAGACCTATCTCCAAGGATGGTCCATCAAACTCGTATCCAGAATGGACCTTATCAAGTACATCTTTGGCAAGCCATCACTGTCCAGCCGACTGGCCAAGTGGTCCTTTCTTCTCAACGAGTATGACATAACTTATGTTACACTCAAATCTATCAAAGGAATCGTGATCGGAGACCACTTAGCCGATCTACCCTTGAAATCCGAAGATGCAACTGAGCCTAGCTTCCCAGACGAGGTGTCCTGGAAATCACTGACCATGACACCAACTGGCAGATGTTCTTTGATGGAGCCGCAAACAAAAGAGGCTTTGGCATAGGAATCTTGCTCATCGACCCAACTGATTCTCATACTCCGCTGGCCATAAGGTTGGAATTCGAATGCTCAAATAATATGGCGGAATATGAAGCCTGTATTGCTGGCCTAGAAGAAGCTCTCAAAAAGGGAGCCAAAGATCTCGAAGTCTATGGAGACTCCGCCCTAATCATAAATCAAGTCGAAGGGAGATGGAAAACCCAAGATCCACGGCTGCAGCTCTATCATGCCAAACTAACAACACTTGCCGCCCGATTTGACTCTATCTCGTTCCATTATCTGCCCCGAGATAGGAATCAATTCGCCGATGCCTTAGCCACTTTAGCATCGCTAGTCCAAATTCCCGCAGAAACTAATGTTCAACCATTCGTAGTCAGGAAAAAGGTCACTTCGGCATACTGCTTCAAAATTAATGCACCCACTGAAGCAGATCACGAGCCTTGGTACGTTGATGTCCTAAATCTGCTTCAGAAAGGTCTCTATCCTCCCAGCCTAGATAAAAGAGGAAGAGTCTCACTGCGAAGGTGGGCCTCACAATTTGTACTCAGCGGTGGCAGCATGTATAAGAGGCACTATCAAGGCCTCAACTATGTGTCGATCAGGCCAAAGCTGAGCAAATCATGGATCAGCTGCATGGTGGTACCTGCAGGCCCCACATGAATGACCATATGCTATCCAAGAAAATTATCCGACAGGGGTACTATTGGAGTACGCTTGAAACCGATTGTATTCGATGGGTGCGACATTGTGACAAATGCCAACGTTTTGCAAATCTGCAACACATGCCCCCACACATCTTATATAACTCCACAACCACCTGGCCCTTCTTAACATGGGGAATTGACGTCATAGGCCAAATTCACCCGAAGGCATCCAATGGCCACGAATATGTCTTAGTAGCCGTCGATTACTTTACAAAGTGGGTGGAAGCCTCTTACTATAAAATCCTAAATGCTCGAAAGGTGTCCGAGTTCATCCGGGCCAATATTATATATCGCTACGGGGTACCTTTCGAGATAATCTCAGACAACTACTCACATTTTGAAGGGGACGTGAACCGTCTACTCGACGAGTTCAAGATCCAAAGGCATAAATCCTCCCCCTACCGGCTGCAAGCGAATGGTTCCGTTGAAACAGCCAACAAAACACTTGAAAACATCATCAGAAAAATGGCTAACACAGGAAGAGACTGGCCAGAAAAATTGCCGCTAGCCCTCTGGGGCTATCGCACCTCAGTCCGCACATCCACTGGGGCTACCCCCTATTCTCTAGCATATGGCATGGAGGTAGTACTGCCGATAGAGGTTGAAATTCCATCACTGAGAGTGATGATGGAATCTGACATAGCAAAAATTGATTGGGTCAAAGGGTGATTCGAAGAATTGGCCCTAATCGACGAACGACGCCTACTAGCCCTAGAGCATACCCGAGCATATTAAAGGCGCATCACCCGGGCTTTCAATAAAAAATTCAAAGGTCGCGACATCTAAGTCGGAGACCTCGTGCTTCGAGAAAAACCCCCTAGTTATGTTGATACTAGGGGAAAATGGAAGTCTCCATGGATGGGACCATATATTGTTAAGGAGATCCGGTCAAGAGGTGTCGTGCTTCTCACAAACCAGGAGGGAGAAGACCTTGTCCAGCCCTTCAACCTCGACAACCTCAAAAGGTATTATGCTTGAGCTATTCTATCCAGCAGTTGCTTCCCTCTCCAGCTTGCTAGGCTGAAAACCCGAAAGGGCGGCCTAGGAAAAAATTAGAGCATAAAATTAAAAAGAATAAAAGAAGAAATAAGGGCTCGCTAGGTTGAAAACTCGAAAGAGCGGCCTAGGCAAAAGTTAGAGCATTTAAAAAAATCAAAAATAAAAAAAAAATCAGGAGATGAAGGAGAGGGAAGGCACTTTTTAAGTCCATGGTGTTCTACCTCCGGTCTTCAGCGTACAAGAGGCTCGACTGACAGGAAAAAGAAAAACCACGACAGAAAGCTCACAATAAAACACTAAAATATAATATTTTACAGGTCCTACGGTGCAACTTATGAATATTTATTAAGACATTTAAATTATACATTTATTGCATGTACATATCTATTTATTGCCTATATCCCCCTTGTTTTCCCAGAAACTATCCCCTTTTTTGCATCTTAAGCCCCAATGTGGTCCATCAATGTATGTGGCGTCCGCCCAGCCGGGCCCATATACTCTTCCTGCGAGGCACAGAAGAAGCTCTAGTCTCACCCGCGTGTGAGCCACCAGAGGTATCCTCATCTTCATTATCAGCATCCCCGTTCCTGGGTAGCTGCATTGCTCGGACCGGCTCCATCATTCCTGAAAGCAGTACCCCATTCAGGCGGAGGAGGAAGGACAGCCTCCTCTGGCTACCACAGATTATCTTGCCTGCTCGCGATGCTCAGCTGAGGAGGCTCATTGCCGCCAGCTCTGAAAGTCGTGCCCCATCCAACGTGGGGAGGGGGAGTAGTTACTTCTGGTTCCCATGGGTTGTGCTGCCTGCTAGCATTGCTTAATCTGCGGGGTGCATTACTGGGAGCTGCAGTATTCGGTCCAGGGGTTGTTCGGGCGCCAAGACCATGAACTTGCCTGAACTCCACCTCCAAAGCCTAAGGGACAACTAACCCCGAACTGTCAATATCCTCGCCTATCTCCATCAAGCGAACATCTATCCCGTTAGTAACATGACGGCCCAGCAAGTTCCTTAGTCCGCGCCTGATAACGCGGGACGGCCCCTCGGCAGCCACCATTATCCATGCCAGATACCCATGGGAAAGAAGAATGTAATCAGCAAATGGATAGGCTACCTCCAGCCTCTCAGAATCCCATTGCCACATCCCCTGAATAGTGGCACCCAAGTCCTCGTCATCATTCTCCACCGCTAAATATACAGGACGAGTTGAGTTTGGGATCAGCTGCTCTTTCCCGAATTGACACAAGATCCGGTCATGCCTATAAAAGGAGGTCCGCTCAATGCCCAACATGACCACTTGACTATACTCAGCGGAATACAGAAGAAAGAGCCGGATCTGCCAATGATGGATCACCCAGATTATGTCCATGGAGCCCCTGCGGTAAAAATGCTCAGCCCAATCAAATTCTGAGTAATTGGTCTGAGGAAGATGACCATGAAGGCCATAAAACACCGGGTCATACGGTGCTCCATGCGGCACGGGGGCCATCACCCAAAGAAAATGCTCCTCCAACCACATATGAATCAAAATGGGGCTGCCGGCACTACAAGAAAATGGGGTATTTGGGAAGGCAAAAAACCGTGCCAAATACTGCCAAAACCGTCCCAAATAGTATTTGGCACGGTTTTGGGACGGTTTTGGCTCCTTCCTAAATACGAGGGTGCCAAATACATTTGTCTCGGTTAAAACCGTCCCAAATACTATTTGGGACGGCAAAGGGACGGTTTGATAGGGTGGTGCCGGTTAGCGTGCATTTGGGACGGTTTTGTTAAACCGTGCCAAATACTTGCATTTGGGATCGGTTTTGTTGAAACCATGCCAAATAGTTTTTGGGACGGTTTTTCTGCCTCCCAAATAGTAGATTTAGGCACGGTTTTTATTCCGTCCCAAATAGTTTTTTGGCACATCGGGTTGCCTCCCAAATAGTAATTGGCACGGTTTTGGTTGCCTTCCCAAATAGTATTAGGGACGGTTCAATTGCTCTCCCAAAAAGTTTTTGGCACGGTTTTTTTGTCCTCCCAAATAGTATTTGAGACTGTTATGTTTGGCCTCCCCACGTAGTATTCGGCACGGTAGATGCCCTCCCAAATACCATTTGTGACCAATTATTTTTGTATTTGATATCGTTATAATATGCTAATTATCAAATAGAAAACAATTACATTTTATAGAAATGAATTGAAATCATAACATAAACTAATTATATAAATAAGTTTCTAATTGGTACCCAATTAGTCAAAAGTATAACATAAAAAACATTCAAAATTACATAAAAGTACAATAAAAAAGATTGTATGTAGATCAACTACCCTTCAAAAACTAAAGTTTCAATAAGTATCTATCTTATACAAAAGTGTCTATTGAAATAGACAAATCACTTCATTCATCATTGAAATAGCTAGCTCAAGTCGCCCATCGTGAGTTGGTCCGAGCCTACAACAAAAATTATATAATTAGTATAAATAACGCCAAAAAAAGAAAAAAAAAGAGGTACCTCAAGAGATCTACACTATAAATAACGCCAGAAGTGCGTGTTTTCCATCGTTGTTATTACATCATCTCCTAATCCCTGGTGTTTCTAATAGTAAAGAGTTAGTGTGAAACAAAAATCTGACATATGACAAATATGACAGTCCTTTGAAGGTCTGAATTCTATCCCACCCTTACAGAAACTTTGTATTTACTATTGCCACTTTTAAAGTTCAATCCGTCCGTATACCTGGATCACCGAACTAGTGCACTAAGAGCTCATTCAATTGCAATGACACATGAGGATTCCTACCCTTATAAAGCATTCTGATTATTGTAGGAATAAACCGCGAAAGAATATTTGGGAAAGAATAAACAAAGGCAATACCTGGAAACAACAATGTATGCGGGGATTTGGAACTTGAAATATAAAAATGAGTGACCAAGGCGGTGATTGGAAATAATATAAAGCGAAGGTCTCAGAGATTTACATTACGTGGTGAGGTTACCACTTCTTGCCAGAGCCATCAATTACTCCATGTCCTTGGAAAAGGGCTCCCTGGAGATTAGAAAACTCGAGCCAAGTTCTAGGAGATTTTGGATTCCAATTTTTAGGCTCATCTGGTGCTACAATTGTTCCATCGATCTGCATTGATTACATTGATTATGATGAAGCTAGAAGCCAATCAGGAAAATAACTTAGGTGCACTGATACAAGTGTAGTATGAATGCTGTTAGATCTAAATCTAATGTACTTCCTCTATTCCACTCAAAGCGTTCACGTTTGAAAGTCAAACATTTTATATATAGTTTCATTTTAAGGATTCAAAGAGTTTTCAGAACTTTTAACTTTAATGTAGCAAGGGTAAATTTAAAAAATATGATCTCTTTGAGAGGAATGTCTCGAAATAGAAAGAACAACATTGAGCTGAATGGAGGGAGTATTAGAAATCGAAAAACACCACCAAATTAGCACATATTTTCAATGCCAAAATGAATCCATAGTAGGATATTACCTCAATGACTAACTTGTCAACACAAGGTCCTTTATATTTTGTTGCATTAACTAGATAACTGCATCCTGGAGGAACCAAAAGTACTGATTTTGATATGGAGCAAGCTTGTTTCCAAGCATCTAAAGGCTTGATATGCATAGAAAAAGAAGATTTAAGTGGGAGAAACATAGACCAACCAGCATAGAATTAATAGTCTAAAACATGAGATTTAGCAAACTTATATCTTTAAACCAGTAGTTGAGAAAATCACAAAACTAATACTGCACCAACATAAATAGAATTACAACATGTTCACCTTTGTATCATCAGTAATTCCATCTCCACTGCACCAAAGTCATCCACATTCACAAGAACCTTGTTACCACGCCGACTTGTCCACAACAGAAAGTCGAGAGCTCTATGTCCTCTACTTCTTCAATGTCTAGACTCTCAAGTTTCCCGAGAACAACTAACTAGGTCATCATGTAAATTGCTTTTGCACTTACTAAAACAACTATCAACAGAGTAAGAAAAGAGATCAAGAAAGCTCGTCCATGATTTATAGGGGGTTTCTGGTGATTTCGAAGATTACTTGATTTATATAAATCAAATGAAGACATTGGATATTAATTTATATGTATAGATTAGTGCTGAAAATGGTGGGATTTGGGGTGGTATATGGCTTCTGAACTTATACAACGTGGGGTTTCTCACCTAAAAGGATAGCAAAAGACAAATATCTGCCGATTGGTGAGACCAAAATAACAATGCCTCCTGCTTCTCAATTGCTTACTTGGCCAGTCATAATTTTTTCCCCATGTGTCATACTTCTAGAATTATAGATATTAGAGATTTATACGCAAAACCATCAATCAACATATTCAAGAGATGATAACCGTAACCGAAGCATTCTATACAACATAAGATCCTTGGTTGATGGCACATCTAGATGATCAACACAAACCACATATACGCCGAGGAAAAGGCACTACGATACCAAGCTCCTAGCAAAAACAAATTTGTGGCCGAATCAAGAGCGACTAAGGAGGGATTTCCAAATTCTAAAAGATAAAGCAGAAAAAGTAGACTCTCTAAGCCTAGTTAAAGCCTTCACCTGTAACTTACAAAACTTATTCTAATTAGCCGTCCCTCCTCTTGAGTCTTGACATCTACTGTAATAAAAGTTATATGTGACAACCATTCGCTAACAAACACACAAGATCACGTCATTAAGTTCTCTTATTAATCCAACAAATATACAAAAGCAAATGTACGCTTCTTAAAATAAAGGTTTATATACATTACCCATCAAATAGAACGATAAATAACTAAAAATACATGCCGCATACCATGCCACCACCAAGAACAAGGTGACGTAGGGTCAGGCCTCATCATCCGAACACGTAGGAAAAGCTAAGCCATTAAGTGCAGGGATGTTCTCCAAATCTTCTTTGGAGAGCAATGGGAAGAACCATAACGCCTTTTTAGAGCCAAAAACCTTTGAGGGCAAATAAATGAAGAAATATGAATGCACAATGATTTGGAATGTTGCTGAAGTTGGAAAGACACTATTGCATAAAATATATGCTCTCAAAATACTACTCCCAAAGAATTCTCTAAAAGACCCTTGTGGACAAGGATAATCTGTAATACAACTATATCCTATTGTTCCTTCGATGCTTATCATCAAATCTTATAGAGTGTCTACATAGACTAACCCCTTTATGTTCAATTAATGCACTCTGAAATTAAGCTTAAGAGAATCCCATTATAATAGACCTGACCTCTTTATATGTTCAATTATTGCAAGACTTGGGAGATTAAGCCTAAAATCATATCATATTAATAGTTGTCCTTTTTGATAAAATTGGAAAACTTGTGTAATATGACCTACCTCTGCTCAAAGTTCTTCTTCCGGCCTGCATCATATTTCCATCGCATCGACTCTTCTCTTCTCGTAAACCTGTTTTACAAATAAAAGAATAGTTTAGAAAAAAGTCAATTTGACCACTATCCACAATTTGCAATGTTGGTATCTATTAATCAAGAGGACGGCATGTAATATACAAAGATATTGTGTAACTATGTTCATAACAACCTGTCTTCTCAATCCCAATGTTGATAGCTAAATCGGTTTGTGCATTCTAAACACAAATGCAAATAAATAACTAATAATTTAAAGTCATAGTCGAAGCTCGGCTGCGTAATTTCACAAGTTCCATAAATCATTATGACTTCAAACGCCAACCAATTTTCCATTACATACTCGTCAACTCTCAGAGGCATAACCAATCTTCACGACAGAATATCAGGCCTCATACAGGGAGGCAACGCTTAGGGATGAACAAATTTTAGATAAATGAAGAAAGTTCAATGTGCTCAATTACCTCTATCGATGTTGTGTTGCTCGAAAGAAGAGAAGCGTGCATAATTATGAAACATAGTAGACTCAAGCAAAAGCCAAATTTAAAACTGCATCAAGGTACAAAATCAGAAGAAACAGGGAAACAATGAGTATGAATAATAACAAGTAACTAAAGATTTCAATGATTAGCATTGGTTAGAAAGTTACCAAAAGCCAAAAAAGTAACAAGAAGATTGTTTGGGTGAAATGGCATCTCGAAAGAATTTCACAAAACTGGGAAGCAAGGATAGAGAGTCCAATGTTGTCTCCAAGAAAGTATACAACTACAATAGAGCAACAAAGAATAACTAAATTAAATAGAGTGAGTGTAAAAACTTAGGAAGTCGAAACCATTAACCAAGTAACCATAAGTAGTATGCTTTTTAGCATACTTGAAAGACATATACGAGTACTAAGATTTATGCCACTCATAGCATTCTAAACCACCCTAGTATGCACAGCTTAGACTCAAGTTCAATTTGCTATATATGATTTTGGAAAACCAAGAAGAAACAAAGCGTAAGAAGAGCAATTATTTCAATATTTTAAAGTTACTTTACATGATTTCATTTGCAAGGTAACTTTCAATTTCTAAGAAAGAATGATTCAAGTTGTGCAGCCAAGAACAAACATTGAACTTTCCTAAGAGTTCAAAATAAGGCTTTGCATTTCCAAACGAGTGTAAATGAAAGAACGCGATGCCACGGAATCTCAATATGGGATGATGTTACAGTCAATGTTGCAGTGAATGTTGCAACAATGGCGAACAATGTGAACGAAAGTGTGTAAATTTGCAGCGGAAGTTTTGTTTTGAGATTTGAAATTTAACACACTTAGTAAGACAGAAAATCACGAAAAACAATCTACAAGAATCAATCTTGTAGATCAAGCCTCAAGGCAACAAATTGTATTAAACTCAACAACTGTTTTTAACACTAAACAGTTAACACGAAAATTCTCACAAGATATAGAATCTTGGAGAATCACAAAACCCACATAAACACAAAACCAAACGTGGGAAGAAAAGAAACAAATACAGCTTCCAAAACAGCGAACAAGAAGGAAGCACACAAATCAGAAACTTCAGGAAGAACAAAGCTGTCTTCACAGAAGTTTCAAAAACGGCAGCAGCAGGTATGAAGTTTTATCACAGCAGAAAGGTCTCTGTATATGGGCTGGTCGATCTCTCTTCTCTAATTCAGCATACACGAAAACAACAGGATCAACACACAGCACTTCAAACCAATGTCTTCTATATGCTCTCAATTCTCTGTGTGTTCTGCAAGCTGCTCGGCATCAGTTAAATAGGCAACAACTTGTAACCCAAGGCACCGAATCTGCACATTCTAGGTAACCAACACATCCAACTAGGAAAGGCATTAGACCGACAAAAATACAAGATTTTGTTTCCTAAATTGATACCATCAATAACTAAACACTTACTCAAAGATTTACATACCAAAAATATCACCTACTTCTAATAAAGAATCCTACTTAAATCCTAACACAAAAATACTAAATTAAATCCTATTTTGACCAAGAGAGTGAGGACAAGATAAATTAGGCAATGCCTAAAATACCCTTACAATCACCCCCTTTGTCCGAGCATTCTTGGTCAAATTCACAAGACCTGCAAGAAGAGCTTGAAGAGATATATAATCAACTATCATCAGTCATCAACAACAAATTACATGATCCTCAAAATATGTTTATCCTAATTATTACAGACCAAATAAAGAGCATGTTTATCCAACCATCATCATTAGTTTCATGCACAACAAAGAACCACAAAAATCATTCGGCTGTAGGTACATCATTACGAGCATCTTCAGCATCACCACCAGCTCCAGCATCACCACAAGACCCAGCATTTGTCTCACTAGCTCCAGCTCTTGATGCAGCTTCACCCCCTATTTGACCAGAATGTTGCTCCGGCGGGAGGTATCTTCTTGCACCAAAGTCGTAAGAAAAACCTGATGAGCAGCAAGATGTGAAAGCTGGTCCTGTATCATCCGTAGTTGCTTTTGGATGAAGACAATCGACATAGGTCCTGTAGGAGGGGCAAACAGAGTGGATGTGGCACTGGATGTTGCACTGAATGTTGCAACATTCGGAGGAACAACAACAGGAACTGGAGTAGATGTAATAGGATCAAGAATTATAGGATCAGGAATTATAGGATCAGGAAGAGGTGCATCTGGAGTTGATTGAAGAGGCAAATTGATAAGCCTATCCCCTTTTAAAAGTTTGGAAGAAAAGTGAAGAGCCTCGAAACGAGGAGATAAGCGAGTGGAGGAAGGAGGTTTATACCCACGAGGAGAACGGGTACAGAGAGGGAAAAATAAGTGACCTTTTATCACCACCTGTTTCAGCCATGGATGCAATCTTCCTAAACATATATAGTCCTAGATCAAAGGGTTTCTGAGTGCCAAAAAGATACAAGATCTTAGCATGTTCTTCAGTGATGACATTTGTGTTTTTCGATGGTGACCAATTTGCACAACAAATTTTGTGCAAAAATGCATATAGAGAAGACACTTGTGAAGTACTAACTGGAACACCCTTGGCTGGCCACACTTTAATTCTACCACCCGTAAGTTCCCAAATACACAAATTAAGGTCAACGAGAAAAATCAACAATACGGATGGAGGATAATCAAGCAAGGAATTTATGACAGTGGGTGAAAATGAAAACCAACGACCTCTCACAAAGACTTTTTCAAAACTAGACTCAACAGAATCATGAATTCTCTTCTCAAGATTAGCATAGAACTCATGAATCAGTTCACGAGGATATGGGACAGCAAGAGACAAGGTTTTCAAAAGATGGCGGTCAGAGAAATAATCAGACAACTTAAAGGTATCTAACAATGAACTAAGAACATTTCGCTCATCAATGATATTCCTAGAAATATTATACCGACGAGAAGCAGATTTAGAAATAAACGAAGAAGAGTAGGGAGTACCGAGAGGTTTCTTTCTGCTGGATGTTGCAACAATCGGTGCAACATTGAGTCGAACAGATCGTCTCCTTGAAGATTTCACCGGAGATTTTTCAGAGTCTTCACTCACAACTGGAGAACCTTTCGGAGTCGAATAGTTTTGATCAGAACTATCGTCGAATTCGGAAGAAAATGATGGGCTAGGCACGGTTGGTGGAGGAGCCGAGGGTGATGGTCCTGAGACAGAAGCACGAGCTTGGCGCAATCGGGTCAAATTTCTAACAACCTCTTCATCAATGGCAGACGGTCCAACCTTTGATGTTTTCCGACGAAGAGGAGGAGATTCAGTAGGGAATACTACCCTTGGGGATGGAATCGGATAATTTTCATCCTCATCCAGGCTCTTGAAGCAGGAGGAGAGGGAGGAGATCTTTGGTGACGAGTTGCTTCATGAGTTTGGGGAATCGAACCTGCAGGAGGAATGAAATCCTCATCATCTGAATCACTTGCTAGAATCACAGATTCCTTGAAGACACCAGCCTCAACTTTGTTTTTCTTCGCAGCCTGAATGTCAGCAGGGGAGGGATCATCGTAGTTTGCTGGAATGCCTCGTTGGCGTTTGGACCGCCGAGAACTAGGGTTGCCTATTGATGAAAAACCAGACAAATCTCCAGGGTTTTCCACATCTATAGCATTACCTTTCTCCCCTGGAAGAATAACAGTGAGAGGCTCAGGAATTTGTTGATACACAACAATGGCTTTCGAAAGATCATCTTCTGCCGCGAAATTGTTTCTCCGATGGCCTTGATGTTGCAACATTCGACCTTGACAACTTAGGGCTTTTGGAAGGCGAAGCCATTTATGATTCTTGGGGAAGAACTATGAATGATTTTGACAAAATCTTTGAGAGATGAACAGAGAGGGACAAGGTCACGGAAAATTTTGATGAGATATAGAGGCGAAGAAATGTGTACGTTCCTGTAAAAGGTTTTTCACTAAACATGCCGCTAATTACAATTAGCCGTTGGTATTTAATGCGATGAACCGGCATACTTACTGGGCATTCAAAATTTAAACCACACAAGTGACCAACTGAGGTAAGTAAGACTGAGTTTCTTTGTTTGAGACATGAGAGTTAAATGAGCAATATGAGATACAATCTGATTTCAAAACACATTTTTTAAGCGATCAGATATTTTTGGAATACACAGAAACATACTTAACCAGAGTTGAGACCCCACAAAGCATATAATCACAGATATTCAGCCCAGTTCTCATCATGAAGACACAGCACAGTAGAGTAGACAACCACATAAAATCAAGACTTTGAGAACAATACACAGCTTTAAACAAAATGGACAGACATTAAGACGGCTGATACCATGCACCTATATGACCTAAACAGTATGTCTAAAATATGCAAAACAACAAAAAAAAAACGAAAGAATGCATAAGCACACAAGTGAGATGTCTAGATCAACTGATTGCAGTTCCCAATGTTGCAACAATGGAAATCACATTCACCCAAAAATCTGTGATTTTATGTTTGAATTTGCAATTTTTCTTTCACCAAATAACACAATTTCTCCCAAAAACATTATAGGTACTTTATTTCCCTATAACACTAGCTTTACTTTATTTCAAGCTAAAGACACCACTAGGAACCTTTCACACTATTTACCAAGGGTGGCAACTTTACATTTGATCGACCCATGAGATTCGAAAATCCATAGTCCCAAAAGAAAGGAAGTCACAACCTTGTTCATAGGCAGCTCTTTTCCGTTAGGTAGCTTTCACACTTTCTCAAATCAGAGGAGTCAATTTAGTCAAGATCAACCCATGCAAGTCGAAACTTCATGGTACATTGACAAATTGCAGCATCCTAAAACTTTTGAAAGGTAGCTCTTTCCTTTGTGGTGCTAACGAGATATTTCTCTCAAATACAACAACAGTCTTGGGAGAAGGTGAGAAGAAAAAATCACAACATAATCACAAAAGTTTTGAATGAATCTTTACACATGCTCAAAGGTATTAACAGCAAACAGATTTGATCTAGTGTGCCCTCTGAACAACAATGCCGTATGCCTAAAATTTTTTTTTTTTTTTTTTTTTAAATGTGAGTGATTACATGGCACACATAGAGAGACTTCCTAAGATTGATGAATCTCTCGAACTCTAGACTCTTAGTAAAGATATCAGCCAAATTGTTATCGTACCAACATGTTCAATACACACATGATGCCTTGTTCAACTAAGTCTCTAATAAAATGGTGCCTTATATCTATGTGCTTTGTTCTTTTTGTGTTGAACAGGATTTTTAAGCTATGCTTATAGCACTTGTGTTGTCACAATACATGATTAAAATGTCACTATGCAATCCATAATCTTGAATCATTTGTTTCATCCACAAAAGTTGTGTACATGCACTACCAGCAGCAATATATTCAGATTCTGCTGTTGATAGAGCCACACAATTTTGTTTCTTGCTAAACCAAGAAATCAGATTGTTTCCAAGATAAAAACATCCTCGGACGTACTTCTCATGTCATCAATCTTGCCCGGCGGTCGGCATCAGCGAACCCACCAGTTGGTGTTTGTGTGCTTAGTATACCACAAACCCATACCAAAGGTCTCACCCACATAGCGAATGATTCTTTTGGCGGCCTTTGGTGAGAAACCTTGGGGTTTGCTTGATACCTTGCACACAAACACACACTATGCATGATATCGGGACGAGTGGCAGTTAAATCACACAAACTTCCTATCATACTTCTATACAAGGTAGGATCAACACTTTCGATTTTTCATCTTTATTAAGCTTATCGGATGTACCCATAGGGGTTTTTATGTTTTCCATTCTCAAGATCGAATTTCTTCACCAAGTTTAGAGTATGGCTTGGCGAAAATGAACATCCCTTCATGTGTTTGTTTAATCTGAATGCCTAGGAAATATGTCGGTTCACCTACCATGCTCATTTCAAAGTGGATGTCATGCGTTGCACAAATTCTTTTCAAGGATTTGGAGGTGGATCAAACACGATGTCATCAACATAAATTTGAGCAATCAAAATATGTTGATCTTGTTTACGGATGAACAATGTTTTATCCACCTCTCCCACTTTTAAACCCACTTTGTAAAGGTGATCGTAAGTCTACCATACCAGCTCAGGAGCTTGTTTGAGACCATCTGAAAGCCTTTTCAATTTAAACACATGATTGGAGTTTGAGGGGTCCTCAAACCACTTTTAGGCTGTTCCCACAAACTTCTTCCTCAAGAATCCCATTCAAAAAGCACTCTTCATCCATTTGTTGAAGAGTAATGTCAAGCAGGCGATTGCAGTAGAGGCGGATAGACTCAAGACTCACGAGGTGCGAGGTTTCATCAAAGTCCACCCCTCGACACTGTGTATACCCTTGAGCTACCAATCTAGCTTTGTTCCTCATTATTTCTCCCACTTCATTCGTTTTGTTTTTGAAAATCCATTTAGTTCCAATAACATTTATTGAAGTGGAGTGCAGAGCTAGATACCACACATCATTTTTTAAATTGATCTAGTTCTCTTGCATGGCATTTATCCGACTTTCATCTTTAAGGGCCTCTTGCACATTTTAGGTTCAACGGTGGAAACAAAACACGAAGCATGTATATCATCAAATTCAAGATGTATCACATGCA
>CM028384.1:13173061-13208004 GCA_013146195.2 Codonopsis lanceolata | reverse complement strand
AGTCTTTTATCTTCTTCTTTGTTGTGGTTTGACGCGATAGCGACTTTTTTTTGTGGTTTTGGCCTTTTACTCGAGGCCGAGCAACTCCTCTTTCAAGGTTTTTAGATCGGGAAATAGGGTGGATACCTAACTGAAATTTGGGATCACTTTGACCGGTTAGTTGGGTTTGGAGGAGTTTTGGCGGGGCTTTGAGGCTTTATAAAAGGATCGCTCACTATCTCACTTCACTCCACAATCTCTCGGTAACGGCGTGGGGGTGTTTTTGCGTATTTCACTGTGTCAAAGTGAGCCAGAAGGCTTCTATTTATAAGTGAGAGGGGACTCATCTGGAATTAAAATTCCTCTGTGTTACGCTTTTTGCTTGTACACATCGCGCTTCGAGAATTGCACAATGCGTTAGCGGGGGCCTGCTTGTAGCACCTTAAGCGCGGCTATAAGGCTCTGTGGGCGCCGCGCCAAGGGACCTTTATGGCGACACCAAGTCACTATTCCACTTCTAATTTTTGCACTTTTAGCCCTTGCATTTCTTGTTTTGCGCATCTGCTTTGCCTTTTGCATTTTTAAATCACGTAACTTGACATTTGTTAAGTTTTAGCAGTCTTGATATCTCATGCAGTTACATACGAAGTGCGAGGGGTGGGGTGTCTGAGCCCCTCGCGATGGAGTCTCAGGTAACCCGAAGCTTCTTGGCGAACATCGTTGATAAGAAATAGACTCTCAATTTCGCGCAATGTCTGGGGAGATGCAATAGGTAGCGATTATAATGCAACGATTTATAATGCTAACCAAACCTCCATATCCTAGAATATTTAGTCGGTTATAGCGAGGTTATCGTAGTTTTTAAGCGGATATGCAATAAAATGCTCTAATGGTCGGACCTACTAATGTAAGGGCGCCTACGTATCCTTAATAAAGGAAATCGAGACCAAAGCGTAGTTCGGACTACCTAGGAACAAGCATCTTTGCGATGGTAACAAACAAGTGTTGCGATGGTGGGTGCCCTAGAAATAGGCGCCTCGTATCCTTAGCCAAGGAATCAGATCAACCGTAGTTCACACAAAATGCCGACAAACAAGTGGTGCGATGCTAACAAACAAGTGCTGCGATGGTCGTGCCTACGGAAATTGGCTGCCTGCGTATCCTTATCCAAGGAATCAAACCAACCGTAGTTCACACATAGGAAACAAACAGCTGGGTGGGATGCCAAGATCACACGTCGTGTCCTCGAGGACCCAGTCCTTCGTCGAAGCTGCATGACCTTTCTCTCTGGCAGAGTAGTTGCGGCCCTTCGTGAGAAAGGCCAAACATTAACTATCATCAAATGCATGTCGTATTCTTTAAAGGGTTGCAGCCCTTTTTAGAACATGACGGCGGAATCACATCGTCTCCCGGGGAACTTGCCCGCGTCGGAGAAGCGATAGCCTTTCCCTACATTCAGGAGTTGCAGCCCCTTTAGGGAAAGTTTCCAAACATGGATTACACTAAGGGCTGACCATTCCTCTCAGGGTTATGCCCCACGAAGAGATGATCCTACGCTACTACTATCAAACAGTAAAATGCATGTGGTGGCGGAATGCATCGTCTACTCAGGAACTTGCCTTCGTCGAGCATAACCGCCGATCGGGGTTGCAGCCCCTTTAGGGAATGTTTCCGACACAAATTACACTAAGGGCTGATCATTCTTTCTTGGGGTTACGCTCCGCAAAGAGATGATCCTACGCTATTCCTATAAAGCAGGAAAATGCATGCGAAAGGTAAAATACTTTACCTTTTCTTATCTTTGCTTGCGGTGCTGCGCTTTGCGGTGCGCCGCTTTGCTCTGCGCTTTTGCGACTCTGCCGCTGCGCTTGTTGTTGCTTTCGGGCTCATATTAGGGATTTTTCCTTTTCTACATTCCGGCTTTAGAAATTGGAAATTTCCCCTTTTCTGCATTCATTTAAACTTTAGTGGAAATTTCCTTCTTCTTTATACATTTTCGGCATTTCCGGCTTTAGTTGGAAATTTCTCTTTTGTTGTTATTTTCGGTCTTAGCTGGAAATTTCTTCTTTTGCTGCATTTTCCGGCTTCAGCTGGAAAATTTTCTTTTGCTTTTCCTGCATGCGCATTTTTCTTTGCGTTTTTCTTTCTTTTGCATGCATTTTTCTTTTTACCTTTTCTTTTTTTCTTTTTGCATTTTTTTCTTTTGCCGCATTTTTTTGCATTTATCATTTGGGAATATGCTATAGGCTTTACTTTGCCTTTGGATGAATGACCACCGACTTTGGTTAACAAAGTTAACTTTGTTAACATTCCGTTAAGCTCCAGGGGTCATTTTGCAGCTTTGGAAATTCGAGGACCTAAGTGCAGAACTTTTACTTTTAGACTTTGGAGGGGGAAAAGGAAAAAAATCCTTTTTCTCCCTTATATTGGACGGGCAAGGAGGAGACAGAAGCACTGCTTCTCCTCTTCATCTTCATTCCTCTGCTTCTCCTCTGCGGCTTCCATTGCTGCTTTTCTCATTTTCTTTTATTTTTGCTCCTTTTCTCATTTTTCTTCCGCCAATTTGTTTGTTTCTTCTAGCAGATGGCTTCTTCGTCTCGATCTAAGAAGGGGAAGGCTCCAATGCATCCAGAATCAAGCAGGAGGAGGAAGGAACTTCCTCCTTTGATCCGGAATCACCTCAACTATCGCTACTCCAAGGATGATTGGGGTAACCTTCATCGTGATTGGAACACCCACATGTCCAATCTTCCACATTTGGCTGTAAGTTTTTCTTTTCTAAACTTCTTTGGATACTTCTCAGATCTGCTAGATTTTTGCACTGCTTTGGCTTGCTGGAGCATTTCTGACTCTGCTTATAATGCTTATACATGCAATATTTATGCTAAAATAATGCAATTTGGCGATTCATTCATTAAATCTATGCAATTTATTTTTACGATGCATAATTTAACTAGTGGGCACTATTTGACCCTGCAATGCATGATTTATATTTTTAATGCAATTTGGGCTATATGATGCATGCTCTAGGCTGAAAACATACTCCTATATGATGCATGCCTATGAAATAGACTTTTTTGCAACATTTTTGTCTTTATTTTGGCTAATGCTAAAAGAATGCAATTATTCAGGCAATTAATGCAAATGATAAATGCATATATCACTTTATTGAATGCAAATGCAACATAGACATTTTGTGGGATGCTTGCTAATATAATGCATGAGCATTTTATTTTTATGCATGCGAAAAATGCAAAAATGCGTTACATAATTGAATGCAAATATACACTTTTTATTTTTATGCCGAAAATGCCGAAATATATATTTTTTGAATGCAAAGAGATGCATTTTTTTATGGGATGCTAGAAAAAGTGCAATTCAATATTTTGAATGCTAAAATGCAAATGAATTTTTTTTTCTTTTCCTTTCTCTTTTATATATATATATATATATATATATATATATGCCCGAAAAAATTTTTAAGTGCAAAAATGCATTTTTTTTTTCTTTTAATAAAACTAATTTTTTTAATTTTTGAATGCAATAAAATTTCTTCCTCCTCTTTTTTTTTTTTCAGGAATGCAAAATGCAATATAAAGATTATTATGCAAACATTTTATTTATCATGTAACATGCTTTTTTATTTTATTATTATTATTATTATTATTATTTATTAGAGATGTTAGAAAATACAAACCAATATTTTTGAATGCAAAAATGCAATGAGATTATTATCATAATTTTTTTCTTCTTTTCCTTTTTTAGCTCAAAATATTTTAAATGCCAAAAATATGCATTTTTCTCTTTTTCTTTTTCAAAATTTTTGAATGCAAACAAATTTTTTTTTTGTTTTCAAGTTTTTGAATGCAAATGCAATATAGAGATTACTATGTAAACATTTTATTTGTAACATGCAACATGCTTATTTTTAATAATATGCATGCAAGAAAAAATAAAAGGATAGTACACTTACCTCTTTTTTTTCTTTGATATGTCATTTTCTTTTGCAGCTGCGGACGCCTTTGAAACGGGTTCGGGCCACCTGTGCCAACGTGACCGAGATTTATGCTTTTCTGCCCGAGGCGGCACAGGTCTTGATTGAGGGCTCCGGTTTCAGCACCTTTTTGAGGGCTTTTGGCCCTTTCCGTAGCTATCTCCCCATTTATGAGGTGCTGAGAGACTATTGGTGGGATACTACCCACACTTTCCATTTCAGTTGGGGGGAGGCAACCATGACCCCGTGCGACTTCGCTGCTATCACCGGTCTTCCTACCAGCATTGGGAAGACTCTGGTACCTGACTACACTCTCCGTCAGCTAGGGGTGGCAATTCGTGTTATCGTGTCGTGTTCGTGTCTCATTATCGTGTTTTAATATTATTTATATTATTTGATCATAAATAAAACAATAAATATTAATTTGAATATATTAACAATTTCGTGCCTTTCGTGTCGTGTTTCGTGTTGTGTCGTGTCGTCTTTGGGCTTATCGTGTCATTTGTCTACATCGTGTTTTATAATCGTGCCTTATTGGTTCGTGCTAACGTGTCGTGCCAGGCATTGCCACCCCTACCGTCAGCGCCATGATGAGGTGGAGGACCTCCTGGGCTTTGAGCCGGAATATAAATCGGCTGACGAGATCTTGATAGACAGCGTGTAGAAATGGCTTCTGGACAAGGCCAGGAGGGTTCCAGAGGATGATCCCGTGGCAGTTGCTCGTGCTGCCAGAGCATTTCTATTCTTTTTTCTTGGCACGTCGCTTTTTGCCAACTCCTCCACCAACTTGAGGGTTTCTGTTTTAGCATGCCTGACGGATTTTAATGAGAAGGCTAGTTATGACTGGGGGCAGGCATGCTTGGCTGAACTTTATGCTTCGATGGATAGGGCCAGCCGCAACGATTCCCCGACCCTTAGCAGGTTAGCCCCGGCATGAGAGGTATTTTTCTTTTCCCTGCCTCTATTATTTTTTTTTTCATGCATATATTTTTTTTTGCATATATTTTTTTTACAACATATTATTTCTTTTTCGATAATTTTTTCCTTGCTTGCAGTGCAGGCTTTTCATTTTTTCACTTCACGGGTTGAGGGCGCTTCCACGAGCCACCATACTTGAATGAGTTCGTGGATGAGAACGAGGCCGGAGGGGAGACGAGGCACTCGAACATTGATTGGGTGCGAGAGTGCATTCTTTGGTTCGGTGCGAGCATGTGCATTTCCTTCCCTGGAAGGGGCTGATAGGTCATTATGTTGTGACCTTGGAGATGAGCTGCTGCCGGATACTGATGGTGTCCATTATGGTCGATTCTTTATATATGGGCGAGCGGGTCAACCGTCAGCACTCTCCATTCTTGACACCGCCTGTTGCACCTCATATGTCTCCCATGTGGGTGATTGAGCTAGACTTTACGCCCAACGGTATACGTACTGTGAGAGTTCTTTATGCCGGACGGCGATTTTCCTCCTATTACGTACGAGGATTTCTTGAGGACCGTGCTTCATCCTCCCCCTCTTGTTCTTGCGGCAGCCAGGCGGGATTCAGATGCTTCTGCCAGGCCGATGCCTTCCATTTCATCTCTCAACGAACATCTGGAGTTCTCTGCGCCTGATGACGCTTTCTCTACCTTTAGATATCATCGCGGCGACAGGATAGTGGAGGAAGTCCTTCCTGATGCTGATATTCCCGAGGAGAGTCGGGTCTCGGAGCAGGCTCGCGGTAGACACATTTCACTTTGCATTTCTTTTTTTTTTCTATTTATTTTTTTCATTCATTTCATCATTTTTTTTTTCTCATTCATTTTTTATGCTTATATATTTTTTGGAGACTAATATATTTTTCTTTTTGCCGTCTCACTTTTTTTTTTCTCAAGTGAATGTGTCCACCCACAAGAAGCTGCTGCGGGGATTTTACAGTATCAACAAGCTTTATCAAAAGCTTGTGGACAAGTTTACTTGTCGCGGGGATGATGCGGTGCGGCAGACCAGGCGCCGAAATGATGATGATGATGCGGATGCCGGGTCGAGCAGCTGGAGTAGGGCAGTATCTGGCGGCGAAGGGCCCTCGAGTCATGGGAGGTGGTCTTGATAGGAGCCAGTCTTCCCGTTCCCATTAGTCCTTAGATACCTGCACTTATTAGATCTCTCTTTTTTTTCTTGTACCAGAATCTGTACAAATATTTATTATGCAATACAATATAATTTTATATGATGCAAGAAAAATAAAATGCAGACTCAAAACTCATGCACAAAGTAAAGCTATACCAATAGCTAGGGGTAATGGCACGTTGTATCTCAGAAAAGGATTTTAGAGGGATACACCTTCGGACTAGATCAGACTTTTCTGATAATCTGCGGGGAGGAAGAGGCAGCCGCCTCCTCCTGTGCCGGAATTCATAATTGGTACAAGGCAATTTTTATAGGCCCTTTCATTTTTCTTTGTGATCAGACAGAGCAATAGGCAGTGGTCGGAGCCGAAAATACCAGGATACCAGGCTGTTTTGAGGGCACAGTAGCAGAAGCCTGGCGTCACCCATAGGGGTCATGGGTGCGGCACCAGGGAAGGTTTTTGGTAGCGCCCAAAATCTTTCATGTGCAATCTCTGTTCAGCACTGTTCGCGTACTGTGCTCAGAAATCGTCTGTTTCTCAATTTTTTTGGTATAAATGGCGGACGAGGGATTGTCTATTTTTCATAAGCCCATTCGCCTCTTCCTTTAAGCTTTCAGCCTTTCTTCTGCTAAGCTCTTGCCTTCTTTTATCAGATAAATTTTCGCATTTCTCTTAAAAATGGCCGCACCAGCTCATTCAGCATTGGATATAGAAATTTATGAAAATGCCCTGGATTTCTGGATCCTTTCCTTGCGGTCAGATGAACGCGACTGGTTTTGAGCATATTTATGGATTCAGGTGCGTGCTGTCCTGGAGTAACATTATTATTAATTGGGACATGCTGAGGGGAGCCTCCAGGTTCTGGCACCTCAAGACCACTTTTTTAATTTTGGCATGAACGAAATGTGCCCCACTTTCGAGGAATTTTGTGCAATGGTGGGGATGGCACCTTCCGGTCTTATTGTCGTGCCCTCTCATCGGAGGCATCCATACATGGCAATTAGGGAGCTCTTTGGCACCACTGGCCTCGCTACTCCAAGCTTCTATAATGGAGTAAATTTTGATTTGACCGTCCTTCCTGGGGCCTTTACAGAGTTCAGGGAGGATGATCATGATTATTTGAGGCGTCGGCTGTCAGCTCTTTTTCTTTGCCTGGTAGGGAGATACCTGCTAGTGGGTGTGGGTTCTCGGGACGTGCGCCCGCGCCCTGCGCGCCCTTGGATATAGGTGCGCGTACGTGCGGATGCGGGACACCACTACTCTCATTCCAACCTCCCTTTTTTAGGGGAAGACGAAATTAAAAGTGCGAGAGGAGTGCTGTCTAAGATAGCGCGTTGGAATGCGCCTTGGTTGCCTTTAGTGGATTTTTGATCCAATATGGAAACTTTTGGGTTTTCTGCATCAAGTTATCCCTTATTTAGGGGATACCAGGATATGGGAATGCATCACCCTTTTATTCCCATTTTCCTTTTTTTTAGGGGAAAACGAAAAAGTGAAAAAAAGGATGTTGCGGCGCCCCCACTATGGATTTTATAAAAATAGCCTTATGGCCTATTTCGGATTACTATGGGAGCTTTGGGTTTCCCGCATCAAGTTATCCCTTGTTTAGGGGATACCAGGATATGGGAATAATCACCCTTCCATTCCCATTCTCCCTTTTTTTAGGGGAAAACAGAAAAATGCAAGGAAAGAGTGTTGCGAGGCCCCACTGGATCCAAAATGTTTTAGAGTCGCCATCTTTATTTTAAGGCAAAAATAAAGCAAAACCAAAAAAAGAAAAGAAAAACCTGAGATTGAAAACGGGTTGGGAGGCTAAGTTACGAGTTGGGAAGGTGCTAGGCACCCAACTCGCCCTTTCGGTCTCAAAAATGGTTTTTGGTGAAAGTATGCTTTTTGTTATATTTATCTAGCAAATAAATAAAGCATTTAAAGACAGGAAAATAAAAGCAAATACATCCTTGGCTACATTATTTATGGACTTGCAGCCATTTCCTTACAATAATTACAAATATATTTAAAAATATTTGGTCATTATAACGGCTCTTTTACATAATATTCCCTAACTAAATCCGGACAGCACAACGGCTTATATTTGCTACATTGGGCCGGATTTAAAGAATAACTTTATAAAAAAATAGCTCCCTTAAAGGCTATTACCTTTTAGAGCGCGGTGTGCTCACTCTGTCCTTCAGGGAGAGGGAGTCTTTTTTGTTGTTGTTGTGTTGTTGTTGTTGTGATTTGGGTAGAGTGACAGCTTATTTTGGATGGTTTTGGCTCGTTCACTCGGGCAGAATGATGGCTTATTTGTGGTTGTTTTGGCCTTTTTGGTTGAGCGGAATAACGGCTTATTTTGGGTGTTTTTCGGCCTATTACTCGGGCAGAGTAACGGCTTACTTTATTGATTTTGGGCCGGGGAAGTGGGGTGGATACCTAACTAAAAGGATAGGGATCAATTTTAACCGGTGGTTTTTTGTTTTGGCGGAGTTTGGACGGGGTTTCGAAGCTTTGGTGGGCTAGATACTCCCTATCTCACTTCTCTCGCTAAACTCGGCGTTGGGACGACGCGAAGATTTTTCTTCAGCGTTTCTTTGCGATCATTTTCTTCTGTCTGAAGTGAGCCCCAGCACCTTTATTTATAGGTGGGCAAGAGGACATCTCGGGGATTAAAAATCCCTTCAGCGCGCTGAAATCTCTTGTACTCCAGCCTTCGTCATTTGCACAATGCGTTAATTAGGAGAGGGATTGTAGCTTGCATGGCGCGGACTTAACCTTGGCTTGGCGCGGAGCCAGATCAACCTTTTGGCCGCGCCAAGTGACTATTCCAGTTTCAATTTTGGCACTTTCACTCCTCGCATTTTACTGTTTTGCGCATCCTGCTTTTCCTTTCGCATTTTTGACTCCTGTAACTTGACATTTGTTAAGTTTAAGCAGTTCTTGATATCACATGACAGAGTCACATATCATGGGTACGAAATTGGGGTGTCTACAGTGGGCCAGCCCGGATACATCGATATGCGGTTGTGGACCTAGCTTTGCAGGCTCGTGACCGCCGGGTGAACATTATCTCGGTGATCTAGGCAGAAACTTTGGCAGGCTTAGATGCCTTTGCAGCTGGTGATGAGCTATTCCCTACCGGCAACCCCATTCTGATCCATATGTGGCTGGAAGAGCACTTTTTCTGGGTGATGGGCCCAGTACCGCTGGGAGCAAGATATGATCCAGGGCTTTATGGCTCTCGCGGTCATTTCCCTCAGACCAATTTTTCGGAGTATGATTGGGCTGAGAGCTTCTTGCGCAGGGGCTCCATGGATATAATATGGGTCATCAGCCACTGGCAGATCCCGCAGGTAGCCTTTAGTGTCGGGCATCTTGATGCTAAACACATCCTCATTCATGTGTATCATGAAGAGGACTATCAGAAGCTTTGGATCAAGGATCAATGGTACCTTAGGCGATACCCTATGAGGGTTTTTAAATGGTCCCCCGACTTCAGACCAGATGTGGAAAGCCCCATCGCTCCTATTTTGTTTTCTTTGCATGGTTTACCTATCTATCTTTTTAACAAATCCACTCTCTTCTCTATTGCATCTTTGTTTGGCCGGCCCTTGATGATAGATCAGCCTACATCTAACCTTACTCGCCCTAGTGTTGCCCGTGTTTGTGTCGAAATTGATATATCTAAGCCTCTCCCTAATAGAATCTGGATTGATTGTGGATCCTTCTACCCATGTTTCTGGCAATCTCTTTAAGTGGAAAACGCCCCTTTATATTGCTCCCATTGTCATTCTGAGGAAGTGACTGATCAGAGCTCTTTGAATGCTCTAAATCTGGAAATTCCAAAGAAGGCAAAAAATTTAATTCCTCCTACTGATCGTAAGACAAGATCTCAGGCTCCCAAGCCCTCTCATGGCTCTTCTTCTACTACTTCTAATGGAGATTAAAAATCTATTCTGGAACGTACGCGGCATTGGAAATGATCCCACTGTCAGTCGTCTTAAAAGTCTGATCAAGCTTCATAATATTTCAATCATAGCAGTTTTCGAGCCTAAAATAATCAGTGACAAGCTTTCTCTCATCTCTAGAAAGCTAAATTTTAGGTTCTATTTTTCTAACTCTGTAGGCTCTATATGGGTCTTCATAAAATCTTGCTTTAGCTGTAGTATTTTATGTGAATCGTCTCAGCATGTTTCTCTTAAAATTCAGCACTATTCTTGGCCCTCTCATGCTTTTATCTCTTGTGTTTATGCAAGATGTGACCTTCGCGATCGTCAGGATTTATGGGAGGATTTAATCCAAATAAGTTCTCAAATTTCTAATGCTCCGTGGCTAGTTGGTGGAGATTTTAATATTATTCTCAGCCCATCCGAGAAATCTGGGGGTAATGGTTGGGATCGTGTTGGAGGTCTTAAATTTCAAGCATGTATTTCAGCTTCTGGTCTCACTGATTTGGGTTATTCAGGATCTGATTTTACTTGGTGGAATAAACAAGATGGCCAAGCCACTATTATGGAACGTATCGACCTTGTTCTTGGCAACACTAGCTGGTTGGATAATTTCCAAGCTACTTCAATTCAGCATCTCAACTCATCCAACTTTCACTGATTTAGTGCGTAATATTTGGAATCTGCCAGAGCCCGGTTCCCCTTTGGTCAAGTTTGCTAAAAAACTTCGAAAACTTAAGGCCTTGCTCAAATCTTGGAATAAGGACCAGTTTGGCAATATCTTTGCAAATCTTCATCAGGCTGAGGAAGATGTCCTCGAAATGGAACTTCTTTATGATCTCAACAATTCTGATGTTAATTGCTCGAATCTCATGGAGGCCTAGGCTCGTCTTCGTCTTCATCTTTCTAGAGATGAAGGGTATTGGCGTCAAAAATCTCGTCTGCGATGGCTTAAAGATGGTCAGGGAAACTCCAAACTTTTCCATGCTTCTGTTACCCAATCTCATCGGCGTCTCCATATTCACTCCATTCAAGATGTTAATGGCTCCTGGCTGACCAATGATCAAGATATTAAGAATGCTGCCATTCGTTACTTCAGTGGGCAACTCTCTTCAGATGTCTATAATCCTGATTTTAATCTTGATGTTATTCCCAGCCTCATTACTGATGATTGGAACTCTTCTCTTATTGTTCCTCCTAATATTATGGAAGTTAAGAGGGTTGTTCTTGCTTTAGATGGTAATAGTGCAGCTGGCCCGGATGGATTCACTGGCCATTTCTATTCTTCTTGTTGGGAGATTATCAGCAAGGATTTATGTGATGCTATCACTGAGTTTTTTTCTGGGTTTACTCTCCCTAAAGCTTGGTCCAGTACTTTGATTGTTACAATTCCGAAGGTCAATTCTCCTTCTCATTTTAAAGACCTTCGGCCTATCAGCCTATGCAATTTTTGCTCTAAAGTCATCTCTAAAATTCTCTCAACTAGGCACTCAACTATTTTGCCGTTTATTATTTCAGATAATCAGAGCGCTTTCACAAAAGATCGAATCATCCATGACAATATTCTTCTCGCCCAAGAAATGACGTGTCATCTTGGTAAAAAGGTTACAGGCTCTAACGTCATTCTTAAACTTGACATGGCCAAGGCATTCGATCGTGTCTCCTGGATTTTCTTAATCAAGGTTCTGCGCAAATTTGGTTTCCATGAGGTGTTCATTGATTTAATTTGGAGAATTCTATCGGATAATTGGTTTTCGGTTCTCCTCAATGGTGAATCTATTGGTTACTTTCCTTCCTCTCAAGGTCTTCGCCAAGGTGATCCCATTTACCCTAGTCTTTTCATTATTATGGCTGAGGTCTTAAGCAGAAGCATTGATCTGCTTCATCGTTCTGATCCTAAGGTTGTGTATTCCACGATTAGCGGTTGTCCAATCGTTTCCCACCTCGCTTTTGCAGACGATATTATCATATTTTGTAATGGAAGCAAGCATTCTCTTCTTCTTCACAAAGAGATCATTTCTGCTTATGAATCTATGTCTGGTCAGCTAATTAATAGATCAAAGAGCTCTTTTTACATTGCTCCTTCAAATGCCCCCAGTCGATCTCCAGTGATTAATCAAATTCTTGGTTTTCAAGAGGGTTCACTTCCTTTTATCTATCTTGGCCGCCCCATCTATTATGGAAGAAAGAAGAAGCAATTATTTGACCCTCTAATTATTAAACTTCAAAGCAAAATCAACTCTGGGATGGGATCATTTCTCAACTCAGCGGTCGAATCACGCTTATTAACCACGTTCTTCAATCTATATCCATGTTCCAACTTGCTTCTATTGATCCTCCTGTCTCGGTCATTCATCTGTTGAATCGCATGTTCTCCAATTTTTATTGGGGTCACATTGATGGTCTCAAAAAAAGTCATTGGGTTGCGTGGCAGATCTGTTGTCGCCCTACTGCTGAGGGAGGCATCGGTATTCACTCGATTTCTGATACTATAAAATCTTTTGGCCTTAAGCTGTGGTGGAGATTCCGAACCACCCACAACATCTGGTCCCGGTTTCTTAATGCAAAATATTGCTCCCGTGCTCATCCCTCTATCACCACTTTGAAAGGATCTCACATCTGGAACCGGATGCTGCGCTCTAGGGATCTGGCAGAGCCTCACATTAAATGGATTGTGGGAAAAAGGCAATTGTTCTCTATGGCATGATATCTGGCTCCATGACACTTGCATTGATAGGCCTCCTTCTAGCTCTTTTGTATTGGTTCGGGATCTATTTCTTGACAACTCTTCTTTCAATGATGCTGGTGCTGCTGATCTTCCGCCTTCCATTCGGAATTCCATTAAATCTCAATGCATCTCCATCAGTGACGAGGAGGATTGTCCTTGCTGGAATCTTAATTCGAAAGGGGACTTCACCATTTCTTCTGCCATTTCCGTTATCTCTCCCCCAAGAAATTCTTCGATATCTTCAAAATACATTTGGCACAAACTTCTGCCTCGTCATATCAGTATTTTTCTATGGCGGCTGTTCCGAAAGCGATTGCCAATTGATGAAGGCTTATGGTCAAAAGGTTTTCTGTTGGCTTCGAAATGTTCTTGTTGTGCTTCGGGTGCCTTGGAAACTTTTGATCATGTTTTTCTCCGTAGCCCAACCGCTAAGGCAGTGTGGCTTCATTTCCATAATCAGTTCGGCATTCCTTTTCAGCTCCATTCTCTTCAGCAACAATGCTTTGTCTGGTGGCTGACAAGGAATTCCATTCTGTTTGCCATTCTCCCTTCTATTATTCTTTGGCATTTGTGGAAATTTCGCAACAAGGCTCTCTTTGATTCTTCCAGGCTCCCCATTTCGGCTATTATTAATTCCATATCTCAAGATTTAAAGGACATTCTGATCTCAGCCAATTTCCAAATTTCTGATCTCCTAAGTGCCTCTCGTTTCTCCTATAAACGCCCTAAACAAATCAACATTCAATCTGTGCACTGGAAGCTCCCTCCTCTTGGCTTTCTTAAATTGAATGTTGATGGGGCTAGTAGAGGGAATCCGGGCCTCAGTGGTGGTGGTGGAATTATCAGAGATTCATCAGGTTCCCTTATTTTTGCCTTTCATTGTTTCTATGGCCATTGCACTAATATGGTTGCTGAGCTTCGCACACTTTATCATGGAATCTGTTGGCTTCATTCCCATGATTATTTTGATGTCATTATTGAGACGGATTCTAAGGTTCTTTATGATTGCCTTTGCAATGGTCTCTCTCATCCATGGGAACACACTTACATATTCAGACACATATCCCGCATCCAAACAGACAGACGGTTCTCTTTTAGTCATTGCTATCGGGAAGCTAACAAAGTTGCAGACAATTTGGCAAATTTGGCTTGTGATTCTGAGACAAATCGAGATTATTTCTCCATTTCTGCCATTCCTTCTTTTATGCGAGGCCTTATTTCTTTAGATGCTAGTCAAACTCCTTATATTCGTATTTCTTAGTTGTACTTTCTTTTTTGAGGTCAGGCTCCTCCGTCCTCCCATTTATAAGGGCAAGGCTGGTTGTCCCCCTCAAGTTTGTATCATTCTCTTTTTATTAATAAAATTCTACAGGGTGCCGCCCCTGCTTCTCTAAAAAAACAAAAAAAACCAGGTTGTTTTGCTAGGTATTGAGCGTACCTCTTTTTATAGGGCGGATAAGATCTTGCGCCAATTTGGCGGAAGGCGCTCATTCGACACTCGGCCCCTGTGTCCTTGGAGTTGGATAATAGCAGGGATCTGGGCACCACCATCCAGGAGATGTGGCAGCGGGACTTTGATAGGCTGCAGGTGGCCTATGTCTACTCTGATTACATGCTCATTTCCCATGAGTATCTTTCATGGATCATGGTGGCTACTGAAGCACCTTCCCGCATAATCAGGTGTGGATTGAGGCGATTGTTGGGCCGTCACATATCTAGCGGCATAGATGCTCGCCTAATGGAAATAGGCGAGGACATAGAGAGCTCGGGGCTAGTTGTTCCTCAGGCCCTACAGGAGGATTTCAGGTGGGTGCACAATCTTGATGCCCGGACGGCTCCTAGTCAAAATACAGCAGGTCCTAGCAATGCGCCCCCTCGACTAAGCAATGTAAGCAGGCAACATAACCCTTGGGAACCAGAAGAGGCTATTCCTCCCCCTCAGACTGGATGCGGCACTGCCTTTAGGAATGATGGCAACGAGCCCCCTCGACTGAGCAATGTAAGCAGGCAGCATAATCCTTGGGAACCAGAGGAGGTTGTCCCTCCCCCTCAGATTGGATGGGGCACTGCCCTTAGGAATGATAGGGCTTTGGTCCAGAATAATACAAATTGCTTTCAGAAAATAGGGATGCTAACGATGAGAAGAGGACACTTCCAGGGGGCTCTCGTGCGAGTGAGACTAGAGCTTCTTGCGCCTCGCGCAGTATATATGGGCCAATTTGGGCCGGGCGGACGCCGCAGGCACTGATGAACCACTTTGGGGCTTAAGCTGCAAACAAAGTATAGTTGGGGGAACAAGGGGGGTAGAAGCAGTAAAATAATAGATATGTACAGGCAAATAATGCATAACCTAAATATCTCAGATGGTTATTCCTAAGTTGCACCTTAGGACATGTAATATTATATTTTAGTATTTTAAATGCGAGCTTTTGCCGTGGTTTTTCTTTTTCTTTTGTCAGTCAAGCCCATGCATGCTGAAGACCGGAGGTCGGATGCTGAGTATTCAAAGGATGAATTCCCTCCCTTTTTCTCCTGATTTTTTTATGCTCTAACTTTTTCCTAGGCCGCCCTTTCAGGTTTTCAACCTAGCGAGCCCTTATTTCTCCTTTTTATTGTTTTTTTTATTATTGATCTAATTTTTGCCTAGGCCGCCCTTTCGGGTTTTTAGCCTAGCGAGCTGGAGGGAAGCAACTGCCAGATAGATTAGCTCAAGCATAGTACCTTTTGAGCTTGTCGAGATTGAAGGGCTGAACAAGATCTTCTCCTTCTTGGTTGGTGAGATGTACGACACCTCCTGACTGGATTTCTTTGACAACATACGGTCCCATCCATGGAAACTTCCATTTTCCCCTAGTATCAACATAACTAGGAAGTTTTTTCTCGAAGCACGAGATCCCTGACTTGGATATCACGGCCTTTAACTTTTTTATTGAAGGCTCGGGCTATCCGCCTTTGATATGCTCGGGTATGCTCGAGGGCTAGCAGGCGCCGTTCATCGATCAGGGCTAATTCTTCGTATCGCCCTTTGACCCAGTCAATTTCCGACATGCCGGATTCCATCATCACTCTTAATGATGGAATTTCAACTTCTATGGGCAGCACTGCCTCCATACCATATGCCAAAGAGTAAGGGGTAGCCCCAGTGGGTGTGCGGACTGAAGTGCGATAGCCCCATAGGGCTAGCGACAATTTTTCTGGCCAGTCTCTTCCTGTGTCAACCATTTTTCTGATAATGTTTTCCAGTGTTTTGTTGGCTGCTTCAATGGAACCATTGGCTTGCGGCCGATAGGGCGAAGATTTATGCCTTTGAATTTTGAATTCGTCGAGTAGACGATTCACGTCCCCTTCAAAATGCGTGCCGTTGTTGGAGATTATCTCGAAAGGCACTCTGTATCGATATATGATGTTGGTCCGGATGAATTCGGACACCTTTTGAGCATTCAGGATTTTGTAGGAAGAGGCTTCCACCCACTTCGTGAAGTAATCGACGGCTACTAGAACATATTCGTGGCCATTAGATCCTTTTGGGTGAATTTGGCCTATAATGTTGATTCCCCAAGTTGAAAAGGGCCAGGGGGCTGTGGAGTTATATAAGACGTGCGGGGGCACGTGCTGCAAATTTACGAAACGTTGGCACTTGTCGCAATATCGCACTCACCGAATATAGTCGGTTTCAAGCATACTCCAATAGTACCCCCAGTCGGATAACCTTCTTGGATAGCATGTGGCCATTCATGTGGGGCCCGCAGGTACCGCCATGAAGCTGGTCCATGATTTACTCGGCCTTTGCTTGGTCGACACATAGTAAATTAAGGCCTTGATAATGCCTTTTATATAGGCTGCCACCGCTAAACACAAATTGCGATGCCCATCTCCGCAGAGAGACTTTCCCTCTTTTGTCTAAGTTAAGAAGATAAATCCCTTTCTGAAGCAGATTTAGGATATCAGAGTACCAAGGCTCATGATCTGCTTCAGGGGCTGCATAAATCTTGAAGCAGTATGCCGGAGTGACTTTTTTCCCAACTACAAATGGCTGGACTTGGGTCTCTGCGGGAATTTGGACCAATGATGCTAGAGTGGCCAATGCATTGGCAAACTGATTTCTATCTCACGGCAAGTAATGAAACGGGATAGAATTAAATTTGGTGGCAAGTGCTATCAACTTGGCATGATAGAGTTGCAGTCGGGGATCCTGGGTCTTCCACTTCCCTTCGACTTGGTTTATGATCAGAGCAGAATCTCCATAGACTTCCAAGTCTTTGGCTCCCTTTTGGAGAGCTTCTTCTAGGCCAGCAATACAGGCTTCGTATTCAGCTGTATTGTTTGAGCACTCGAACTCCAACCTTATGGCTAATGGAGTGTGGGAATCTGCTGGGTCGATTAGCAAGATTCCTATGCAAAAGCCTCTTTTATTTGTGGCTCCGTCAAAGAACATTTTTCAGCTGGTGTCGTGGTCAGTAATTTCCAGGACACCTTCGTCTGGGAAGCTAGGCTTAGTTGCATCTTCACCTTTAAAGGGCAGATCGGCTAAATGGTTTGCAATTACGCTGCCTTTGATAGATTTGAGTGTGACATAAGTTATGTCAAACTCGTTGAGAAGAAATGACCACTTAGCCAGTTGGCTGGAAAGTGACGGCTTGCCGAAGATGTACTTTATAGGATCTATTCCGGAGATGAGCTTGATGGATCGTCCTTGCAGGTAGGTCTTGAGCCTTTGAGTTGCCCAAACTAGGCCGGTGCAGCTTTTTTCTAGTGCTGAATAATTTAGCTCGCTTCCTTGCAGCTTCCTACTTATGAAGTATATGGCATTTTCAATGTAAGAATTTTCTTTTTCTTGGGCGAGCATAGCCCCTACTGACGTGTCTGTGACGGTTAAATATATGAGGAGCGGTTTATGTGTATGGGGTGGAGCTAGCACGGGTGGATTGGTAAGGTAAGCTTTTATTTTTTCGAAGGCTAGCTGGCATTTCTCGTCCCAGGCTTGGTCAGTATTTTTCTTTAGAAGTTTGAAGAGGGGCTCACATATAGATGTCAGCTGTCTGATGAAACGACTGATATACTGCAATCGGCCTAGGACGCCTTTGACTTCGGTTGGAGTTTTTGGCTGTGGCATCTCTATGATGGCTTTAATCTTGGCCGGCTCGATTTCGATGCCCTGCTCAGTCACCATGAATCCCAGGACTTTGCCTTTGGTAACCTCAAATGTGCATTTGGTGAGGTTAAGCTTCATTTGGTGCTTTCTTAACCTTTCGAAGAATTTTCGAAGGTCTTTGATATGAGCACCGTTGGCATCGCTGGAGTGCACGATCATGTCATCAACATAGACCTCTATTTCTTTATGAATCATGTCGTGGAAGATGGTGGTGGCAGCCCTTTGATAAGTAGCCCCGGCATTCTTTAGCCCAAATGACATGACATTGTAGCAGTAGGTCCCCTAGGGAGTAGTGAATGAGGTCTTCTCCTGGTCTTCTACTGCCATTTTAATTTGATTGTAGCCCAGCATGCCGTCGACGAAGGATCTGATTTTATGAGCAGCGACGGCGTCCACCACAATATCAATATTGGGTAGAGGGAAGTCATCTTTGAGCGATGCTTTATTGAGGTCGCGAAAATCTATGCAGATCCGGACTTTCCCGTTGGGATTGGGAACGGTCACTATGTTGGACAACCAGATCGGGTATTCAACTACCCGAATAAATTTGACGTGCAGCTGCTTCATGATTTCTTCTTTTACTTGTAGTGACCATTCCGGCTTAATTCGATGGAGCTTTTGTTTGATTGGCCGAGCATCCGGATATATAGGGATCCGGTGTTCGACTATGGCTGGGTCTAGCCCGGGCATATCTTCATAGGACCAGGCAAAATGTCCACGAACTCTTTGAGGAAATCAATGAGTGCCACCCTTTCAGAGCCTTGCAAGTAGCTGCCGATTTTGATTTCTTTTATTTCATTGTTCAACCCCAGATTGATAGGGGACAAGTCTTCAGTTGCTGCTGATGAATGATGTCGTTCCTGGTGCTCAACTGACTTTACAAGCTCAAGCAAATAATTTTTATCTTTTGGATCTATTTCATCAAATGACTCATTATTATAATTATTTAATGCGTCTTTTAATGTAGGTGCAACTAAGGAATAAGCAAAGACATTCAGATTATCATTAATAGAAAACTGTACAGGGTTATTTACATTATTGAGGACTTGGGGTTTAAGGTCCTCAACTTTAGGGAGCGGATCAGTTGATGACCAATCCATAAAGCTAGGAGAAGGAAAGAGAATAGTATATCTGAAGCGGTCCACCAGATCTGCGGTCGTCAAGAGCAGGCCGGTCGTAGTATACCAATTCTGCAGAGGCTTTATCAGTAATAGGCTCAAACTTAGCAGGGAGTTTTTCATAGTTAGTGCCTCCGTCTATCATACCCATGAAGCTATCCTCCAGGCATTATTAGAAACTCCGGTTATTGAAAAGGATATTTACAGCACTTTTATTCTGGCTAAATAGGTTCGATTGCCTTTTAAACCTCCTTGGCTTGATTTGTTTCAAAGATTCTTGTGTCTGCCACCGTAATTATTTCGTTGTCAATAAGATCTTGAATTGCGTTTCTGAGTAAGTAGCACTTATCGGTGAGATGGCCACTGCAATGGTGGTACTCACAATACTGGGCATGATTCCATGTAGAAGGCAATGGATTGGGTGGTTGATAATTAACCATGAGCTTAAGTATCTCATGGGCCCACAGTGTTTGGAATATTTCAGACCTTGGGGCAAGTAGATCATCATAGTGTCTTGGAATTATTTCTTTCCTCCCTCTTGGCCTGGGCAGATTACCAGATTGAAGTTTGGTCAGACAGCTAGGTGGAGTTTTCTCTCTTGGATAATACTGCACTGGGATTGGGCTGCCTGGACCCTGGCTTAAGGGAGGTTCTTTCTCTGGTACACAAATTATTTCCTTTGGAATCCCTGGGGTCACTTGCTAAGAATAAATATTTGAGGGATCTAGAGGAAGATAATTCTTTTGGTTATGGTAGCAGGCATTTAGGTGAAGGAGATCGGGGTTGATTTCTGGGGGATATGGATTAGAATTATGAGCATTTGAAATCATATTCCCTTGAGCAATGGGATTATTATTTGGCTGATGGCTGGCTGATCGATGTATTTTATACGTCGATTTTCGATACTTCTATGACTTAAATTGTGCAATTTCACGAGGTTTTTGGCTACTGATATGCGTTTTCTAGTGATTTTGTGAGTTTCAGGATTTTAGATGAAAGTATGCAAATTACAAGGATTTTTGGTGAAAATTCCAAGAAGGGGTCAGAGTGTAAAAGTGAAGAAGAAACGAAGAAGAGCCAAGCTGGGAACCTTGCGGTCGCAAGGTGCAGTAGACCTTGCCTCCGCAAGGTAGGCAGAAAGTCAGAATCTCAACCCCAGATTATTGAAGGACCTTGCGGACGCAAGGTGCCTCATACCTTGCGACCGCAAGTTAGTCAGAATGCCCGAATTTGCATTTTCACAAGAGATCTAATTGCAATACAACTCCATGGTATAAATAGAGGTCGGTAACCAGAGCATAGGACGGTTAGAAGCGGCTGGAGACGGCTAGAAAGTAGTTTTCTATAGCTTTAGAATAGATTTTTAGGTTGTATAATAAAATTAGTTGCTGTAATTACAAGTATTGAAGATCTATTCATGAACTCATTCATCTCCATGTGTTGTTCATCTTCAAGGATGAACTAAATCATCATTAATCTAGGAGGTGGGAGGTAACTTGTATCGAATCTATGCTTTAATTTATATTTATGTTCATTCAATTCTTGTTGATTGTGGTGTTTATCAATCCCTATATTATTTCACTTTGAACAAATGAATGTAATTGTGAATAATAAAGGCCTGGAGATGCGGATAACTGCATGATCAATGTGCATATGTCGTACACTGGCTCACCATCACAATAAATTGGACCTATCGATGCACGAAAGTGATAAGTTAGGGCCAGGTTCCATATATGACCTAAGTGACAGTTAGATCATATGTTCTTGTGCTTAGGATATAGAATGGATGAATTATTTGGAGATAGAGACTAAACGGTAATTCAACAGGCTATATCTATGATTGGATTAGTAATTACGCATGATGTAGTAGTTGTTTGATTGTGATGTATGCATGGCTAAGAGTTATAGGAATTATATGAATTGTATGAATTGCATGAATGCATGAGTTACATGAAGTATAAGAATTTAAGTATATTGATACTGGTTAATTGTATATCACATTTACATGATATATGTGTATACATGTAGCATTGCTAATGATAGGAGTTTTATCATTCGCTTGAGGATTAATTTATGAGTGAAATATACATGTTGTTTGTAGAATATAAACATGACTAGTATTAACACATGTATTGTATTTATTATAGGTATTCGTGGTAAATGTGCCTTGTTGAGAGTGAAGATATAGTTTACATGAGTAATAAATGTGCTTAACGGATATAGTTGTAATTGAGTATGAACATGCTTACGTGTATTAGTAGTCAGAATAACTTGCTTAGTCTATTTCATAATAGAACTTGATTATTATTGCCTAACGATTATGCCATGATTAAACTGTTGCATGATTATGTGAGACTGTAGTAAAGGATGCTTAAGATTTTCTCATAACCCTTCGCATCCTTGCAACTAAAGCTTTTGAAATCCAATTTAGTCGGTACCCTAAATTGGTGATCAAAAGAGGTTCGTTGGTGGACTAGGATTAGTAGCAAGTAGGTTAGAAATTGACTAAACCTCTTACCAAAAGAAAAGGAAAAGAAATGGAATGAATTTTCATTTAATGCTATTATGTGCTCTTATGTGCATTGTCTATGATTTGGAAATTGCGAGTATGGCTTGCATGATCGTGAATGTTAACTTAGTTGTGTTAGAAGTGTGTTGTGGAACACTCTTCCTTATGTTTGCGAATTGCTCTATCAGCAATCTTTACTATTTATGACTTATAAATTCTTGCATTTAAATTTCATGTTGCAGCTCCGAAGCAAATAGTTTCGAGAGATTGGTGTTTATAATGTCCTTGAATATGCTCCGATGATATATTTGGAATTCACATGCTTAATTAATTAGTAATAGAATTTGTGAGTGCTTTTACGACTCAAGTATGAGTCAAGTTATTTTCAATCTTAGGTGTTTGGTATTATGGCTATTGGCAATTTTTGAACTTGTGAATGTGAGATTTTTGGTAGTTTGATTTCCGACTACTTGGTTTGGTTATTGTGATAAGAGACTCGGAGATTGAGTCTAGGTTTATGGTTTTTGGACATTGAGTGTTCACTCGGAACTGAGAGACACTGTGGTTATGTCTGGGTATTTGTTGTTGGGCGATGGCCTAACGTTGGTTTGAGATACGGTTTAGAATTCGGGACGAATTCTTTTTAAGGGGGAGAGGATGTAAGACCACGATTCCCGGTTAGCTTGAATTGCGTGCAATGCTCGCATTTCTTCATTGGTTGATCGCTTTTTTGGTTTGTGAGAGAGTCTAGATGTGCATGAGAGATCACATTAAGACCAAAATACTTTTAAGAGATGCCATTTAGTTGTTGACTTGCTAAAGTCACAAGTCGTAACTCGACGATAGTCGAAATGCGACGCGATTGAGAGTTTACTCGGGTTTTGTGTTCCTGACCTCGATTTGATCCTAGATCTTTACATGATGATTGAATAACATGTTTAGATGTGTTAGACTTCTAATTGGATGTATTCCTTAAGTCTCGTGAAGTTTTGATGCTTCGAGGATAGCAATTCTCCTTATCGCGTAGTTTGAGATTGAGTCGGGTGATCGTCTCGTCTTTCGGGAGCTCATTTCTCCTATCTATTGTTAATCATCTGAGGAGCATTCAGGCCTATTTAATATCCTTTTGAAGTGTTTATAATCATGGGTTGTTTCCCGTCGGTTTGTGGTTTCATTCGACGTTTCGTTAGCGAGTTGTTGCGCCTTCCGTCGATTTCGCACGGGGTTGTTTCGGGAGTTGTTTATGGGAGTTTAGACCTACTTTAAAAGTGGTTTAAGACTTGGTTTGTTTAGCTAAGTGTTTGAGGTCTTTTAGGGTTGAATTATGAGCCATTTCGAAGCTTTAAGGCTTGCGGTTGCATGCGGGAAGGACCGGACGCGAACGAGGATTACAGAAATTCACCATGGGCTGGAAAAGGAGGAATGCGGTCGCTTCATGTAGGCACCATGTGACCGCATGGGTGCCGAAGACAGCCTTGCCCTGTTTTTGGTTTTTGAAGTGTATTTCCTATTCTACCCATTCTAAACCTCCTCTAAACCCTTCCTAACACCCATACTTAGTCCTAAACATGTCCTAACACTCTTGGGGAGTTAATTAAGATTTGATTAGTGGTGGATTACATCTAATGATCACTAATTGTACAAGAGAAATTCTTATTGTGCCCTACTTAGTTGGGGAAGTATAAATACATTTCTCCCTTTGTAAATTCAGCCAAATCCTCTCATTTCCTTCCCCTTCTTCATACGTATTGAGAGAATGAGTGTGGGATACATGGGGGCTTTGAAGCCCTAGCTTCTTCTTCCTCAAATCCAAGGAGATCCAACCGTCGGATGACCTCCAAATTTGAGATTCTTGAAGCCCTCGACGAGTAGAACGACTTCACCGTTTGGATTTCGATTCTCTTGAGTTTTCACTCAAGCTAGGTAAGCTACTAGACTCCCTCTTCTTTTGATTTTGTGTTCATTGACCCTAAGGAAAACAAAGATGCTTGCTATTTGAGGTCAATGAGTACACATGTATGATGTGTGTGATTTTATTTTGATTTTTTGGATTTTTGGTGAGTGAACTTGCTAGAAGCATGAGTAGGTTGATTTCTATGTTTAATGAAGTATGTTATTAAGTTTCAATTGGTAATTTTGGACTTGGGTATGATGGGTATTTGATTCCCTAAAAACCTAGGGTTTGATTATATGTTGATGAAGTAAATGGGTTATTGATGATATGTATGATTTTTGGAGTTTTATTGGATATTATGAATTGTTAGAATCATACATGGATATATGTTTGGGAGTTTGGAAGTATACTTGATGAATCTTGAATTTTGATTGTAAGCATGAAAGAAGAATTTTTACAATGAATTACATGTTGGAATGTTTCGTTTGACTTTTAAGAATATAGTTGACTATTATGCATATAAGAGTATGTTGCTACCTAATTCATGAATTTTGGTTATGAGCATGTATAATGAATTATTATTATTATGGATTACATGAATAAAATGTAAGGTTTGACTTTGTTGGGTTGAGTTGACTATTATGCATATAAGAGTATGTTGGTCAACTATAATTCATGAATTGAATGTTATGAACATGTTAGATGAATTTACATGTTGGTTATGAACATGCTAGATGAATTTACATCTTGCTTAGATAAACGGTTGTTTTGAATGAAAGCATGCATGATTTAATGTTAATTTGAGACACATGCTTGAAATGTGATGGTTGACTTTAAATGTTAAGTGTTGACCTATGAACCATGTCTTGGGGTTTTTTGTTGGGAAAGTATGGATTGTTGGGTTGCACAATGTTGCTAACCTTAAGAACTTAGCCATGAATAATAGCTAATGAATAATAGGAGGGCTATGATGCAAATAGCTTCTATGCCTTCAAATTTGAAAAGAGTAGAAATGACTCAACGGAGTCGATTATTGGACTAATATGAATATAGTGAATCACATATTAAGATCCTACGGAATTTGGGGTAGTTTTGATGGAGGTCAAGCCTCCGAGCGTTTTCAAGTGTATGAAGAACACTTGAGTATTAGAGACTTGATATTATCACTCTAAGATGTTTATGTGTTAGTTAGCATAGAAATGCATAACTATATGAGTTAAAAGTAAATATCTACTTGATTGGATTAGTGCGGTGTGTTGTACTTTTCCTTGGATGAGCATGCGAGTATATATTACATGTGCGTGTGTTTGAGTCCAGCTAGCGGTTTTTGGTTTGAGTCTTTGGCGGGACGATGCATTGTCTTCACGAATTGTGGGATTCGTGATCGCAATGGATCGCCGCGCCGGGTTTGCACACACCCCTCCATCGATGGCCACGGTGGGGAAGTAGCTGATCTTAGTTAGAGTAATACACATGACTTTGATAGCTATGGAACCCGAATGGGGATTGTTTCGGGGACGTCGATGCCACGAAAGGGTTATCGAGGACACGTTTGTTTCCGCATGAGTTACACGCTGGAAACGGAAAGGAAAATCATTTTCTCTCTCTTATGTGGTTTATTTTACGAACACGTATATGAATTGTTGTGCTACGTGGTTATGATATGATTTACATGAGATGATGATTACTTGATAAGATGTTATAATAGAAATGTAACATGCTAGTGAAATGATGATTTTCATGATATGATGTTATACTAAAGATATAACATGTTATGTATGATTAGAACGGAAACAATAGTCTCCCATATATGAATTATTATATGAGTTGTGATAAATGAAGAATTATGAGATTCATGGTATGATTGGGTTATGTGGCTTGATGATAAGTTAAAATGTGGAATTGACATGCTACACATATTTGGAAGTAAGATGCATACTTTATATGATATGGATTACTTCATGATAAATCATGTAGAATTGTGTTCCATATGACTATGGATGAAAAGTGGGATTATGTTGAGAATCATACCATGACATAACATATTATAAGCATGACATGAGATGTACATGTTTTATTTGAGCATTATGCCATGTCATGGCATTGCATCTTTAGTAGCTTACTAAGTCATTATGACTTACTCGTTTGCTTTGTTTTCCTTAAATTCGAGCCGAGCTAGTAATTCGAAGTGATTGCCGAGTTTCGTTGGTGAAGTCTTCTTTTGGCAAGGTTGCTACCTTAGTTTAGTTAATTTTCTTTTGGTAAGGACGTTGGGAAAAGTGAAGTTATGTAAACTTCATGATGGGTAGAAAACCTATTTGTGGATGTAATATTTATACTTATGTTGGTTAATGCTTATTCTTTTGGTAGTCGACTTGTGTTAGTCGCGCTTGGTGAATGTTGGTGATTATGTTCTTAAGTTATGTATATTGATGGATAAATTATCATGTTTATTCTCCGGCATGTTTTTAGTCGTTGAGCATGTTAGACTAGAGTCTTAGACTTAGTGTAATGTTGGGTTCCGGCTGTAACGTCGCCGATGACTTGGTTTATTTGTTGCTATAAAATTATATTGCATGACAGGGAGTTTTGCTCTACGTGCCCAATGTTGCGGCACGTGCGTCGAATTTTTTGACCGAGAGATTAATTATCTCTTTGGTTGTCTTTAGTTGAGCTTGTTAGCTCGGGCGTCACTGTGTTATTATGTTTCGCTTCCGCATGTGTTTTAAGTTGTTGGCGTATTGTCGTTATGACCTTATCCATTATATGATATTTGATTGTTGTTTTGTGTGTTTTGGCGGCACGACCTTTGGGTCTCGTATTGGGATCCGGGTCGGGTCATCACATAGCTACTGGGTGGGCATCGGTCATGCTTGTGCGAGCAAGCAAATCCCAAGTACCACTGCGAGTTGAAGCATCATACTCTTCAGACATGGCCCGACACCACTGGACATCTTTTAGAGCTTAAGTGACACATGTCGGTTCACTGTCCGATGTTAGTTGAGCCAAGAGACTCATTTTGGTCTTTGGTTTGAAGATGTTGTTCTTAGAGCTCTGATACCACGTAGAAACTAATAAAAGTTTAGGAATAATGGCATAACCTTTCCATTGATTGAATCACCTATTTATAGGGAGGGTTACAAATAAACAAGAATAATTTAAAGATATTATTCTCTAATAGATACATCTATTCTATTGATATTAACATAATTTTTTTTTATCTAATGACATTTATAACCAATATCTCTTTCTAAATAATGTGAGATACTACTCTTTATAATCAATGTGAGATACATTATCTAAAAACATTTTAAACCAAAATATCACTTTCCTAACAAGTGTGAAATACACATTTTCTATTGTTAATAAGTCTTTTATAAAAAGACTATTAATACCTACATTACTCTCAACCAATGTGGAATACATTTCATTATCTATACATATATAAAATGAGAGGAGCAAGTTTTGGAATGTTTCCACCAAAAGTGACTTTCCAAATTTAGAAAAATTTCTAATTTGTATATAAGGCACTTTTTGCATTGGAAATTGAAAATAGAAAATGTCATTATTATTGTTGATTAGATAAATGATTCCAAAACCTTTTTACATTATTATTTAGTTTATTAAGAAAAATATGCATAGTAGAAACATGAGAGATAACAAAACCAAGTTTTTTTTTTTTTTGTCAATTTATTTGCATCAATATCCAGGCTAAGAAAAATAAAGATGGAATAAAACAACGATTTTGAAACTAAATCTTATACATACACTTTGAAGTAAAACTAATTCACAGATAATCAATCTATATATATATATATATATATATATATATATATATAATAACAAGCGTGATTTTCCCGCCTAAATGTTTACCATAAATGAAAACACAAATATGCATCGAAAGTTGAAACACTTTGTTTTATTACATTTTTCTTAGTTTTTATACTAAACATTTTATTAACAATGCATTGGAAATTGGAACACTTTGTTTTGTTACATTTTCTTTATATATATAATGACAAATGTGATTAGCACATCCAAATATAGCAAGATCCTTTCAAAATGCACTTGCCAAAAATAGGAAGATATATATATAATGACAAATATAATTTGTTTATCTCAAGATTGCTAGATAACCACTGTAACTATTTACAAAATAGGGATACTATTTACATATGATCACATATACAAGTATTTATAAGTAAATTAAAAAAAAACATAAGAAGTTGTTAAGAAATTAAATACTATCAATCTAAGAAGGAACGTCTTTTTTCTCTTTTTACCAATATGCAAGAGAAACAAGACTAGCAATCTAAAAACTCAACAAACATTGATTACTCAGTCATAAATGTGTTTCCTCTTTGAATATTAATTTACTTGTGAGTTTTGTCAAGACAAATTATATCCATAGGAGCTAAAGAACAAGTATATAGTGAAATATAATTTGATGAACAACTATGGATCCTTAAAGTTTGTCATGTCTAATTTGATACTCAACAAACATTGTTTACTCAGTCATATAAATGTGTTTTCTCCTTAAATAGAAATGCTCTGTGACCTCTTTTGTTGTCAATAACCACGTAATTTCACTGGCAATAGTAGTAGCATCAGTTATCACATACTAGATGAGTGGACTTTTAAAGATCAACAAGATTCTGGTGAGAGGTAACAACACCATCATTATCGAATTCCATTTTCGCTCATTGACATTGGAAGATGACTATGGACAAGTAAATCGTAGTTTAATTTCTTTGGGAACATGTACGATGACTGTAGAAGGGTGTGATTATGTATATGGGCGAGTAGCCGAGTATATCATACTCTGTGAGAGGTATAATGAATTGAGAGTAATAACAGTCTAAATGTCTATTTTATTGTCTATTGAATTGGGCTTAAATATTTGTAGATATAGTTGTAATTATTAAGTACATGTATTATCAGTATCACATCATTTGGGTGACACTATTAATGAAAGGGTTTTTGAATTGGGGACATTTAGGTCATTTCAGGGGAGGGATGACCGTAGGAAGTATGTAATTTGAGTTGTTTTTCTTTGATTTATCGTCATTTTAATTTTTTATACATTGATTAATGTAGATTATATGAGCTTCGTTATATGATAGTGATAGTAGTAGTAATTGTACATATTTAATCATAGTGATAGTAATAGTAATCGCACATATTTAAAGACAAGTGTTATATTTAATAAAATATTCTAAATTTTATAAAAGATTTTATTTATTTATTTTATTATCTATTAATAATTTTACTTTTTCTTAATCGCTGCGTTATAATAATTTGTCCAGTTTATGTACATATCGAACTCACAATCTTTATGGTTAGTTTTATTTTTTCACTTCATGTTGCTTATGTATAATTTGATAGAAAAAGATATATGGCGTACGTTTAATGCACGGGTGTAAAACTAGTTATTAATAATACCAAGATCTGACAATTTTTCTCTATTTCATCATAACCAAAGTTATTATTGTAATATATATATATATATATATATATATATATATATATATATATATATATATATATATATATATATATATATATATATATATATATATATATATATATATATATATATATAAATCGTGATAGGACCAATTTTTTGAGACAGCTAGCTACATGTAAAAAAATAGACATCCGATAATTTCTGATTTTAAAAAATTCAGATATAAAAAACGTACTGATGATGAAATTAATCAACATTCAGATAGAATTTGTTTGTTAGTTAGATTAAATCACGAATTAAAATTAATAAATGAGATTTGAAGTTAAACAGAGTTTTTGAAATATTTTTGGAAACATGAACATACTGGTAAGTCGGTGGTCATAGCTTCCGTTGCCGGACTTTGTTTAGGTGGTAACCTTGGAGTTGGTTATCGTTGTAAAAAAATGTGTAAAAAAAATTACAATGTGTGGTGAAACTATGGTAAAAGTATTTTCTTTTCGTTTATATACATCAACTAAAACAACGTGATTTTATTAGTGTTTACCGGGTCGCGGTCCAAAAGTTATCAATAGCACGGTTTAAACCAATTTTTTCGATATCTATCCATCGATCATTTGAATTTTTTGTTCATTTTCCTTGACCCATCTCCTACATTGTATTTTCCTTGGTTATATACTATTTTAATTATTTTTTCTTTATGTCTGATTTTTAAATTGAACCATAATACTTGAATTATTTTGTAAAACTTACTAATTTTGAAAAATGTAGTTTTTAAAGGTTTTATAACAAAACATGTTAGTATATCACAAACGATTTGCCTTTTTTGTCTGATATTATATGTGCTATCAATTTTGTTTTTAACATTAATGTAACTTTTATTTATATATATTTATTTGTATATATTTTAATATCATTTTTTTAATATGGAAACACATCAGTGAATTTAAATTTTGTTGAGATTCCAGAGTAGAGAATAAGAGAAAGTGAACCTCAATTCCATTGTTTAGAATTGGAATTGTGGGCTTCAATGTAAATTTTATTGTTTATATCCAGAAAAACTATTATAATTGGAATTGAATTGAAATTCTTAATATTTTTATTCTATAAATTGATTTTTTTTCTCCAAAGATATAACATTTTAAAACCTAAAGACTCTTTACTTTCATAAAAAAAATTTATTTCTATTAATTTGCTTATACGTTTAGATTTTTAATTGAACTCTACATGAGAGCTAAACAAAATAATCTTAATTTTAATATTACAAAATTATGATATTTAATTTCCACACATCGAACTCATAATCTTTATTTTGCAATAATTTGTGTATTTTATTAGCACTAAAGTTTTAAATATTGTATTGATATGAATATAGGTTTCGTGTATCGCACTAGTGCTTTGATTATAATTTTCTATGATTAACTTCAATTTTTATTATACAAAGTAAACTATTTTGGTCAAGGACATGTCACTTTGATATCAATTTAAAGATATGTTAAAAAAATATTTTTATTAACATAATTTTCTATAATTTGTTTTATATGCATATTGAGCTCATAATTTTTCATATAATTATTCGGTTATATGGTTATCATTAAATGCTTTTTTTTTTTTTTTTTTTTTTTATAAAGGTTGGAGGGGACATAGACCATACCCCAACCCTTAATTTTTTTTTTTAATTATTTTTAATGCCTTGAAAGGCTACAATTATATTTATATATATGATGCATTTGGTGTGGCTCGAACAAATGGTGCTCTGGTGAGGCTTTGAACACAAATATCTCGATTGAGAGTAGTTAAGTCTCGGGGTGCCTCGGTAGGGCTTGAATACTCAACCTCGTTAAGATAAGTGAGTAGCTAAATGAGGCCTTTGGATAAGGCTTTAACAACAACGATGCCTCACGAAGAGGCTTGAACACTTGACCTCACTCTTGCGAGAGTTGTAAAGTCAGGGGTGTCTACAGTGAGATCGAACACCCAACCTCTCAGTTAGCGGAGAGAAGCGATCTGAGTTATTTAGAGGGAGTTGGTATCATTAAAAGCTTATATTGTTTTATTTATATCAATATTGAACTGTGCATTACACAGTTGTGTTGTAGTATATATAAAAACATAAGTGCATAATTTTTAGAAAATTCCGCGCCATAACTCACTTTTCAAAAATGGAATCACTTAAGTTCTGTTTATGTCAATTTTTTTTTTTTTTTGAAATTGAATTTGAGAAGTGTCATTTAATGATGTTGACAAAAACTATTCTAATTGAGTTTACATTTTTTATTTTGAGAATTAAATTCGAAAATGGCATATAACTAATTACATATCAAAGTCATATAACTATTAAATATTACACAAAAATAAAGTAGAAATCAAATTTCTAGACAAGCTATTCATAAGTCAGACAGAGTCCATGTGCATATAACTAATTACAAACAAAATCAATATATAAAAATTATTCGTAAAAATGGTATTTATTCAAAAATATTAAATAGCTTAGTATTATTATAAATAATAAATAGGTAAATAAAAATACTTACGATTGTTTTTAATAGATCTTGAAATACAGTTCTATAATATTTAAAACAAAAAACGAATAAAAAATACTCATGTGCCTGACTTTGTTTGTTTTTTTAGTTTGAGTCCGTCTTAGTTTAAATTATCACTAGATTTTGTGTCTGTACTTATGACACGGTGTCATTATGGAACTTATTCAATGTATGAAGCAGACAGTATGCAAATGAATTGATATATGCTTAAGATTTTGTAAATATCATATGAATGCACATTACACAACTGAAAAGAAGATAAAACTCAATAAACTAAACAAAAAATATATATTTTATGACGGTCCACTATAAATAAGTAAGAATATTGAGAACTTTAAGTCATATTCAAATTAAAGTGACATTTTCTCTTCTTCTTTTTTTGTTAATTCTTTATGTAATTGAAAATTGAAATGTAATATATAGGTTATATTGTTGAAAGAGATACATTTTTTTTGTGATTTCAATTAAATAGTCATATAAAAATTAAGATGCATTTTTTTTAATTACATCACATCATTGAACAATACATATTCTGAAATCTCAAACTGTGAGTTAAATTTGAACGATACATACTCGTGAATATTTTAATTGAATTACATATTCTAAAATCCCAAACTATGAGTTAAATTTGAAGGTTGTAACTCAAATAATGTTGTTTCGTAACATAGTCTATTCACTTGAGTTATGCAATGAAACATGATTAATTCTAGTGTTACTCTTTCAAATGACAATTCTAGTGTTACTCTTTTGATTCCAAGAATGTCACTGATACTATTTGATCCTAAAATTTCTTTTAAATTCCAGATAAAATATTTTTTGTTGATTATGTTTTACGCAATGTTTATGAATAAAACCATGGTAAGTCCATTGTCTAATATAAGATTTCATTTGAAAACATGTTTTTGGTTATCATCAGTTGTATGTAACTTTATCTAGAGTTACTATGCGATATTTATAGTTGCAATAGTCGTACTTGTTGAACAAAAATTATTGTATATAAAAAGTATTCCAAAATTTATATTACTTTTTTTCAAATTTATATGATTTTCTATATTTAATTTTAGTGTTTATTATTTTTTGTTTATTTTGTTCATATTAAAAAAATTAATTACATATTATTCAACTTTAATTTAGTATATAATTTTATACGCATATACAATCCGTGCAACACACGGGTGCATCACTAGTTTGGTAATAATAATAGAAGTTTTTTTTATCTAAAAAAAATCTAAAACCAACATTTTTTTTATAAAATGGGATACGTCTCTCCTCTTCTCTTTTACTGATGATAAAAGTAGAAATCTTTTTATCTAAAGACTTTTAAAATCAACATCACTTTTTAACTAATGTAAGATATATATCTTTTATTAGTAATAATAGTAATTTAAAACCAACATCAATTTATAACAAATGTGGGATATATCTTTTTTATTGCTAATAATAGTAAAAGTCTTTTATATAATCTCAAATAATTTAAAATCAACATCATTTTTTAACCAATGTAAGATATACATCTTCTATTGGTAATAATGGTAGAAGTCTTTTATCAAAAGACTTTGAAAATCAACATTACTTTCTAACCAATGTCATGAGATAAGTATCTTACATTGGTAATAATAATCATATATTTTTAAAAACAAACATATATTTCTAACCAATGTGAGATATATCTCTTGTAATAAGGGTAAAAGTCTTTAGTGTAAAGATTTTAAAATCAAACTTTTCTTTTTAAACAATGTGAGATATATCTCTTTTATTGGTAATACGCCTTTTATATAAGACGTTTAAAAACCTCACCTTTTATTATCAATAGAAGAGGTGTATCTCACTCTCACCTTTTATTATAAATAGAAGAGTTTTATCTCATACTGGTTAGAAATAATGGTAGTTATAATTTTTTGAAAATATAAGACTTTTATTATTGACAATAGAAGAGGTTATATATACTAATATTAATACCCCTTATTATATTGATTATTAATATGTATTATTATTATTAGTTAATGGCTAGAAAACAAAGAATTTTTAAAACCTCCACATTGATGATTTACAATGAAAATTTATCAAAAAATGGTAAGGTGACACAACATAATGCTTCCTCACCAACTTTATATATATATATATATATATATATATATATATATATATATATATATATATATATATATATGTGTGTGTGTGTGTGTGTGTGTGTGTGTGTGTGTGTGTTTATTTTTCAATTTTGTATACTCTATACTTTATTTGATATAGAAATTTAAAAAAAGAAAATTAAAACGAAGGAAATTATTATTAACGGTTTTAGTAAATCATGCCTTTAATTTTCTCAACAAAATACTCCCTCCATGTCGAAAAGTCCACTTTTGAAAAATCTTATAATTAAGAAATGTGTTATTATATTTAGAGCTGAGCATAATTATAAAAATACTCGAGGGTCAAGATGCTTATATTGCATTTAGAGGGTATAATTAAAATTTTATGGAGATTGTAGGTATTTTAAAATTGAGCTTTTTAAATAAATATATCAAAATAATTTAGTTGAGCCTAGAATGGAGGGAGTATTGTGCTTCCCCAATCAACATGTATAGTTGTTAAAAGACATAAAATCATGAAATACGTACATGGATGACATGTGACCATCCCCCGGCGGGTGATCCCTAATTGCACCAAACAATGCTTTGACGTTAAGATCATCACCAATGCAACTAAAAGACAAATCTTTGTGTAAAAAATTTTATAGATTTTTTTTTTTTTATAAGGCAGTTCTAACAAACTTCAGGTGTGTTGATGAGTTGGTAAGAGTGAGGCTATATCTTGGTGTTAAGTAAAGGCAGTTTTCTGAGGGGAAACTTTGCTAAGGTATCCTCACGTTAACAAATAATTAACATTATGTGAAGCAAATTTTTACTGCTTTTCATCATTCAGAATTAAATGGACCTCTCCATTATAAATGTGAATTTGATCTTATATCGCATACGTCTCACCACTAAATTGAAATTTGATAAAAATTAAAAAATTAAAGAAAAGGGAACAACCAATATAAATAGTTTTTAAAAAGAAAAATATTGACTAAGATTTATCTATACCCTCAAGTAGAATGTGAAAAATTGACATTGTTATCTACAATGTGAAATAATTTGTTGATGTGCCATATCTAGCTATCACGCCTCTTATCCACATTGCATTGAAGATTTTTTTTTCAAAAAGTTATAAATACTAAGTGCACTTTTTTTTTCACATTCACATTATTACAAAGCAATAAGGAAACTAATTTCCACTTTAAATTAGGAAATCAATAAAAAGGAAACATGATTCCTTCAAGAAAAAGGAACCACGTTTTTTAGGCTGCCCCTAGTGCGTGAGCCGCCTTGTGATCAGCCCATATTGGCCCAACCTTGTGTACTTCCATCAACCCATGCACGTCATTCTCCCTTTGCATGCCCTCAGCCCACTTTGTACAATTCCATGCTATTTTATTGTTCAAAGCTTCCTTAATTGAACCCCATACAAAGCTAGT
>CM028384.1:13084818-13172961 GCA_013146195.2 Codonopsis lanceolata | reverse complement strand
GGTCAGACCTGGAGGAGAAGTTAACCACTCCCTTCAATATCGCTGGCCAAGCTTACCGAAATTGGAAGAAGCAAAAAGAAGAAGAGGATTTTAAAAGATAAAGAGTGGGTAGTCGCAAGAACGAAGTTAGAGGGGAGTCGAAGGGCAGAAGATTAGAAATGGAAGAGAGATTAAAGAGAAAAGAGTGAGTGGTAGAAGAGATAGAGGGAAAGTTCAATAAAGGCGTCATAGGATGGAAATGGGGGTAATATACTAGAGACGGGAGGAAAGATTTCTGGGTGAAGGTCTGCTGGGAAGTGGTAGAGAAGATATACGAGGGTCAAGAGAAGAGAAATTTTATGGCATATAGAAGGAAGGAGAAGGGATAGTGTGAGTAGGAATGATGGCTAAGAGGATTTGGGAGGAATGGAGGAGATAGGTTCGGGAGAAAAGGGTGGAGAAGGAATAGAGGTCTATGGTAGAGAGGTGGAGAAGAAGGTGTAGGAAACCACTGCACTTCTTGCGAAGCCAAGCTTTCTTCTTCTTTGGAACCAGGGAAGTAGGCTCCTCCTCAACAACAACAGGGAGTTGAAGAAGAAGTAGGAGAAGAGGGGGTAGCAAGAAGTTCTCCCCAACATGACAGGGTCATTTGAAGAAGTAAGAGAAGGGAGGAAGAAGAGATAGGAGATGAAGGGGAATGAATGGAATGAAGGGTTCGGGGTTCTGTATGCTTTGGACTTATGCTTTCGAGCGAGAGTGGAGCAGGTTTGTCTGGTTCGCCTCAACAGCATTAAGGAGAGGCGTAAGAAGTAGCGATTTTTCTTCTTTTTGGCTTGGGAGCAAGCAGGTTGGCAACAGCAAGATAGCACTTGAAGAAGAAACTTTCCTTTCTCGAGAACCGGCTCCTCGGCCAGGAAGAAGTCTTCTTCTTTTGGAAGTTGTTGAGGAGCAGGCCAATGCCTTTGGTTGAGCACTTCTCCGCAGCAGCCTTCCTTTGAGAGCTTCTTGCTTAGCTACTGGCCATGAATGCATCCACCGCAGTTGTCTCGGGTTAATCTTGATTATTACAAGTGGAGGTGGATTCATAGCATGGACTATGAGTAGAGGTGGGAGACCTTGCCGTTTTCGCTCGCTTTCTTCGCTTTATGATGGTTGATAATGAATGTGCCGATTTAATCGATTGATTTAACCTTCTTCTTCTCAAAGGCCATCATGCGTGTATGAAATCGCGTGTGTTGGATCGGGAAGAAGGAGTTGATAAGTCGAACAAACGGCCGCTTCGCTTGAGAGAAGCTTTGATCGCATCAATAGCATCGCACAGTAGCTCAAATAAAATCTGTGCCCAGTTGAGTCGTATGTTGAGGATGACAGCTGAGGTGTATTCCAAATGGGTCTCAAGTCATCACGCCATGAGTACCATTCTTGAAAATCAAACTTTTGTCGAAGAGATGGCTGAGGAAGTAGACATCATCTTCGAACAATATTCTTTTCATCTTATCTTGAGCCTCCTTAGGGGTGTTCTCCCCGCGCATGTAGGACCAAACAGAAGCCTTCTCAGCATCCGAGAGTGAAGTAGGTCCATCGAATTCCACGCCAATAATCTTGGTGATTCTGGATGCAGTGATGGTGATGGAGACGGTCCTGACGATAGCAGTGATAAAAGTTCTGGATTCATTGATTATCGCCTCGAAGAATTCTTCCACCGAAGGTAAGGTAGTCAGGCATCTTCTAACATGAACAGAGGCGCATGCCTGACCGGTTCAGTCATCGACTATTTTGACCCCGCGTATGCATCGAACAGAGGGTTCGTCGATGCACATTCCAGTGATGATACATGAGGGGGCGCTTTGAATGTCGAATCTGAACTTCGAGCCTGTTCAGGAATAGCAGATGTAGAAGAAGTACCAGCCTGAAGAATTTCGAGGAAATAAATTAGGGTAAAATCTTAGAAACTCGAAGAATGAACAGAACATACCATCAAGCCCTAGAAATTTTCTAGACAACGCATGAAATGTCTTATACAGGCTGAACCTTACCCAGAGAACTGAAATTGACGGTATATGAACAGTAATATGTAGCTAATACCAGTAACAAACAGTAAAATCTTAGAAATATGTAATATGTAATATGGTATGAACAGTAATATGTAGCTAATACCAGCCTGAAGAATTTCGAGGAAATAAATTAGGGTAAAATCTTAGAAACTCGAAGAATGAACAGAACATACCATCAAGCCCTAGAAATTTTCTAGACAACGCATGAAATGTCTTATACAGGAACCTACCCAGAAACCGAAATTGACTTATATGAACAAGAATATGTAGCTAATACCAAGAACAAACAAGAAGTTTTGAAGATTAAAGAGATGTAGAGCAATAAACTTTATGAATGCGATAACAATGGCGGATTCACAAAGCGAAAATATGTAAATTTGTGCTTACACCTTAAGTGATGAGTTAGGGTTAGATTTGTCTTACCATTGATGTAGATTTGCAGAAATAGAAGATGGAAATGAAGTGATTCTGCAGATTTGACTCACGAACAGTGCGAAGGGAAGCAAGAAGTTTTTAGAGAGAAGGAGGAGTTATAGAGAGAAGAGTAAGAGACAGTTTTGTGAATTAAGATTTTGGCGGTTGAGAGTTTATAAGTGAAAAGGCGTGAAATCAGTCATAGTGACTTGTGAAAGGACTTTAAGTCAGACACCTTTTCCTTGAAAAGACTTAATGAGTGACGGCTTTAGAAGAGAGAAAAAGTACCTTTTTGAAGAATATCTAAACCAAATTTTGAAATCAGTCCTTTTCAATTTTCATAATTAACCTTCTAATACTAGGAGTTTAGAAAACTTACATTTGTCTCCCAGTGACTGTATGAATTCTTGACTTTTCTCTTAAAAGAAATAAGTCTGCTTAAATATAATATTAAGTCTGCTTAAAAGAAGTTGTTAAGTCTGCTCAAAAATATTATGATGAAAAATAAATTTTGATTAAAATTAAAAATTAAGCAGTTGGGTCAAGCATACCAAGCTCTCCCCTGAGATAAGCAAACATGTCTGCTTCTAGAGCTTTTGTGAAGATATCTGAGTTGATGGTCAGTTGAAATGTACTTCATGCTAATGTTCCTCTTTTCTACATTGTCCCTTAGAAAATGATATCGAACATCGATATGCTTTGTCTTTGAATGCATCACGGGATTGTAGGTTGATGAGCGCAAGATTTCCACTAATTTTCCCGGGAATTTTCTGTTATTTTGTGCTATTTTTGAATTAATTATGCTTTGGAAATATTATTATTTGTGTTTTTGTGCTTAATGTAGGTTTTCAAGCATAATCGTGCTTTTATAAGGTGTTTAGCACGAAGTTCGAGACAATTCCGGGCTTAAAAGTTGAATTAGAAATTATTTGGACAAAGTCCGTTAAGTCCGTCAAGAGATACAAGGCAAAATCAGGCTAACAGAGGCTAACGGAGGCTAAAAAAGCTAACAAAGGACCAAATTGATAACCTGGAAGGAGGCAGGCTAGCGGCGCAAAATTCTGAGACATTAGGGGTACCGGAGCAATTACAGAAAGTCAAGGGAGCCGGCGCAATTAGCTGAAACTCGCCTTTTGAGTTGTCGAAGACCGGATGGAGACACGTGGCGCAATCTTCCGCTTCCTCTCCACTAATGCCGGCCCGCGGTCCTCCATATGGATCGGGTCTAACCCGCGTCCTTCCAGCCCAAACCTGCCCCTCCAGCCCACCATTTCACCCACTACCTCTCACACCACCAGCCCGTTTCATCCATGGTCGACCCGCGTCCCATTCCTTGGTTCTGCCCGCGATCCATGCCGTGCCCAGCCCCTTTTTCTTGCCCTTTTTGCCCCTAAAATTCCATTGCTCTTCCTATATTGCCCCTCTGACCTTCCAGCCTTTGTGGTCTTCTTTCTTAATCTTCAGGCAGCCTTCATTTTCGAATTCACCAGCCCCATTTACGGGCATAAGCCCTAAATGGGGCATCAGCCCCATTTCATCTCAAATTTCTTCCATTCCTCCAATGCTTGATCACCATTGAAGGTTTGGAGCTTCAAATCGAGAGCCAAGGATGCATTTGCAAAAGATTTCAACCCCGGATTCGAGCAACACTTGGTTTAATTCTTTCAACCTATCTTTTGATTTATTGTTGTATTTTCTTGGGATGATTTATTTTGTAAATGTTTGAATTGGTTTGTGCTTAGAATATTTATGGAAATGCAATTAATTTTTATGTCCAATGTAGTGTTTTAATTTAATTTATCTATTTATTTAGTATACAAGCATGTTGGTTGTTATTTTGTGAAATTAATGCTTTTAATTATCTGGTCAATAATTAAATGATTTTAGAAATATTTAGGATCCGCGAGAGCTACCTTTATATTTCGGACCAATCAATTTAATAGTTGGTGTTTTGTGACACACACCGATAGCCGTAATGAGACTAGGTTTGACACGCGATCGAACCACCTTAGTCATTCGCGAGGTCGGGGAGATTAGGGTTGACTATAAGATGCGAGAGCCTGTAGTTAGCCAATTTAATTGTCTCGGCTACCAACATGACTTGTAGAAAAATATAGAGAGTTTCTTTTTGCGAAGTATTACCCATGCGCTTGGTTATTATTGTGTTTTCTTAATGCTTTTAATGGCGTAGCGAACCATTAGATGATCACTAGAATGATAGGTTACGAAGCGAAAGCCCTTCCTATTATTCCGAAAATCACAATAGTAGTTTGCGTGGCGTGAGACCGAAAGGAGATCGCGCGTAGATAGTCTTTGGATGCTTGTTTACACATGCAGTTATTTTCTCCCCTATGTTATGTGTTGCGATAATATGAACCCGTAGCAAGGTTGAGAGATAGCTAGATTTGCTATACGTAGCGAAAGCCCGTAGTGAATAAAATAGCGCGTCCGACTACCAAGACTTGAGTTAAAGAAAAGCAAAAAGAGAATTAAATTAAGCACCAGCTAGACTAGAAATAACGTGTTCCTATATTTCTATCTTGATTTGTTGTTGCCAAACCACATCCGCGTTAGTTTAGATTTAATTGCTTTCTTAGGTTGTTTATATTTTTAGATTTTAATTTAATTTCTTTTCGCTCAAATATAATTAGTTAGCATAATTTCGGTACTTAGTTGGAGTGAGAATTACGTGCATTCCTCGCGGGATTGACTCGTACTTACGTACTTTATTACTTGATACGGCCGGGTAATCTTGCCCGAGATGCGTTCGCGCACATCATAGGTGATCGAGATTGCTGAGGTGTTATCACACATGATTGGGCAGTCTGCTACTTTAATGTCGTAATCCACCAACTGTTGTTTGATCCAAAGCAAGTTGACGCCAGCTACCAGCCTATGTACTCTGCTTTCGGTGGTGGAGTTGGAAACCGATGCTTGTTTCTTGCTAGCCCAAGAGACAGGTCTGTCTCCTAGAAATTGACAAGTTCCACTGGTGCTTTTTCTGTCGACTTGGCAACCAGCATAGTCGGCATTTGAGTAGCCAACTAAATTGAAAGAGGATTCCCTTGGATACCAGATACCTAAGTTGGTGGTATCTGATACATACTTGATAATTCTTTTGGCTGCAAGAAGATGTGACTCACGAGGGTCTGCTTGAAATCTAGCACATACTCCAACAGCATACACTATGTCAGGTCTGCTGGCGGTGAGATAGAGTAGAGATCCGATTATCTTTTTTTTTTTTGATCCGATTATCCCCCTGTAGTGGGTGATATCAACTTTCTTTCCTTGTAAGTCTTTTGTAAGTTTGCATTTAGCAGCCATTGGTGTATCGAAGGTGTTTGCCATTTCCAATCCAAACTTTTTGACAAGTTCTTTAGCATACTTGGATTGGCTGATGAATATTCCTTTGTTGGTTTGTTGAATTTGAAGACCCAAGAAGAATGTGAGTTCTCCCATCATACTCATTTGAAATTTTCCAGTCATGAGTGTTTCGAATCGCTTGCACAGCTTCTCATTTGTAGATCCGAAGATGATATCATCGACATAGATTTGTACTAGCAGAGAGTGTCCTTTGTGCTTGAGAATAAAGAGAGTGGTGTCGATCTTTCCTCGCACAAATCCTTGTTCTACTAAGAATTTGGATAGAGTTTCATACCAGGCCCGAGGAGCTTGCTTAAGACCATAGAGGGCCTTCTTAAGCTTGTAGACATGAGTCTTTTTTCCTTTTTCCACGAAGCCTGGAGGTTGAGCAACATAAACCGTTTCTTGAAGATCACCATTTAGAAATGCGCTCTTGACGTCCATTTGATATAGCACAAAGTCCTTGTATGTAGCATAGGCTAAGAAAATTCTGATAGCTTCCAGTCTTGCTACTGGAGCAAACGTTTCATCGTAGTCGATTCCTTCTTCTTGGCGATATCCTTGTGCAACGAGTCTTGCTTTGTTTCTAATGATATTCCCATCCTCATCCTTCTTGTTTCTGAACACCCATTTTGTACCAATGATAGTATGATCAGCAGGTTTTGGGACTAGCTTCCATACTTGGCATCGTTCAAATTGCTGAAGTTCTTCTTGCATGGCTCCCAGCCAACTTGGATCTTGAAGAGCTTCATCAATCTTCTTTGGCTCATCTTCTGAAACGAATGCAGCACAGAACATGCATTCATTTTTGGAAGATCTTCTGGTCCGTACTCCAACATGAATGTCACCAATGATTTGAGAGATTGGATGGTCTTTACATGTTCTTGTGACAGCAGGGATGTGATGATTTGCTGTTGTTTCTTCATGACAAGGTTCAGAAGGAGGACTAGAAGGAAGATCAGCTGTGTCTTGATGGGTATTTTGTTCAGAATTTGATTCAAAGGTAAGTTGAAGAAAAGGATTTTCAGGTTCAGAAACAGGGGGTGCTGGGTTTGAGTTTTCTTGAGCAGGGTTGAAGTCTTCTGGTGACCCATTTGATAAGAAATGATGGTCAGGGATATTTGATTGAGTTGCTGGTGATGGATTAGGTGTATGAGAGGATGATGGTTGGGAGGTACCTGTCTCAACATTAACAAAATCATCAGCAACATTTGGAGCCACGAGTGGCTCTAATAAATCAAATTCATCAAATGAGACATGAACAGATTCAACTATTTTTAATGATCTTTTGTTGAAAACCCTATAAGCCTTGGAGTGTAAAGCATAGCCCAGAAATACACCTTCATCGGCTTTGTTATCAAATTTGCTTCGTAGTCATTACCATTGTAGACTACTTAAACACTTATACCGAAGATTTTAAAAATCCAATGTTTGGGGCTTTACCTCTCCAAAGTTCATAGGGTGTTTTACCGTGAAATTTGTTGATCAAAGATCGGTTAGTGAAGTGTGTGTTGACGCCTTAAGTGTTTGGGCAACTTTGCTTCAACGAGCATAGTTTTAGCAGCTTCGATAAGTGTTCTGTTTCTCCTTTCTGCTACACCATTCTGCTGTGGTGTCCTTACTGCAGAGAAGTTGTGACCAATGCCGTGATCATCACAGTATTTTGCTATTCCATTATTGGTGAACTCGCATCATTGTCCGATCTAACGTCACCGATTTCATCTAGTTTCGCTTTGCCTTCCGAACAAAGCTGTGAGAAGATCGTATGTGTGGTCTTTAGAAGACATCATCTCTGTCCAAGTATATCTTGTATAATCATCCACTACTACTAGCGTGTATCTGTGGCCACCATAGCTAATAGTAGTGACTGGTCCGAAGAGATCCATGTGGAGAAGTTGCAGAGGTCTCGATGTTGCGAGTCCTGGTTTGCTCTTGAAAGATGTTTTTGAAAGCTTTCCCAGTTGACAAGCTTTGCAAGCACGATCATGATCAGCAGAGACCTTTGGCAATCCTTTAACTAGACCTTCTTTGGATAGCTTAGATAGATATTTGAAGTTCAAATGGCTGAGTCTTTTATGCCACAACCAGCTTTTGTCTTGAGCAGAGTTTGCCACAAGACATAGGTTAGCAGCCTTGCCGTAATCATTCAAATCAATCACATAGACATTCCCTTGTCTATGTCCGCTACCAGATTGAGCAGAGATCGGATCCTTGATATCACATCTGCTTGAGGAGAATTGAGATAAGTCCTTTATCACGTAATTGAGAAATACTCGTAAGATTATGTTTCAAGCCTTCTACTAGAGAGACTTTCCCAATGGAGAGATTTCAATGATGGATCCGTAGCCAATTGTTCTTCCTTTAGCATTGTCTCCAAAGATGACCGAGGACCTTCTCGCTCGTAGATGTTAGAGAGAAGGCAAGATTCTCCGGTCATATGTCCTTGAGCACCACTATCTAGATACCATACATCTTTCTTTTCTGGAACTTGAAGCGCCATGAAGCACACCTGAGATGTAAAGGTAAGAAAATCATGGTCCCCTTTTATTTTTCTTATGGGTCCAAATGGTTAGCGTATTTTTGGAACCCATACTTGCCTGATTTTTGGAATAGGGGATCCAAAGAAGCTTCATGATGGATTTCAGACATTCATGACCAAGGACCAAGTGGCCAAAACATTTGCAAAAGGTACAGTGATGGAAATTACAGAAGTCTTTTTGATCATGCTGGGTATTGAAAGGTTTTTGAACATTTTCCTTAACAGCAGCTTTTGATTTAGCAGTCTTGTTAACAGCAAGCTTAGGGGCATCTGTGTGAGGCTTCTTGAGTCTGTACACAGCAGTCTTTGCTTTAGCAAAAGAGTACTTGCTGGTAGTAGATTTCGATACCTCATACATTTTGCCTTTAAGCTTGGTATCAACATTCTGTGTAGCAGCAGCACCATCTGTAGTACTGTTGATGAATTTGATAGGTTTGAGCAGACTTTTCGTAGGCCCTGAAACAGCGGCCTTTGCTTTCACGAAGTGGTGGAGGGCCGTTGAGAGTCTGCACCACCTTTAGCAGATTTCTCTCCAGCAGATGATTGTTTTGCTTTCAAAGCTTCACTGTTCTTGATAATTTGAACCTTAGGGTATTTATACGGAGTAGCAGTATAACCAATTCCTTCTTTACCCTTGTTAGGTTTCTGATATTGTGCAGGAATATTATTATTCACTGTATAATGTTCATTTTCCTGTTCAGAGGTTGCGCCAGAAGTGCTTTCAGAGAATCCTAGCCCAGATTTATCCGTTGAGGGCTTCTGATCTCCAAGAATTTGATCAAAGACTGCCGTTGAGTTATTCCATGAGTTGATGGTCTTTTGCAACTCATCTTTCTCAGCATATATCTCTTTGGTATGATCAATAAGGCAGGCAACCTTTTCATTGAGAAATTTGTTTTCTTCTTTTAACTTGATACTTTCCTGCTGGACTCCATGGAGAGTTTTTAACTCGGCTTCGGCATGGATTTCTCGATTCGACTTCTCATGACTTTTAGCTAACTTAACATAGGCCTTTCTAAATTCATTGAATTCCTCTAGCATGTCTTGAGCATCCTTGAGGATTTCTTCTTTTGAAGGCTCTTCAGAAGATTGTTCAATGTTAGCTTGGAAAGGAGAGTATTTAACTTCACTATCTGAGTCATAGGTGGGAGGTGACTTTAGAGCAACGAGGCAAATGTGTGCCTGCTCGGGTGAGTCATCACTATCATCCTCATCAGAGTCAGTTTCAAACCAAGTAGATACATGGTTTTCTTCTAAATCCTCAGCCAGTAGACCTCTATGTTTAGAAAATGATTTAGATGGTCTCCTTTTATAGGCTTCATATTTTGGCTTAGGACATTTAGAAGCAAAGTGACCAGGCTTCTTGCAGTTGTAGCAAACTAACTCATTGTTTTGTGAGCTTTCAGACTTTCTCGAAAGTCTGGTTTGCTTCCTTCTTTTTGTTAAATTTTGAGAACTTTTGAAACTTCTTAACGAACATGGCAAATTGCTCGTCAGAGAGAATTTCGTTCTCATTTGAAGAAGTAGATGGTTTATTTTCTTGGGCAGGAATTTCCTGAGAGATAGCAGAAAAGGAAGGAAGTTTAAAATGTTTGTCCTGTTCTTGAGCTTGAAGCAATTCTTGCTCATAGACAGTTAAACTCGCATACAAACTTCTGAGGTGCATGGAATTCAAGTCTTTGGACTCTTTTATAGCAGTGGTTTTAACATGCCATAAACTTCCTAGAGAAGCTAAAAATCTCATATTTACTTCCTTAACACTATACTCTTTTCCTAAGGAATAACAATTGTTTACTACCTCACAAAATCTGTCATAGGCTTGTCGTAGAGTCTCCTTAGGATCTTTTCTGAAGGAATCGAATTGTTGAATGTAGTTATACTTTCTGTTGTCTCTGGTGGGCAGATCTCCTTCAAGATATTCTACCAAGGCTTCCCACATTTCCTTGGCAGTTTTGCATCTGATAATCTGTTGATATGTGCTTGTGTCGAAAGAGCTGGATATGATGTGAATAGCTTTGCTGTCGAGTTCAACGAGCCTCCTTTCTTCGTCTGTCCATTCGTTCATGGATTTAGGTATCTCGGGAGGTCCACTGGCTACTTCGGCAAGTAGGTTGGGTTTCATTGGAATATAAGGACCTGTTAGAACACATTGCTACAAACGATTGTCAATAGAGTTCATATATCTCATAACTTTATCTTTCCAGACTTCGAAGTGACCTTCGTCCAATATTGGGACGTGGCTGGTATTCGAAGTAGGCAGCATATAGTGAGCCATAGGATCTATTCACAAGAGGTTAAGCTTGGAAAAATGAATTTTCAAAGAATTAAGCTCTGATACCAATTGTTGGTCCCAAAATAGGCTCAATCTAGGCTAGAAGGGGGGGGGTTGAATAGCCTAGATATGTTTTTATAAAAACTTTTCGTAAACACTTCTTAATGATTTCTTAAAGGATTTAACTAGAAGAGTTAATGCAGCGGAAACAGAAGAGATTCTGAACTGACGAGAGTTCTGCTAAAGTAGTACAGATTCTGAATAGATTCTTAATCAGTATGAGCAGTTAATAGAAGTTATAAAAACAGATCAAACAGAACACAACGTTTTGAAGTGGTTCGTACTGTGAATAGTACTACGTCCACTACCAAAGTGGTTAGCTTTGGATTTAAAAAGTGCACTTGTTTATCCACTAGGTTTATAAGTAAGATCTCTAATGGATCGTGTACAAAATGAGTTTTTTAACCAAGTGTATAATGGTGAGAGAAACAATCAAGGATTAATTGTTCTCACACGTGCTAAAGTAAAGAACAATTTTTTAAGACAAACTAGATGAAGCTGAAACAAATTTAAGACTGGCAGATCTGCAGCTTCAGGAAGTTTGGTGAAGTGTTAGTTCTTGTCCTTTGATCTCTTGAATGCTTGAGAGTTAAAGATGAAGCTTGAGAGTTTAATGCGCAAGAGTTGTTTCTTCAGATCTTCAAAACTTGAATAAATACCAGAGAGATCTTTTGGACCGTTGGACTGAGGCAGAGAGGACTGTGTCCAACGTTCTATTGCATTGAATGCAATTCGGCGCTGTAAGAGCCACATTCATCAGAGATGCAGTGTGTACAGAGAGGACATTCCCAAACAGAGTAAGGTTTCAGGTTGCAGGCGTTGCAGCTTAGAAAGTCTTCTTAGCCAAAAAGAGTAATATCTTCAGACTTCATGTATCAGGAGACAGTCTGGACAGTTGTCAGCATGTAGAGTTGACTTCTTTAAAGTGAAATCCGATGAAGACATTATGACTGGATATTTTTCAAAAATATCTAGATAGGTCTATACGTGTCATAATTTCATGATTTGGCTATTCTTGATTTTTCGCTCTTTGAGCAGACTTCAAAGTCTGCTGTTCTTCCAAGGCTGCTGTAGAAGCCTGCTTGTCCGCGCCTAAACTAACACTAAACATTTCTAAATAACTTTGATTCTAAGATAGTTGCCACACTAATCGGTACGCAGACCTTTTAGCCACTGTACAATAGAATCAGAAGATGACTCAACCAAATCTAGAACTATAGGGATCAACATGGCCTTTTTTGTTGCAGTTGAGACATTTCCCTTTGAACTTATACTGCTTATGTTGTTTTAACGTCCCTTCCCTGGAGCTTTTACGCTTCCCGTTCCTGGAGTCTTGTTCGACCACATATGCCCCTTCTATGGGGTGAAGCTGATTCTTGTCGGTGACCCGGTTGTTTTACTCAATCCTTAGCTTGAGAATCAGATCATCCAACGACATGTCTTTACGCTTATGCTTGAGATAGTTCTTGAAGTCCTTCCATGCGGGAGGTAGCTTCTCGATCATTGCCGCAACCTGGAATGCTTCAGAAATAATCATTCTTTTGGCCGCTATCTCATGCAAAATCAATTGGAGTTGCTGAACCTGTGTCATTACACTTTTAGAATCATTCATAAAAAATTCTAAAAACCTAGCAACTACGAATTTCTTCGAGCCGACATCTTCGGTTTTGTATTCTATTCCAATGATTCCCAAAGTTCTTTGGCTGTCTTAAATGGGCTGCATACATCGTATAACGAGTATACAACCCATTTAAGATGTAGTTTCTGCAAAGGAAGTTAGAGTGTTTCCATGACTCGACAGCGGCCACAGTGGTTCGGTCTGATTCCCCTTCTTTCAAGATAGGGGTTGTTTCCTTCAGGAACTTTGACAGGTTCAATGTCGTTAGGTAGAAGAGCATCTTTTGCTACCAGCATTTGAATTCTGAGCTAGCAAACTTTTTTGGGCGTTCACCATGAGTGTGGATGGTGGCATGCATCATTTGAGTGCCTGCCACGGGCTGTTGTACAACAGCGGGTTCCTTTCCAGTGTTGGAAGCCATGCTGCACACAATACATGATTAGTATTATGCTAAGTTATATGAAACACTTTTGTTTCTATACAATCAGCAACCAAAATTAATAGACATTTCTGTGCAGTCTATGTTGTTTTATTTCTGTGAAACAGATTAAAACTTCACAGAAATACACTTTACAATTAATACAAATTAAAACACTGTTACAATTAATACAATTAAGTATAAAGTGTAAGCACGTTAAACTGAATATGCTGATTACAGGTTATTAGTGAGTACACTAAGTAATAAGATGTAAGCAGGCTTACTACGGGTTTATATAATCAATAATCATGCAAATAGGCTTATTTTCTAGAACAGGCTGATTTAAACGCAGAAAACAGGCTTGTACAGTTTGTATAAACCCTGACTGATCAGTTTTAAAAGAATAGACTAATCAGTTTCAAAAAATCAAACTGATCAGTGTGTTCAAAACAGGCTGATCAGTGTTTTAAATTTCAGTAATATGGTGCATTAAGCAGTTAAATCTTGAAAAAGATAGTCTGAATCAGAACACGCATGCATTAGTACATAAGACAGAATCAGATAAAAGATGAAGAAGAAAATCTGTACTATCTGCTGGAAAAGAAAAATATCAAGCCAAAAATATTTTTGTCTTAAGATTGTTAGCAATGGGGCCTGATCTGTTTCCTGTTCCGACAGTGTGTGTGTACAGTATAGTTGAAGATCCTCGAGATAGTCAATCTTTGTCCTTAAGACAAAAACTGACACCGTGTACGGAATGGACGGATGCTGCCAGTGAGTCTCCTAGGGTTTAGGATTCTTAGGTGAATGAAGAGGCCAATCCTTCAAAGCTTCAGTCACCGGTCAAGCCAGCCAACCGATCGACCAACCGAGCAACCAAGCCAAGCCTGGTCGGGCGGGCGGCGGCATGTACGTGTGTTTGGACCTGCACTTAGCTAGGTCTTCACTCCTATACAAAAGTGTAGTGGCCCAAGGGCCGAATGTAAAGCCTAAAAGCTCTACTTCATAAAATAGAGTTGTTTTCATCTTTTTCCCAATGTGGGATTCCCACTTCTTTCCTTTACATGACTTGCTTATTCAATTTAGTTGAAACAAGTTTCCAACACAAGGGTTATCCATAAAATGACCCGCCTTACTTGGCTTACGCCTCCGTATTACACTTAGTTTTTTAAAAAAATTATTACTTTGCCACTTTTCTCATGATACACGCCTCAATTAACCCCAAACATCTGACAATCATCGGATCTTCTGTAAAAACGTTAATTTGAAAAATAGAGTCTCATTCTCTCACAGTTTAACACATCAATATATGGTGGGTCAAGTAAAGATGATTCATCTTTAAAAAAAATTATTTATAATACCCTCCTACCCAAATTTTTACCATTAATTAACTAATAGGTATGAAATTAAAGTTTCAGAAAATCCCTTCTCTTCTTTTAATTAAATCTTAAACACCTTTCTTTTAACTTTATGTTTCTTTTTCTTTCTACCAACTATCTTGCCCCTTTAGCCAATGCATGGCTACCCACTTTGCATTCCCTCGCTTTCCACTTCAAATTAGACTCACTTCATCTTTCCTCTCTCGTCTTTAAACTCAAGTCCCTTAAATTCTGAAGTCGCCTTATTCATCTTTCATTTACCTCGGTTCCATTCCAATTAATGAAACAAACATTTAAAATCCTTTAGGGTATGTTTAGATAGCCCAATTCCATAGCTTGGAATTGGAATTGGAATTTTCAAAATCAATTTCGTCGTTTGGAAACACATTAAAAATTTGGAATTTGAATTGAGTTGGAATTCCAAATACCTCAATTCCATAAAACTAATTCTACACTAAACCCTAAGAATTTAAATTCTAAATTTTGATCCATTATTATACACAATAACAACTCACCCACCTTTTATCACCACCACAACTTCCGACCACTGCCCCAGCCACCAACCACCACCACTAGCCTCTATCGGCCTCCACCGTCTGCCACCTCTATATGTTATTTATTATTAAAAACATAAAATTTTCATAACGTTGTTATTAGTAAGGTTTGAACCTTTACCATTCATAATAGATAATAACTACTACAACTAGGCTAAACTAGATTTTTGATATAGTAATGAAATTTATTTTAACTATAATGTAGAATTACAATTGAATTTCACACATTATCCAAACAATAGAATTGCTATTATTCTGAAAGAAAATTCCACATTATTTAAATTTCATAAAATTTAAGTTTTTATTAAATTCAAAATTAATTTATCCAAACAGATCTTTAATATTGTTCGCAGAAGCGATACTCGTTTGATTTATGAAATAATTAAAAGTGGGTACTCTTCTATACGTAGTACATAAGAACATTTTTTCGATAAATATTGTAATATTCACAAGTTTATATATTTGTATCGTAAAACATATTTTTGGGCTGTTGTATTTTTCAAAAAATTATAATTAGGTCACTGAGACGTTAAATTTTTTGATGCGACCACTATACCAGATTTTTCTTGCATATTAATCCAATTTTTGAATAGACATTAAGTTTAGACGTTAATTTATGTTAAATACATATTTTTCTCTTGTCTACATTATCATCATTGAGTCCAGATCTCCTGTACTATTTGTGTGTATCATTGGTGTATCACTTTTCATCTCAATCATTGGTTGAGATGCAATGATTGGGATATAATAATGGAGATGAAAAATAATATACCAATGATACACATAAATGATACAAGAGATATGGACTCATCATCATTTTCCACGGTGGTCAGCTTCAAATTATTCAATCAACCTCAGATCTGAATCCCAAATTTGTGTGCATACACAATCCTTTTTCAAAAATACAATTTCTTAAACTAAAAAGGACGAACAAAAAGCATGTAGAGAGAGAAAGAGAGCAAAGACATTGTAGACCCTATAGAGAGAATCAAACCTAGAAAATCAAACCCATAAGCCTCATATTCATCAATTACAGTGTATAATGTTCATCTTCATATTCATCAATTACATTTTATAAAAATCCATTGAAAGATACCCTAAAGGAAGTCAAAACGCCAAACCCATATCTGGAAATCTGGGTATTTTCAAAAATAAGCCCTAAAGGAAGAGTAGTGAGAGAGAGAAGGAAATAGGGCGTGATCTTGGTTAAGTTCAGAGGTTGATGATGAAGAATAGGAGAAGAGAAACGACTTCGCTACCTATCACTACCAGATCTGGATAAGTAAAAAGCTGTGATTGGCGCAACTGTGAAGCTGCTTGGCCGGATCGAAGAGATCGAATGAAGAGAGAGATGTAGACAGTGGTGCTTGGCGTAATCGGGGTTAGTCTGGATCGACTTGCCGGAAGAAAGAGATGACGGAGAAACCGGAGAAGATGACCAGAACCGATGTGCGAATGCTTGGGGAAGGAGTGCGATCAAGCTAACTTGTAAAATCAAGCAAACTGAACTTAATTTAGGGAGGAAGAGTCATAGAACGGCAGCGAACTAAATAGGATTTGTCTTCCTGCAAACCTGTCAAGCTGCTCTTTTCTTCTGTCTCAACAAATCAGTCGATGAAGAGCTCAGTTTTTTCTTCTAATGGATCTGGGTTTCTTCATTTTCTTGAAAAAAAATGGAAAAATCCCATGGTTGGATACAATTAATTGTTTCTCTATTTGTGGATTTGTATTTTCCATTTTCTTGAAAATTTTGAAAAAAAAGGTTTTGTGATTACGCAGATTTTAATGGTTGGATACGGTTAATTTTTTGAGTTGTAAAACCCCTTGGTTGGATACAGTTAATTTACGTAGAAAAAAAAGGGGATGTGTGTTCAATTTTTCTGGGTTTGATATAGTGTTCGATAGCTTAATTGATCAGAAGAACGGTGATGATGATGATGAACACGAGGTCAAAATATGTATTTAATATAAATTAACGTTTAAACTTAACGTTCATCAAAAAATTAAGTTAACATGTAAGATAAGTCTGGTACAATGATCGCACTGAAAATTTAGACGTTTTAGTGGTCTAATTTTAATTTTTTGAAAAATACAATAACCCAAGGTGTGTTTTGTTTATTTATGTCTGTGTTGACGCATGCTTATGCGTGCTTGTGTTTGTGAATGAGAGTGAAAGTAAGTGCTTGATATTAGGCTTTAAAGGCATTATTATCATTGTATTAGGATAACACACTTAAAAGTAAGCATGTCTTATTTAATCGTGTATTAACTCCAATAATCTAATGAAAGAAAAAAACTTAGATAAGACGGTGTTATATATTTTATTTATAAGATGAATTGTCCAATCTATTGTGTGTTAGTGAGTTGAGCTGTGAGAGAGTGAAACTCCGTCTCACGAATAAAGATTCGTAAAACAGTAGGTCATTATCCATGATTATTTATGGATAATGGCATATTATCCATTTATTCATAACACTCATTTTGTCACCCCTAATCTCACAAATAATTTTGCTTGATTAAAAAAAAAGTCAAAAGATCGTTCGGGTGACTCTACTTTTCAAAATATTTGTATTGCCCACCCTACTCGTAATTATTCAGCTAGTGCATGGAACTTTAATCCCGTCTATAAATTGTCAAACATACTCAAATTATTCGGTTAACACATCTACATCTAATCATATATCTATAATTGCCAAATTTCACTTTTTAAAATGTTTTTACATTACACTTTTTGATATCCAAAACTGTTAGACTAACAATTGGATTGTAATCGGTATTAGTAGCTGTTTTTATTCATTTGTTTTTAATTTTTATTTATTTATTTTTATTTTCATAACGAGAATACACTAACCAACCAGCGAAACAAAGACTACAAAAGAAGAAGACAATGATCAACAAATCGTTTCAATTCGATAAATAAATAATGATGGGGAAAATTGATGCAAAACGCTAAAAATCCTAAGAAAAGGCAATTTGTCAATTCTTTAAAGTAAAATGAGTATTTTGAAACTACTTAACATAAAAAAAGAGCGTAATTCTCAATTTAGTCACTTTGCTATTGTTAAAAGTCCGCTCGTCTTATTATTTTTTTTCACAATTTGGTAACTCTAATTTACGAAAAGTATTGGGATGAGTCATCTAAAATTTTTGTGATAACCCGAAAATACTCTTACTATCTATGCGTCATGCGTGCTAGTCACGTCTCACCCTCACTCTCCGTTTGTTTGTTGGGATGAGCCGTCTAAATTTTATATGATAACCCGAAAATACCCTTACTATCTATATATGCTAGTCACGTCTTACTCTCACCTTCCGTTTGTTTGTTGGGATGAGCCGTCTAAAGTTTTTGTGATAACCCGAAAATAAGCTTATTATCCATATGTGTTAGTCACGTCTTACCCTCACCCTTTGTTTGTTTGTTGGGATAAACCGTCTAAATTTTTGTAATAACTCGAAAATACCCTTATTATCAATACGTGCTAGTCACGTCTCACCCTCACCTCAATCTCGAATAATGCATCACAATCAAAGGTTGAAGCAACAACAACAACGAGAAGCTTTGCTGTAGCAGCTTACTACACAATCCAATTAGATAAATGTGTGAGAGATGAGGCTATGCAACAAGCAATGGCTACAGTTGTAGCAAAGGCAACCACCTTAATTGCATCCATATGGAATTGGAATTGGTACTGTTGTTGCAGAGTGAACACACCCATGCGCATGATGATCCTCCTAACATGGATTGGAAGGTGCTCCGAAAACTGCCTTTCCCTGAGACGATCAGATCCTTTGCTTGGCTCCTCTTTCACGATCGCCTCCTAAACAAACAAGGATTCAGACATTGGGGAAGATTCTATAGATTACAGTGGTGGGGGGATTTGGGGGTTAGGGTTTTGCACGGAGGGAGAAAGAGGAGAAAAAAAAAAAAGAAGAAAATTACGGTCGGTTTTTTATTTTTATTTATTTATTTATTTTTTAAGTTTTCAATCATAAAAGTTTACCGTTTATTTTTTTTAATCGCAAAAGACCACTTTTTGAAATATTATTTTATAAATGTCATTGTTTTTTTCAACAGCTCCGACAACACACTTTGGATTTGAAAAATAAACGAGTTTTTTGATTTATGAAATACAAAAGTATAATGGATCTGTGCTAGGTTGAATGATTTTTCAATTGAGACAAAGACAGAGAATGATGAGGAAGAAGAAAACTTACGACAGAGGAGATTGAAGAAGAATGTGAAAGACATAAACTGGTTTTTTATGCTATTGTATCGCGGTGCAAAAATGAATTAGATTAATATTTGTGTACTGCGGTTCAAAGTTTAATTTCCTAGTCTATTTTTGCACAACGATTCATAAATTTCATTGCATTATTTTTGTACCGCGGTTCAAAATTTAATTTCCTAATCTATTTTTGCACTGCGATTTATAAATTTCATTGAATTATTTTTACACCACGATTCATAAATTTCATTACATTAATTTTGAACCGCGATTCAAAGTTTAATATTTCCTATTCTATTTTTGCACCGTGATTTATAAATTTCATTGTATTAATATTTGTACCGAGATTTAAAGTTTAATTTCCTAGTCTATTTTTGAACCGCGATTCATAAATTTCATTGCATTAATTTTTACACCGCAGTTCAATAGTTTAATTGTCTAGTTTAATTGTAACACGGTGTAAAATTAATGACCTCTATAGCGCGCATAAGGTTCATTGAGGGTATCATAGTCATTTTTTCACCAAAAGTAACTGAAAGGATGATACCGAGGAAATCATCCTCGGCACAATTACGGGCCCCACTATGAAAACCACTAGCAGATTCAGCAAAACCGCCGAGCATATACCACCGAGATGACGCGAGCTCACTGGAGACAAGTAGCAAGCAAAACCCGTGGCTCCCCACACCCTCGACCTCGGCAACTAGAGTGGCTTCCGGTCCTCGACAACTAGAGTGGCTTCCAAGAAGCTTCCCTGCAATATCGCCGCTACACGCAACAACCAACCCCTATAACGCCCCACTTATTTTCACCACCATTATAAATAGAAGACATTCAACCCACTTTGCCCAATAAAAGTACCGCCAATCGAAGATCGTATAAATAGAAGACATTCATTAATTGTAAAAGTAGGTACAATTTGAGATATCAAAAACTCTCTTATCACAACCCCTTATCGGATCATTTATTATTACGGCGTATTTGTTACTCATTTCCACCAGAAATCTAATTCTCAAGTCGGAGGGTTCCAGTCGGACTACCCCGACTCCTTAACGGCGTTCACTATTTATCTCGTGCAGGTAGTTGGAAACCGTGACAAGAACGATCGTATAAAGATATGACCATTCCTGTTTCATACGTGGACAACAAGACAAGATCACCACCAAAATTGCGTGATCAGTTTGGTTTCGTTGCCTGGAAACGCCTAAATTTCTTAGTCACGCCGTGTCCACAAACGAGAAGGAATGGTGAAATCAAAGAAGCAAGCCTCCAAGAATGTCACCCCCGCCACATCTAACCACCCTGAAAAAGAGCCCGCCGAGCACAACGAGGGAAGAGGTGTGAAGGGCCCTGCTCTCTCAACGAGACAGGACTCCGGCGCCTCGGTACCCGAAGTTTCAGCGAGAACCCAAAGAAGACTCGCAATGGCAAAATGACTCTCTAGCGACAAGAACCGAGAGACAGACGCCGACCCCCGAGACGGTCGCTTCACTGAAATCGAGTTTTCAAGAGCCCATGAGGAGGAACGACCTCAAGCCAAAACGAAGAAGCCTACGGCTCAGGAACAAATAGACCAAGAATACGCGTTTTGGGAGCATCAACGAGCCCTGTACTCCAAGATACAGGAGGCTGAGGCCAGGATGCACAAACTACGACAAGTAGCCCGAGTCCCAGAGCCCGAGCTCGTGATCAACGTGCATAGTACCCCAGCTCGCTCTAACTCAATCTGGCAAAGGGTGGGAACCGCAAAACCCAAAAGGGCGAAATTTACCACTAACATAAAGTCAAGGCTCGGCAAAAAAGTGGCCGGTGAGGAATCTAGGACGAGCATTCACTCTCGCCTAAGGTTCCCCCCCGATACAGAAAACAGTCCAACTCACAGCGAGGAAGGAGAGTCTCAACCCTGCGCTCATTCTTCGACCAACAAAAGTCTCTCCAGATCCCGACATCCGTCCCGCCAACTCGCAAAAGAAGCTCGCCTTGGGTCCCCAATAAGAAAAACAACCGAGGAAGAGGTCGAGGTACCTCAAGCAGATAAGGGGGCCAACGGCACGCAAGCCATAGGCTCGGCACAGGGAGACAGACCAATAACGGATGCCGAGATAAGAGCATGGATGGAAAAGCTAGAAGCTAGACAGAGCAGTGGGAGGAATGTGGGCATCAAAAAGATAGGAGGTCCTTTCATAAAACAGATCAGGGAGGTAGTCGTGCCCTCTAAAGTAAAAATCCTATACTTTGAAGACTACAATGGTACAACAACGGCCCTGGACCATGTGTCAGGGTTTGAATTGAAGATGATTATCGCAACCAGGCTCGACGACATATGGTGTCTCGTATTCGCAGGAACCCTAAAAAAGTAGGCCCAACAGTGGTATAATGGGTTTCCCCATGACTCTATCACCTGTTGGGATGATTTCAAGGAGCATTCCCAAAAAGTTCGCCTCCACAGCGCCTCCCTAAAAAGCGAGACGGACTTATGCAGTGTGAAACAAGAAAATGGAGAATCGGTGCTTTCATACATGGCCCGCTTTAAAGATGTCCTAGATCAGATCCCAGACATCCCCGACACCTCGGTGAGAATGTGCTTCGGAGCAGGCCTACTGCGAGGAAACTGCCGGACCGAGCTCCTCATGAGACCTCGGGACACGATCGGAGAAATGTTCCTAACTGCCCAAAGAGTGGCTCTACTGGATGGCGAGCAGCCCCCTACCTTAACAAACTCGCGAGCGGTCACATCCCCCCCAAGCATAGCTAATGTTGCCGATCAGGCACTCGCAACAGATAAAGGTTACAAAGGAAAGGACCAGGGAAGGGCTCGGCAAGACGAGACTCACCCTGCAAAAAAGAGAGAGGAAGAAAGAGGGACGAAGTTCACTGGCGAGATCAGGGGCCCGAGACAAGACAATGAGCTAGAGGACTTTACACCTCTCAATGCATCAAGGGAGCACATCATGGATGTCTTCCTAATGGAAAATAAGATTTGACCACCCTTCCCCATGAAGTCACCTCTCGATACCCGAAATCCGAGGAAGAGATGCAATTTCCACAATGAGATCGGCCACGTAACAAAAGAATGCATACAGCTCAAAAGAGCTATACAACGGGTTATAAACGAGGGGGATCAAAGGTTCGTGGCAAAAGAGCCAAACCATCGTGCCCCCGGACAAGGGCTCCAAGGGGCAATAACAGATAGCCAGACAACAGACCAGTGGTCAGCACCATCCGCGAGGACACCCAGAGTATCACGCAGCTGAAAAATGCAATCAACTGCCTGAACAACTCGGTCGATAGCTTAATGGAAGGGGTAGTCGAGCATGAAATGGTTTTCAGGGACATCGAGCTCATCGACAACACATACGCTCGGCAAAATCCTTTGACTCTACAAATTGGGATCCATAACAGCCTCGTCAAAAGAGTGCTGATAGACACGGGTGCCGGAAGGGACATGATGTACTACAAATGCTTCCTAGCATTAGGGCTCGGCGACTCCCACCTCACTCCAAGCCGAGTCCAGCTGGAAGGGTTCACGGGCCATAAGGTGACAGCAAAGGGAACCGTGGCCCTCAAAGTCGACCGCGGAGAAGGAGATACCGCCAGAAGCGAGGAGATCACTTTCCTAGTCCTCGATCTCCCATCTCCATATAATGCCATCCTCGGCGTACCGTCTCAGGCAAAATTCCGGATGGTCGCCTCTATGGCCCATCAGAGGGTCAAGTACATGACCTCATGCGGGGTAGCAGTCATCAAAAATGACACTCGCACTACCCTGGAATACATCATAAATGAGAGGAAAGAGGCGGAGAAAAGATTGAAAAGGCCGGCGGAAGCTGAGGAAAGAGAAGAAGAACAAGCAGCCAAACGAGTCCGAGGACTCGACGGAGAAAGCTCCGTCCCATAGCAATCAAGACGGACCGAAGGAGCCAGCCTGCATCAGGATGAAGGAACGTCGAATGACGAGGCTGAAAAAACCGAGATCGATAGCCTCGACGTACGAGACCACCTAGTTTTACAGCCGATGGAGGACGTAGAAGAAGTCATCATCAACTTCAACTACCCCGACCAAAAAATCAAGGTGGGAATGGAAATAGCGGGCGAAGAAAGAAGAGCCATCATCGAGTTCTTGAGAAGCAACACGGACGTCTTTGCATGGAAAGCCGAGGATATGGAGGGCATAGTTGAAGAAGTAGTGGTCCACCGGCTAAGCATCGACCCGACGTTTTTACCCATCCAGCAAAAGCCGAGGTATTTCTCTCCTAAAAAATAAGAAGTAGTCAAAGAGGAGATAGCCAAACTGCTACGGCCGAAATCATAAGAGAAATCCACTACCCCACGTGGATCACGAATGTTGTGACGGTGAAGAAGAACAATGGAAAGTGGAGGATGTGCGTCGATTTTACCAACCTGAACGAAGCATGCCCAAAAGACTGGTACCCACTGCCGAGGATAGATCAACCGGTCGACTCTATCTCTGCTACAAGATTTCGAGCCAGACGCCACTCGTGATACCACCGCATCGAATGTGGAAGGAAGATCAAGGGAACACGGCTTTCCGAGCAGCAGGTGCACTTTACTACTACAACATGATGCTGTTAGGCTTGAAGAACGCAGGTGCCACCTACCAGCGAATGCTGAACAAGGTTTTTGGGGACCAATTAGGGAGGAACATCGAGGCATACATAGACGACATGGTAATTAAAACCAGGGAGACGAGCCACATCGACGACCTTAGAGAAACGTTTGCAAACCTCAGAAAAAACAGGATGAAGCTCAATCCCGCCAAATGTGCCTTTGGTGTAACGGTAGGAAAATTTCTGGGGTATATGGTGAACGAACGTGGAATAGAGCCGAATCCCGAAAAAAATCAAAGCCTTGGCCGAGATGAAAGTCCCCATATGCATCAAACAAGTGCAACAGCTGAACGGGAGAATCGTGGCCCTGGGAAGATTCATCTCGAAGTCAGCCGAAAAAAGCCTCCCCTTCTTCAAAATCTTAAAAGGTGCAAAAAAGTTAACATGGGACAAAGAGTGCGACCTTGCTTTCGCCGAACTCAAAGAGTACCTCGGCAGTTTACCCTTGCTCAGCTGCCCCATACCCGGAGAGAGACTCTACGTCTATCTCTCGGTTACGGACACAACCATAGCGTCGGTCCTATTGCGAGAAGAAGAGGGACTCCAGAGACCTATCTACTACGTGTCCCATGCACTGACCGGGATAGGAACGAGGTACATGCAGATAGAGAAAGTGATACTTGTGTTATTGATAACAGCGAGAAAGTTGAAACCATACTTCAAAGCCCATGAGATCGGTGTGTATACCGACTTGCCCCTGCGAAGGATCCTACATAGACCTGACGTCGCTGGAAGGATGATGAGATGGGCTGTCGAACTGACAGAGTATGTAATCGTCTACCTTCCGAGAAAGTCTATTAGAGCTCAAGTCCTGGCGGACTTCATTGCCGAAACCTCCTTCAACTCGGTGGAAGGAAGAAGCGACGCTGGCCTGACTGAAACCTTCACTGCCGAAAGCAGTGCCTGTGCAAGAGTTGGCTCAAAAAACGACTACTCGACATTGTTCGTAGACTGGTCATCTAGCAGGAACGGCAACGGAGCCGGCATCCTGCTCATAACACCAGAAGGAACAAAGATCTGTAAAGCCCTTAAACTAAGCTTCCCGGCAACCAATAACGTTGCCGAGTACGAAGCACTCATAGCAGGGGCCGAACTGGCAGTCGAAATGGGAGCGGCTCAAATCTTAATTTTCAGCGACTCCCAGCTTGTCGTGAAACAGATTTCAGGGGAATATGGGGTCAACCATCCAACACTAGACAAGTACAAAAAGCTCGCCCTGGGCTTCCTCACCCGATTCGAATATTAGGAACTGGAGCAAATAGGAAGGGCCGAAAACACAAAAGCTGACCTCCTCTCCAAAATGGCCACCAGCGAGCTCGGCGAGTTCCCTCCAGAAACATGGATCAAGATCCTCGATACCCCGACCATTGACAAAGAGAAGATAATGGTGCTAGAACAGGCCACGGAGTGCTGGATCGACGACATCAAGAAATACATCGACCAGGGGATACTACCCAGCGACAAGGAGCAAGGATGGGCAATGGCAAGAAGGTCGGCCAGATACACCGTAATCGGGGACATACTGTACAGACGATCCTTCACCAAACCTCTCCTAAGGTGTGTTCGACCAGAATTCACCCAAGGACTACTAGCCGAAGTACACGGGGGGTATGTGGTAGCCACCCGGGGGCCCGAACCCTGGCCGACAGGATCATTTTCCACGGATACTACTGGCCCACATTGAGGAAAGATGCCGAGGTGTATGCCCGAAAATGCGATAAATGTCAAAAATTCGCAAACATCCCAAGATTACCTTCGGCACCACAAACCCCTGTAATAGCAGCATGGCCATTCGAAATGTGGGGACTTGATCTGATCGGGTCATTCCCTCTCGCCAAAGGCAAGAACAAATTTGTAATAGTTGCGGTAGACTACTTCACAAAATGGATCGAGGCCAAGCCCCTAGCAAGCATCACCGAGCAAAGGGCCATAGACTTTATTCGAGACATCGTCTTCTGCAGATATGGATTGCCGAGGGCCATTGTGTCGGATCACAGCACACAGTTTTCAAACAGATTTACGACAAGCTGCGAGGAAAGAGGGATACGCCATTGGAAGTCTTCGGTAGCACACCCTCAAGGAAACGGCCAAGCAGAGGCGGGAAACAAACAAATTCTTCATGCCTTAAAAAGAAGGCTGGACGAGAAGAAAGGCGTTTGGCTCGAGGAGCTTCCCGCCGTATTATGGGCCATCAGAACGTCCCGCTGAGGTTCAACAGAAGAAGCACCTTTCTCCCTAACATACGGGACCGAAGCCATGGCCCCAGTAGAAATGGCTCTACCCACAGCAAGAGTCATCCACTTCAGCGAGCAAACAAATCCCGAGTCAAGATCGTTGGACCTCGATTACCTCGAGGAAATAAGACTTGAAGCCAGGCTAAAGGCCATCAACTACAAAAAAACTCGCTAAAGTTCATCATGACAAACAACTGAATCCCCGCACATTCACAATCGGCGATCTAGTGCTGAGGAAAATCGAGGTGACCGGAAACAAGCCAGGAAGAAACAAGCTCTCTCCCAACTGGGAAGGACCATTCCGGGTCGCTGACATCATCCGAGCTGGAACCCATGCAGCAAAACCGATGGAACCCCCTAAAAATCCACAGGACTCGGACTCGCACCACTTGAAAATGTATTACCAGTAATTTGTCGTTTCTATTATAAAGAAAAACCTTGAGAAAAAAATGCATCCATAAACATTGCACCACTCCAACTTTCAAAATCCTCTTCGCCTAGGCGAGGAGAGGTCAGGCTCTAATGCCTTCAAAACCTCCTCGCCTAGTCAAGGAGAGGCCAGGCTCTAATGCTTTCAAGGAATAATAACATGAAAAACAGACTTAAAACAAAGAAACATATGGACAAAAATCACATCACAAAAGTAGTAATATTGCAGAACCATTGGACAACATTGTTTCATTGTTTACAAACCTACTCTACCCTATCGCGGGCCTCTTCTTCACGGGCTGCAACTTGCTCGGATTCATACTGATGCTGGGACAATTCCTCCCGACTGGTCTTCTGGCCCTCGAGCTCCACCATCAATCGATCGCCGACGTACTCGGTCTAGGGAGGAGAAACGGCCCTCGGCACCACAAAGTGGCGATAGCTTTCCTTCACCCAGACCTTTTCTCGATCCATCAGGGCAAAAAGATTGCCCACCTCGGCAGGGGGGGGGAGCCACTCGGGAGCCTGAGCCGCAAAATCCGCATCCTTGATCTGGCCCAGCTCGGTCTCATCAAAGGGAACCAGCGAGGAAACCCCTCGGCATTCCGAACCATGGGAGGCAAGACCCGCCATCCTCACCATCTCCGGCAACGGCACACCAATCGCTACCGCCGCCCGGAAGGTTTGAACCCAGATGGTCTCCATATAATTCAAAGCTTCCTCCTCGTACGCCAGTGTGCCCCGATACTTCTCCAGAACCTCCTCCTCATCAGGCTTCGCGGCCAGCTCGGCCCTCAGGCAGTCGTTTTCACCGGTCAGACCCTTCAGCTTGGCCTCGAGCTCGGCCACCATACGGTCCTTCTCGCCGACCCTCTCCTTCAACACCTTCTCCCTCGCCAGCCAGGCAGTCTTTTCGGCGCCGAGTTGGGAGAGCTCGTTAGTCTTCAGCAGCAGGTCTCCCTCCAGGGACGTTCTCTTTTCGGCTGAAGATGAGATCTCCTCCTTCGCCTTCAACAAAGCCCTCTCCAGGCCCCTCACGGACTCGGCAGCCTTACCCAGCTTGGCGTCGTAAGTCGCGAGACCGATGACGAGCTACAGGAGCAAAAACAGAATGAGCAAACAAACCAAATTAAGAAGTAAAGAATAAAAGAGCAAGATCCACCTACCTCGCTCTTGGCTAGCGCGCACAGATTGTTCAATTGAAACTCCCTAACAGGGAACAGCGTCCCCACGGACTCGGCCGGTACGGTCTGACCCATTAATCTCTGCCCATAGCCAACAAAGGAGGCATTAAAGTTGTTGATCGTCTTACAAATTTGGCCGATAACATAGTCATCATCGGCCACCTTCTCGCTCGCCGGATTAGGGGCCTGGGCCGAGGTCAGTTGAAGCTCGGCAGGAGTCGAAGTGGGCGGAAGCTAACCTTGAGTAGTGCCCAGCCTCTGCCTTTTGGGCCTCAGGACGTCAGAGACTAGCTGTTTGCCCTTCACCTTGAGAGCCGGGGCAATGGAAGCGGGGGCCACCTTCGTAGGATCTTCCAGAACGCCGACCATAGGCAGCGACCCAGCACTTCCATCAGCAGCCTCTTGCAAAGAAGAAGCCCTCAGCTCGGCCTCCCTACGCTCCTCCTCGGCTTGCTTCCGGGCCAGAATGGCATCCCGAGTCAAAACCATATCTGCTAATCAGAAAGCTCGCATCAGAAATCAAGAGACAAGTACAACAAAAATGACTGAAAAATAAACAAGGCAGAAGTAACAGTATTAACTTGATGTCGACCACTCGGACCCGTCTATACCCTTACAATTCGGACACTCCGAGCCAAACACCCATCCCTGGTGCAGGGCCCAGCCCTCTTGGCTCACATACTCAAAGTCTGAATAAGCCCTCTCCACCCCCTCGATACTGGCCGCCGAGACCCGGAACTTGGACAACAGGCCCTCATCCCCAACTATGGCCTTCCAGTTGTAAGACCAAACCTGCACCCCTTCGTCATCCAACAAAGAGGCCTCAATGGTGCTCTTCATGGCCTCATCGGCAGCACCCAAGTTATTTGTCTTCAAAAGACCATGGGGTTTTCCCTCAGGGGCCTTGAAATTCCACCCTTGGCTAGACTCCACCAGGAGGACCTTCTCCAACCACTGATGATCTTTGTTGCCGAAGCTGGCTAGCAGGGGAAATCCTTGGGGATGCCTTAAGACAATCAGCCGATTCATGGAGATACTAACTTTGTAGTAGTAACAGAAGAGTGAAAGTGTCGGCTCGAACCCCTTCGACCGGGTACAGATAATGAAGGTGACCAGCGCTTGGGTAAGGTTGGGGGAGAGGTCCAATGGGACAGAGCTTGTCTCGGTCATAAACTCGCAGATAAAGGGGTCAAGAGGCAGACGCATCCTCGAGGACTCGAAAAAACTAGAGTAGAAGCCCACGTAGCTGCGAAGACTGCGCAACTCGGAAATACCCAATCTCGGATTAGGAACCAAACCTCGGAACAAATTGGAGCCATACGCCCGAGACCATTCTTCTACATCCGATAAGCCAATCTTATTCTCGAAGGGCCTCAAGTAGCGAGACACCTTCTCGCCATCATTTCCAGCTCGCCCAGAAACAGAGGCCTTAACTCCACTCGCTATTCTACCAAGTTGCCGACGTTGCAGGCTTCTTTCGATCTGACGGAAGTGTAGGACTCTCTCCCTGGTGAAAAATTGAGCAATCAGACTTAACGCAATACGATCTCGGCTAAAAAACAGCCTCATAGGGGTGTTAGATGGATAGTCCGAAGCAAAAAATACTTCATCACCGAATTTCCAGTGCGAGCTAACCTTCACTCCAAAGCTCGCAAGGAGAAACCTCGCTTGCCGAGGAGTAACCGCTACCCACCTACCCTGGTATTGCCTGTACATAGGACCCCCGAAAATTGACTTAAGGGACGAGCCCTCGTCATCAGAGTCTACTGAGGAAATCGAGCACGATGAGGAGGTGTCCTAGCTCAGAGGGCCGACGGTCGTCTCCACATGAACAGTGGTGTCTATCACTCTCTCCTCGGCCAAACAAACACTCACCTCGATAACTCTCCAGACAGGGCCGCGAGGGGCAGACTCGGCCTCGTCATCACTTACATCACCCCTAGACTCAGCTAAATTAGGGTCCTCGGCGTCAGGATTAGCCGAAACCTCAGCAAGAAGGTTGTTCACACCTTGATAGGGTACTAGGGCACGAGAAAGATCCTCGGCCCGAGGGGACACACCCATAATATCCTCGGCCAAAGTCGAAGCCTCGGCCATGTTACTAGGAAGGGGAAGGAGGGGACTCCTAATCGACACGGGTATACGAATTACCCTATTCCAGTAATCTATTAGCTCCATGGAAGAGCTGCTAGAAGAAGAAGAAGAAGAAAAAATGGGAAACGGGATTCTACGAGACATACTCTAAAACAAGGAAAGGAAAGAAAAAATTGTACCAAAAGATGAAGCTGGAAAGAACGCCGGAGAAATCAACAAGGTTAGCAGAAACACGCTTGAAAAAGCCAAAAGAAGCCGGAAAATTAAGCAAACAGAAGAAAAGTGTGAAGGAAAAGCAAACTTACGGATGCAGGTAAAACATGATTCAATGGGAGGTACAGCCGGAAAAATCGCCGAAAATCACCCAGAACTCAGTAGAAGAAACAGTGAGAGTGAAAAGTGAAAAAAAGTGAAAAAAGGAGAAAAAGGCTTTTTGTACCCCCTGCAACGACATCGCATCAAGATGGCGCTCCCTTGCCCACCGGGTCAACCCGTGTGTTTTTTCTTAACAAAACCTGAAACGACATCGTATGCCCTGGATTTATCTGGATTCGGGAAAAAAAAAAGGCGGCATTAAAGACATTTTAAAATTCGAAAAGCCGCAAAAACTTGCATTTAATGCCCTGACAGCCCGAAAAGACAAACCGTCCTGGTTGGACAGACACCCAAAAACGCTCCATAAACTTCCTTAGCCCTCTGTTTAAATCCTGGAATTAAACTCGGTACCGAGCTCTCACCACCAAAGACTCAAGAGAATACTTCTTGGCCTTACGGCAGCGAGCAGCCAAAAAGTAGGGGGCCACTGAAAGGATGATACTGAGGAAATCATCCTCGGCATAATTACGGGCCCCACTATGAAAACCACTAGCAGATTCATCAAAGCCGCCGAGCATATACCACCGAGATGACGCAAGCTCGCTGGAGACAAGTGGCAAGCAAAACCTGTGGCTCCCCACACCCTCGGCAAGAACTAGAGTGGCTTTCACATTCTCACCTCGGCAATAGCCACTACCCTTAGACCGCTGGCTTAGATCGATGATCACCGTGTCCGACAAAGCTTCCCTGCACTCAGTAAAACCGCTACACGCAACCACCAACCCCCTGACAGCGGTCAGCCCACTTATTTCTGACAAAGCCACCAGTGCATTTAATATCCGCCGCAACACGTTCCCCAATAAACAGCCGCCACGTCATCAGGAAGATCATGTATAAATAGAAAACATTCATTAGTTGTAAAGGTAGATACAATTTGAGATATCAAAAACTCTCTTATCACAACCCCTTATCGGATCATTTATTATTACGACGTATTTATTACTCATTTCCACCAGAAATCTGATTCTCACGCCGGAGGGTTCCAGTCGGACTACCCCGACTCCTTAACGGCGTTCACTGTTTATCTCGTGCAGGTAGCTGGAAACCATGACAAGAACGACTGTATAAAGATCTGACCATTCCTGTTTCATACGTGGACAACAAGACAAGATCACCACCAAAATTGTGTGATCAGTAATTTTTTCCGGTTGAAAAAAAAGAGAGTACTGTAGCGATTAAAAACTTCAAAAAAATGGACCGGTCCGCAATTTTTTCAAAAAAATATAAAGTGTCACAGTTATTGGCAATTCTTACTTTTCAAAGAATTACGTCCAAGAAAACTAACGACATCAACTTTATGAATCAAATTGACACATTTTGTAAAGGGCAACAACTTGTGTAAGATGGTTTTACAGATATTTTTTGTAAGACGAATTCTTTTTACCCAACCCATCATGTATTGATAGTTGAGCTTTGAGAGAGTGAGGCTCCATCTTATGAATTAAGATCCGTAAGACGGTTTTAAATGAGACATATTCTTTGTAAAGCAAAGTTACCAAATTGTGAATAAATATAGTAGACTGAGCTTAGAGGACGTTTCGAAATAGTAGGGTGATCAAATTGAGAATTAAGCCAAAAATAAACGAAAACTCAAAAATGGTACTCCCTCCGTCCCTAAATTATCGTCTTGGTAGACTTGTCACACGATTTAAAAAAACACATTTAATTGGATTATTAATATTAGCTTAATGTGTAATTTACTTTAAAGCACATGTATATGTGGCTTAAAGTAGAATGAAAAAGTAAGGATTAAGTGATAAATGTGTTGTCCTAAAAAAAAAGTTTCAAACAAGATAATTATTTTGAGATAGACGAAAAATGAAATAAGGACAATAATTTAAAAACGGAGGGAATACAATTTTTAGACGAAATTAGAGTTCGTTGAATTAACCGAATAATTTACGAGTAAAGTAAATTATTTACGAAGTTTTTAGTTAATAATTTATGAGTGGGGATGAACAATACCAATATTTTGAAAAAGTAAGATGGTCTAAAAAAAGAAAAGTTTTGCCAAGAAGAAAATGATTGGTTCTACGTGGTTGAAATTGAATAGGCCTTGGTAGTTCTTATGTGACAACCACGTAAGGCAAAAGCCTCTTGGAATTCGGTTATTAAAGTAAACATAGAATCTGGTACGTGTACATCTGAACGCATGTGGCCCCCACATGGGACAACCTGATCTTTCTCTACAGCCACTCGCATTAACACAGGCGGCACAGCTCTCTGTCTCTCTCTCTCTCTCTCTCATTTTTTGTTTTGATTCATTAAGGGTTAATTACAATTATTTTCCTGCAAAACATGTAGCACTAAATTATGTTATTAGCTTTTAGATTCACTTTTGGATGAATTAGGTCTCTGAATGGATCGGATATGTATCAGATATAGGTATATTTGAATTTGATCTGAAATTTTATATCATTGATCTGATTCGATCCAAAAATCCAATGGAATAATGTTAATCCATATACGAATCTGTTACCAATAAACATATCTGATTAAATATTCAATCCGATCTGAAATATAAATATATGAATACAAAACAATTAGAATATGAAAGGGAGGAAGATCAAAAGACAATATTCATATATAAATGTTTATACTATGTATATGTATAATAATAAATATAATATTTTTGGATCAGATCGGATCCTTAACAGATCGGAGATAGCTACATCCATATCCAATCCGTTAATAAATAAATTATCGGATTCAGATTCGAGTTATTGGACCATTGTACAAATTCATATCCGAAATTTTGGATCAGATTCAGACCAAAATACAATCCATTGACAGGCCTAGAATGAACTCATTTCGAATGTTAAATTTCAGTACCATTTGAAGGGGTCTATGGTAGATTTAAGTTGTAAATTACTTCTTTTTTCTCTTCCTAAAATTGATTTTTTTTAAAACTTTTATGATCTAGAAAAAAGGTTCTCAGTCTCATTTTTCTAAGATAAAAATTAGGAATGACGGTCTTACATGTATTTTTTGTAAAATGAATTCCCTCAATCCAATCTAGCGTGTATTCGTCGGTTGAGTTGTGAAATAGTGAGATTTTGTTTTACAAATTAAAATCAATGAGATGATCTTTACATGAAACTTACTCTTTTTCTACTGAAGATATTAAAATTCACGCTTGCCAACTATTATTTCCAAATATTCATTTACAATGTTGTCGGCAATTTCAATTTACAATGAATCTTGATGAACCTCCTAATTGTGTCGGACAAAAAATTTAGGAAATATCGTCTTACATATATTTTTTGTAAATGTATCCATCTAACTCGGCACACTGTGTGTTGAGGGCTGAAGTGTTAGAGAGTGAATCTCCATTAACGAATTATTACATTTTATAATCCATAAAACAATTTTATAAAAGACATGAATAATAAAACTAAAAGTATATTTCCTTAATTTTATTGAAAAAAAATTACTCATACTATGAGAGCGCAATTAGTAATCTATGAAAATAGTGTTTTGTCTTCATGACACCACAATTTTGATTTGACATCTTCAATCAAAGATCAGTTTTCAATTATTAAAAATAAATTAATATGAAAACTTATCATAAGTCTAACTCAATCACAACTAGAATGTTTTTAGATATTTGCAAATACTACAAATGACAATCTTTTTTTATACTTCTACATGATTGTAAATTATTAACCAAATTTTCTGATTTTTTAAATTCTATAAAAATAAGATAATATACTAGGGAAAATATCAAAGAATATGTTAAAAATGGACATTTCTTAAAAGCTTACTTTTAGATAGATAATATTTATTCCGTTCCGAGTAAAGAGTCATATTTGAAAGTCAAGTTTTTTAATAAATGATATTATGCCTTAATTTTTGAAAGCAGACTCTTAAATGAAACATCTTAAAATGAAATAATGAACTCTTTGTCAAATCAGAAGAAGGAAAAGATATTTTCTCAATGGTGATTTAGTGTCCTCGTTCGCAATTTTAGACTTCATCTCTTTTCATTTCCACTATCTCTATATCTCGTTCGTTTAATGTCACTAAAACGCAAAACATAAACCCAAAATTTGTGTCCTAAAGCATTTAAAATAGTTGAGTAAGTCTCATGTAATACGGTCTAATGAATCTTAAAACCGTAAGACGGAATCACACTCTCTTAAAGTTCAATTCATTAACACGCAATAATTTGAATAAAGAAAATACATCGTACAAAAAATAACCGTAAAACCGTTTAACTAAGCTTTTGCCAAAAGAGTTTATCAATACTCTCCTCATTCTTTTGAAAAACAAAAACAAAATAGGCCCATCTTTCTTTCCTTTTTTTTTCTTTTTATGAATGTTACCACTTATTGATTCCGTTTCAAACTTTCAATTGATGAGCTTGCTCTCACATGATTATCATTGAAATATATATATTATCTTAATATTTATAATAAAGTAAATTTTTTATTTTCTATAATCTATATGTCGAATTAGATATAACACTCTTTTAAAAAACAGTTGAATTACTTGTTTTATTATCATATACTCCCTCCGTTTTTAAATTATGGTCCATGCATTTTTTATTTTTCGTCCGTTTTAAAATAATTATCATCTTTCAAAACTTTTCTTTTTAGAAAAATACTTTTATCCATTTTATCCTTACTTTTTCTATCTACTTTAATTATGATCACATATTAAACGATATTTAAAAACTCACATTTAACTAATATTTATAATACAATTAGTTATTTCTTTAAAACGATATGTTAGATCAAAGTCTCAAAATAGACAATAATTCAAAAAACGATGGGAGAACAAATTAACAAGATCCAAATGCCGAATAGTTTTGCTTAGAAAAATCCAAAGTGACGTGGGGCCTATATAATAGATTCATGAATGGGCTTTCACCATGACTTTGGTTTCAAATCTCGAATTGACAAACACCAAAGAAATATGCAACCAAAACCTCACACCACTTGATTCCTCCTTTCCCATGACCTCACCTTCATATTTCTTGAAGAGATAAAAACTAGATAACAGTATAAATATTTCAGCTTTATGCCCAGCCAAAGCATGTTCCTAGTTTAGAGCAAGAAATATTTTAGCATACCTTTCTCGACCTTTTCGTTATATAGTTATGGCCTTGAGAGGGAACATAACGGTTACTACGACTTCACCAAAAGGTGGCAACGAAGAACCGGTCACGGTTACGAATTCGCCGAAAGGGCAGCAAGTGTGCTTGTGTTCACCAACAACACATCAGGGTTCATTCAGGTGTAGGTTTCATCGCCCCGACTCGACTGCGTGGTTCAAGAGATCCAATTCCATGCCCGCGACTAGAAAAACTAGCGTAACTTCTCTTTCTCCTAAATCCGTCGAATCTACATGATTATATTTTGATCCGATCCGATCCGATCCATGTTTTTTCCACATATATATATATCAAGAACTTCTTCTTGATTACTCTTTGTAAAAAGACAAGTCCTCTCTCTCTCATAGTTGGTGTGTTGTGTGTGTACGGTTGTATTTTACCTACAAGAATTTTTTTTATTATGAAGCTACTAGCTAGCTATATCTAAATCATATATTTTAGGTCTATTCACGTAGGTTACGTTTCTGACTTTGTTCGCATCCGTTCGACATTTTCTCAATGATTTTAGATGTCTTATCAATGATTACTTACGTAGTTACGTTGTCGTGATTTTAATTTTGTAATCGATTAAGACGGTCTTTAATCGGTCTTACGAATATTTTTAAAAAAATAAATACTCATTATTTGATCTATTTTATGTTGGTGAATTAGACTGTAAAAAGTGAAGCTCCTTTATTAATAAAGATCTGTAAAATGATCTTCACTAAATATTTATCTTTTTTGTTGATTATCTAAAGATAAAATTACTCCATCTGTTTTCACAAACGGACCAAATTTCCTTTTTAGATCGTTTAAAAAAATGTCAATTTTCAAAAAATTAAAAATAGAAATTAGATTTACCGTTTTACCCTTAAGTTGATTATGTTATGGTTTTAATTAGAATTAATATATTATTTGGTTCCTAAACTATTCATAAAATATGTATTTGATCTCACTATCGTTTTTTATACGTCTGGTCATTAAACTCGATTTTTATTATATTTCTCTCTTAAGGGATTATTATGAGTTTTGTCGTCAAAATTTAACTGAAAATATCAAATTTACCCTTAGTATTTAATATATTTTTTCAATCTGATCAAACACCATACTTTTTCAAACACGGAAAATGTTGGAGCAGTATCTTATTCTTTTCGCACATGGATTCCTTTTTCTCACGATAGATAAAATAATTAAGTGCTGGTTTTGTACGTTACGCATTGATTTTTTATTTTGATGTGATTTGTAGTTCTATTGAAAACTAATATGCATTTAGTCCAAAATTAAAGTAATATGAAAAAATAAAATTAAATATAGATGTCGAGCGAAAAACCCATAACCTATTTAACTTTTGATTGATGAGCCAACCTAAAAAAGTGGTGAGTCTAAAACAATATTAATCTAACTCATCTCTTTTGGGTGGCGGGGCGGGCTAACATAGCATGCCCAAACCATTTTGATAACTCTAGTTAAGCCAACTCATAACCCACTTCAACCCGCCATTTGGCGGGATGGGACAAGCCAGCAAAAAAAGTGACGGACCTAAAAAATACTAACCCAACTCACTTTTTTTAGGTGGAACAACTGCCCAACCCATTTTTTACTTTCATCCCGACAAATTAAAAATAAAAAGTACTTCATTTCATCCCGTATAAATGTTGACAAAATACAAAGATTAATGAATGTAATAAATTATGAGCTATAAAATATATCATGATGAATTGATGATAATACAGTAATATACAGTACATTCTCTCTCTCTCTCATTAATTATGTACATATTACATTCTCTTTCTCTCACTTTTCATTAATTATCAACTTTCCTAGTTGATTGTATTAAATATAGGTTTATATCGGGAAGAATGATATAAAATTTGTAAACCAAAAGTCTATAGGAATATTAGTTTAGATATCTTAAAATAGAAAAGCATATACATTTATCCAGGACGGAGAGAGAAAAAATAAAGTCCTAAAAACAAAAATTTGAAATAAGACAATTATTTTAGACGAAAAAAAAAGAAAAAAACAATAATTTTTGGGTGGAGGGAGTATATTTTATTTAGCAGCAGAAAATAAAACGATAATTCTTGTAAACTCTCGTAGTCTTTTAGGTTTTGAAAAAAAATGAAATTGCCTTAGAATCTTATAGTAGAAAGTAGTTGAATTTGAAAACTCTAACTGTAAATTTATTTATTTATTTAATTTTGACAGAATCGAGAGTCGAGTATAGAGAACATGAGAAAAAGGGATTTAGTTGGGGAGTTGGTTTCATGTAAGACCGTTTTACGGATCTTAATTCGTAATACCGTCTTACAGATCTTAATTCGTAAGGCGGGGTCATATTCTCTCACAGCTCAACCCAACAACACATGGTGAGTCGAGTAAAAATGATCCGTTTTACAAAAAATATCTGTAAGACCGTCTTACCCGAGTTTTTGCAACATCTTTTGAGACAAATTTGCATCAAAACCATCAATTTGCCCAATGAGATTGATCTGACGAGAGCTAAATTTCAAATTTAAATTATTCGATTATAGAGTTAGATACCACATTTTCTCACATTTCTTTTTTCTGGACCATATTGAACTGCTTGTGATGAGTTCTGAATGGCTGAGACTTGAGATGAAGACAATTACTTGAAAATGGAAAATAAAAATTTCCCACCATTTGAATTGCTTGATCTCCCCATCCCCTCCCACCCCATATTTAGCAGTTGAACCTATGCATGATGGGTCACAATCTCCACCAATTGAAATTGCTTGATCTCCCCACCCCCATATTTAGCAGTTGAGCATGACCATGATGGGGCCACTATGGGGACTCAGGAAGAAAAATCCAATTGAGTTAAGAATAATGCTGAGAATACCTAAAGTGTACCAAGATTTTTTATACTGCTGCAACAATTGATGTGGTGCCAAAAAAAAAGAAAATCAAAATTAATATATCATTTAACCATTACTAGGTAGACCCCTACACGGCTACACCCTTACGACGTAGCCGAGGGTTGTGTTGGACAGCAAACAATGACGGAGTTGAGGGTTGATTTTGGTAGAAAAACGTACGGCCGTGGCTATGAAGAGAAGCTCTCAAATTAGCGTGGGGAGTTAGGGCATCGGCCGTGGGGGGGAGGGGGTGTTGCTATTGTTTTGGACAACTATGGGGACTCAGGAAGAAAAATCCAATTGAGTTAAGAATAATGCTGAGAATACCTAAAGTGTACCAAGATTTTTTATACTGCTGCAACAATTGATGTGGTGCCAAAAAAAAAAGAAAATCAAAATTAATATATCATTTAACCATTACTAGGTAGACCCCTACACGGCTACACCCTTACGACGTAGCCGAGGGTTGTGTTGGACAGCAAACAATGACGGAGTTGAGGGTTGATTTTGGTAGAAAAACGTACGGCCGTGGCTATGAAGAGAAGCTCTCAAATTAGCGTGGGGAGTTAGGGCATCGGCCGTGGGGGGGGAGGGGGTGTTGCTATTGTTTTGGACAACAATTGACGGAATTCATAGTAACAAAACAACATAGCTATGAAGAGAAGCATTCAATTTTGCTATGACACATTTGCCCTTCAAAATACTATCTTTGTTTGATAATGAATGCCCTTAAAACCCAAATATTATAAGCCATAATAGAGTTTATTTTACTATCTATGGCTTATTTCCAAAAACCAACATCTAAGGATAACATAACCTTGCTATAAGTTATAAGGTCATCTTCAAATTAGTAGATTTGAAGTGATCACCAATTTTTTGTATTATTTTTTTATTTTTTATTTCAATTATTCCTCTTTTACTCCATCTAGATTCAAGTTGTTCTAGCATCGAATTCTAACTCAACTGGTATTTCTCACTTTTTCTAACGGAGAAGTCGGGTGTCCAAGTCTTACTAGAGACACCCTAGACTTTATAACTCTCAATAGAGAGGTCGGATGTTCAAGCATTTTCAGAGACATCATTGTTGTTCAAGCCTTACCAAAAATGCTCCTTTTAACTGCTCAGTTATCCTAACAGAGTGGTCGAGTGTTCAAGTTCTACCCAAAAGGCCCTATTTAGCTTCTCACTTATCCTAACGGAGTGGTAAAGTGTTCAAGTCTTACCAGATACTCTCAATCGAGAGGTCGGGTGTTCAAAACCTTATCAGATGCATTATTTATTTTAGCCACACCAAAAACATCATATATTTATTATTGTAGCTTTTCAAAACATTAAAATTAAAAAAATTAAAATTAAAATTAAAATACCATCTATATCCCCTCTAACCTTTTTAAAAAAAAGATTCAAGTTGTTCTTGGTTACTCATGTGAGAGAGCAACAAGTTGGAACATTGGCCCATCAATTTTGGTATATTATTCTTAAATGGAAAATATAATCAATAAAGACACTATCAAAAGCATATCCAATAAACACACAGCTCCATAATCAACATTATCTAAAAGCATATCCAATAAACGCACAATTCGCTTTTTTGAATTGAAACTTTGCAACCCCATCCTCTATCACATTTTTATCCCGTTAAATCTCAGCTCTACACCTTTTTTTATAAAAAAAAGCTTACTAAAATAACAAAAAAAATATACGTTTGAGATTTAATGAAACATAAAATCTACTAAGAATATGATAAACGATTTGGAGCTCATTATTAAAGGTACGACGTGAAGCATACAATGCTTCGATCCATAATTATTAGGTAGTGAACATATTTACAAAAAAATTATTTTTCCTCTCGGCAACCCCATTAGAATAAAGTGAGGTAAAGTGACTTCATGAACTATCCCATATACCTCAAGAAATTCTTTCATTTCAGTACGAGCAAACTTGCCTCCCATATCTGATGTTAATATTTTGATTTTCTTCTTAATTGATTCTTTACATATGCTTTGTAAAAAACTAGTACTCTTATCTGTATCGATAACACGGCGCCAGTATATTTCAAATATTTCAAATTACAAAACTTATAATTTTTTTTAAAATTTATTTGTATACAAAATTGCGTGCATAAAATTGGTAGATTTGATGGAGGAAGGATTAGCGGCCACCAACCGTGAATAGTGGGGGAATTGGAGAGAGAGAGGGGTAGTTACTCAACCGCCGTTCACTCAGGTGAGTGATAATGACCGTATGATCTCAGTAAAGGAATCAATCTCAGCCGATCTTTATCTTTTGTCAATTGTAAGCGTGCGACTATGAGTTGTATTGTATTATAGATCATTAGTGAAAGTCATTAAATGTCTTTTACCTCGAGAGAAATAGTGTATTATTCCTCTGTATATATTTCATCATACTATTTTGAGATATTTTATTTTAAAAATCAACTTTCAAAAATTATATTTACAATCTTTATTAAAAAAATTATTTTACTTTGCATATTTGATATTAACATGCTGATTGATTATACTAAGTATTACTCCCTCCGTTTCGGGTAAAGAGTCTACTATTCCATTTTTAGATATTTTACTTAAATAATCCACTTTCAAAAATGAAATCATTAAAGTGTCATTTTATTACTAATATGTTACTAAAAGTATCATTTTCTTAAATAGTTTGATTTTTAAACGGAGACTTTTTACCCGAAACGAAAAGAGTATCATTTATGATCAACTATAATACTATTAATTAATATATCTCTTAATTACTAGATTTTTCAAATGCGAACTCTTTGAGTAGAACGGAAGGAATATTAAGATTACGTCACTATTGTAGTAAAAAACTAATAAGGTGAGAAGAACCAAAAATTTGTTAGGTGAGGATTTGGTCGATACTCGATAGACTTTGAGCACTCGCAAAACAAATAATTGTCCAGTTTTTTTTTTTTGTTTCAAGATAATTATTTTCTTTAAGTTCGACTAATCATAAGCTAAAGAGATTTTATGTTTCTATTTTAATAAGACGAGGTGAATGTGTTTCTTGATGATGGTGATGGCGGTGCTGACGACCGCATGGATGATGGTGTTAGAGGTTGTGGTGATAGTAATTTTAGGGATGACAGTAGTGGATTAGATGAAATACATCGTTGTGAGATTTCCTAATCATCAAATTTTCAAATATCCATATGAGTTTCAGATTCAATTTGAAAGTTTGAAAATTCAAAAAAATTGAATTTAAGTTTGTAAAGAGTGAAATTTAAGGTTGTGGTGGTGGTGTGTCTATCATTGATGGGTTTTCCAAATTGGTTACTTCGAATGAAAGAGTAAGAAATTAGAAAAGGAAATAAAATCAAATAAAAAAAAATTAAATTTTGGACTAATGATAAAATTGGAGGTGTTAGTGGTGGTGGTGGTGAGTCTATAAATGATGGGGTTGACGAAAGAAAGTGAGGGCTAAAAAATAAATTTTATTTTTTATTTTTTGGAGTAATACATTTTTTAACGTTGAATTTAAATATCAGACAAAGTATAACTAATTTTAGATTATTTAAATAATTATTTTTTAATTAAAAAAATATTTTAAATATTAAATGGCAAACTAAATGATGAAATTATAATAAATCCCACTTTGCGCCACAAGCAAAATGACCAAAATAATCATCATGTACACGATTTTTCATCACTATTTTTAATGCTCATAGACGGGAGAGGACAAATAGAAAAAACATGTAGGAAAGTGAGACATCATATGTTGGGAATGACATTATTAGAGGTATATGAAAAATTGTAACTATAATAATACATTGGTTGGTGGGAATCGAGATATTAAGCAAATCTATAGCGTGCTTAGTAATTGCGTATGAATAAGCTAAGAGAAACGTGTTAAGGAAAGGTGATATAATGTTAAGAAGATAAAGAAAAATAGAGAACTTAGTTGACAAATCTGTACGTTTTGTTAGAGAAGAAATTAAGTTAGAATCAATAGGAAAGTCGTTTGAAGAAAGTAGTTCCACTTAACGGAAGCTAAAGATATGTTATTTTTCCATTTAACAAGGCAAGGTGGACACATTTCTTGGTGGTGGTGATAGTTGTGGCGGCATTTGCAGGGATGATGGTAGTGGTGGGGGGATTTTAAGCATGAAAGTGGTGATTTATGTGGAATACGACATTAAATAAATGAGTAAGAAATTAAACAAAGAAATAAGATAAAATAAAAAAATTGATTTATAGGCTAATAGTGTTATTTGAGGTGGTAGTGGTGGTAATGGTGATGGGTGTATGAATGATGGGTTTATAAATTAAATAAATTCTAAATTTAATTATGAGACAAATTAAAATAACAACATTGTTAGCCTTACAACTAATTTTATAATTTTCCTTACTGCTAAACCTTCAAGCGCAAAAATGTCTTTGTTCAAAACAACTTTTGCACTTCTTCAAAGCATAGTTGTAAGGAATGTATTATAATTAGTTTTAAGGTTAGCATTTTCCTTACCATTTCTCTACATTCAAGCTCGTCTTTCTTTCCGATGAATTCGTGGATAAGGGTTATGTGTTTTTTGTTAATCGCATGTTTTTACTAAGATTTTTAGTAAGTATAGTATATACCCTTTGATTTCTACTTTAGGCGGGAGTTTTGCATGCAAATAGAATGAGGAAGATCAGAGATGGAGTTTGGCTAGAATCGAAGAAGGACGGCGCCAAAGTTGTGATAGGCGTGACCGAAGTGGGAAGGGTTTAGGCTGGAGATGGCGGCTATTTTGGTGGAGCGAGAGATGGGCACTTGCACCGGGAGAAGAGGGAAGGAGAGTGTGTGAGATTAGAGTTTTTTACTTTTAATACATTTATCCCTAAAGCAGATAATGAAAATGTCATTTTTACCCCGCATGTGGAAGACCATGTGCTATTTAACGTGAATATTCTAGCGTCCATCACGGATAGGTTGGAAAATGGAAAAAAAATATAACGTCAGATATCATTATGGAACAAACCTTAGGTTGGGATACATTATACGATTTGGTGGATACCTTGGGGGAAATTGTAATTTGGTCATATAATTATTTTTGAATTATTGAAACAATTATTTATTATTTTTTATTTAAAAACATTTTTTAAATACTAAATGGTTAATTATATAATAAAGTTATAACTAAATCTTATTTTCCACCCCCAGCAAAATGATCAAAATAATATTCATGTGACATACACATATCATTTTCCGTACGTTACTATTTTTAACACCCATAGACGGGAGGGAATAAAGTGAGACAAATAGAAAAATAAGGTATGAAAGTGGGATACTTCGTAGGTTGAGGTCAAATGTGAGATTTAGTGTGTAATTTTGGGGGCTAATCATATGTTTGCCCCATCAAAATTAGTCCAAAATACACATTGTCCCCTAAGATATCCACCAAATCCACTTTGGCCCTCAACGTAATTTTGTAGCATTTCCATATTACATATCAAATTTGGTGATTGTGATGTAACGTGTGGTAATCGTAGTGATAAAAATGGTAGCGAATAATGTTTAAGATCGAGAATTTGCTCAATTCAAACCATAAACCATATCAATGGTGCCAATGAAAAATTTGTTGGAGTTTAAGCTAGAGACGATGAAGACGGATTGAATCATAACGTGCCTCATCATTGTCATATGCATCTGTGATGAATTCAAATATGAGTTTTGAAATTCATCGTGTATACTTATGCATTGTGTTTGTGGCTTGGTCATTTAACATCGGCAGCTGCGACAACTTTAATTTTTGTGGGTTCTTCTTGTGTTTTATCTCTCTCTGATATGATTCTGCACTATTTATATTTACTAGTTATTTATGTCGTGCTATGCACGGGTATAATGTGAGATATATATATTTTTGTAATAATAATATAACTTTTAGACATTATAATTAGATTGTTAATCTCTTCTATTGTTATAATTTTTTTTATATTGTTACTAATATTAAACGATTTTTTTACCTAAATACTTTTAAAATTAATATAAGTTTCTAACTAACGTGAGATACATATTTTGTATTAATAATAATAGTATTTTTTTTATCTAAAGACTTTTAAAATTAACATTTAACTTGATAATAATATTAGAAGTCATTTTGTTAAAAACTTTTAAAATCATAGTTCATTTTTAAACAATGTGAGATACATATTTTATATTTTTATTGGTAATGAAAGTTTAAGTCTTTTATCTAAAGACTTTAAAACCAACACCACATTCTAACCATGTGGTATACATATTTTCTATTAGTAATAATATTAGTGGATAAAAGACTTTTTAAACAATATTCATTTCTAAACAATGTGGATACATATTTTCTATTGGTAATAACAAAAAATGTCTTTATCTAATGACTTTTATAACCAATACTCATTTCTAAATAATATTAGATACATTTCTTTGTAACCAATGTGAGATACATCATCTAAAAACTTTTTAAACCAATATCACTTTATAACCAATGTGAAATATTTCTCTTCTATTGCTAATAATTGTAGACTTTTAAAATCAACATCACTCTCTAACCAATGTGTAATACATATCCTCATTTGGTAATAATAGAAGAAGTCTTTTATTTTAAAAATTTTATAACCAACATCTCTTCCTAAATAATGTGGGATACATCTCTTCTATTACATTGACGATAAAAGTAAAAGTCTTTTATCTAAAGACTTTTAAAACTAACATTATTTTTTAGCAAATGTAAGATATCTCTTCTATTAGTAATAATAGTAAAAGTTTTTTTTGATCTAAAATTAAAATCAACATCACTTTCTAACCAATGTGAGATATACATATTCTATTGATAATAATGGTAGAAATCTTCTATTTAAAGACTTTAAAAACAAACATTACCCTCTACCAAATGTATGATACATCTATTCTATTGGTAATAATAGTATTTTTAAAACCAACATTAATTTATAGCCAATGTGTGATACATCTTTTCTATTGATAATAATAGTAGAATACTTTGTAACCAATGTGAAATACTTGCATCCATGTGGAAGCTTTAAAAACTTTTGGTTTTCAAGTGACTTTGAAAATCAACATCACTTTCCAACCAATGTATGATGCATTTCTTCTATTGATACTTAATAATAGAATATTTAAAACCAACATCAATTTCTAACAAATGTGGGATACATCTCTTCTATTGTTGAAAAAATAGTGTTTTTAGTGAAAGAAATTGTGCAACTTGAGGCACGAAATTCTTTACGTGTCATTTGTTTGTTGACGAAGGTAATTGCGCAAATTTGTTCTACTCGGTGAGAGCATCAAAATGATATATTTATTTGTCCAAATCGAGTTTTGGGTAATAAGATATCAAGACTTAAAGTATAATACTTGTTAAAATAATCAGTGTTTTTAGTGAGAGAAATTATGCAACTTGAGACACGAATTTCTTTACGTGTCATTTGTTTGTTGGCGAATGTAATTGCGCAAATGTATTCTACTCGGTGAGAACATCGAAATCATATATTTATTTGTCCAAATCAAGTTTTGGATGAATAAGATATCAAGAGTTAAAGTATAATACTTATTAAAAATTAGTGTTTTTAGTGAAAGAAATTATGCAACTTGAGGCACAAATTTCTTTACGTGTCATTTGTTTGTTGACAAAAGTAATTGTGCAAATGTGTTCTACTCGTCAAGAACATCGAAATGATATATTTATTTGTCCAAATCAAGTTTTGGATGAATAAAATATCAAAGCTTAAAGTATGATGTTAAAAGTGAGTCATTAGAAGGAATATCTAACCTTGAAGAGTTTTATCCCACATTGGTTAGAAGTAATGTTAGTTGTAATTTTTTTAAATATAAGTCTTCTACTATTGACAATAGAAGAAGTTATATATACTAATACTAATACTCATTATCATTATGATTATTATTATGTATTATTATTAGTTAATGGTTAGAAAACCAAAAGTATATATATATCTTATATTGCTAATAATAGTAAGTCTTTTATATAATCTAAAATAATTAAAAATCAACATCATTTTTTAACCAATGTGAGATATACATTTTCTATTGGTAATAATGGTAGAAGTTTTTAACAAAAACTTTAAAAATCAACATCACTTTATAACAAATGTATGATACATCTTTTCAATTAGTAATTAATAATAATATTTTTAATACAAACATCAATTTCTAACCAATGTGTGATACATCTCTTCTATTGGTAATAATAGTAGAATATTTTGTAACCATGTGAGATACATCTCTTGTAAAAGTGAAAGTCTTTAGTCTTTTAAAGACTTTAAAATCTAACATTTTCTTTTTTAAACAATGTGTTATAATATAAAATAATTTAAACTCAACATCATTTTCTAGCCAATGTGAGATATACATCTTCTATTGGTAATAATTGTAAAATATTTTATCATATATATATATATATATATATATATATGGTGCGGAGTACTATGGTTGTGCCACCTCACCACCTTTAGATAAATCTTCATTCTAAAGCATCCATGTGGAAGCTTTAAAAACTTTTGGTTTTCTAATGACTTTGAAAATCAACATCACTTTCCAACCAATGTATGATGCATGATGCATTTCTTCTATTGGTACTTAATATATAGAATTTTTAAAACCAACATCAATTTCTAACCAATGTGGGATACATCTCTTCTATTGTTGAAAAATTAGTGTTTTTGTGAAAGAAATTGTGTAACTTGAGACACGAATTTCTTTACGTATCGTTTGTTTGTTAACGAAGATAATTGCGCAAATGTATTATACTCGGTGAGAGCATCAAAATGATATATTTATTTGTCCAAATTGAGTTTTTGATAATAAGATATCAAGACTTAAAGTATAATACTTGTTAAAAAAATTAGTGTTTTTAGTGAGAGAAATTGTGCAACTTGAGGCACGAATTTCTTTACGTGTCATTTGTTTGTTGGTAAATGTAATTGTGCAAATGTGTTCTACTTGGTGAGAGCATCGAACTGATATATTTATTTGTCCAAATTGAGTTTTGGATGAATAAGATATCAAGAGTTAAAGTATAATACTTATTAAAAAATTAGTGTTTTTAGTAAAAGAAATTGTGCAACTTGAGACACAAATTTCTTTACGTTTCATTTGTTTGTTGACAAAAGTAATTGTGTAAATGTGTTCTACTCGGCAAGAACATCGAAATGATATATTTATTTGTCCAAATCAAGTTTTGGATGAATAAGATATCAAAGCTTAAAGTATGATGTTAAAAGTGAGTCATTAGAAGTAATATATAACCTTGAAGAGTTTTATCCCACATTGGTTAGAAGTAATGTTAGTTGTAAATTTTTTTTAAATATAAGTCTTCTACTATTGACAATAGAAGAAGTTATATATACTAATACTAATACCCTTTATCATATTGATTGTTATTAGGTATTATTATTAGCTAATGGCTAGAAAACCAAAGGTTTTTAAAACTTCCACATGGATGATTTAGAATGAAGATTTATCTAAAGGTGGTGAGGTGGCACAACCATAGTGCTCCTCACCAACTTTAAATATATATATATATATTTTTTTTCTATATAAAAATTTGAATAAAAGATTTAGACATTCTTGAGTTTTATCTCACTTAAAATTTAAATAAGATGTCATTGTTGGAGAAGAAGCAGAGAAAGCGTTGTCGGAGAATAAGAAAATGAAGTTTTTTTTTTGAGTAATAAAAGCACAGAAAACATTGTTAAAAATGACCAAAATGTCTTTCACGTGAAATGTCATGTGTAACTTAACGTCATATCGGTAACCTTAGTAGTGTCTAGGGGGCAAACTAGAAAAAACTTATACAATGACATATGAAAATGACACAAAAGTTAAGTTGGGTGGTAAAATGAGACTTTATAGATACTCTGGATGAATTTTGTATTTTAGAGTGTAAGTATATACTTTGGGATTGTCAGTTTGATTTCTATAAAACAATTTATTATTTTTCAAAGTGAGTCATAAATTTCATAAACGACATAAGCTAAGTCTCCAACAACAATGTGTTTATCTAAGAAAGTAAGCTTGAATTGTTTTCAATTCCAACACCGATAAAAGTGAATGAATTCATGTTTGGTATTAAAAAAAAGATTTAAAAATAACCAATAAAAAAGACAAATGTGTAGGATAAGTTGCAATATAATGACTAAAAGCTTACATTATAAATTACCGAAAAACAAAATATTGAAAAATCTTAACACACAACAACACAATTTATAAGTCTCAAAACTATAAAGATTAAAACACAAAAAAAAATCAATAATTAAAAGTAAACAAAAAAGTTAAGAAACTGACAAATCACTTTAAAAAACCATTAACATCACGTGCGTTAACCACATGCAACGCACGTGAACCTTACTAGTAATAAAATAAAAAGGCTTTTATTCTCACTCAAACGGTATATGCATGGGAATAAACCTAACCCAACTCCACTAAAGCCAGGTTTCAGCACTTCAGAGTCGGGCTACAAGAGTCCAAACCTAGGATAAACTCTCTAGTCTCTACCACCATTCTGATTTTCAAAACCACAACTCTATTCACGAATTCAAGTCACATGATCTTTTCCTCTTCATAGGCATCCAAATTATCTTCAATGTTTACTTTTTTGCATTAATGCATTCCTTAAACTACCTCATCCACATCTTCTGAAATTGGGTTGAATCTACTGATCTACTCCTACTTGGGTTGCATGAATACTAACAAGACTAATATATACTAGACCACTACACATTGATGTGGATTCATGGGCTAATCACCTTCATCCACATCATTGGGGAAATAAGAAAGAACCATAAAGAGAGAGACGACCTTAGCTTTTCTATTCCTACTTACTTCAAGACATTTTGTTGTAAGTTCTTATTTGCTAATGTAGGAACCCCGATTTTAATCTAACATTCTTTTTGCTTTAACCTCCTAAATTCCATACTGTGTATTTCTCTCGCAACCTAAATTCCATACTGTGCATTTCTCTCACTACATCACCAGTTTTAGGCTTGCTGTCACTATGTAAGCAACACTCCTCTTTCGTCCAATGCATGGATACTTACTAAGGGGATACAAAGTATACCCAGCAGCCACTACCACCAGCACCACCAAAAGGCAGAGATCACTATATCCATAATAGAAATTGTAGAAATAAAAGAGAACTTTAACTTTTTCTCTCATCTATTGAAGTTTAGAGTGCCTATATTTATACAGGGAATTAGGATCAATTAGGATCCTGAAATCAAGGTCATTTACTAAGCTAATCTTCTAACTTCTAACTAAGGCAAATTCCAATCAGTTACAACCTTCCTAAAATCACAGCTGTACAAATAAAAAATCAATTATTCAGATTTCCAACACTCCCCCTCAAGCTGGTGAATACAAATTTTGCATTCCGAGCTTGCTAATGTTGTCTTGAAATGCCTTGCCGCCAAGCCTCTTTGTTAACACATCAGCCAACTGCAACTGTGTAGGCATATATGGGACACAGTTTAGTCCTTCATCCAGCTTCTCCTTGATAGTCTTATTGCTGATTTGTTGTCACAAAAAATTTCATTGGCATTTTCCACTTGATCTTTAGGTCCTGTAGGATCACCTTTGTCCATAGTAGTTCACACACTCCATCAGCCATTGCCCTGAATTCAGCTTCAGCACTTGATCTTGCCACCACACTTTGCTTCTTACTCCTCCAAATGACTAGATTTCCTCCTAGGAACGTACAATACCCTGTGGTGGATTTTCTGTCGACTTGGGAACCAGCAAAATCTGCATCTGTGTACACACAAATGTCTAATTCTGGATTCTGTGTTTTTGTAAACATCAATCCTCTCCCTATATGAGCCTTCACGTAGTGGAGAATCCGATAAACAGCCTATAGATGAACTTCCCTGGGATCATACATAAACTGACTAACTACACTTATTGGGTAGGCCAAGTCTGGTCTAGTATGTGCGAGATAGATCAAACTTCCAACAAGTCTTCGATACATTTCCTTGTCTACCTTACTGCTTCCATTTGCTTCTCCCAACCTATGGTTCTGTTCTATGTGTAGTAGCTGATTTACTAGCTCCCATCCCTATTTCCTTCAGTAGATTAGTAGTGAAATACTTATGCTGTGAAAGAAAAATACCACTTTTAGACCGAGCCACCTCAATGCCAAGAAAGTGCTTTAGTCTCCCAAGTTACTTGATGTCAATTTTTTCAGCTAACCTTTTCTTCAAGTCCCTTTTTTCCTTTTCATCATCTCCTGTTGCTATGATATCATCTACATAGACCAATAGTGTTGTACCTCCTCCAGAATCTGTATGTTTAACAACCAATGTATGGTCTCCTTGGCTCAAGCTTATATCCACTATTCTTCATGACACCGGTCAGTCTTCCAAACCAAGCACGGGGTGATTGTTTTAGACCATATAATGCTTTCCTTAACCTATAGATTTTTCCTTCTTCACTACAATGATACCCACTGGGAATATTCTTATAAATCTCCTCCTCTAATTCTCCATGGAGAAAAACATTCTTCACATCAAACTGTTCCAACTCCCAATCAAACTGTACTACAAGAGAAATTAGGATTCTAATCGTGTTCATCTTTGCAACAGGGGCAAATGTCTCGTGGTAACCTACCCCATAGGTTTGGGTATATCCCTTTGCTACTAAGCGGGCCTTGTATCTTTCTAATGTTTCATCTGCTTTGAACTTGACAGTGAAGAACCATTTACACCCTACAGGTTTCTTACCATTGGGTATACCCACCAAGTCCCATGTATGATTCTTTTCCAATGTATCCATTTCCACTTTCATAGCTTGCCTCCATTCCTTCTTAGATAATGCTTCTGACAAATTCTGGGGAATCTGAACTGGTTGTAAATTGGAGTGAAATGTCCTGTGATTTTGAGAGAATTTCTGCAGTGACACAAAATTAGACAAAGGATATATGGGCCTTTTTGTGCACTCACGGGTTCCTTTCCTTAAAGCTATAGGGAGATCAGTTTGAGAGGTGTTGTGAGTAGGTGAGGAATTATCTAGGGATCCATTTTCAGATTGTGGTAGTTCAGAATTGTCATTTTCCGATTCTGGGGCTCCATTTTCATATTGTGGTAGCCCAGAATTGTCATTTCCAGAATCTAGGAAGCCCGATTGATCTTGCTGGGGAGCTTGGTCCGGAGCTCTTCTTCTTGGATACACCTGATCAAACCTGAATTTGTCAAGGGATTTTTCTGGTCTTTCATCTTCCCCACTCGGGGTTTCAATTGGAATAGAATCAGAGGATTTGGAATTTGGAATTTGAGTTTCAAATGATAAGGGGTCAAAGGGAAGACTCTCAAGTGTCTCTTTCTGTGTTATAGGAAATGTGAAGTAGGATTCTTTTTCAATAAAGGTTACATCTTCTGAGGTGTAGTATTTCCGTTTTGGTGGGTGAAAGCATTTGTAACCCTTTTGAGTGGATGAATATGACAGCTCTAGGATCGAGCTTCCCCTTCTGATAGTCATGAATATAAACAAATGAGGTACAACCAAAAACTCTGGGATGTAAGGTGAATATATGTCTGATATCCGGATGAAACTGAGCCAAAAGATCTAGAGGACTTTTAGACCCAAGAACTTTAGAAGGCAATATGTTAATGACATAAGTTGAGGTAAGGGCAGCTTCACCCCAATATGTTTTGGGTACATTGTTTTGGAACAACAAGATTCGGGTGGTTTCTAGAAGGGAAATATTTTTCCTTTCTATCACTCCGTTTTGTTGGGGAGTAGAAACACAAGAGGACTCATGTATAATCCCTTCTTTTTGAACATATGGTGTGAGAAATTGATTGAAGTAATAGCATTATCACTTCGTATGTTCTTAATTTTTGTGCCAAATTGATTTTTCACCATTTCATGGAAGACTTGAAATACTAGGCTGACTTCAGACTTGGTTTTCAACAAGTATACCCATGAGACTCTAGTGCAATCATCAATAAATGTTACAAACCATCTTGCACCAGATATATTGGGAATTGGTGAAGGTCCCCACACATCACTATGAACAAGATAAAATGGAGAAGAAGCTCTTTTATTTATAAGTGGAAAGGAAACACAAGTATGCTTAGCATACTCACAAACGTCACAATGAAAAGACTTAATATCCAGTCCTTGAAACTAGGCTGGGAATACCAATCTTAAGGTACTAAAAGACACATGACCTAAACGTTGATGATGCAACCGTATTGCATCTTTATTTGAATAGGATAGAAAAGAGATGGATTTGGTTGGAGAAGGCTTTTCAAATGTATGCAAGTAATAGAGGAGTCCCTCCTTAGCAAGCCCAATCTTCTGACCTGATTTCTGGTCCTGAATTTCACAATAAGAAGGATAAAAGGTGACAATGCAGGACATGTCATTGGCAAGCTTTTGAACTGAGATTAAGTTGGTGGATAGCTTAGGAACATGCAGGACATTTTTAAGTATCAAAGAGGGGTTAAGGGGTTAATCTGGATATCCCCAACCCCGGCTACAGTGGTAGAGGTTCCATCAGCTACAGTTATCTTTCTATTGCCTGGGCATAGTGTAGAGGTTCCATCAGCTACAGTTATCCAACTACAAGTCATATGGTCGGTGGCTCCTGTTCTAGAAATTCTCCAGAAATTTATCAGAAGCATTAAATCCAAAAGAGTGTGGGGGCTTACCAGATAGTGTTTGGAGTTCATCAGAACTTTTGACCTGAGGTTCCTCTTCAGTCACTCGAGAGGAAGATGACTTAGGCATAGTGTTTCAAGCCATTTGGGGTTATTCAACAATGAAGACAGAAAAACATAATTAATTTTGGTGATGAAAGGCAACAATGAAGGCTGAAAGCAGAAATATTTTGGTGATGAAGACCAAGAAAGAAAGATTTTGCGGAATAGGTTACTATGGCTCTAATACCATCTTGAAATAAAAGAGAACTTTAACTTTTTCTCTCATCTATTGAAGTTTAGAGTGCCTATATTTATATAGGGAATTAGGATCAATTAGGATCCTGAAATCAAGGACATTTACTAAGCTAATCTTCTAACTAAGGCAAGTTCCAATCAGATACAACCTTCCTAAAATAAAAGATTCTAATCAGAGCTGTACAAATAAAATAAAATCAATTATTCAGATTTCCAACAGAAATCATAAGTTCATAACCACGTTCTGATTTGCTTATACCACCTTTGAAAGCGGGAAAATTCCAAAATGCACCACCACTGACCTCTTGATCAACTTTTATCCCTTCAAACAGTCCCCGGCCCTCACTTCTCAAAAAGACAATGGCAATGGTCCAACTCTAACAGGATAAAGCAGAGGCAAATTTGTAGATACCAGGAATTGCAAAATCCGATTCACTTTTTGTCTAACTCACAAGAAAGTTAAGGATGTGCATAGTTGCTGGAAAATTCTACATCCTTCTTATCTAATAATTCAGAACACCAAACTACACAATACAAGCTATTGACACATGAACTCCTCAACTTAAATCAATACCAGTTTGACACAACGATTAGATAAGATTATATGAATATGATATGTTCAGTGGTATAACCAAAGGAAGCTCCTGTTCACTAGAGTTACTAACTTTAGGTCACCATAAATGCAAAATCAAATCTTGCTTTAACAGATAGCTAACAATTAAGAGTTGCATCCCTAGAATTATATCAACAGTAAAAACACGTGATATTAAATTTGGTTTTTCATTTCAAAATAAGATACTCTTTCAAGGATGAAATAAACTAAAAAACATGACATCCATTTAGCGATTGGGTACTACATATATATATGTTTATTTGTCACAAGTTAGAAGGTGGTAAAATGAATTCATTTCAATCAAAGCTAAAGATAAAGTTGTAAGTCAAATATACATATATATATATATATATCACCTTGGGGGGCCTTCTCATAAGATGCACCATCGCTTTGCAGTTGAGCGAGAATGTATTCTCATTATAGGACAATGATCTTTCTTCTCCTTCAAGTGTCCCGACTTGTTTCTCATATCCGGCTTCATTAAAATATGGTTTCGAATCAAGTACAAGTCCTTGAAGTGACACCACAACTTGAAGGATGGTGGAGGATAAAGGATCCCAGACTTCATTTGCCCTTCCTTTCCACGTTTTCAAGAGGCTAAGGCATACTTTGCCATCCTTTAAAAAATTTGGATTAATTCGCAATCCTCAAGAATGATAATGTGCCGACTGCTCATAATCAAAATAAATACATGAATCATAAGCTTAATCAAAATTGTAAGTTACACTATAGAAAGCATATAGTTTAATAATAAGTTTTCCTTACGGGTGGAACATCAGGATACTGTGGCGGAAGATGAAAGCCAAAGACGAATAGACCATTTTGGTAAGGCGTCCCATAAGCTCCAACTATCACAGCCCTCAATAGATCCATTCTATCTTCGTAAACCCTCACATAAATCCCATCTATTCAACAAAACAACAAATAACTGTTAAATCTCAAGCTCTTGACGGCTTGGTTGCCACTTGCCAACCATTTTCACAAACAAATCATAAAAACACAAGAGCGTACCGGGTAAGTTATCCTGAAGGATGACCCAATCTTGTTGGACTTTCTTATGCCACTTCATTAAGTATTATTCTGCATGTGTGGTTAATCTGTTAGTCCAACGATTTACATATGAACCTAAAATACAAAAAAGCTTGAGGATGGGAGTGGTGAACAAGTCACTGATGAGTCACTCGCACAAATCACTGGCCAGATTTTTCTTGGGAAAGAGCGAAAAACTTTAAACTTTAAAGTAGTTTATAAAGTAATGATATGAGCAATTTCCAAGCATAGTAGATACAATGGAAAAAGTGTAACTCACTTGTCCACTAACACTAAAATAGAAATGGTCTGAAGGATTCTTCGCAGTATCAAAGCCTTTAAAACCAGAACTGTCAACCTCGAATCTTGATGGAACATGAGAAACAAGTCGGGACACTTGAAGGAGAAGAAAGATCATTGTCCTATAATGAGAAGACATTCTCGCTCAACTGCAAAGCGATGGTGCATCTTATGAGAAGGCCCCCCAAGGTGATATATATATATCCGGCTTCATTAAAAAATGGTTTCGAATTAAGTACAAGTCCTTGAAGTGACACCACAACTTGAAGGATGGTGGAGGATAAAGGATCCCGGACTTCATTTGCCCTTCCTTCCACGTTTTCAAGAGGCTAAGGCATACTTAGCCATCCTCGTACAAATTTGGATTTATTCGCAATCCTCAAGAATGATAATGTGCCGACTGCTCATAATCAAAATAAATACATGAATCATAAGCTAAATCAAAATTGTAAGTTACACTATAGAAAGCATATAGTTTAATAATAAGTTTTCCTTACGAGGTGGAACATCGAGGATCTTTGTGGCGGAAGATGAAAGCCAAAGACGAATAGACCATTTTGGTAAGGCGTCCCATAAGCCCCAACTATCACAGCCCTCAATAGATCCATTCCATCTTCGTAAACCCTTATATAAATCCCATCTATTCAACAAAACAGCAAATAACTGTTAAATCTCAAGCTCTTGACGGCTTGGTTGCCGCTTGCCAACCATTTTCACAAACAAATCATAAAAACACAAGAGTGTACCGGGTAAGTTATCCTGAAGGATGACCCAATCTTGTTGGACTTTCTTATGCCACTTCATTACAGTATTATTCTGCATGTGTGGTTAATCTGTTATTCCAACGATTTACATATGAACCTAAAATACAAAAAAAGCTCGAGGATGGGAGTGGTGAACAAGTCACTGATGAGTCACTCACACAAATCACTGGCCAGATTTTTCTTGGGAAAGAGCGAAAAACTTTAAACTTTAAAGTAGTTTATAAAGTAATGATATGAGCAATTTCCAAGCATAGTAGATACAATGGAAAAAGTGTAACTCACTTGTCCACTAACACCAAAATAGAAATGGTCTGAAGGATTCTTCGCAGTATCAAAGCCTTTAAAACCAGAACTGTCAACCTCGAATCTTCATGGAACATGCGGTTCTTCAAGATTTAACTCACCAGGCGCTTCAGCCACTTCTAACAAGTCCGAGTCCTGTGCGACAGCATCTGCCTCTCTTTTGTCATCAGCGCCACTAGATTTTTGAGAGTTAGACTCATCACCTGGATCCATTTTAGAAAGTTCATTTTCACCTCCAAAAGAGGAGTTAGATGAATCTGCATGTTACTGGGCTCTTGAAGGTACTCCATTGGCCAATCGAGTCATGTATCCAAGGTCGGCAAGTGGATTGGAGAGGGGACCGTTTCTCGCAGAATTTTCAGCAATCATTGTGCCCTCTTCCGCATCATCGCTGAAGTTACTATCATTTTGCAGCCCTTATTTTGAACAACATTGGCTTGGATCATTTACTAATACTAAAAAGAAAGAAGCAATTCACGGTTAAATAACCAATGGTGAACATTATTAGGAGGCAATACACCAATAAACTTATGGGGATGTTATACAATATAATTTGAGAAAGTGTCCTGTCAGGGCAACTAGATGCCAGAGATGTCGATAAAACCACCATTTTAAGTAATGTAGCAAAATTAGAAACTGTCAGGCACAGATGTTAAAAATCTATTTATAGTGCTGCTCACTCCATCCAAAGAGGACACTTTGACATTTTTGGTCTTTAGACCAATTTTTGTATACATTTTTTTATGATAAGTGGAGATAATACTCCCTCTGTCCCAAAACTATTGTTCTCTTTGACCAAGTACACGGTTAAAGAAAAAACAATTGACTTGATTATTAATATTGTTATAATGTTTAGTTTCCACTAAAGTCCATGTGCAAGAGACCTATAATTAAAATAGGTAGAAAAATAAGTATAAAATGGTAGAAGTGTTGCCCTAAAAAAGAAAGTTACAAACAAACCAATTTTTTGGAGACAGACAAAAAGAATAGCACAACAATAATGTTGGGACGGAGGGAATATATACCAAATATGTCAAAACAGGCAACGCGTATACTCACTAGTCAAAAGAAAAGCTATCGACAAATTCTACAAAAGAATATCTAATAATAGATAGTCTTCACCGACTCGGAGCACCAGGAAAAAAAAAAGTGCGAAACTGGGTGTCTTTCAACTAAATCATAGACCTTTCCTCAATTTCAAATGCCCTTCTGTTTCACTCTTCCCAACCCCCCAAAAAAAGAAAAAATAGATTCCAACAAACAGCCAAAGGAATTCTCCCAAATGAAATTTCTTCTTCTACTTTAATACAACGACCAACACAGGAACAACTCTTTAATAGAGAGAGGCATCACCCACGAGATCTTGATCATACCTAAAACCAAATTCCATAAATTATTAACATATGTTATTTTTTCGATAAGAAAATTAAAATATATATTATTTTTTAATAGGTAAGTGTGGCCCCTTGTTGGTGTGGGATTAAAACCAAGGACACCAACATCTATGCCTAGGTGCCCTGCGATCTCTCCTACCCCTTGGGTATTAAAATATATTAAAGATAGGAAGATACAAAGATGGACGAGAGGTCCATCAAAAGAAAACAATACAACGAAAAATAATGAAAAAGCTCATAAAATCCCCTTCAATCCCGTTGCATACTCGAAATAAGAATTCCTCAAAGGGCACCTCTAGCTGAGGCCCATAACAAAGTCATATGCACCACCACCCTATCCCAAAGCAAGTGTCTTCAAATCGCCTAATCTTGAAAATTTCTGGAAATCCTCTACATCCAGATGCACCATAAAGTAAAAAATAGCAAACACACCCACAAAATATATATTTTTTGATAAGTAAAGATATATATTAAAAAAGACGCCATAAAGGAGGCGCATCCATGTACACTGGACGTATAAAGCAACGATGTACACAAGACAAACTATTCACAAAGTCCACAAAAGAATGATCTATACTATCTCCCTCATAAGACTCGTAGCACCATTGATATAGAGTGCGCAAAAGATGGTCCTTTAATTGGTCCATCCACTGTTCTGCATTGTCTATGCTATTTCTCTCGCACCAAATAGTCCACTAGATACCAAGATGGGGTGAACAGCGGTGTTCACGCACGTAGTTCGGAAGTGAAGACACCAGACTATCGTACTTCTTCCTCTAGCGTAAAGTCGGATGCGTTCAGAAAAAGCTAGGGGAACACGTGGGGAGCAGAAAATTTGAATTTCAAATCCAATAGTCAAAACGGTGGCGTTGATAGTAGGGGCGGTCCTCAAGTGAAATATAGGTCTAATAATAAGAATTGGATTGAGTTCGATAAAAGGGGGCAGCAAGGGCATAAAGGCCCACTGTGCAATATTAAGCTGCAAAGGGTATTTGGGTGGCTCGTAAACAAGGGGTAAAGGAGAATGGGAAGGATTTGAGCCCAACGTTGATGGGGCTGGGCCATCTAACAGTTTTTCGTGTGGGGGGGTTATGACAAAGGGGTGATGGGATTGGGCCAGGGTCCAGCGAGGTGGTTGGGGGAGATTTTAATGGATTGGTTCCATCCAGAGTCCAAGTTCAGACTACAGCAGATAAGGCCAAACATCTTCGCAGTGATAATGATCAGAGATTACCCTCAGAAGGGTCCTCTGGTCCACTAGATGGTAGGTGTTTTTAACCAGAGGACCCTTCTGAGGGTAATCTCTGATCATTTCCCCATTGTCCTCAAGTATGGGGGCCTTGACAGGAGAGAAACTCTATTTAGGTTTGAAAATATGTGGCTGAAGGCCCCAGGTTTTAAGGATTGGGTCAAGTTAAAATGGGACTCTTACGTTGTAGTCGGTAAACCGTGCTTTATAATTGTTAAGAAACTGAAATTGCTCAAAGAGGATCTTAAAGTTTAGAATAGAGAGGTCTTTGGGAGGGTCGAGATTAAGATTAAGGAAGCTATGGAGGAAGTGAAAAATCTGGATGAAAAGGAGGGTAGGGGAGTCCTGGGGAAATCTGCAGCAGCTCATCGATAGGTAATTAAGTCGGAAATCAAAAGACTACTCATTTGTGAAGAAATCTGCTGGAGGCAAAGTCCAGGGCCTTGTGGCTGCGAGAAGGTGATAAGAACTCGAGATTCTTCCATAGGATGGCTAGTGCGCACAAGAGTTTCAATCAAATTAATAGATTGAAGATTGAAGGTAATGTGATGGGAGACGCAACACAAATCAGAAGAGGTATAGTAGATTTCTATCAAAATTTGTTCTCGGAAGACAGAGGAGGAGATATGGATATAGATGGGATTGCCTTCAAATCCCTTCACGAGGAGGACTGGAGGCGTCTAGAACAGCCATTTGTGGATCAAGGATTCCTTACTTTCTTTTTAGTTGGATAATTAAATTTTCTGTTTATAGGAAATATTCATTGATTCAACAGAAAGAATTGTGAACCAGATGGCTTGCTCCTTCTCAGCCGGTAGAAAGGCATTTGAGGTTCAACAGATTGGGGATATTAATCACAATGGTTTTCAGTTCTTAGAGAGGTACAAGAGCCATTTCCATGAGGTGGTTATTTCCGTAAGTGAAGCTTTATGGGTTGCCGACTGGTTGGTCAAGGCTTCCAAGCTCAAGGGAGTCTTCTGGAAGAAATGGAACGGAAAATGGCGAGAGGAGAACTTCAATGGGTCCTTCAGCATTTCAGTTAAAGGCAAGTGGAAAGAAAAAAGGATTTGCATCCCGGCGGTATCATTGAATGGAGGATGGGATATGGTGGTAGGTAAAATTAAGAGTTTTGTGCTCTCGAAGAGCTCAGAGAGAAAATTTGGGGGAAAAGAAGAAAAGGGACCTGCGTCTAGGGAGAAAGTCGACTCCAGGACTTTCAAGGAGGTGGCTGAAATACCTCCATGGCCGGATTTAGAGCTTAAAGTCACACCCAGCCAGGACAAGTCTGAAGAGGATTTTTAGGGTGGATGAGAATTCATGTGGTGGCAATCTGAAGTTTTTAGACTAACATGTATCATTAAAATAGGAGATTCAAATTGGGTGGATGCAAGGTGGAAGACAGCCAGAGGAGTGCAAGTTTATGAGATGAATGGTAAGTATTTTCTTTTGGTCTTCCCTTCGAAGGAGGAAGCATACCTCATCTTGAGTGAGAAGAGCTGAACAGTGAATGAAGCTCCTCTGTTCTTGGATAGATGGGATCCGGTGGGCTGCAGTCATAGAGACAATCGAAAAGCTACTGAAGCTTGGATTCGGGTGTTGGGGCTGCCTTTACATTTGTGGGCAGATAGCGTCTTCCGTGAGATTGGCCAGAAGTGTGGTGGCTTCATTGAAGTTGATGATGATACGAAGAATCGAAGAAATGTTAAATGGGCACGCATCCTTGTTCGATATTCAGAGGAGATGCCAGCACACGTGAAAATTAGTGTTGTTTTTTGGAGGTATATAATCCCCATTTTGGCGAGACGGCCTCGTTTTGCCAGTACCAGTGGCCAGGTGTTTCGAGGGAGGTCGGTGGTCATGCAGGGGCTACGACTGAAGTGGAGAAGACGACAAGTGAGTCTCGCGCATGGAGTGATCACGTGGAGTGGAGAAGCGAGTGCGTGAACATGCAAAGCAGCGAAAAGGCATGTGGGATGGCAGAGATTTGAATTTGAAAACCAAATCGTACAAAAGTAATGGGGTCGCTTAGGGCCTAGGGGCAGGTTCAAAAGTAATCGGTGTGGGCTCTTGGGCTGGGTCAGGGAAAAAAAAGATTGGGCCTAAGGGTGGGCTTGAGAAATGTAAAAGGGGTAAATTCATTTGGGTGGCCCGAAAGTTTTTGCCGAATAAAGATAAAAGGGGTTGTTGAGGCAAGTCAGGAGGTGGTAGGAGGAAAAATATTTGGGCCCTATCCTTCAGAGTTGGGCTCTAATTCGTTATGCCAACCTAAAGAGGTTATGCAGAATGAGGGAGGAGACTTCAGGCCCAATACCCAGAACACAGATCAAAACAAGCCGCAGTCTGAGTTAAGTGATGCGGTAAACATAGAAGTTATCGACATCTATGGAGAGGAAGGCTCTGATACTTCGAAAAAGGTAGAGGGAGAAGGGGACGAGGATTTTTCAGGTGACGAGCCTGGGCTGGAAATCGAGAATATGGAAGAGACAAACACGGAAGCTATAGTGGGTGATGAAGTAGATGGCTGCTCAAAGGAGGTAGCAGGGGAGGGGAAGAGACTGAGGGAAGTTTAGGAGAAGACTTTGGTGTAGGCGTAAGTGACGAAGGAATGGAGGAGGGTTGTTTCTTGGAGAAGGAGAGAACTGGTCAGTAAGAAGCCAATGGAGGTTATTGCTTCGATTCAGACCTGTTGCAGTTGGCGAAGAGAAAATTCAGGGGAGAAACTATTGACTGTGTCCCCTTGAGAATGATTAGAACAGAAGAGTCAGTAGGAAAGGAATTGGTGATCCACAGAGAGGAATGTATTGATATTTCAGATTGGGTGAAAAAAAGGGCTAAAAGTCTCGGAAGGTTTCTGGGAGTTTTATGTGACGGATTCGAGGAGAATATTATGGAACTACTGATGGAGATAGAAAAGAACAGAAACTCCGTGGGGAAAGCAAAAAGAATGGACCCGAAAACAACAGGACAAAGGGGTTAAGAGAGCTGAAACAACTAGGCAGTAACTTGAATTGGAAGGGTGATGGGGGAGTGAACGAACAGGGGAGGAGAAAAAGAAATGTGTCTTAATATGGATTTAAAGATTATTAGCTGGAATTTTCGTGGCTTTAATGATTTGAATAAACGGAAGATTATCAAGGCTTTAATAAGACGATGGAAGCCTCATGTTGTTTGCTTCCAAGAAACTAAAATGGAAAAGGTGGACAAGAAGGTTGTTAATAGCGTGGGAGGTAACAGTTGGGTAGATTGGGAGCATTTAGAGGTTGTGGGTTCTGCAGGGGGAGTGTTAATTCTATTGGATAAACAATTCCTTTCTTGAAAAACATTTTTATTGTGTGGGTTATTATTTTTTATTAATTTTAAAAAATTACAAAAGATATGCGTGAAATTTATTCCTTAAAAAAATCTTTTGTTACTTTAGCTGTAAATGTTGGTAAACTTGCTAAAGAGAAATCTTTTATACGGACGGAAAGTATCTACAATTGGTATAAAGATTGATCGCAGATAAATCATCAATACTCTGTCTTCAAAATTTTCACTCTTTACAAATTATTTATGATTTCCTTGACAAACATGTTTTTCCAAGGGAGATGGCTGATATAATTACTAAAGGTCTTAAAAGTTGATTTGTTGAACATAAGTAAGATATACATGAAGCCCATCTACAATGTGCAAGTTCTTATATTCTATATTTCTTCCAAAGTTATTCTTGCCTATCTCAAGTGCTCATCTCTCCCTTAGCTAGTTCACTCATTCATTTGCTAAATTTCCTTTCCTTTTACATGAGTTGAATGTCTGCTAAGAATTACACTTTGTCGGTACTCATCAACTAAGTTACTGTTTGAATGTATTCTTCCAAAAACTTTGCTTGAAAAACTTTGTTCTATTTATATCTCATCTATGAACTTCATCTTTGTGATAAGAAACTTTACTAAAATGATTATTTCTTTAAATTGGTTTCCATTTCCTAAGTGATTGAAGTAAGTCTGTTGACTTATTGTGAGATCAATCACTAACAGCTAATGAAGGATATTATTTTGAAAAACTTTATATTTATCTTACCACCTTCATTTGTTTTCTATGCTCTCAGTTCTACAAAACTCTACTTTCTTAAAACTGCTGCTTTAGTGTCATATTTGCTAAGTCATATTACTTATATTTATATAGATAGACTTAACTAGAACTATTGAAATTGACATGTTAACACATACATTAAAGATATTCTTGAGATCTTGTTTCTTCGAAAAAGAGATTACATTCTTGGGTATGTACTAGAATTGTTATGCGGCATGTAGTCACGTAAATCTTGTGTAGTAGTGGTGGTGCTCGTATAACATTTCGTTGGTACTTATTAGAATTATTATGCGGCATGTAATCACGTAAATCTTGTGTAGTAGTGGTGGTGCCCGTATAAAAAAATTCCTATACACCCGGAGTACTTTATATTTAAGGGAAGTAAGTACACATTCCTAACTATCAGTATTTGTATGCTTAAATTCATAATTCTCTGTTATTACAATAACAAAAGAGCTCTCAAGATTTTCTTCAATGAACATGTATTCTCTTGTCATATCAGCACACATCTTTTTATCTCTATTTAATCATTTATGACTTAACCATTTTCTTGTAAGTTCATAAATGGCCAGTGATGTGTATTTCTTGACTTCTTGAAAACAAACATGAAGGAATTATACAAAGACAAATTAACTCTGCTGATGGCAAGGCGGAGTGACTCAAAGTTCAAACCAAGCACTTCATGAAAAGAGATATATTTATGAAAAGATATGCTCAAGCTGAGGAGGAGTTTTTAAACAGACTTTGAAGAAGACTGTTCTCTAAATACACATAAACAGTCACTGAATCAGTCAGTCGTCAACTATTAGTCATTCTTCAAAATGTTGACAGGTCAAGATATGAATGTGCATAAAAAATCATCAAACATTGATTATAGACTTATAATTTGTTGACATGGTATAATTCTATAAATCAGGTAAGTAATTTTATTACTTCCAGTATTTTCATTTATAAATGGAATTTTTATTAAATCATTTGATATTTTTAAGTGACTACTTGAAATATTTTACTCAAAATGTCACCAACTTAAAATTTCAAATGCATCAGTCACAAGGCTAACTAAAGAAGATCAGTCGGCTGAAGAGGATCAGTCAACTAATAATATTAATTTTAATGACCGACTAATGCTCCTCAAATTTATCATGATGACGGATCTATATTAAATAAATAATTTATGTATATGTATATATCAGCTTCAGCACTTTAAACATAAGTTTTAAAAAAAAATTAATAAGCAAGTCAGGAACATACTAAATTCTTTATTATTTTAAGTGAAAAATTTATTAAGAATAATTTTTGTACACAACTTTTAAATTTTTTAGTCTGTAAACTTTCAGCAACTAACTTTCAGCGTTTAACTTTGAGCATCTAACTTTCAGCTTTTAACTTTGAGCATCTAACTTTCAGTTTATAAATATTAGTTTTTAAATTTCTGCACTTTATTTATCAGCCTTCAGCACTTTAAATATCAGCTTTCAAATTCCAGTATTAAATTTCAGCTTTTTAAATTTCAGCACTTTACATGTCAGTTTTTTAAATTTCAGCACTTAACTTTCAGCTTCTAAATTCCATCTTTTAAAATTCAGCATTTAAATTTCAAGATCTAAATTTTAGTACCTACATTTTCAGCATTTAATTTCATCAACAAACACCTCTTAACTGATTATATATATATATATTAGTTCCTCTCCCCTCTCTTCAATTGTCAACTTTAACTTCCATCCTATTTTAAGATTTGGAGCACTTTAAGATTTGCATGCCTTTACACTCTAACTATTTATACTTATTGCATGAAATCTAAACTTTTTGTGTAATTGATTATCACTCAAAAACATAAACATGCTCTTGTAAATACATTGTTTATAAATTTGTCAATTTACTTTTAAACACTTCGTTTAAATTGCATATCTTTATTTTGTATTAACATTAATAATAATCAACATACAAAAAAAATTACGATAAAAAAAATTATATATATATATATACACGCACACACACACACACACAAAGACTTTCATTCTTACTAAATAATAATAAATACATAAAATATCTCATGTTGAATATATTATGGCCTCTTTGAAATAATGTGCTAAGAATTAATCAAATGGATACTTATTAATACAATTTAACAAGTCTAAGCACCTGAACGAAGTTCTCAAGACTTTGTTTGCATAACCTTTAGTAGCTCAACTTAAGTTATTTAATGTTTATTGACTAAATCCTTTCACATGGGCGGACCCACCTCCATTTCAACTTTTTTGGTCTCACATGAAATGATGACATTTTCCTCTTCATTTTAAAAAAAACAACTGATAGTGAAATTTTATTTTGGTTAAAAAAAAACATTAGTGATACATATCTCTCTTACACCAAAACATTAGGTAGCTAATGTAAGCCAACTATGATGAAAAATATGTCAGCCAACATGAAGTTTGTCGGCCAACAATTGGCATGTCAGCCAACTTTTTTTAAATAGTATCAGCTGACACTATTCATTCTAGTGTCAACCAACATTTTTTCAAATAATATCAACTGACACTATTCATTCTAGTGTCAACCAACATTTTTTTAAATAGTATCAGCTGACACTATTCATTCTAGTGTCAGCCAACATTTTTTCAAATAATATCAGCTGACACTATTCATTCTAGTGTCAGCCAACATTTTTTCAAATAGTATCAGCTGACACTCTAGTGTCGGCCAACATTTAAAAAAATAGTATTAGCTGACAAAAAGACAAAAAAACTAATTATTTGGGATTTCCAAATGATGAAAAACTTGACCTTTGAACTAAAACAAACACAAACCGAGGAGTCATTGTCATTTTGATAAATTTAGCTATACTTTTAAGTACTATATATTATAAACGTATTGACTAAAAGAACTTTTTTTTTTCATTTCCATTCTTATTATTACAAAACTCAATAGTTTTGTAACTCACCGATCTAAACATTTGATAAAAGGCAGTTTCAACATCCACCAAAAAAACCTCTCCATTTATACTCGATTCTACACCCATATACATGAAGATTACAAAATCTACGGTCATCTCTAACAAGCGCAAAAGGAGTTGTAGTTAGTGACTGAGTGATATATGTAGTGGGGGGAGTGGGATGAGGGTGATGATGAAGCTATCATGTTTGCCATGCTTCTAAGCAAAGAGTGATTGTAAAAGATGGCAAATCATTTTCATCCCTCTTTTTCACATAAAAAATTGAAAAAAAAATCATTTTTCGTGCATAAAAAAATTAAAGGGGGAAGTAGGGGGGATTTGGTGGAGATTGATTGAGCTTTCTGGTAAAATTTCAACCTGGGTTTGTTTGTTTGGTACCTGCAGCTACTACATATCTCCACTTTCAACTTCATCAAATTCAATGGAACAGTTGACAACAACTTCAATTTGACATGTCATACAATCTGGTTTTTTTTTAATCTCTTTTTAGGAAAAGTTAAAAAAAATTGATTTATATAAAAATAAATCTCCAAATTATATCTTTACTTGTTTGAACCTTTTTTTGAATTGCACTATTTATATTTTTTTATAAAAAAATATAAATACCAAAGAGGAAAGCATAAGAAATATTTTTTATGCAGACTTCGTACTACCATTGGGTCCAAACTCTCAAACTATCAAACTGTGAACATTTTATAATGTGAAACTATTTATATCCCCTTTTCCTTTTGCACCCCTATTCAAATCATTCATACATTGTTCCAAACGAAACTGTTTGTTTCTAATTTTTTATCTCAAAATTAAATATAAAATACTGAGTAATTAATATAATCGTTTAACCAATCGTAAACCAATTGTAAACCAATATACCAAATATATATTTATATACCAATATACCAATTATATAACAATATACCAAATTAACAAATATACCAAATCAATTACATCACTGGTCTGTAGAAGAGGAAGCAGATTAATAGATTATACTTATACAGCGAAAGGGTAAAGGGTGATACGGACCTGTGATGTGACGGTGACGTCGGTGACGGATTCTGGAAGTGGAAGCACCGAAGCAGCCAAGCAGGGAGAGAGAGAACGCGTGAGATGAGAGAGAGTTGAGAGTTTGAGAGATGAGACGAACTGCTCAAAAAGGAACGGCCAGAGAGAGAGAGGCGCTGGACGGCTGGACCAGTGACTGTGAGCCGGAGGCCGGGAAGCGGCGCAATCGCCGGATGAAGAAAGTCGCGAAGCCGTGCCGTGCGCACTGCGCAGCGTGAGAGAGATAGGGCGAGAGTATTTTGAATTTTGATGAGACTGATTGCTACTAAAAAACCTTAACTCTAATTTGGACGAAAAGGAAATGGGCTTGGGCAGTTGGGCCGTCAAATATTTAAAACTTTTTAAGAATTTAGCCCAGAGTTCGGAAAGTGCGGGCTGCCCGCCACCCGTCCCGCCCCACAAACGCCCATATGCAATGCATATAAAGCCCGAAAAGCACGTATACAAACGGGTAGCTCAACCCGCCCATAATAGGTGGCAGGGCGGGCTTTATATGGTGATATTAATGGTTGAGAACTTGAGATTGACTTTTGAAGTATATCAATGGCTAATAATAATTTACATAATACATATTATATAAAATAAATAAATAAACAAAAATTGGTTCGATTCGGTTTGGTTCCAATACAAAAACCATAAATCGAACCGGCCTGGTGGTTTTTTCAATTTTGCAAACCAAAACCAACCGCCTTAGACCAAAACTGTTTGGTTCGGTGTTTGGACTTACACTGTAACAAGGGCAAAGTATAACAAGCAATTTCCAATGAGGGCTGATTGTACTTCCATGTAGATGGCAGAGCAAAACTCACGTGCGACATCTGCAAATTTCCTTTTTATCCAAATCGAATATCGTGTTTTATAGCCCAACCTAAATATTAGTTGCATCATCCACACCAACTAAACGACGTTAGTTAATTCCGTTAAAATTTAACATTACTTCTCAGTACAAGTTACCACTAGCCATTGTTAATACTTTGTTTAATAAGAACTACTTTATACGCTTATACTCCTACTTATTTATCCTTTGGAGCAATACCATATAAGGTTGTTTGGTATATTAATATTAATAACACTAAAAAATGATTGTTTAGTTAGTTTAAGCTATTATTAATTCCAACTACCCGAATAAAAGGACCTAATCCTCTTGTTATTAATCCATGGTAGTATTATTAATCATCATCTTAATAATCTATACCAAGCTACCACATGCTTTCTTTTTGTAATTAGAGACTCTTCTATTACATTTTCATCAAATGGTCTTACCATTTGTTTTTCTTAGCGCATCCACATTTTATAAACTTCTTATACATCTTTTTAGATGGGTCTCACTGTCACCTACACATTTTTTCTTTTCTTACCCACTTAAGAATATATATTTCCATTGTATAATCTTATTAACATCTTCTTAGTTGGGTCCCACTGTCACCTCATTAACTTTACACTTCAATCTTATTTTTATACTTTTTAAATAAATAAATAAATTTATTTAATAAATTTCATATTTAAATATTATGTATATATAAATTAATTTATAAATAAATAAGTTAATGAATTTATAAATAATAAATTAATCATAAATTATATAATTTATAATTTAAATAATAAATAAAGATTAAAACACAAATAAAGTTGAATTTATAAATAAAAACAAATTTCAAATTTGGCCAATTTTCGGTAAAAAGAATGGTACTCCCTCCATCCCTAAATTATCGTCCTCCTTTCATTTTTTGTCTGTCCCAAAATAATTGTCCAGTTTAAAATTTACCTTTTTAGAACATCATTTTTACCACTTTACCCTTACTTCTTCACTCTACTTTAATTATGAGTCACATACACATGGGCTTTAAAGGAAACTACACATTAAATCAATATAAATAATCAAGTCAATTGTTTTTTCATAAACTGTGCGCCGGGTCAACTAAGACGATTATTTAAGGACGGACGGAGTATGATTTAAAAAAAACACAAATCAAAACCAAAAAGTGATTCACTGGCCCACGCCGAACCACTTCCCACGCCCCCTCCCCGCGAGTGTGGTGCACGCGTCAGCTTTGGGCCAACGGTGCACCACACCGCCCCTTTCTCCCCCATTCTTCTTAAATCAATTTTTTATTCTTAAATAAAAAGATGAAACTCTCTCTCCTACATGGTTGGAATAGGAAGTCATCTCTCATTGTTTGTTCTTCTCTTCTTAATAAGAAAATGGGTTTAAAATAAACAATGAAGTTGCTCTTACATCTCCATAGTAATTCTTAAATGTCGCTTAGTGTGAGTTTGTGCCCTTAAACTTGCCCGACAAAAGTAATTTTCAATTGCATAATAGGTTCATGTCATTTACCCTCGTGAATTAAGCCAATGTGCGCACAAATCTATATATATATATATATTTTTTCTTACTAAAATCTTACGGTCACGATTACAACCTACCTTCACATGTGCGAAGGCAGTTGTGCAACTAGCAGAATTGATTGAAAAAATGAAGACAAAAAAAAAGATGTCGACATAGTCTAACTATAAACAACGATTCACAAACAAATATTCGAATGGATTCTCTAAGTCAAAGTTGTAAGGAAATAGTTAGTCCCGGTTGAAATAAACTACGAAGTTGTTGACATAGTCTAACTATAAAGTTATATATTTTGCATAAGTATGAAGAATGTTTAAATAAAAAATATTAAGAAATGTAACAGATCAGTTACAAATTCAAATCTCAAAATTCAAGCTATGTATTCTTTTCAAAATAACCTTGAGAAGTATATTTAAAAATTTAGAATATAACAAATCTCGGACAGTAAAATAAAATATTTATCATTAAACAATGTTTTTACTAAATACTTGACTTTATTTTAAATATTGAAGTCTCATATTATTATATTTGTATTTTAAAAAAACTTTAAAAGTTGTACAAGGAAATAAAATGTAAAACAAAATGATATAAGCTCAATTTTCAGTTTAATGAAAAATTAAAAGAATTTGAATAATCTGGGGAGAGATCGCTACAATTTTTATTACGATTTTTTACAGAATGTTAAGTGAATGAAATTTTAAAGTGAAAGAATATACGTCAAATGAAGGATTCTAGATGAAGGGTTCTAACTGAAGGGTTTTATTTGTTAGACGACAGATGTTGAATTTGGTTAGGTATTAAGGTCGTGTATTGCTTTATTAAAAGTAGTTCTCCGATAAGACCGTCTTACGAGTTTTAATTCGTAAGAGGGATCCCCACTATCTCATAACGCAACTCACCAACACATGGTGGGTCGGGTCAAGGAGATACGTCTTACATAAAATACATGCAATATTATTTTTTTCTAAGTTTTTATTTTATATTAATAGGCTAAAAGGGACAACTTACATGGCATGAAGCTTAAGTGTGGATGTGAGATTTTAATGGGCTAAGTTTTATATATAGTAGGCTTTTTAGTATTTTTCAATGAGGTGAGTTTTTTTATTTCTCATTTTGGTAAGGAATAATTACGGCTAGTCCCTTTTTTCTAAAATGTTAACTGCTGAAATACTCTTTTTTTTTAACCGCAAAAGTATTTTTTTCCTTAACCGCAGAGTCTTTTATCACGTGTCATATTTGCAAGGAAAAGTTAAACTTACCCCGACTCTTAATGTTTTTGACACCATAAATGAGTACATGGTATCTAACAATCACTTAGAAGAAAGAACTTATTTGAGTTCAAATTATATGTGCATGGTAGAGAACAACACAAGTTTGTTTGAAGACAATCATTCTACAGAGTTTTTGAATAGTATAAAGTGTTCACATTGTCTAACCATGAATTAACACTTCAGGTTGGTATTTCGGTGATGTTATTAAGAAACATTGACCCTTTTACAGGGTTGTGCAATGAGACAAGACTAATCATTACCATGCTTGAGAATCACGCTGTTGAAGTAAATTTTTTGAATGGAAGCAATGTTGGAGACAAAATGTTTATACCAAGAATGTCATTGTCTCCATCAGATATGAGATTGTCTTTCAAGTTTCCAAAAAAGATAATTTCTATTGATAGTATCATATGTCATGACAATTAGCAAAAGTCAATGTCAATTACTTTCGCATGTAGGGCTCTTATTGAAGAAGCCAATATTCAGTCATGGTCAGTTGTATGTTGCAGGTTCTAGGGTAACAAATCATTCTGGCTAGAAGATATTAATACTGACGAAGATGGAGAGTCAACAAATAAAACAACAAATATTGTGTCTAAGGAAATTTTTAAAAATCTATAATATTACCAATAAAATAATGTATTTATATTTAAGTAGTTGTCTCAAACATTACTTTTCTTAATTTATACTTTCGATTTTGATTTGCTTATTCATTTTGCTTGAATATTATTTAATTAAAAAATATTTTTATTCGTGCGTTTAACGCACGGGTGTAAAACTTAGTTTTTTTTAAATAGTATCAGCTGACACTATTCATTCTAGTGTCAGCCAACATTTTTTCAAATAGTATCAGCTGACATTATTCATTCTAGTGTCAGCCAACATTTTAAAAAAAAAATAGTATTAGCTGACACTATTCATTCTAGTGTCAGCCAACATTTTTTTTAATAGTATTAGCTGACATTATTCATTCTTGTGTCAGCCAATTTTTTCCAAAAATAAATAAACCAAATTAAAGTCAGCCAACAAACCCTCCCTCACGCAAAAACATCAGTCGGCTAATATTCTTTTCAAATCCATCACTTCATCTTCTTTTTTATCGGTCACTCACTCCATTTTTTTTCACATTTTCCTTTTCCTCTTTTCTTTTAAAACACATTAGTCAAACTCCCTCTACTCCATTCGGCTGACACACTTATTTTATAAAATTCTCCTTCCATTCTTTTTAATTATTCTGTGTCACACAAAAAAAAAAAATATATATATATATATATATATATATCAACCAATGACTTTTATCATCCAACAAACAACATCAGTATTAATGACACAGAGTCTCAAACACTCCATTGGTTGATTGATGCTCTTCATGCTAATTGTTGTTCATTCAACCATCAGTCAATCAAACCTAATTTCCCTAAAAAGGTAGGAGTCCCGGATTATGTGGCTGAAGAAAGAACTTCAAATCAAATCACTCATTTTTTTTGTAAGTCCACTCATATGAGCCAAGGTAAGTAACTCTATTAAAAAAAAATGGCTCTTTGTTCAACTCAACCAAATTCAGGTATGAACTTTATGAATCATTAAGGATTTCTGCTCTACAAAATTATAACCATACCTAAATACATGAATTGTCAATCAGTTGCACATGCTCTACTTCGTTATAATCTGTGAATTTCATCTTCTGTGTAAAGAATGTTTTCCTATATATATTATAAAGCGATGAATCTTCATCTTCTGTCTAAATTTGTATCTACTGATCATGTTTTCTCAAAATATTTCCAAGTATTTTCAAAAGCACTAACATCGATCAACTAAATCGTTTATTTATGTATTTTTTAAAATAAATTAGCTTGATGTAAAATTGGTTTTTAAACAAACCTCTTTGAAATACAAACTGATGAGCTCTTACTTTGAATTTTTTTTTACTTAAAATATGATTGATGTTAAGATTCTGTATCTTGTATATCTTATAATGCTTTGCTGAATGATATTTGCTTTTAATCACAAAACATCTGATATATTATTTCTAAGAGAATATGGAAACACTCACCCTAGTAAATGTCTTACTAGTTGTTCTCTATTGCCTATTCCTTATGACCTTAGACAAAATTGTTAAAGAGATAAGATGTACCAATATTTAGCAGGCATGATATATTAAGAATTATATAACTATATCAATCTTAACCCGTGTTCTTTGATATTCAAAATACTCCACATGTATTTTCTCAGAGAATCTATGAAACCAGTCTTCAAAACCTTCGGTTAAGAACTTCAATTGAAATTCAATAAGATAATCAGTAGATTTCTACATAACCAAATCAGTTAGATTTATCAGATGTCCATAAACTGACGATGCTGAAAAGAAGAAAACAACAGTGGGATCTACACAAAATCATCAATCAAAATCTACCACGTAGGACCCATTATAGTTTTAAAGGAAAATTATTTTCAAAAGGGAAGATCAGTATGATATATCTTTAAAATTAAAAAAAAAATCCAGCATGGCACCAGCTGTCCCTCAATCATCGGTCACCCCACAGACTGATGTTCCACCAAGTTATACGTAAGTTAAAAAAGCACTCAGTCAGGAACAAATTTGGCTAATCATTGGCAAAAGGATGATTACAACTGAAAAAAAAAAAACTTCTCAAACCTTTATAAGATCAGTCCATCATTCTTGTCTTGATTATATATCTTAAATCAAGCATTGGACAAGGTAAGCCTTCTATCAGACATAAAGAACCTAGGTATGTCCTCTACTTATTATAAAATGATTTTTTTTTGGCATTATTGGAAAATTTCAAACTGGTCTACTACACATAGGGATTATTTATTGGACTTATAAATTTGGTAAAATGTTTTACTAACCTTCCCCATGAATGAATCTGCTCAAACAAAAACTTTTTAAATTCCTTGAAATTAAGGAGACATTTTCAGATTTTAAAATGAGCAGCTCTATACCTCATCCTTAATTCTTATCAAAATGTTTTTAAATCTCTATATCTAAATAATCTAAATGAAAAACATATTCCTGAATTCTCTTATTGCTGAATCTAATGATATTCATCTCTCTATTCAAAATATCTCATCATATCAAGATTGATTACATGCTTCATAATACATTTTATCTTAATCAATCATGTTATATCCATCTCCTTAAAACTTTATAAAATATGATATTTGAATGTTAAGCTCTTATCTAGTTTATCTTAAGTATTTTAATCTCTTATACCATGATAAATTCACTAATTCGATCAAACTTACTCATGGTAACTTTTGCTTGATCTTAACTTAGATTCAAACTGATGATAAATACTCCAAATTTTTGATTTCATGTTCTATCTTATCATCAATCGTAGTTTAACTCTTTGCTTCAAAAGTAGATTGTCACTTATCAATAACACTTTATATAAGTGCTTCAATTGACAAGTTGATTAAGTGCCTTTCTTATCGTTTGCTTAAACTGCTGAATATTCTTGGTTAAGATGTCAATCAAAATTCTAATATTAGGAGGAGAATAATGGAGGAAAATTTTGTGTTTGGGCTTGTGTCCATTAAGGAGGAGAATAATTGATGCATGAAGGATTCAGATATCAAAGGAGGAGAACAATGGATGCTGAGATTAAGGAGAAGAGAAAGGATCAGATTCAAGAGGAGAATGAAGATGGAAAATGAACTCTCTTACATAGATAAAGGAGTAAATGATTAAGGAGGATCCACAAATAGGATAAAAGCTTTACTTCATAATATCTTGTTTTATCTGTATTGCTTGCTGCATTTTTTAACAAAATTCTACTTGTTTAAACCTTTGGTTTAAACATATAAAGATCATTTCTTAAATCTCATGTACATGTTTTTTATACATATCATCATGCATGTAATTTAAATGCTTAAATTAAACAACATAATAACCTTTGATTATTCTTCTATCGTATGTTATTTAAATTACACATTTTACTGCGTATTTGTTCTTTCAAGTTTCTAGTCTCTAAATACTCAGTATTATGAAACTATACTAAGGCTACAAATATATTTTACTCTGCTGATATATAAACTCTATTTTTACATAGCTAGCATATTTAAAATATTAACCTTCATGTATAGTAGTAATGGCCACAAGCAAATAGGAGGAGATTGTTGGAAATATTAACATGATTAATTATTTAAAACCATTTTGTGAATATTCCTTTCATATATTAGATTTGCTTGTAACCATTACTTAAGCCTTAGAAGATTGTCTATAAACGTATTTCTTAGTAGACTACGTGCTACACACTAGTTGACAATTTTATTAGGACTTTATAATAGCTTTGTTGAATGAATAGTACGGTGCTTGCTAATGAATAGTGTCAATCGGTGAATAGTGTCACCTGATGAATAGTGATGGTGAATAGTATCAGTTGGTGAATGATATCAATTGGTGAATAGTGTCAGCTGATGAATAGTGATGGTGAATAGTATCAGCTGGTGAATAGTGTCAGCTGATGAATAGTATCGATGAATAGTGACCACTGATGAATAATGTTTGCTTGCTTAATTTGGTCAGTTGGAAGAAGCAGCTGATATTTGTTTTAGTAAATTGTTCGAGCTAACATTTGCCTTGTCCCAGAAGCTGACATTTGCTTTGTTCCAGAAGCAGCTGACATTTGCTTTATCGAAGGAGCTGATGCTTGCCTTAGCAAAATACAAGAGATGATGTTTTGCCATACTTTTACCAGTTATGCAGGATACCAAAAACCAAGCACATGGTTTTGGAGCTCAATTCAACTCTATGCATTTAATGCATTGTTGCCTCCAACTGTATCAACTAAGACAAAATCTAACGGCTACAATTTGTTGGCTTGTGTTCTAAAGAGTTATCAGCAGCTTCTAACTGCTGATCCTATTTAAGTGTCAGCAATCTTACTTCTTTTGTTAAAACATTCCATTACTAACACTTACCTCATTTGTGCTTTGACAGATCTTAATATCTTATATCTCTCACACATGATCCCTATGATCTTGTGAAGAGATACTCTTCCGAATTATCAGCACAATTCAAATTCAAACTCGCTTCTAAGGGATTGGAATTCTCGACTTCTATATAAGGACATTGAAGCAAAGATTGAAGATACTGGAGCATTCATTCATCCTCAAGCGATTATTTCTTTAAAGTGCTCCAGCTTTAAACATTTACTAGATGACCTTTCATTTCAATTCCCTTTCTAGTTCTTGTTTAGACAATCACTGTATTGTTGTTCCTTTCTTCTTTCAAATCTTTAAGGAACCTTTGATTGTCCCTCGAGTGTGATTGTTTCTCAGTCATACTTCCAAACACTCGGTCAAAATAGTTTTTGTACATGATCCATTAGTGTTCAAGTTTGTTTTTGCACTCAAGTTTTCATTTGTGAAAACTTGTCAATTGCGTAGATCTTATACTTGTAATTGATGGAAAAAAATAGTGCACAGTTTGAAATCCAAGGTTGACCACCTTGGTAGTGGACGTAGCACTATTTATAGTGTGAACCACTTCAAATACTTGTCTTCTTACTTAACTGTTTTTTTGGTATTATTTTTATTAAGTTATTGTGTATTTATCAATGTTTGCAAAATCTATAGAAAACTTTGTTGGGCTTCAATCTTACACAATAACTTGAGAAAAGCCTACTGATGCTTTTTATATATTATATCTTTTACAAACAGTTAAGTACTTTACAATTTTGCCAATTAACTTGCTTGCCAATTAAGTTGATGTGTCATTTATCAAAGTCTATTGATTTAGTAATAGTCTTTGCTGTACTTTACATTTTTGCATCAGTTAGCTGAAGCTTGTTCACTCTTTCATTTGCTTATCTTTTGGCAATCTTTGTTAAAGCCACAAATTACATCTTCTCACAAAGTGTGCTGGTACAACCTTGCCTATCTTTATAAGCAACTTTGTCATACACACTTTCCAACCATTCCGCTGCCCCAACTAAGTTAATAGTTGGTTACTTTATATGGAAAGTGAATCAATTTATTTTAAATTGGAAATGATTTAATTTTAATTGGTAAATAGACTATTCACCCCCCTCTAGCCTATTTCCGAGCCTCTGTGGGACTTACAAGCCTCTTACCGCACTGTTAGCTGCATCATCGCTAATATCACCATCACCAGCAACCAATTCCTCATCATCATCACGACCAAGAACCTTTATTGCTAGAGGCCCAACTTGAAAACATCATTTCTATATGAGCAACTTTTACTCATGTACTAGAGGAAAAAAGTAATATGCTCTGTAAATCAAATGAAAGATTAACAAAATCACAGGTAACTTTTGAGCAAGACTAACATGCCAAGTCACCATGAAGTTCCAATAAAAACTTGGAAGCTTGGCTGACTCTTATCGACATGGACCTAAGAAAACCAATTGTCTAAGCACAATCCATGATTCACACAAGGCATGTGATATTTTAAGAGAGCAATCAAATTACCGTTGAAATCATTCCATCAACCCATGTAACTTCAATATCACCATTTCTGAAGCCAATAATAATCCCAACCCAAGAAAGATCAGCAAATGTAAGTAGAATTATGTAAGTAGAATTCCATCTAGTGGATACATCTAATTGCAAACCCTTATTGGAGTCAATACCACCAACTTCACTAACACATTCAAGAAAACTTTTCATCCTCCCCTCCGAAGCCTTGACATATTTAATACTCTCTCTTATCTTTCTCACAGCTTCATTCGCCACTTTCAAACCTTCTTGAACAATAATATTCAAGATATGAGCACAACATCTCACGTGAAAACATTTACCATTGCTTAAAAGACTTTGTTGTAAACAAAGCTTTCCTTTCAAGAAATCTTACATGGTATCATTGGCAGAAGCATTACCCAAAGTAAGAGAGAATATTTTCTTATCAATACCCCATTCTTTCAAGCTAGCAAACACCTTAGTTCCCAATTCCCATCCAGAATGTGGAGGCTCCATTTTACAAGAGGACAATATCTTATTATGTAACTTCCAATTACAATCAACCAAGTGAGCTGTGAGACAAATATAGCTCTGACTAGTACAAGCAGTCCAACAATCTGAGGTTAAACATATTCTTCCAGGGCTTTCAAGCATAACACGCTTTAATTTCTTTTTTTAGCAAAATACAATTTCATGATATCATTAGTAGCTGTTAATCTACTAATGTTTTTGTAATCTGAATTCAAATAATCAAGCAATGTTCTAACCCATTTGTACTCGACAAAGGAAAGTGGAATATCATGTGAAACAAGTGCCATAGAAATAAGCTCACGTACCTTCGTTTGCTTAATTTTTTAGATCTTAAGTTACCTTCATGGTCCAACATCATCTTACTCACATCTTTGTGTTTCAGAGAACTAGCACAATTATTGGTATGGCGTTTAAGAGTAAATGTCCCATAGTTAGAACTACCCCAAACATATTCTTTCCCACAACCTATGCATGATGTCTTCCCATCTTTAGGCTTTGTAAAACATTTCCATATTTAAGCAGTGAATGCTCTTTGCCTTTTTGAGGGCTTTTGATTCTCAGAACCACCCTGCATATTATTGATGTTACTACGAGTTGTAGAAGTCGAAGTACGATTCGTAGATTCCAAAATTTCTAACTCGTCATCATCATCATCAATATGAAGAGATTGATTTTGAGAATCCATGTTGATTGTTGATGCTGCAAAAAAGATATAGAAAAAGGAGTAACGGTTAACTAGTCCTTCAATTAATTTGATCAAGTACTTATAAAAAACGAGTATAACGAATTAACGATTATAAAACAAACGACTAAAGAAGTTGAAAACCTTCTGAAAGCCAAGGTACAGTTCATACTTCCAGTGGACCAGTGCACTCTAAAGTCTCAATTCAGCCTTTGTCCAAAATGGCATTTACATCATTACTGTGCGTCAGGTCAGTGCGTGTATGCATTTGATTCTTGTGGTTACCAAATTAAGCATCACTATCATAAAATGATGGAAAAATTACCATTGATTCATTAAATAAAAGACTTTGAAAACGTATTTCTTGCAATCTTGCCTATGCGCTTCATACACGAAAGTGAAAACACTTTTGTCGTCGTGTAAATCGACGGAATAATGGCGAATACAACCTTCCCGTTCCCGATTTCTACCAATCGTAATGAGTTATCCATAGCCCAGAAAAAATGAAGAAGAAAAACGGCGGGCGTACAAAGTCTACCAACGACGGAATCAACAGACAACAATGGAATAGAAATTATAAACAACTAAACAAGCTCATCTCAGAGCCGTATTACCTACTCCATTTACAGATTTACTCACCCTCTTCTCAATAATTAATAATTTATAAATTAGGGTTTAATTAAAAACTTACCAGTTCAGTTGAAGATGAAGGCGAGATTGAAGACGACGTTGAGATTGAAGATGAGTAGATGACGGCGAGATTGAAGACTAAACTGAAGACGAGTAGACAACGGCCTCCCTTCGCGGCTTCACCCTTTCCCTTCTGTCGTTTCTGTAACTTACCACACACTGACCATTTGAGTCTTTGACTCTTTAGTTAGTCTTTTCGCCCAAACAAATTTAACCAGCTCGTGGGTCAGCCCTATAGCCCGGCAGGTCAACCCATTTTGCAAGTGGCCCTATAATGTCAGCCCGTTTAGCCCGTTTATTAACGGTTCCCGGTTTTCGTTTAATAGGGTTGACCCTACGGTTCCTGGCCCTTTTAACATCTCTATCTACATTGACCAATAGTGCTGTAACTCCTCCAGAATCTGTATGTTTAACAAACAATGTATGGTCTCCTTGGCTCTGCTTATATCCACTATTCTTCTTGACACCGGTCAGACTTCCAAACCAGGCATTGGGTGATTGTTTTAAACCATATAATGCTTTCCTTGACCTACAAATTTTTCCTTCTTCACTACAATGATACCCGGGGGAATGTTCATATAAATCTCCTCCTCTAATTCTCCATGGAGAAAAGCATTCTTCACATGAAACTGTTCCAACTCCCAATCGAACAGTATTGCAAGAGAAATTAGGATTCTAATCGTGTTCATCTTTGCAACAGGGGAAAATGTCTCGTGGTAATCTACCCCACAGGTTTGGGTACATCCCTTTGCTACTAAGCGGGCCTTCTTTCTTTCTAATGTTCCATCTGCTTTGAACTTGATAGTGAAGACCCATTTACACCCTACAGGTTTCTTAAGATTGGGTATATCCACCAAGTCCCATGTATGATTCTTTTCCAATGCATCCATTTCCACTTTCATAGCTTGCCTCCATTCCTTCTTAGATAATGCTTGACAAATTCTGGGGAATCTGAACTGGTTGTAAATTGGAGAGAAATGTCCTGTGATTTTGAGAGAATTTCTGGAGTGACACAAAATTAAACAAAGGATATATGGGCCTTTTTGTGCACTCACGGGTTCCTTTCCTTAAAGCTATAGGGAGATCAGTTTGAGAGGTGTTGTGAGTAGGCAAGGAATTATCTGGGGATCCATTTTCAGATTGTGGTAGTTCAGAATTGTCATTTTCAGATTCTGGGGCTCCATTTTCAGATTGTGGTAGTTCAGAATTATCATTTCCAGAATCTAGGAAGCCCGATTGATCTTGCTAAGGAGCTTGGTCTGGAGCTCTTCTTCTTGCATACAGTACCTGATCAAACCTGAATCTGTCAAGGGATTTTTCTGGTCTTTCATCTTCCCTACTTGGGGTTTCAAGTGGAATAGAATCAGAGGATTTGGAATTTGGAATTTGAGTTTCAAATGATAAGGGATCAAAGGGAAGACTCTAAGGTGTCTCTTTCTATGTTATAAGATATGTGAAGTAGGATTCTTTTTCAATAAAGGTTACATATGCTGAGGTGTAGTATTTCCTTGTAGGTGGGTGAAAACATTTGAAACCCTTTTGAGTTGATGAATATCCTATAAACACACATTTGACAGCTCTAGGATCGAACTTCCCCTTCTGATGGTCATGAATATGGACAAATGAGGTACAACCAAAAACTCTGGGATGTAAGGTGAATGTATGTCTCATATCCGGATGAAACTGAGCCAAAAGATCTAGAGGACTTTTAGACCCAAGAACTTTAGAAGGCAATCTGTTAATGACATAAGTTGAGGTAATGACAGCTTCACCCCAATATGTTTTGGGTACATTGTTTTGGAACAACAAGGCTCGGGTGGTTTCTAAAAGGTGTCTATTTTTCCTTTCTACCACTTCATTTTGTTGGGGAGTAGAAACACAAGAGGACTCATGTATAATCCCTTTTTTTTGAAAATATGGTGTGAGAAATTGATTGAAGTAATCTCTAGCATTATCACTTCGTATGTTCTTAATTTTTGTGCCAAATTGATTTTTCACCATTTCATGGAAGACTTGAAATACTAGGCTGACTTCAGACTTGGTTTTCAACAAGTATACCCATGAGACTCTAGTGCAATCATCAATAAATGTTACAAACCATCTTGCACCAGATATATTGGGAATTGGTGAAGGTCCCCACACATCACTATGAATAAGATAAAATGGATGAGAAGCTCTTTTATTTATAAGTGGAAAGGAAACACGAGTATGCTTGGCATACTCACAAACGTCACAATGAAAAGACTTAATATCCGGTCCTTGAAACAAGGCTGGGAATACCAATCTTAAGGTACTAAAAGACACATGACCTAAACGTTGATGACGCAACCGTATTTCATCTTTATTTGAAGAGGATAGAAAAGAGATGGATTTGGTTGGAGAAGGCTTTTCAAATGTATGCGAGTAATAGAGTCCTTCTTCCTCCTTAGCAAGCCCAATCTTCCTACCTGATTTTTGGTCCTGAATTTCATAATAAAAAGGATAAAAGGGGACAATGCATGATATGTCATTGGCAAGCTTTTGAACTAAGATTAAGTTGGTGGATAGCTTAGGAACATGCAGGACATTTTTAAGCATTAAATCCCCAACCCCTGCTACAGTGGTAGAGGTTCCATCAGCTACAATTATCTTTCTATTGTCTGGGCATAGTGTATAAGTAATGTAGCTTTTAAGATTACAGGTCATATGGTCGGTGGCTCTTGAATCCAGGATCCAAAAATTCTCCATAAATTTATCAGAAGCATTAAATCCAAAAGAGTGTGGGGGCTTACCAGATAGTGTTTGAAGTTCATTAGAACTTTTAACCTGAGGTTCCTCTTCAGTCACTCGAGAGGAAGATGACTTAGGCATAGTGTTTCGAGCCATTTGGGGTTATTCAACAATGAAGACTGAAAAAATGTTGATGATAAAAGGCAACAATGAAGGCTGAAAGCAGAAATATTTTGGCAATGAAGGCCAAGAAAGAAAGATTTTGCAAAATAGGTTACTATGGCTCTGATACCATCTAGAAATAAAATAGAACTTTAACTTTTTCTCTCATCTATTAAAGTTTAGAGTACCTATATTTATACAGGGAATTAGGATTAATTAGGATCTTGAAATCAAGGACATTTACTGAGCTAATCTTCTAACTAAGGCAAGTTCCAATCAGTTACAACCTTCCTAAAATAAAAGATTCTAATCACATCTGTACAAATAAAATAAAATCAATTATTCAGATTTCCTACAGAAATTATAAGTTCATAACCACGTTTTGATTTGCTTATACCACCTTTGAACGCGGGAAAATTCCAAAATGCACCACCATTGACCTCTTGATCAACTTTTATCCCTTCAAACAGTCCCAGGCCCTCACTTCTTAAAAAGACAATGGCAATGGTCCAACTCTAACAGGATAAAGCAGAGGCAAATTTGTATATATCAGGAATTGCAAAATCCGATTCACTTTTCGTCTAACTCACAAGAAAGTTAAGGATGTGCATAGTTGCTAGAAAATTCTACATCCTTCTTATCTACTAATTCAGAACACCAAACTACAAAATACAAGCTATTGACACATGAACTCCTCAACTTAAATCAATACCAGTTTGACACAACGATTAGATAAGATTATATGAATATGATATGTTCAGTGGTATAACCAAAGGAAGCTCCTGTTCACTAGAGTTACTAACTTTAGGTCACCATAAATGCAAAATCAAATCTTGCTTTAACATATAGCTAACAATTAAGAGTTGCATCCCTAGAATTATATCAACAGTAAAAACACGTGATATTAAATTTGGTTTTTCATTTTAAAATAAGATACTCTTTCAAGGACGAAATAAAATAAAAAACATGACATCCATTTAGCGATTGGGTACTACATATATATATATGTTTATTTGTCACAAGTTAGAAGGTGGTAAAATGAATTCATTTCAATCAAATCTAAAGATAAAGTTGTAAGTCAAACATATATATATATATATATATATATATATATATATATATATATATATATATATATATATATATCACCTTGGGGGGCCTTCTCATAAGATGCACCATCGCTTTGCAGTTGAGCGAGAATGTCTTCTCATTATAGGACAATGATCTTTCTTCTCCTTCAAGTGTCCCGACTTCTTTCTCATATCCGGCTTCATTAAAAAATGGTTTCGAATTAAGTACAAGTCCTTGAAGTGACACCACAACTTGAAGGATGGTGGAGGATAAAGGATCCCAGACTTCATTTGCCCTTCCTTTCCACATTTTCCAGAGGCTAAGGCATACTTTGCCATCCTCGTACAAATTTGGATTTATTCGCAATCCTCAAGAATGATAATGTGCCGACTGCTCATAATCAAAATAAATACATGAATCATAAGCTTAATTAAAATTGTAAGTTACACTATAGAAAGCATATAGTTTAATAATAAGTTTTCCTTACGGGTGGAACATCAGGATACTGTAGCGGAAGATGAAAGCCAAAGACGAATAGACCATTTTGGTAAGGCGTCCCATAAGCTCCAACTATCACAGCCCTCAATAGATCCATTCTATCTTCGTAAACCCTTACATAAATCCCATCTATTCAACAAAACAACAAATAACTGTTAAATCTCAAGCTCTTGACGGCTTGGTTGCCATTTGCCAACCATTTTCACAAACAAATCATAAAAACACAAGAGCGTACCGGGTAAGTTATCCTGAAGGATGACCCAATCTTCTTGGACTTTCTTATGCCACTTCATCACAGAATTATTCTGCATGTGTGGTTAATCTGTTAGTCCAACGATTTACATATGAACCTAAAATACAAAAAAGCTCGAGGATGGGAGTGGTGAACAAGTCACTGTTGAGTCACTCGCACAAATCACTGGCCAGATTTGTCTTGGGAAAGAGCGAAAAACTTTAAACTTTAAAGTAGTTTATAAAGTAACGATATGAGCAATTTCCAAGCATAGTAGATACAATGGAAAAAGTGTAACTCACTTGTCCACTAACACCAAAATAGAAATGGTCTGAAGGATTCTTCGCAGTATCAAAGCCTTTAAAACCAGAACTGTCAACCTCGAATCTTGATGGAACATGCGGTTCTTCAAGATTTAGCTCACCAGGCGCTTCAGCCACTTCTAACAAGTCCGAGTCCTGTGCGACAGCATCTGCCTCTCTTTTGTCATCAGCGCCACTAGATTTTTGAGAGTTAGACTCATCACCTGGATCCATTTTAGAAAGTTCATTTTCACCTCCAAAACAGGAGTTAGATGAATCTGCATGTTTTTGGGCTCTTGAAGATACTCCATTGGTCAATCGAGTCATGTATCCAGGTCGGCAAGTGGATTGGAGAGGGGACCGTTTCTCGCAGAGTTTTCAGCAATCATTGTGCCCTCTTCCGCATCATGGCTGAAGTTACTATCATTTTGCATCCCTTGGCCCTGAACAACATTGGCTTGGATCATTTACTAATACTAAAAGAAAGAGAAGCAATTCACAGTTAAATAACCAATGGTGAACATTATTAGGAGGCAATACACCAATAAACTTATGGGGATGTTATACAATCACATCATATAATTTGAGAAAGTGTCCTGTCAGGGCAACTAGATGCCAGAGCTGTCGATAAAACCACCATCTATCTATAATCTGATAGCATCTTTCGCTTCATGATTAAATCTAATCAGTGAGATCAATTCATCGTTCCGAAACTGCATCGGCCTCATTTTGTCGAAGTTCAGCGTGTGCGAAGCGGTTTGGACCTTTTTCTCTGGGTGCGTATTCCCTTCCCCCAACTCTTTCAGAGTCCTCTTCCAACCCTTCTTCCTCAGCATCCGTATCCTTCTCCCCAGCTCTTTCCGAGTCCTCTTCCAATTCCTCTTACCGAGTCTTCATCTTTTCCTACAAAACCATTGCTTCTTTCCCTCACTCCAACTTACCAGTTACAGAGTGAGCGAGTGGCGACGGCGAGAAGTACACGAGCCAGAGTCGACGACGGACTGAAATCCCCAATTCCGACCTTACCAGTTACAAATCTGAAATCCCTAATTCCGACCTCCCAGTTTTTCCTCCCTCAGTCCGACGGCGAAGGCAGCGCGCACGGCGGCAACGTCGGCAAGGCAGTAGGCTCCAACTCGAAGTCTCGAACTCGCACAGGTCCCGTGACTCCCGTCTCCCTCTCTTTGTTTTTTGAGTTAGGCTTAGGCGTTGATAATGAAAGATGGGTCACGTTGATATTGATAGGTGGGTTTGCAAATGGGTTCACTTGCATCCACTTCTGCAACCGTGTGTCCGCCCCTGGCCGACGGCGATTGAAGACGACGAGTACGAGGCTCTGTGTCCGAGTCTCACGCTCAGTTAGTAAAGTAAGGTCCTAGATCTCACGAGAGTTCATGCCCTGTTCTTCTCTCTCTTCCGTCCCTTCGTTGATTCCGGCAGAGCCGCTTCCTCACTCCGGCACGGCAGTTCACTGACGTTACTGACTTCGGTCTTCGTCAATCGAGCCTAGAGTATGCATTCGACAGGTACGATCCCCCTTTCTCTCAGTACATCAAATCCCAGTCCATTTTGGTATTTTGTATCCTAAATCATTTTGTGTATTGGGCATCAATTGATTTTATAGACCAATTTTGTACAACTCTATTTAGTAGTATAATTTATAGGGTTGATCTTGCTTTTTTATTCTGTGCTAAGTGGTTGATTGCGAATGCCAATCTTCTATTAGTTCTTAGAGATTGCCTAATTAAAAATTATGAATTGTTACTTCAGTTTCATTTTCACAATAGCCAATGAGTCGGAGCACTAAATGATGAATTGTTCGGTCAACAGTTCAATGAATTTGTTTATATATAGGTACAGTCCATATGCATTGTCTTTATGCATTGTCTATATGAGTCCAACAGTTTGAATGAACAAGAGTCTCCTGCAAATGTGATCAAATTCTTCAAAGTAGTTTTTAAATTTTTTGATGAGTAAAAATTGATAATAGAAAAGTAGGATAAATTTTTTGAAAAGTAGATGCTGCAAATGTGATCAAATTTTTTTAATGAGTAAAAAAAATTTCATCACAAAAGCAGTAAATTTTTTGGGTTCTCTTTTTGATTCTTTCGGTTCTCTTTCTGGATTTTCAAATTAGAGAGTGGTATTTCCGAAAAATTAGCTAACTATTCATAGTAAATTGATGAGAGATTTTGTGATGAAGATTCCTGACCTCAATCATATATTCATGTCTTAATCTTTAAAGTGGGACTCAAAGCATTGAAGGAAAAATAATGTCTGGGATACTGCTCCGTTGACTGTGTGCTGGGCCATTTGGAAAGAAAGGAACCTTAGAAGAAATCAAAAATCAAATTCTACGGCTGCTATTTTTTTGGTGTTCTGAGGCATTCTCGCAGGGTTCTAATCCTTTTGTAAATTTTGTGGATAATATTTTTGGTAGTTAGTGGGGTCTCTTTGTTTTCTTCCGGTGTATATAGGACGCTTCACCTCTTTTGAAGCGGTTATTTATATATCTATCTTACTTATCAAAAAAAAAGTGGGACTCAAAGGGAATAAGGGGTGGAGGGAGTGGATGTTTTAATGAGCTTCTGTACTTAGAGCAGTAAATCTTTCATAGCCAACAATGTGGAACAGGATGTATGATAAGTCATAACATTGCTGTTTGAGACAAAGTTGCTGGATACATTAGGTTCTAAGGATAAGAATTTCACAAAAACTTAATAGTTAGGGAAGGGGGGTGGTTTGGTAGGTATGGTAAGGTGGGCAGTTAGAGAAAGAGAAAGGGGGGATACAATGGGCGATGTTGATGTGCAGGTTATTTCGGAAAGTTTGCAGAGATAAAAGACTTTTGAGAGCCAATGGCACCACCCTACTGCAAAAGATAACACAATGGTTCAAAACTAAGAACTCTAAGAATGTAAATGAGAATCTTAAATACACGAAGAAATGAAAGGCAGTGACAACAAGTTAATTTCTATTTAATCAAGTCTGCTCCATGTACAGATTCGCTTTTCAGTTTTGAAGAATTTTTTTACGTATTAGATCCAAGGAATGGATTAAAGTACTCTAATGAAGGGCTTATTGTTGGCTTACTTATGACAGACAAGTCCATCTCGAGCCCTACAAGTTCAAGCAACTTAAAGTCACCTCTATTATGATCGGTACCCATGAATTACATGTATTACTAAGCAAATGTCATTCAGCTGTAGCAAATGTAGTCGCCTTCTCTGCCTGAATCTGTAAGTTTGTTTCTCTTTTCCCTAATTATTGAATCTGAACCCTATTCATGAAATTTTAATTTCAATATGCAGGTGTTGTGTTTTGTGTGTATGTTTATTTATGTTATGAAATTTTAATTCATCTTATTCTTCCTTACTGATCATCTATTATTCTATCTAGCATTCATGCTTGGATTTCTTGGAGATTATATTTATAGTATCTCTATGGTATCCTGCTCCTACATTGTTTGTGTTTAAAATTATGTTTGAGATTATATTTATTTGTTTCTAATTGGTTGGTCTAGGCCCCAGTAGTTACATTCCAAATGTAATATAGCAACATTGGATTTGCTTCCAATTCCCAGTGTTGCATCCCTTGCTGAACCCAATTCATGAAATTCTAAAACGTAATGATGCAGGAGCAGTATTGCAATTTCTCTGAACAAAATACTGCCTTAAGATTCAGTTTTTATGTTTTGGTTACACTATAGAAAGGATATTTGTGCATTTTTATTTAGGGGAGGAGTACAATATTACTATCTAATAATATTGTAGTTATCCACTTCGGAATTAATGCAGGAGCAGTACTGCAATTTCTCTGAACAAAACACTGCCTCAAGCTTTAGTTTTTATGTTTTGGTTACACTATAGAAAGGATATTTGTGCATTTTTATTTAGGGGAGGAGTACAATATTACTATCTAATAATATTATAGTTATCCACTTCGGAATTACTAAATAAAAAGACCTTTGAAGGCTGATAAGAGCCCTTACAAACAGCAGATATTGTTTGATCATCTGTCCAACCCAGCCAAATTATGCAGGATGTTATACGACGGGATGATTATCTTCTCCAAACTCCTATTTAGAATATGAGGTACTGCATTTATAACACTAGATAATTCAGCTGTTGAAAGTCCTATGGAGCCTAAAAATCCAACCTTGGGCAAAAGGGTCATTTGAGGATCACAAAGGATGAGCTGTCGGTTTCTCTCAACCATACTTGAAATCTGGGATTTGGTAAATCCATGTTTAATGAGAACGGCCAGCACATTGTTTGGTTTCTTTGAGGTCTTGATTCTCAGATACTTGGCTCTTGAAATAGCTAATTCTGGAGACAGCCCATTTGTGTTTATGAGGTAAGAGACCTTAAATGAATCTTCTTCATTTGAAGTATTTTCAGAGAGAGAAACTGGAACTGATGATGATGATAATGAGAGAGAATGCAGTTTATTGAAGGGCAAAGATGTTTTGATAGAAATCCTAAATTGGGGGAAAGTGTGCAGGGTAAGGAAAAACATAACCAAATACACAACCATATGACATCATCCACATAACATTGAAGGGAAAGTTTCAGAAATTAATTTCTTGAGTGAAGGCAGTTAAGCAGGACTTCAAAATAAAAAAATAAAAAAGTGCCACCCACAAGACTACTGTTTTTTTTTTTTTTTTGTGTGGTTACTTTATGAATTTGACATTAGTTGTATCCATGTGTCATTTGAATTTGACATTAGTTGGATTCTGATGCTTTAAATATAAGGATACATGTATATGT
>CM028384.1:12948141-13084718 GCA_013146195.2 Codonopsis lanceolata | reverse complement strand
CCACCACCTGCGAGCTTCCTTTTCCTCGTTGTATCGGTCATACAAGTTTGTACAAGTGGAAGCAATCTCCGGAACAGAAAACTAAATGGTTAACGCGGGAAAAAGAATAAAGAGCAGATTAAGGGGGAGAGAGGGGTCGGGTTGCAGCTTATTTTACCTCGCTCAGCCAGAGGCCCACATTTTCGACCAAGACGTGGCCGGTATCCTGATCCGGTGCAGAGCCATCATGCATGGCCCTCTCAATGATGACTTTACCCACCAGACCTCTCGGGCTCCCGTGGTATATCTAATCCCCCGACATCGGGGACCTCCCGAGATTTCGCTTCACTGCCCGGCAAGCAGCACTGATGGTAGAGGGCATTTCAAAGCCAGTCTACCTCCAAGAAGCTACCCCGCCTTGAGTGGGAGAAAAAATAATTGGTTCAGAGCCTGATCCCCGAGGGCGTACGTTTCAGGCTGGTGGCGGAGACATACTTTTCTTTCTTTTTTCTACTGCTTTGGCATCCTTGGCAGTAGGAACCGTGGAGATCTTGACAGTAGGGGGTTTGATGGCCTTGTCGGTGATGGCCTCAGCAGCCTCCTTGATAGCCTCGATAACTTTGGGAAGGGCCACCTTCTTGACCGGACTCGAGGCCCTCCCCGAGGCCGGGGTTTTCTTCGTTGGCGGGCAGAATGGGACCTTAGGCAAGGCCACCGGCTCATTGGCCTTCAAGTCGGCATCCCGTTGGTCGTCCTGTTTCTTCATGTTCTTCAGCATGGCCAAATTATTCATCCCTGAAACAAGACAAGACACGATCAGTACTACCACAAGTTAAAGTTGATCAAGGTAGAAATTGAAGCATGTTCGCGATTAGCGAGCAACCGTTCTCGTCCTCGTAAAATGGCTGGCAGTTCGCACCAAGGCCTAGTCGCTAATATTCTACGCATTCATGTTTGAACATCTGCCCGTGACAGTCACCCCAGTACGGATGGGGTCTCTCAGGAACATGAATTAAGAGGGGCTCCACCCCTAGAACTTCTGCCTGCATCATGCCAGCCAGGCATAGGTTGCGTGGATTGCACACCAGCTCTTTCCAATCGAGCAAAAACTGTTGGCCAACCCTTTTCTCGTTCTCCTCAACGACTCCAACGGCAGCCTTCAATGCCGCCAGGCGGGCACATTTCACCTGCCTTGCTGAAGCTGGGAATTTTGCTCCGCATTTTACGTTGAGGGCAAATATGGCCATCAAACCTGGGATTCAATAAATAGGACCCTCATATCCCAGGCCTCCACCTTCCCGGGGACATCAGCTAGCAGCCTTAAAAAGTTTGAGTTGGACCTCACTCCAATCCTCCCGCCTGTGCTCAAGGCAAAAATGAACTGCTTGCAGAGCAAATACATATATGGCTCGAAGCCCAGTAGACGGCATGCCACCGTGAAGGCTGTAATTGCTCGAACGGTATTCAGTATCAAGTCACAAGGCACGACCTTGGTCTCGTGCAAGAAGTCCACCAAGAAGGGTTCCAGAAGGAGTCCCAGCCCAATTTGGAAGAAGTCAGTGCAAAACAGGAGTTCATTCCCTTGCTCGCGGGATAGCACTACAACTAGACGCGTCGTCTTGCTATACAGCAATGGCGGAGTCTACCAGAATAAACCGATCCGTCACTTTATCGGCCGTGTCGGTGGCCCAATGATAGGCGACATACCAACTCTCATCGGTATTCACATACCAGTCGGGCTCCTCTACTTCATCAACAACTTCATCCTCAAGTGTGGCCTCCACTTAAGAGCGGCCATCTTTTCTGACACGATGAACAAGAGGCATATTGTCGTCATCATCTGCTTCATCCTCAAGGGTGGTTTCCACTTGAGTGCGGCCTGTTTTCTTTAAGCGTCAGGTGAGAGGCACGTTATCTGCCTTATCAGGAGCTGAGGCCTCTCCAGCCGCCTCTCTCTGCTCGTCCGTACTTGCTCAACCATATATTCGGCATCGGCTTCCTACTGTCCGAGGCCCGGCCCGCCAGTATAGTCGCTAGTAACACTCTCCTCCTCAGAGTCCTACCCACTGGAGGAATCAACCACATCCACAATTGGAGGGGCTACGCACCCAAGACCAGTCTGTCTGGCCATGGATTCCTCTCCTTCTTCTGACTCGTAATCAACTGGGGGAGTCTTCTCGCTGCTCAAAGAGTCATTTTTTCCACCATAACTGAAGGCTTCACGGTCATTTGTGGAAACATTAGACATCTACAAAGGATATCAAGGAAGGAAAGTCAACATTCCGCCTGGACAATCGATAAAGCAAAATAGGGTGAAAATTCCTAAGTCTAGGTACACCGAGGGGCCATGCCCGCCTAGGGAGCTTTCCACTAGTCATTTCAAAAACACAAGAGTTCAGATCAATGTCCATTTCAAACGGTCCATATTCTGGTGTGTTTAGAATAGAGTTGATAACAGAAGATGAAAATGTATACCATTTGTCCCTAATAAACACCTTTTCATAATGAACATCTGAAGGCAAACAGATACGTTTTTCAATATTGGCATAAAACTCATAGATCAATTCCCGAAAATAAGGAGATGCAGTAAATCGTGTTTAACAAACCTCTTTCAGAGAAAAATGAGGTAAGATTACGTGCATTCATTTCAGTGGACAAGATATTTCTTTCATCTACGATATTTCTAGAAGTATTGTGTCGAGCAGAAGCAGATTTAGTCACAAATTTTAGGGAGAAAGGAGTACCCATTGACTTGGACCGCTTGAATGTTGCTGCTTTTGTTGCAACATTGGTACCTGCAAGCCGACTTCGTGTGAATCTAACAGGAATTTCTTCTGAATCAACACTGACTTCAGGTGTTGCCTCTTTGCTTTCAAAGTTCTTATCAGAACTGTCATCAAAGTCTGATGAACTCGGGTTGTTCGGGCATAGCTTCCGGCCGAGGCCGTGGAGGATGACCAGACGGAAGAAGCCACGTTCTTCAGCTTGACCAGATACTCAGCTAGAGTATCGTCTTCATCAGAAAAAGTGATATCATCATCTGAGGCAGAGGGGGAGCTTACTTCAACAGCAGATGATTCTCTTGGTTGTGGTGATGAATCTGACGGGAACACAATGCGAGGAGAGGGAATAGGATAGTCATCATCCCTGATGTCTGCCGGGGCTGGAGTAATTTTTGGGGAAGTAGGTGGAGATGAGGGCTCTCGAACGTATGAGTCGAGCTACGGCGGGATGAAATCTTCGCTTACGGGTCGCTTTCAATTACCACCGATTCTTCAAAAATACCTTTGGCAATCTTGTGTTTCTTGGTCGCTTGACATCGCCTACACTTGGGTTCTCATAGTTGGATGGTATACCACGAAGCCTCTTTGATTTACCAGTGCTAGGGTTACCGATTGGAGAAAAACCAGATAGATCCCCAGGATTGTCTACATCGATTGCATTACCCTTTTCGGCTGGAAGGATCACTGTCAGAGGTTCGGGGAAAGACTGAGCCACTATCATTGCGGTGGTTGGATTTTCTGGTGATGAAAGGGGGCTGGATGTAGCTTCATTGAAGGCTACATCAGCGTATGATTTGGTTCTTGAAGATTTAGGAATTGACGAGGAAGAGGCCATTGGAAGATTCTTAGATGGAGAAAGAATGAGATGAAGAGAGAAGCTGGATTCGGAAGATGAGGGAAACTGGATTTGATCGCCGGAATATGAGAAAGATAGCTTTTGTGAATTGTGACCTGTTTCTCTGCAAAATTAGCACTAATACTCCACTAAACGCAATTAGCCGTTGAGTCATTAATGTGAGAGAAGGTGGGAGACTTAAAGAAAAATCAAATTTCAAAGATTTGGATAAAAATCAAATGCTAACCTCCAATAGAAATATGATAAAAATCTGTTGTTATGATCATGAGAAATATGTGGAGAATGTAATGAAATATACCAACAACTAATATCTGATTTCAAAAATTTTGAATTGTACAAAATTGATCAAGTATTTTAAGAATGCACAATACATACTTAACCAAAATTGTAATCACACAAGTCTGCCATACACAGACAATATTACCAGTTCAGATTCTCATGATGAGCACAACAGATTAGACAACCACATAAAGTATTGACTTGGTGAACAATGAAGCAACAGTGCACTAATTTGTTGAACAGAAACTTAAGAGGCTGATTTTCAACAACAATATGTCCTAGAAGACATGCCTAACATGAGCAGAGGAAATAAACAAAAGACAGAATGCAAACACACACATGTGATATGTCTAGATCATCTGAATGTAGTTCCCAATGTTGCTGCATTGGAAAACACATTTGCCAAAATTGTGATTTTATGTTCAAATTCTCATCTTTTCTTCATCAAATTAACACAAATACTCCTATAAACACAATAGGTACTTTATTTCCCTACGAGAATAGCTTTACTTTATTTCAAGCTAGTTCAGCAAACACCACTAGGAACCTTTCACACTATTTACCAAGGGTAGCAACTTAACTTATTGATCAACCCATGAAATCCGAGGATTCACAGTTCCAAAAGAAAGATGCCACAACCTTGTCTATAGGTAGCTCTTTTCCGTTAGGTAGCTTTCACACTTTGTGTGACGACCCGACCCGGATCTCAATACGAAATCCCAAGGTCGTGCCATCAGGACAACTAAGAGACAGACAAGCACCTGCTAAGCATAATGGTGCGAGTCAAAAGATGAGCCAACAAGCTCAAGACAGGAATATAAAGCCATATCGGCGATACAGGAAAATAAAAACCAAAACCTGCGGAAGCAAAACCATAATGGGACCCGAGCTAACAAGCTCCTAAATATAAACAACCAAAGAGATAGTAAATCTCTCGGCCCAAAAATTCGACGCGCGTGACGCAACATTAGACACGCACAACAAACCATCGGCAACCAAGGCCGGCAACAGACAGAATCCCAACCTGATAAACAACACTCAACGGCTATAACATGCCGGAGGAACAATTCACTATAACCATATAATCAATGCTAAACCACCAACCAAACCTCACGACTAAAACTATCGGAGGTAGGAACAACAATATACCACAACTAGAATAAACGAGCCACACATGCTCAAAACGACAAAGGAAATAAATACTAAGGGTACAAATGCTCGGCAATACAACCGGCTCCCAAATACACAACCATAATATAACACTACAATCTACCCAAGTAAAGTCTACATAACTTTACATTCGAGCCTCACAATAAATACAACATAATAATAAATAACTCCAAGCTTTTGACTTGGAAGACCACCTGCTAAAAGTCGTTATCCGAAGCCGCTGCGCGTACTAACGGGATCACTGCACACACTAGGGAAAACAATCACACGGAGTGAGTCATAATGACCCAGTAAGTTTCTAAATGCAACATGTGGCATATTATGACATGGCATGGCATAAATGCATAAACATATAAATCATGGTATCATGCTAGTATACCATCATGAAACATGTACTTAATTTTTAAAGCACATAAACTCACATAAACCAAGTAGCATATTATTTTTCATATAAATGCTCATAAACAAATATGCGTAACAGTAAACGTATTTCGAACCGTTACAATCAAATCCGGGTTCCAAACCCAACCAACTTACCATGAAATCAAATCTCAAACCATGATCCGGGCTCAATTCCCAATCAATCATACCCTGGGGTGTCCTCCCCAAATAATCTCAACTCATCAGTTTCCCTTAATGAGTACTCGTTACATTCATCCAACCTAGGATGAGAAATGAGAGCTCGATGTCAGGCTAGATGGCATAACTCGAGATCACATCCCACTATTGGCCAAATAGTGAGGAGAAAAAGGACCCAATGCAACGATTCATAGCGATTGTTCCCAAAGGCTATGAATCGTCCCATTGCCGACACAACAACCAAAACCCGCCAGCTGGACTTTAAACCAAACGTTCAAGTAGATATTTACTTGTCTAAACCAATGAGACCAAATTAATAATTATCGGACTCATTAAACCATGTAGGACATAATGCTCTACAACAACTCATAAACCATGCACATAATTGCATATAAACAAGTAGGGCATAATGCTCCACAAAATCCCATAATCCATGTACATATTTGCATATAACCACGTAGTACATAATGCTCTACGAAATCTCATAAACCATGCATAAAATTGCATAAAATCAAGTAGGGCATAATGCTCTACCAAACATCATGAACAATGCATATATTTGCATATAACCCTTGTGTTCAACTAACTTACAAGTTTAGTTCAAGAACTACTTATTGAGGTATTCATTATTCCTCAAGTCATCAACCAAGTCAAGTATAGCATACAAGCTTAATAAAATATAATGTGAGGTCTTCCGAAATCCTCAACTCAAACCAAACCAAGACTACTACGCTAGTCTTAAAATATCCACAATTTAAGACTTATTATTTAGTCTTTATTTTAAGTACACCGGACTCAATCATAGTCCTAATCGTCATACATGATCGATATTACCAATTCCATACTTAAAACATCATGACTACTCCGTAGTCACTTTCTCACAAATGTTTTCATATACACGCAACAAAAATCTTTGAGAAGAGGATTCTCTCTTAATCTTCTCTTAAATACTCTCGTGACCTTATGTGGGTCTCTATTGTCCCATGCTCTAACAAGCATGCTTAAAATATATTTCTAGTCAGTCTCCAAAACATAAGTGTCGCCATAGGATACAACCATAAACCCGGTGTGCACAAACATAACCCAAACAAACCCAAACATTGTAGGGTTTCAACCCAAGGCTTTTTATCATTTTATTGGCCTTATAACGACTCCGTTGAGTCTTACTAACACATTTCATTCTTTATGTGTTTTATAACTCCACACCGAAACAATTCATTAAAGTTTACAAACAATTCCCAATAGTCATTCGTGCTTAATTCCCAAGGCTAAAATCTCCACAACACATCACAATCATAACCCATTTAAAGTTTGGAGACTATGCATTTCTCAACATTAATCAAACGAAATCCAATCGTTGTAGGATTTCAACCCAAGTTCGTTAGGCACGTTATCAAACTTATAATGACTCCGTTGAGTCTAATGTACACTTTCCAAAAATTAGGGCATAGAAGCTTGGGCTGCAATACCCTCGCCATGTTCATAACTAACATCAATCACCGTATCCCCAAGTTCATTAAACCTACATAATCCCAACAAAACACTTAACATGGCAACATAGGGAAATTGCACATTTTTGTGCATAAACCCATTTGAATCACCTTACCAATCATACTCTCCAAAACATGAATTAATCACACAACATGGATTAATATACTACACTATACATGTATAACATATTAATCAAGCTTACAACCATGTTTAATAAGCCAAATCATAATTTGGGCATAACCCCTTCCAAGTAACTTCACCAATCATGCTCATTAACATGAAATAAATCACATACCAAGGATTAATAGGCTACTTTACATATGAATTTCATACTAATTTAAGTCTCACATAGGTTCATCCAAGCTAAATCCACATTTAGAAGCCTAGGGTTCATGGCATCTCTACAAACCCTAGAAATTGCACCCATTGACCTCACATAGCAAGATGATTGTTTTCCCTAGGGTCAATGGGGCCCAAAACAAGAGGAAGAGGTGTAGAAACTTACCTTTGTTCAGCCCTCTCAAGCCACAATCCCGAAATCCTTGGTGGTGGGTGTTGTTCTCTTCAATCCCCTCTTCAAAACTATGGTGTAGCTTGAGAAATGAAGGTCCCAAGCTATGGCCTCCAAGATTGGGCACTCAAGAACCCTAAAAATCTCCTCTATCAAGCTCTCTAAGGTGTCTCCCACGTTTTTGTGGAGTGGTGGCTGAATATGAGAGGCTTTAGTGAAGTGTTGGAGGCTTATATGTGTTAGAAACTAAATGGGTTTAGTTTAGGTGGGTGGGGTTGTTTCTCTTTAATTAGACAACTTAATCCACCTACAAACCTTAATTAGATGCTTAGGATATGTCTTAAGGTAGTTAGGAGGGTTTAGGATTAGTTTAGGATGGGTTTGGGTAGGGGTAGGATGGACAACACATCAAAAAAAACCACAAAATCCCGTAACAGGGATCTGAGACCCATGCGCTCGCATGGGCATTCATCATAGCGACCGCATGGTCTCTAATTTACCTTGACATCAATTTCTTGCAACTTTGTTCGGGTATGGTCCTTCCCGCATGCAACCGCAAGCCTTAAAACGTCGAAATGGCCTATAATTCAACCTTTAAAGTTCTCAAACACTAAACTAAACCATCCAAGTCTCAAACCACTTTTAAAGTAGGTCTAAACTCCCATAAACAACACCCGAAACAACCCGGGGCAAAACCGGCGCAAGACGTAACAACTTACTATCGAAACGTCGAATGAAACCACAAACCGACGGGTAATAACCCATGATTGTAAACACCTATTAGGGCTACAAAATAGGCCTGAAAGCCTCCCAGATGATGCACAACAGATAGGGGAAATAAGTTCCCGAAAGACGAGACGATCGACCGGCTCAATCTCAAACTACGCGATAAGGAGAATTGCTATTCTCGAGGCGTCTAAACTTCACGAGACTTATGGAATACATCCAACTAGAAGTCTAACACATCTAAACATGTTATTTAATCATCATGTAAAGATCTGGGACCAAATCGAGGTCCAGAACACCAAACCCGAATAAGCTCTCAATCGCGTCGCATTTCGACTATCGTCGAGTTACGACTTGTGACTTTAGCAAGTCCACAACTATATGGCATATCTTAATAGCATTTTGGTCTTAATGTGATCTCTCATACACATCTAGACTCTCTCACGAACCAAACAAGCGATTAACCAAAGAAGAAATGCGAGCATTGCACGCAATTCAAGCTAACCGGGAATCGGGATCTTACACTTTGTCAATTAAAGGGAGTCAATTTAGTCAAGATCAACCCATGAAAGTCTAAACTCCATAGTACATTAACAAATTGCAGCATCCCAAAAATTTCAAAAGGTAGCTCTTTCCTTTGTGGTTCAAAAAAATTTTCAATTTCAATACAACTTCTTAGGGAGATGGTGAGAAGAATTTGAGCAACAAGATCACAATACATATTGAATGTATAACCAAGACAATCAAACAAAGGTACTAAAGCATACAGAGTGAAACTAGTGTGCCCCCCTAAAAACAATGCAATATGCCTTTTTTTTATATATATTTATTATTACTGACAAGTGAGGGATTACATGGCACACATACCGTGAGATTTCCTAAGATTTATGAATCTCTCAAAATCTAGACTCTTTGTGAAAATATCAGCCAATTGGTTTTCTGTTCCCACATGTTCAATGCAAACAATGCCTTGTTCAACCAAGTCTCTAATGAAATGGTGTCTTATATCTATGTGCTTTGTTCTAGAGTGTTGAACATGATTTTTAACTATGTTTATTGCACTTGTGTTGTCACAATACATGGTTAAGATATTACTGTGTAAACCATAATCTTTGATCATTTGTTTCATCCACAAAAGTTGTGTACATCCACTACCAGTAGCTATATACTCAGATTCAGCTGTTGATAGGGCTACACAATTTTGTTTCTTACTAAACCATGAAATCAGATTATTTCCCAGATAAAAACATCCACCAGATGTACTTCTCATGTCATCAACACTGCCAGCCCAGTCAGCATCACTAAACCCAACAAGATTGGTGTTAGTGTGTTTAGTATACCACAAACCCATGCCATAAATCTCACCAACATATCGAATTATTCTTTTTACTGCTTTCATGTGAGAGACTTTGGGGTTTGCTTGATACCTAGCACACAAACACACACTGTACATAATATCTGGACGGGTGGCAGTTAAATACAACAGACTTCCAATCATGCTTCTATATAAGGTAGGGTCAACACTTTCAGATTTTTCATCTTTATTGAGTTTATTGCATGTACCCATAGGGGTTTTCTTATGTTTTCCATTCTCAAGATTGAATTTCTTCACCAAGTTAAGAGCATACTTGGCTTGAGATATGAACATCCCTTCATGTGATTGCTTAATCTGAATTCCTAAAAAATAGGTCAACTCCCCAACCATACTCATCTCAAATGTGGAAGTCATGCAATTAACAAACTCTTTTTCCAGGGACTTGGAGGTGGATCCAAACACAATATCATCAACATAGATTTGAGCAATCAAAATGTGTTTGTCTTGATTTTGAATAAACAATGTTTTATCCACCTCTCCCCTTCTAAACCCACTTTGTAAAAGGTGGTCTATAAGCCTCCCATACCAAGCTCTAGGAGCTTGTTTGAGACCATACAAGGCCTTTTTCAATTTAAACACATGACTGGGTTTATGGGGGTCCTCAAACCCTTTTGGTTGTTCAACGAAAACTTCTTCTTCAAGAATGCCATTCAAGAATGCACTCTTCACATCCATTTGTTGAAGAGTTATGTCAAGAAAACAAGCAATGGCAAGAAGCAAACGAATGGACTCAATGCGGGCTACAGGAGCAAATGTTTCATCAAAATCCACCCCCTCAACCTGTGTATACCCTTGAGCCACAAGTCTAGCTTTATTTCTTATTATCTCTCCCACTTCATTTGTTTTGTTTTTGAAAATCCATTTTGTTCCAATAACATTTATTGAAGTGGGTCTGGGAACTAGATACCAAACATCATTTTTTGTGAATTGATCTAGTTCCTCTTGCATGGCATTTATCCAACTTTCATCCTTAAGAGCCTCTTGTACATTTTTAGGTTCAATAGTGGAAACAAAACAAGAAGCATGTATTTCATCAAATTCAAGTGTGGACATGCATGCAAGTTTCTTATAATCCACTTTACCTTTCCTTCTTGTTGACACACCATCCTGTACGTTACCTATGATTTGAGTGAAAGGATGGTTTTTCTGGATCTTGCTTGGAATATCAATTTCCTGTTCAGTCGACCTGGACTGAAAATCTTCCTGATTCGAATCTGTTACAGCAGTTTCTCCTTCTGCCTGTTTTCTGTCCAATGTGTCTTCCGATGTAGCTGCATTCGGAAGCACATTGGGTGACACATCCTGAATCTCTTCATCTGTACTGCCAGAATCTGCTGGACCTGCTTGATTACCTGCTGGATTACTGGATTCAGCCGCTGTTTCTGGATCAAGATCTCCAAAATCTATGATTCCTGAAACATCTTCTTCAACAGTCTTGTGACCAAGATCGGTTAGATCATCAAATACAATGTTCATGGATTCCATAATAGTCTTAGTTCGTAGATTAAAAACTCTGTAAGCCCGACTATTTGTAGAATATCCCATGAAAACACACTTATCACTCTTAGAATCAAACTTGGAAAGTTGGTCTCTATCATTGAGAAGGTAGCATACACAACCAAAAACATGAAAGTATTTCAAGGTTGGTTTCTTTCCAAGAAAAATTTCGTAAGGAGTCATTGTGCTACCTGGTCTTAAGAAGACCCTATTTCCAATGTGACAAGCAGTATTTAAGGCTTCAGCCCAAAAACGTTTAGCCAAATTTTTTGAGGTTAACATCACCCTAGCCATCTCTTGTAATGTCCTATTCTTTCTTTCCGCCACTCCATTTTGTTGTGGAGTTTTGGGAGCAGAAAATTCATGTGAGATGACATTGGAGGCACAATAATTAGAAAAGGATGAGTTTTCATATTCCGTGCCATGATCTGATCTAATTCTAATAAGCTTTAGATCATACAAGTTCATCACACGGGTGTACCAAATTTTGAATGCCTCAAAAGTTTCAGACTTCTCTCTTAAGAATATCACCCAAGTGTATCTAGAGAAGTCATCCACACAAACAAAGGTGTATTTTTTTCTACCTAGGCTCTCTACCTCAATGGGACCCATAAGGTTAGTGTGGATCATCTCTAGGCATCTAGAAGTGGTGCATTGTGTTATGGGAAGATGAGAAGCCTTGGTTTGCTTACCTTTTTGGCAGGGACCACATACCTTTGTATAATTCTTTTCCAAATTTGGTAGTCCTTTAACAGCATCATGCTTCACAAGCTCATGGAGCTTGCGAAAACTCATGTGTCCAAGTTTCTGATGCCAAAGATCTGTTACATCAAGACTTGTTTTTTGACATGATTGGCTATTGTTGAACATGTAACAGTTATCAGATGATCTTGTACCTGTCAGAAGACATTTGTTAGTGTGATAAAAAACTTCACAAGAATTCTTGTCAAACCTCACCTGAAGATCATCATCACACAACTGACTTATACTGATCAAGTTTGTTTTAAGTCCTTTCACATGGTAAACATTCATGAGACTTGGAAGGCCTTCAACATTCAATGTTCCTTTGCCAACTATTTTCCCTTTGGCACCACCACCATAGGTCACTGACCCTCCATTGATACTCACATATTCTTTCAAATTCTCAATTGAACCTGTCATATGTCTAGAACACCCACTGTCAAAGTACCAAGATCCAGCAATATGAGATTTTAATGAAGTGAAAGTAACATTACACACTTCATCATGTGACATTGTAGCACCAGGACATATATCAAACGGCTCACAATATTTGGCTTTACACTTATCATCACAAGTTTTGGGAACCCACATTTGTTTAACGTTTGGGTTGGTGGTTTTGAATTTTTTTTTTCTCGATGAGCCTTGGATGAGACTTCCAATGTGATCGCCAATGTTCTGCATTGGGCATCGCGATTTCATACGATTCTGCATCTGAGTTTTTCCAAAAAAAGCTTGTCTTATTTCGTCCTCATACATAGCCATTTTCAGAAAACAAAAGGGTTGTATGTGACCAGGCTTATGACAGAAGTGACAGACAAAATTTTTCTTTCTTATTCTCGGTTTTTCAAAGAAAACAGTTTCTTGAAAACTTTCATCAGTCTGTTTAGTTCCAGACGTTCCTTCTCATTCTCTTACAAATACCTTAGGAACAAAACCAATACCTGCTTTGGATGTGCTGCCTGAATTCAGCATTTCATCCACTTTTTGTTTGCTTGAATTCCATTTGATAATGGTTTCTTTTGCTTGAGCAAGCTGCTCCTTCAACTGTTCAATCTCAACATCCTTTCTGCTTAACAAACTTTCCAGCCTTACAATGCATTCCTTTTGATCCTCATTTGCCTTTTTTAACAGTTCATTCGCCTTACCAAGCAGTGTAACTTGGTGAGCTCTTTTCTCCCAATCCTTGTACAGCTCCTTGTACCCTTCCAGCAAGTCTGACTCTGTAGGACGATTTTGATGCAAAGGGGTTTGTGAAGGGTTTTTTTGGAGTTTGGAAAGAATTTTCTTTGGGAACAAATTTTCCAGAATCAGGTTTGAAATTATTTTTCGAGCTTGATGATGGAGTTCTATTTTGACTCTTATTTTTCAAAAAAATTTTGAATTTGGTAGTCAATAGAGCAATAGATTCTTCTCCAAAATCAGACTCATCAATATCTTTTTGTATTTCAAGCAAATCACATGAGAGATCGATTGGAGCAGGCATAGCAATATTCTTCACAATGGGTGTAGAAGATGATGAAGCCCCTTTGTCTTTTTGTTTTATTTGATCGTTTAGGTTCAGTTCAAAGTTTTGAAGAATTCCAGCCAGTCTTTCAAAACTCATCTTGTCAATATCATGTGCTTCTTCGATTGCACATATCTTGACATTGAACCTTTCAGGCAAAGTTCTCATCATCTTGCTAACAAGACGCTCATTAGTAATAGGATCTCCTAAAGCAAGTGCAGAATTAGATAAATCAAGAAGTCTACCATAATATGTCATGATATCCTCAGACTCATGCATTCTAGTGTTTTCAAATTGAGTGGTGAGCATTCTTAACTTAGAAGCACAAACACTGGTAGGTCCTTCACACAAGGTCTGAAGGGCCTCCCAAACATCTTTAGCAGATTCATAATTTGCTATCACCCTAAAAGTATTAGCATCTAAGGCTTTATAAATAGCAGACAAGACTTTTGAGTTAAAGGATGCAGTGTTCCTATCATCACTGGTCCACTCAGATTCTTTGGTGACCTTGACATCACCATCCGAATCTGTTGTTTTGGGTGGACTCCAACCATTTAAAACAGCAAGCCACGCTCTCTCATCAATTGATTTGATGAAGATACGCATCTTGACTTTCCAGATAGAGTAATTAGCATTAGTAAGAGTAGGAAGGCGAACCACATTCTCATACTGAGAATCCATCACGACTTTAACCAGAATCGACTTTTAGTGATATCAAGAGAAGGCTCTGATACCAATTGAAAGAACGTGAAAGTACAGATTCTCAAAAGAATTAAATGTGGTTACCAATGTAGCTGTGATTGTAGCTACAATGGCAAACACAATGAGACAAATAATAGCAGCGGAAGTTTAAAGTATAACACAGCACCAAACAGAAGGATAAAGTCCAAGTTTTTACCAAAAACAATCTACAAGTTTAATACTTGTAGACCAAGCCTCAAGGCCACACAAATTTCACTAAAAATATCAAAGTTTTACACGGAAAAATCTTAGTAAAATCACTAGCAAAAATTCTCACAAGACAATGTATCTTGGAGAATAAAATCCCACATAAAACAGTTCAACAAAACGTGGAAAATAAATAAAGACAGCTTCCTTAAAAACAAGAACAGGAAGCACAAAAGCAGTTTTCGAGAAAAGTTGTTACCGCCAATGTTGCAACATTGACAAATTCGGCGATGGAGCTTTTGTTCTGGAAGAACTGATTCTGAATGTTATGCTTTCTGCTCTCAGACACTTTGCCTTGATTCTTTCTCACAAGCTCTGCATCAAACCCGTATTCCAGCCCTCAATATATATGCGGCAACCCCTACAAACACACGGCAAAAGATACCACATTCTACAAGGAAAAGGATTAGCAATTTAATGGAAAAATCACCAACTTTCCAAACTGTCAAGATTTTCTTACCAATTATGAGGAAAGAAAAGAGTCATGGTTTGACTAGGATACTTCCCAAGATTTAGTTACTAAAAATAATGTAGCCGAAATCTACAAAGAGATCTTGCTACCAAAAATTAACTAAACTAAATCTAACACAAAATTCTAAGTCCTAAATTAATACTAACTAATTTAAAAACCTACTTTGACCAAGAAAGGTGAAAGCAAGATAAAATAGGCATTGCCTATTTTACCCTTACAGTGTGGGGCCCACCAGGCTAGCGGACAAAGCAATCGAGGTATCTAACAAACGAACAGTGCAATCCCCATCTAAACCTGGCCGGGCACAGGCCTTGCCTGTCCGACCAGGGGCCAAGCCCGAGGACCACACCCACATCGGGCAAAGAATCAGATTCATCTTGTCCAAACCTGGTCGAGCATCGGCCTTGCCTGCTCGACCAGGGGCCACGCCTGGGATCCATACTTACCTCGGATCAGTCTGCATCAAATAGCCGGGCAGAGCCTTGTTCGCTCGGGCATACATCAAGCAGGAAACTCCGGAAACTTGCTCCCCAAGACAAGTCAAAGGTTTCCTTATCCGAGTAGGACTCTTACCATATCTGCTCCTACATTCACGCGGTCGGCCGTGTATCACGCCTAAAATCAAGGGATTCTCTCCTAATCCTATCAAATAACTAAGGCAATGAATCCTAGACAGATTCAGTAACGTTAGGGGCCTATAAATACCCCTCCATAAACCATAAACAAGGTACGCATACTTTCTTGAGCCTAGAACCTCTGTCAAATTGCTTTTTGATTCTCTCACACGATACTTACTCTTACGCCGAAGTGGTTTCACGAGGCCAAGCCTTGCACTCCTACTAAGGTTTACTGTGATCTTAATCAAGTTCAAGGAAGTAGACTCAAGCCCAGATATCCTACCCATCAAACGGACGACCCAAGCTGTATTTTTGCCACATCAATCGGTAATTTTTTGCATTTAGGTGGATATAGAATAGTAAATTTGATGACTTGATGAAAAGAGCAGAAATAGTAAATGGAGGGGATTGTCAATAAACATAGATCTCAAGTAAAATAAGAGCTCGGACATCGAGATTTTGAGATCTCGATGTGCTGTCCACTACCGCCACCATTGTGTTTGGAAGGAGAATGATTTGACAAGGAATTTTGAAAAAAAAAAAAAGGGAACAGAATACTCTAATTTGATTTGGTTTGAGAAGAGGAAGTAGTGGTGGAGGGAGATTCGGCTGAAAAGGGGAAGCCATAGAAGATGTGGGAGGTTGGAATGTAGAGAAGGTGGGGTTGACTTTGGATTTGAAGGGGATATGGGCTTTGGTTGATAAACAAATCTGAGTTTGACTAAATTTGTTGTTGTGATGGGTCCATAAATTCCTTGGATTCAACGTGAATTGATCGCCTTCAAGGCTTTTAACTGGTCTAAGAAAATGAATTAGTGGAAGTGTTGTGCAGCAGAATTGATTTAGTGCTTTGCCAGCCGTAGAAGACATGCTAATGAACCAAAACTGAAAAATGTTCAGTAACCACCCTAAATTTTGAACATTTATAACTCTTTCCTTCATTTGAAAGTTAAAAGACAAATTAAGCATTACTCCCCAGCTCCAAAATATATGATATTTTGGGGCTTTTTACACAGACCAATGAAACGTATTGTAAAGACTAAACTGCCCATATCCAAACATTAATGAGGTGTCATGATATTTTTTCCCAAAGAGCCAAACATGAGTTACAGAGTCAATAAATATGGGTAGAATTGGAAAAAAAAAAAGAAAATGTTCCTTGAAAAATGCCAAGTGTCATCTATTTTGGAACAAAAAAACTCCCCCAAAATGTCATATATTTTGGGACGGAGGGAGTATTTTCTAGTTTTACCCTTGCAAATTGAGCATGTGATAAACACATGCTCACTTAACGACACTTCAGCTAACGGAGTTAGGGCTAAGGACTATTGATGTGCAAAATTTGTAATTTTTGGTTTGTGGCATGCATTGTCTTTGTACATCCACTACTAGTAGACTTTTGTTAAGTAAGGGGATCAATGGTTCATTTAGCCCAAAAAAAAAAAATAAATAAATAGAAATCTATCCAACAAATTAAACATCCTTAATTTACTAGTTATTGAGGTCGAGCTCCGCACTGGTGCAATATAAATTAAAATCAACAATTATCTACTTCTATTGATTTGAATGTTTCATCATACATTGATGAATCATGTATATAAAGTATAAATTATGTTTCAAAAAGTAATAAATGTAAACAAATAAAACAAACAAATTCACATATAAAGTAGAAATCATACTTTCGTTGTTGTGAGCGGCAGCGATCGAAGCTCTATCTTTGGGGTTATGGCTCGGTTTTGATCATATTGGAGTTTTGTCCACGGAGAAAATATTAAAATAACTTTACAATATTTTTTTCATAAAAGTTACGATTAACATTATTTATAAACTAGATCTTCATGCTCGTGCCATGACACGGTGCCAGTATATCTGATTTCGTGAATTGAAATAATAGTGCCTAAATAGAAAGTGTTAATCACCAAAAAATAATTTATCTAAAAACTTTTTAAACAAATATCAATTTTCAACCAATGTTTGTTACATCACTTTTATTGGTAATTATAGTAGAGATGCATCTTAGTGAAAAAATTGTGTTGTTAGTGAAAGAAATTGTGAAACTTGATGCACGGATTTCTTTACGTGTCATTTGTTTGTTCGCAAAGGTAATTATTCAAATGTGTTTTACTCGGTGAGAGTATCGACATGATATATTTATTTGTCAAAATCGAGTTTTGGATGGATAAGATATCAATGCTTAAAGTATAATGCTTGTTGAAAAAATAGTGTTTTTAATGAAAGAAATTGTACAACTCGAGGCACGATTGTAGAAGTCTTTTATCTATAAAAAATTTAAAATCATTATCAATTTCTAACCAATGTGTGATATATCTATTCTATAGGTAATAATTGTATAAATATTTTATTTAAAGTATTTTAAAACCAACATCACTTTCTAATAAATGTGAGATACATCTATTATATTAATAATAATAGTAGAAATCTTTTATCTTAAGACTTTTGAAACCAACATTACTTTCTATTGTTATAAGTAAAATAATTTTATCTAAAAAATTTAAATTAAAATAATTTTCTAACCAATATGTGATGCATTTATATATTAATCTTATAATTTTTTTCAAACCTAAACCGATTAACTCAAAATCGAACCAAACTCGCCAATTTGATTCAGTGGTTTGGACTTACACCCGTACCTGCCATTGATAAATTTTATAAATCTCAATCATTACCCATGAACTCACCAAACTCAACTAGCTAATTGCTGGACCCAAACCAACTCAACTGTTAGTCAAGATGGGTTATTGTAAGTGCAGTTGGCAATAAATAAGGCTAGAGGGGGTGAATAGTCTTTTAAATACTTAAGGGTTGTTTTTGATAAATTTCAAAACTTGCAGTAGATAGGAAGCTAGGTTTGTCAGTTAACTAATGTATTTAAGTCACTCTTGGTCTAAGAAGAAAACACTTTGTTTGATCACTAAAACATGGAATTAATTGAAAGACAATTTCAGTAAACAGGCAGATAAGTGATTGGGGTAATGATTGGCTGACGCTTAAGTAGATTGACGCTTCTTAAGTGTTAGAGCAATCTCACAAGCTAATAAGTAAGCAACACATTATTTAAAGTGGTTCACAGTATAAACTGTTACGTCCACTACCAAGTTGGTCAGACTTGGATTTCTAAAGTTGTAATACCCCAATAATTTTAATTAAAAGTATTAAAATTTGTGTTAATTAAAATTATAGTTGTTTTGGACATATTTAAGTAATACTATAATTGTTTTGAGTTAATCTGATTATTTTGAACATATTTAGTAATTAATCGAATTGGGTCGGGTTAGGCCCATTTTTAACTAAGATTTTTATACTAATTCCTTAGTAATATTTACTTAATTAATTTGTGGCCGAGTCAACTTTAGAATTTTGATTTAGGGTTAGAAAACCTAGTAGAGTTTTATATAAATAGAGGTTTTAAAGGGGAGAAAAACCTTACCAAGCAACAATAACCTTGCTGCTCGGAGAGAGAAGGCGACACAACAGAAGGTAATGACGGCCGATCAAGAGAGAGTCGGTCGGGAGGTAGTTAAATCTTTATGTTTCATGTGTGTGTTTTGTGTGTGGAATCAATAGGTGTGATGTTTATCTAGATATACATATAGTATATATAATACTGATTGTGTACATTGTGTGTGTGCGACGTGTGTGGAATCAGTGGGTGTGATGATTTTATATATACATATATATAAATATATATATATATATATATTACTAACTGTGTATAGTGTGTGTGTTTGAAATGTATGTTGGTGTGTGTATTGGTTTTCAAAAAAAAAGATGAGAAAGTACCGAATTGGGGGAGAGAGAGGGAGTTGGCGTGAATGAGAATAACTAATAAATAGTGTGTGTGCGTGTGTGTGTGTGTGTGTGTGTGAAAAGTGTAACAGTGTGTGTGTGTGTGTGGAGAAGGTCAAAACAAATTTAAGTAAGCAACTGTTATAATTGTGTGCATAGTTACTATGTATATATCAATGTATCTATAGATATAAAATTGGTCCATACTAAGTTATTAAATATTAGTTGATTTAATTATTAAGATATTAGTTGGTAACTTTTGTTACATAATATTTTTAGAACTTCCCCAAAGCTTAGGACGATCGTTCGTGTACGGAGTGATTTTTACCAAGCGTATCGAAGTAAGGGATTATACTTCATTTATGTCTTTTGAATTCTTCGTTCCATACTGTTAGACTTCCGCTATTTTTTTGATAAATGCATTTCCTTGAAAACGTGTGTCGATTTTGTATCGATATTTGACTTTGAACTCCGTCGATTTCGTTCATTTGATTACTCATGATTATGCTCCTTCATTTAAATCTCACATATCTATCATGTTTTATGTGAGATATCTATTTGATACAAAAATGTATTTGTAATTCATACTGGTTTTGTAAAATGTATTTGATTATTTAAAAGTTCTACCTTGATCACTAAGTCAAACAACCTAGTCACGGGTGAATGTGACTTTTCGATTTACCTAGTCACGGGTTAATGTGACCTTTAGATTTACCTAGTCACGGGTTAATGTGACATTTTGATTTACCTAGTCACGGATTAATGTGACCTTTCGAAACTCTTTAACCATTAAACATGTGGTTAGTTATCCGGATATACCCTTTAGAAACCTTTACCCTTATGGGTCTTTAGAATTTTTCGGAACATTGTTCGAACATGTCTTTGACCGCTTATGTGATCTTGGCATCTGTGAGTCGTATGTTGTTTCCAGCTGGTATGGGACGGTTGGTGACAATTGGACTACTCGAGTCGTCTTTTGCTTTATTATCTTTCGTTTGGAATTCTAAATATTTATCTGTGAGTTGTCTATTATCGCCAGCTGGTATGGGATGGTTGGTGACAATTGGATTACTCGAGTTATTTGTTGTATCTTTATCCTTCACTTGGAATCCTGAAAATATATTTGAAATTTGAATATTTGAACTTTGACTATTTGACTTTTGCATTATAGATATTTGAACTTTCGATTCTGATTCCTTGATTTATTTCGATCAACTCCTCCTTAGTAACCGGAGGGGTTGTATATGAACTTGCTGAGTATTGTTCGCTCACCCTTTCTTATTCTTTCTCTTCCAGGTGACATTTAGCTTGGCTAGGTGAATTGTTTCGAGTAGATGAATGAAGATGTTCAAAGAAGTTTTAGACATTTTAATTCATTTGTACTTTGAAAATTTTATTAATTTTAATTAGCTTTATATTGGATTTCGTTTCAGACATTTGGTGGTTGTATTTTAATTACAATTGAGGGATATTAATGTTGATTAATTATTAGTGTTGGGATTTATTATGGTTTTAAGTATTGATTGTTGGTGATGTGACGTGGCCAAATTGTGAGTCCAAATGGTCGGACCTAAGTTTGAGGCGTCACAGAAGTGCACTAATATTATTAAAATATTGAAGATCAATCACAATCGTGAGTATAATCAATGATTCCTCAAAGACTAAGTATAAGAGAAATAAAAACTCAATGATTGCAAGACAAGTACTAAAAGAAATAATATATAATAAATGTTATCTAGTAAATGTTTTAAGGCTGAGGCTATCAATAGAGAGTAGTAAGCTTTAGAGTGCTTTAGTGTTTTCTTCATCTTGCTTCCAAAGTCTATATATAAATAATTCTTGAGCTCCAATCCGTTAGAAACAATTTGAATTTCGAATGTGCCAATAATTCTCAAGAGTATCTCTTCACAAGATACTATATGATTTAATAAAGCACAAACAAGACAAGTGTTAGTAAGAGAGATAGAGTAACTAAACTGACATTACTAGATTTTACGCGGCTGACACATAAGCAACTGATAATACATCGGCTGACATATATCATTTTAAGTACGGTAAGTTTTAATCGTGACTTTATAAAACATAGATTTATCCTTAGTTAATGGGTTTAAGGAAATCTATCATGTTTCAACAATTACCCAGCTCTAGGGTTATAAATGGTTCGACTTTGAACAAAATACGAGCTGAACTGCATGTCATTGGTCTGTAAAACCATTTAAAGTCTTGAGCTGAATTGAATCAAACCACAATGGTTTGGCATGTTTATAAAAAAATTATGGGATCTCAACATTTAAGTAAATCAAAAGAATATTAAAAAATACAAAAAATTTAAATATTATACGAATACATAATATTTAGATGCTTTCAACAATCTCTCACATTTAAAAATACCGAGCTGAACTGTTTAAAGTTTGGAGCCGAACCAAACTAAACTATTTCAAGATTCCCCTCAACTCCCTAAAAAAACAAAAGAAAAAAAAACCTTGATAAATGCACTTAATGTCTAAAAAAACCAAACTTCAAATAATTTGTGTGAGAGATATATTCAAATGTAAACACAACACACAACACACAACACTTTAGTTGAAAAAAAAAAAGTAGAAGTTGATCATACATTTTTCTTTATCCATGAGAAAATTAGAAGATGACAAGAGAGTAGAGGAGAACAAGGATATGCGTCAATTTTGGATAACAACTGAGAGTGCCGAAGTGGGAATATAAAGGGTTGTGAAACTAATTAGCCTTTACATTTATATAATATAAGAATACTAAATGTCAAAAAATCTAAAATATTGCTGATTTGGTGGCTCAGCTCGATGGTTCAACTCTGTGATTCGACTTGGTTGTTTGGCTAAAAAATGTTTTGGTTTGATTTATTTTGACTCAACTCAACATGTCAAACCATGAGCCGAACCGAACCACTCAATTTCTCAAAACCACAAACCGTATCAAACCATATAAAACACAAACCCGAATCAAACCACTTGGTTTCGCTTGTTTCAACTTAGTTGGTGACTTGGCGGCTTGGTTTGCACCTGATGTGAATGCGGAAGGCTGAAATCAACAAATCTGTTCCAGCTTTAGAATCAGCCCTTGGCCGAATTATCACTCACAAATTAATCCAAGGAAACTCACAAAACCCACGAAAATTCTGCTCACAAGGCCGCGAACAAGTCGCCCTAAAACAAATTCCGCTCTTAAGATGAACAAGGCTGCCCCAAAAACGAAAATAATAAAATAAAAGGATAGAAACGGATTCACCGGTTAGACTTCACTCATCTAACGTAAAGAATTCCGACGTCACAACTAATCTAGGCTTCACTCACCTTTGATTGAATTGAAACGATTTAAAGAAAGAACAAACCTAGTTCTTCGCAAAGTTTTCACTCTAAAATCTGATCTCCTCTATTCAATGAAAAGGATGCCTTTAAATAGGCTACAAGTTTACCCTAATTCTACTTACTAAAATTAAAGACTTCTTAGTCAACTAGGAAAGTAAAAACATAAGGAAACTTATTCTAAAAGGAAACAAAATATCCTAGTTATTGAATCCCTAACTAATTAGGAAGGAAATAAAGCTAAATAAATAATTAAAACTATAACTAAAAACCCCTTAAAATACAAAAACGGGATTTAATAATTTTAAACCTAAACTTGGTGAATCCTTGAGCCCCTAGGATTGTTGGTGCCGCCCTAGTTGGAGCCCAAACAAGGCTGCCCTCTTGACCTCATTCAAGCGTGCCATTTCTTGAGCCCAAAATGTATTCCATGCAATTTTCCTTTCCACCCTTTCGTGTGCTTGCCTTGTCTTGCTCGTATGGACCCTCATGTGCTCGCGTGTCCCTTGTCGAGCTTATCTCCCATGCGCTGCCCGACTTGGTTGCTTTACTCGCATCCCAAGTTCTTCCTTTCCGCGAGCCCACTCTGTTCGACCCTTCATCCTCGCACCAAATACCCAAGTCTACTTTAGTTTCCCTCGGCCTTTTAGTGCTCAGCCGAACACCTTTGTGAACCTCAGCATTCCATGACCATTTCTCTAGCTCATCCTCGGCGTTCCTCGTCCCGTTCACTTCAGCACCCCTACACACCTTAAAATTAAGGTCAAATTACTTTTTCTCCCCAAAGTTGTTACCAAATTCCAGTTTACCACTTATATTAAGATTTGTGTCACTTTCTTATTCAAGGTAGCCATTTATCCCAGTTTCCCACATCCCGTCACGCGTTGTTTCAAAGTTAACGTTAACTAGTAGCGGTCTTCCACGTGCTGATTATTTTGGTCTTTTTATGTAAAAAAAAAAACCTAAGTTATCTCTAATGGCTCCCAAACCCCAGCCTCCGTCACTGTACACTTCTTTATACCCGGCCCCTTCTATATCTTTCCAGTCTTGTTTATGTTTTTGTATGTATTAAGCCCTATTTATTTCCGATCTTCTTCTTATTCATGCTCCAAATTCCTAAAACAACAGCACAACACATACGACATTATAGGGCGCAGTGAAAATCCAAGGACAATATTGGTCCACTGGATCATCGTCATCATCAGATTTGGCTTTAGCTTCAATGAAGGACGTGTTTTTAAGCTTTATAAAAAATGAAAGTATTACAGAAGTGGGACTATAATTGTAACTTATTTGTACGATTGGGGAAACGTAGGTGGAAGAAATTTGTTAATTAGATGGAGCTTTACTTTGTGGAAGTTGTTCGAAATTCTTTTACGAATTCATATGAAGTTGCAAACTTTTTGAGTCCCCTTTAAGAAGGTGGCTTGGATTATACTAATGATTAAGGGGTGAGAGTTGCAGTTGCTGACTTTTGGCCTTTTCGAATTGATGAATCTCTCTCACGCTCTCTCTCTCTCTCTCTTTCTTTTCGATTTCTTGGAAGAAACAAACGAAGGTGTTTAAATAGAGCTGAAGTTGTGTGAGCCAGAGTACTACATTGGTTCGAAGCAAGAACACTTGGACGGGGTCAAAACAGAGAAGGTGCAATTGATTTGGTTCCAAGCTCTCTGGTCGGAATCGGGAAGGATTTGACTGGAGAGGGAGTGCGATATGGCTGGAGATCAGAGAGGCACGACTGGAGCATACTAGACATAGGGGTTCGTCGAATTTGGGGAAGATGGAGATGGAGTGCAGATTCAAGCTGGGATTTGTGTTGAACTAACCGGAACTGAGGGATGGTGGTTGGAGAAGAGAGGACAATTGCCTTGAGCGTGATACTCGGTCAGATCGGGGTTGGGAGCATGGACCAAATCGGCTGGAGAGAGGGGGAGATTGGTGTTGATCGGAGAGAGATAAGATTGGTGTTGATCAGGGTGGGAATGGGGAAAACGGAGATGAGATAAGTGCAATACCTTAGGTTTTATTTTTTTAACATAAATGACCAAAATAATCCATACCTAGAAAACCACGTATGATTTAAAGTTGACCTGGTAATAAACGGTAGATGATTTAATGAGATACTCCCTTCGTCCTTAAATTATTGTCTTGATTGATCCGGCGCAAAAAAAAAAAATTGACTTGATTATTTATATTGGTTTAATGTGTAGTTTTCTTTAAAACTCATATGTATATGGCCCATAATTAAAGTAAGGTGAAAAAGTAAGGATAAAGTGGTAAAAGTGATGTTCTAAAAAGGTAAGTTTCAAAGTGGATAATTATTTTAGGACGAACAAAAAAAAAGAACGATAATTTAGAGACGGAGGGAGTAAATCACAACTTTAAATATTAAAGTGATACAAATCTTCGTATGAGTGTCAAACTTAGATTTGGTGACAACCTTTAGGGCGAAAATTGTATTTTTGCCCCCCTCAAATTAATCGCGCATGTTAAAAGTTAAAACGGTGAAGTTGCTTAAACCTGGAACGGAAACGCGTTCTCACCCACTCTCTCTCCCCCTCTCCCTCTCCCTCTCCCTCTCCCTCTCCATCAACGCCCCCAAGCTATGCCCTTCCCCACTCCGGCCACCTTCTCCGTAGGTGATGAGACCGATGATCAAGCTAGTAAATGAAACGATTATTTGTTGAGTCGGTGTCGGCGTTACATAAATCTCTACAATTCAGAACACATCGAATCAGATAATCAGAGAAGGGTTTACGAAGGAAACAAAGAGGAGGTAAGAGGAAAACATCTCTCGCCAATATTTATTCGAATTGTTATCGATGATAAATTTGAGTTGTGAAATAACTTGGCAGAGAACAAAAAAAAAATTAGGGTTGCAGAGCAGTTTTATTTGTATAGAAAGAACATTCATAATCAGGCCATATTACCTGCTGTAGTTGCTGCTGGTTGTGGTTTTGGGCTTCCATTATTGCTTCTTTTTTATTAAACTTATTTTTCTCTTAAAACGTTTAAATTATAACTTATTTTTCCCTTAATATCATTTTTGAATTTGAAATTTGTAACTCCTATAAATTTGGTTGTGGTTTGTGGGTTTTTGGATTTACTGAGAGCTTTGACAAGAACTATAAATGGGGTTCTTTTCTATTTTTCCTTAAATTCATTAGGGTTTCCCCCTTAATCCTTATTTTTCTCATGTGGAAAAACTTTGACCCCGAGTGTATTTATGTATGTTTTAATTATATATATATATATATATTGTGGGTATGGTGTAAACTGACCAAATGTGAATAAAAGAGTGTGCATGGTGGCCTTTATTTAAGTTTGTCATATTCTGTACTTCTGTTCTTATTTTATTTTTGTGTTTAGTTCAAATTTATCATATGAAATTGTACCTATTTGTTCTGCCTTCCGAGCACTTTGTGAATTGGATGTTCTTAAGAATTAGCATTTTTTTTTTTCAGGATAACTAGTTATGGACTATAGAAGGAATTGTCGGATTAGGCATATGTGTTGGCATGAGGAAGGCTATCAGAGAACAATCTTAGTGATAAAAGAGCAAAAAGTGGTTATGCTGGTGAGAAGACGAAAGATGAGGCTTCTTTTGAAATGACTAGGGATAGAATTGGAAGCATGGAAGGAGCTTTTTGGTGGTGGCTTTGATTTGGAAATAAATTTAGGAGATGGCTTACTGGAATGATATTGTCCTTGGGTGATATCAAATTCTTGTATAAGAGCACCATACTCGCCTTTAAAAGCATCCCGCATATGTGTTGGCATGAGGAAGGCTATCAGAGAACAATCTTAGGGATAAAAGAGTAAAATGTGGTTTTAAGAGCTGCAGAGTTAGCTATGACTAAAGATGACGTTGCTTTTCGGATGGCTAGGACAAAGCTAGAGGCATCAACAGCATGACGGGATGCGGGATGCTCGACTTTAAAAGCATCCCGCATATGTGTTGGCATGAGGAAGGCTATCAGAGAACAATCTTAGGGATAAAAGAGTAAAATGTAGTTTTAAGAGCTGCAGAGTTAGCTATGACTAAAGATGACGCTGCTTTTCGGATGGCCAGGACAAAGCTGGAGGCATCAACGGCATGATGGGATGCGGGATGCTTTTAAAGGCGATTACGGTGCTCTTATACAAGAATTTGATATCACCAAAGGGCAATATCAGTTCAGTAAGCCATCTCCTAAACTTGTTTCCAAATCAAAGTCACCACCAAAAAGCTCCTTCCATGCTTCCAATTCTAGCCCTAGCCATTTCAAAAGCAGCCTCATCTTTCGTCTTCTCACCAACATAACCACCTTTTGCTCTTTTATCACTAAGATTGCTCTTTGATAGCCTCTCTCGAGAAAAGCTGTATCTAAACCAATGCTCTTCAAGTCATTTAAAGAATCCTTGATATATGACAACTCCTTTCAAGATATGGTAAGTGCAGTACGTTCACAAAAACTTTGGAGGTAGCAATTCCACAAATTCAATTCAAAATATTGTACAAATAGCACACAGTTTTGGATTCATCATGAGATGTATTCATCGTGAGCACAATTTAGAAGGTACTGTTATTAGCACTTTGTGATTCTGAAAAGTATCTTATTGAGGGTGCTGGTGATAACTTAGTTGTATTCAAATGAGAAGTTTCTGATCATTCTACAAGCTCAGGTATGAGCGACCTTTTTCCAACTTATGAGTATTTTGAATATTTCAGAACTTATATTTAGATAGAAATGTGGGACTAGAACCCAGTAAATATGCAGTTTTCTTAGTTTAAATAAAAGAAATTGGTCATTGAGTATTTGTAAAAGAATGAGAAGTTACTAATGTTTGCTTTGTAAACTTGTAGTACAGAAGTTGCAGGCATTTTCAAGAGAGGTTATGGTTCAGGATAGGCATTATTATTGTTCTTTAATATCTCGAATCTTCATTTCGAAAAACATAATAAGACGTGTACTGGTCCATGTATATGATATTGGGTTGCTCATTTTTTTTCTTCCAGATCTTTGGCAAGATCTCATGCTAAAGGTAGCAGTTGAATGTTCTTCGAACTGTTACAGTGCTCGGTGTTGTGAAAGCTTGACTTGGTGGTGCGACAAGAGGGCATGCTCTCCTCAAGAAGATGAGTGATGCTTTAACTTTCCAGTTTCAATTGATTCGGTGACAAGCTCCATAACAATGTGACATTTACTGAACGGTGACCAGTGACATATCCTCGTTAGAGTAGTTCATCAGGGAATGTGTGACGATGTCGTTAAGGAGTGAAATATGACATGACTCCATGAATTTACATTTGATTTGATCACCCAAATCATGATGCAGGTAGCTTAAATAATTTAAAGACAGTTGATTCTTGATGAAATTATGCAAATGATCTAATTTGTGGTTTCAATTATCTTAGAGCTAATTTGTACTTGCAGTTTTGATACAGAGGTGGTTGTGTATTGGTATGTAACATTTTTGCTATATTTTAAATTTTTATAGATGATCTGTCTTTTTAAGGTGTATATTTTATTTATAATAAATGAATGAATTGTTAAAAAAAAAGTTGTTTGTCTTTGACCCGATTGTTTCTAACCCGAACTGTTTGATATTCGGGTTGTGTTCTGCACTTCAGCCCCAACCCCACTCGGTTAACCTAGTAAAATTAATCTCCATATTATTAATGTCCTCGTTATTAATTTAGGTAGTTGATAATTTTGGAAATAAAAATGTTAGTCTCATGTTTTTTAGCCTAAAATAGTAGAATCTAATAATGTCACTCTCTTCCTTGGTATAATTAGTGACGACATAAGATCGAGATCCCTTATTAGGGATCAAACATTGGCTTAAATCACAATTTGGTCACTCTACTTTCTTACTTTTTGCAATATGGTGATTCTACAATTTTTTTTTTCAATTTAATCATTGTACTTGGCAACATATAGCACGTTCATCACTCCATCCAATTTTTTGGATGGAAAACTTAAAACAATTGTAGAAACTCGAAAATACCTTTAACTTAAATCACAATTTGGTCACCATACTTCCCTACTTTTTGCAATAAGGTGACTCTAACTAGAAAATTACATATTCATATAATTTTTGGGTCAACAATGTTCATCGATGATATTCAAAATGGAGAACCAGCATCACAGCCATCCAAAAAACTGAAGTCTTCGGTATGATCAAGCTTGCGGCTTCCTACAAGCTGACTCAGCATCTGGAGTCTCGTACAAAAGGGTTTTATCAACTGGCACTTCAATGTGATGCTTCCTCAAGGAAGCCATAATGACCGGCAGATGGTGTCGAGGCTTCCAGAAGTTTCTCGGTTCCTGACAATTTTGTGCCCGAAAAGAAAGATATGACAACAATAGCCATGGCCACGACAGAATACCAAAGCCCCATCCCCAACCTACGCTCATTTGTATCCGCACTAACACGGAGGAAGCAATTAGTGCCCCAATGTTGATTGAGAGATAAAACCGCTTAAAGAAAGAACTCTTGTGCTTCTTCTCTTTATCATCAAGATCGCCAAATTGATCGCCTCCATAGGTTGAGACACATGGCTTAATCCCTCCTGCCCAAGGGCTACTAGATAGAGTGCTAGGAATGCTACCGCCGCTTGAGTATCTTGCAAGACAATCCTCTTCAAGTGACGGCTTAAGACCGGGACCGATGCCGATATCGGCGCCAGTGTCATCCCCAACCCCGCCTCTCCTCACTCGATCCATTTTTCTTTTATCTCTCTGTCAATCGTCGATGGCTCCTTCTCATCTCCCGCCGCTCTTTTTCCGTCTCTTCATCTTCTGGTCAACACCACCATCTCGCATTCTTTCTTTCGCTCCGGTGAAGACGCATAGCTTCCCAAGCTTCTTCATCTCGCTAATCGACGACCTTCATTTTCCGCATCGCCCAAAGAACTCCAACCACGAGTCCTCTCTTCTTTCTTGCCACAAACACCTCGCTTTCCAAGCGAATTGCCGGTCCCCAGATTAATGGTGGTGTCTTGTTGTGTTCGGAGAAAGCCCCAAATTTGGGGACGACCTGGTAGAGAGAGTAGACTAAGAGTGGACTGAAACTTTTTCATATTTTTCCTTTTTTTTTTTGTAGAAAGTTACCTTATTGCAAAAGTGTGAAAGTAGGGTGACCAAATTGCGATTAAGCCAAAACAATTTGATTTTGTTCAGAGGGTATTTTAGTCTTTTAAACCATTTCCATCCAACATAACGGACATAAATGGATTGAGTGATCATATTGAATGTCCAAACCAAGTAGAATGACTAAATTGAAGAAAAAAAATTGTAGAGTCACCATATTGCAAAAAGTGGAAAAGTAGGATGACCAAATTGCGATTTAAGCCATAAAATCGAAGATTATGTTTATTAATATTATCTGATTAATTTTTATTATCAAATGGTTGTTTAAAGTAAACTATAAAATTAGTTTCAATATGAGTGTATTTATTTATTTTTCATAAATCATTAATAAAAATGTATATTCATTTTGAGGTGAAGAAAATATTTCCTTTGGTCATAAAAGATATTTTCATCTTTTCTATTTAGGTTGTTTATATTGTTTTTTTTTTTTTTGAAATTCTAATTTTTCCATTTCTGGAAGTTATGTTTGTCATTTTATTATTGATATAATTCTAAGGTTAACTGATACGTCTCACTCTCACATAAGTATTGTTAAAAAATACACTATCCGAATGTTTATTGCAGATTTATTTATTTTTATCTTCTTAATTTGGGTGTCGGGTTAGATATGACACCTTTAGAACACCGGAAAATACTCCCACCGTCCCAATAATGTACCTATTGATTGTTTTGGTCAATTTGATCTATTTTTCAATAAATACTCCCTTCGTATTGGGCAAAAAGTTTATTATTTTATTTTGGAATGTTTCACTTAAAGAGTCTACTTTGATAAGTTAAGGCATAAACATATCATTCCATTACTAATGAACTACTAAAAATATCATTTTTTAAAAAGTTTTATTTTCAAATGAGTTTTTGCACAAAACGGAGGGATATTTAACATGCTTTTATTTAATTTCATTAAATAATACTATAACCTTAAGGAACAACACTAAGGCCATCACCAATAAGGAACCCCAAATTCAATCAGATTTTATCTCAAATTTGGTCCATTTCAGCATCAAACACTATTTTAATTTTAACCTTTTTTTTTTTTTTGAAAGGTTGGAGGGGACATATAAACACTATTTTATATGATGCCTTTGGTATGACTCGAACAATTGGTGCCTCTGGGGAGGCTTTGAACACCCGACCTCTCGGTTGAGAGTTGTTAAGTCCCAGGGTGCCTCTGGTAGGGCTTAAATACTCAACCTCTCCGTTAAGATAAGTGAGTAGCTAAATGAGGCCTTTGGATAAGGCTTGAATAACAACGATGCCTCTGAAGAGGCTTGAACACCCGACCTCTCTATTGAGAGTTGTAAAGTTCAGGGTGTCTCTAGTGAGACTCGAACACCCAACCTCTCCGTTAGGAGAAGTGAGCAGTACCAATTGAGCTAGAGCTCGTTGGTATTTTAATTTTAACCTACAACCCCAAATTTCACCCCAAATATAATATTCCTTAGCATATTCTATTTTTATTTCTTTTACTTTATTTATCAACATGTATATTAATTTGTTATTAACCTTTTAAATAATAATTATTAAGATTGCACAATTAATAATTTTAGTATATTTAATAGTTATATTTACGTTATTAATAATTAATAATATTTAAAAATTAATAATTTTTTAAACTAAATTGAAGAAATATAATTTATTTAATAAACATACAAGTACTTGAAAATACCATTAAAAATATTACAATCAATACAAAATATTATAAAAATCATACAACAACAACAATTGCAAAAACGCTCATAGAAAAAAGTACATAATATTTTACTCGAATTCTCAGAATTACTGAATTGTTCCCATAAATGTTCAATTAAGGCATTGCAAGGTTCAATGTGAGCCTCTTTATCCTTGATTTTTTCATATCGAGCAAGAAACTCTTGAAATCGAGTATTATCATCTGTTACCTCAACAGTTGGAGCCGTCACTTCATCTTATTCTTCAATTGGTGCACTCATAACTTGTTCATCTTCAATTATCATATTATGCATAATAATGCATGCAGTCATTATATCGTGCAAATTTTTTTTTGCCAATAACGTATTGGTCCATTAATAATGGCAAATCGTGATTTGAGTACTCCAAATGCTCGCTCAACATCTTTTCTGCATCCTTCTTGTTTCATTGCAAATAATTTTTTCTTTGGACCTCGTGGATCCTTGATAGTTTGAATAAGTGTTAGCCCATTTGGGTATATGCCATCAGCTAAATAGTAGCCCATGTTATAACTTTTTCCTCGAACGACATAATGAGCAGGGGGAGCAATACCTTGAGAAAGATTAGCAAAAAGGTTGGAAAACTCTAGTACATTGATATCATTGTTTGATCCAGGTAAACCAAAATACGCATGCTATATCCAAAGATCATAATCACCTACAACTTCGAGAATAATTGTTGGAGAGTCACTACGACCAGCATATTGTCCCGCCTATGTTGTTGGGCAGTTTTTCCACCTCCAGTGCATGCAATCTAAACTACCCAACATACCAGGAAATCCTCGATGCTCCCCAATATAGATAAGTCTGGAAACATTGTTAGAATTAGGAAATCATAAATACTGCTCTCCAAATACATCGATAATAGCACGACAAAATATTTTCAAACTTTCGATAGCAGTTGATTCCCCAATTTTTACATACTTATCACTAGCATCTGCCGGTGAACCGTATGCCAAAATTCGAAATACATCTGTTGCTTTCTGAAAACTTGATAAGCCAAGTCGTCCTGCCGCATCTCTTTTCATATTGAAATAGTTATCATGAGTATTGACAACATTAAGAATACGGAGGAATAAATCCCTTCTCATTTGAAATCTTCTACGAAAATACACATCAGGAAATATAGGATTTTCTACAAAGTAATCATTGAATAGATTACAAGCAGTAACTTCTCGATCACGATTGATTATTATGTGACCAGGAACTGAGCCTTGAAATCTACATTGGTTGTTTTCTTCATTGAGATAGTTGAGGATGACTTGATTGTTGTTAGAAATGGCTTGAGCAATCACCTCCCAATCATCATCATCCGAACTTGATTCTGATAAATTTGATGGACTTCCAATGTTGTAATTCATTTTTTGATAAAAATAAGTTGATTGAATTGTTTCCAATCTGCATATAACATATTTATAATATATGTCATCCGTTGAATCGATCTCATCCTCATGTCAACCGTTGGATCAGATTTGTGTAATCCAATCTTATCTGCACATTTTTCAACATGGCAGATGATGGGACATGACAATGCACACCTGACAATATCTTAAACTTTCGGTGCAATCACATTTTTCAATTATCCGAGCTGATGGAACATGAAAATGCACACCCGAAAATATCTTCAACTTTCGATGGAATCACATTTTTCAATTATCTGAGTTGATGGGACATGACAATGCACACCCGACAATATCTTCAACTTTCCGTGCAATCACATTTTTCAATTATCAAGCTGATGGGACATGACACTGCATACATCTCATCCATTGGATCAATCTTATCGTAATGTCATCCGTTGGATTAGATTTTGAGTAATATGATATTATCTTCTTATTTTGAACTATATAAATGTGATACAATAGATTGAACGAAAGCATCCCATTTTTGCTTTGCTTTCTTTAGTCTTGAAAAAATGAGTTCAACTTTCCGATCAGTATCATTTTCAATTGAAGAAGATATACAATTATGTCATGTTTATCTTGACGTCTCTCAAAATCCAATCATAGGAATCAACCAATCGAAAGAAAATTTTTGGGATAGAATTGAGAAAGAATTTCGCAAGGATCCAAAGTTTGTGAACCTATGTCGCTCGAGTAAATCTTTACAAAAAAGAATAAATCTAATCACTAGTGTAGTATCCAAATTAAAGGGTTGTGAACGACAGATCGAACACTTGCATCCAAGTGGAGCTTCTCAAGCAGATATTGTAAATAGATGTTACATTTTGTTGTAGATATCTAACATTATATAATTTAATGTTTATTTTTTTTGTTTTTGTAGTTAGATCGTGCTAAAATATTGTTAACAGAAGATGGAAAATACCGAAAATGCTTCAAATATGATCACGTGTGGAACACTCTCAAAGACATTGAGAAATTTGGCAATGACAACATTGCAACGGCAATAACGAAATCTACCAATATTAGTTCATCTCAGTCAGCAATAGTTGATGTAGAATTCTCTCCAATTGCATCTCCGCCCGTGTCTTCATTTAATATTGATATCACCGATGACAATAATGCTGAGACTTCAACCAAACGGCCTACTGGGATAAAGCAAGCAAAAGGGAAAAGGAAAAAAAGAAGAAGATGTGTCAAAAATAATTCATTAGAACAAAGAACTTGTTGAGCAATTGAAGGTTGGTAATGAAATTCGTAAACAAAGGGAAGAAAATAAAATACTATTAAAAGATTTGAATTCTATACCCGATCCGATCATGCGTGAATTTTTTCGCGGTGAACAATTAAAAATTATGCAAAAAAGAAGTCAAGGTGAGAGTTTTCAATCATTTCCACGTTAAGGAGAAGGATCTCAATTCAATAGATCTGAGGATGAAGGGCATGGATCTCAAAATGAAGAGCAAGGATCTCAACAGCCTTCATATGTTTTCGATTAAGTTATATATCAGTGTTTTTCAAGTTGTATGTCATTTTATTTGTGGTGTGTTAATGTATGCACTTTTAAGTTTATAAATGTTCAAATAATTTTAAATTTTAAAATGTATGCATTTTTTAGTTTAAATATGAAATTGGTGTTCTATAATTAGTGTAATAATAACTTATTTATTTATTTGTAAACGAAATCTACAAATAATAGAAAAAATGTTATAAAATTATTGAATTAATAATGTTCAATAATTTAAAATACTTAATATTATTATTATTTATTTATATTATCTAACATTAGGTATTTATTAATTTTTAATACATTTAAATAAAAAATATTATATTATGAATAATTTTAACAATTATATAATTATTAAAAATTAATTTAATGGCATGGGACCCACCAACCCCAAATTTGGGGTAATGCTACAGTGGAACCCCAAATTTGGGGTAGCACTGTAGCAAACCCCAAATTTGGGATTGGGTTTGGGGATCGGTTGGAGTAGTAAAAGGGGTGACCAAACCCCCAAATCAAGGATTTGGGGGTATCGTAGGAGATGCTCTAAGTGACACTAAACATCGCTCCCATTTATTAATTGTCGCACCACTTAAAATGGTTATATTACAATTATACCCTCCATCCCCTTAAAACATATGTTGGATTCTCAATTTAGTTAACCTACTATTTCGAAAAGTTCGATAAGCTCACTCTACATTTTTTACACTTTAATCAATGTACTTGGTTTATACAAGTCATTTCCGTCCGTTATGTTGGACGGAAGTTCATATATAACGATAGCCACCTTGCAATTTTCTCAGGTGTTGTTTAGCATACATCAATATGCAACGCACATATAAGATAACTATGATTCTGTAAGTCCAGTTGGCAATAAAATAAGGCTAGGGGGGTTAATAGCCTTTTAAAACTTTGAAGGTTTTTTTGTAAAACTTCAAAAGTTGCAGCAAAAATAAAACTTTTGTATGCCTGCTGATATGGTGTCAGTTGGCTGAATTTGAATATTGTTTTACGGTGTTAGTTGGAAAGTTGTTTCTTGAAAATCACTTAACAGTTATGTTATGTACTGAACTGAAAAACAAATCAAGTAAACAATCAAATAAACACTTGTTGTAATGATTGAATAACACTTAAGTAGATTGAAACTTTTTAAGTGTTAAAGGCAATCTCAAAGAATAACAAGTAACACATGATATAAAGTGGTTCATAGTATAAAACTGCTACATCCACTACCAAGTTGGTTAAACTTAAATTTTTGAAGTGCACTAATTTTATTAATAATCTAAGTGATCACTAATAAATAAGTGTACAACAAAGACTGGTGGTTTGGAGCATGATTGAGAATCAATCACACTCTTGGGACAATCAAAGATTCCTTAATGATTTGAAAGAAGTAAAGAATATCGAAACAATGATTGTCTAGAATAAGAACTAGAAAATAATATAAATATGTGACTATCTAGCTAATGTTTTTGGCTGAAACACTTCAAGCGAGAATTATGTTTTTTGAGAGTATGAATGCTTTGGTGTCTTCAATATTTGCTTCAATGTCCTTATATAGAGGTCAAGATTTCCAATCCGTTAGAAGCAAGTTTGAATTTGAATTGTGCCAATAATTCAGAAGAGTATCTCTTCACAAGATCACTGGGATCTTGTGAGAGAAATATAGAAAATTAAGATCTATCAAGGCACACTCAAGGAAAGTGTTAGTAATAGAATGTTTGAACAAAAGAAGTAAGTTTGCTGACACTAACTAGGATCAGTAGCTATGACTTTTAAATCACAAGCCAAAGTGTGATGAAGACTCCAGGCTATTTTAAACTATAGAGAATATATAGTCTATTAAGGTTAAGAGTTTAAAGTAGCATCCTAATGGTTTTAAGGAAATCAAAATATGCATATTTCAACAGATTCCACTAATATTCCTTTTTTTCTTCGAATAATAATGTTGATGCAAATCTCACCATATTATTTAAATTCATAACCACGTATAATACATGGAAACACATATGCTACTCAATTACTATGATCAATTTTAATACGCCATTCCAATTGGTAGTACGGTAGGTCAATTTCTAGTTTACATGCTGCCAACTTAGTATCTCAACAAATATCTTGTGACGACCAATTTAGGGTGTCTACTAAAATGGCTTCAAAAGGTTTCGTTGCAAGAGCTATAGGGATATGTGACAAACAATTATGCCCTTGGTATGAGTCTCATGCACGTATATAGCATATAAACAAATAATGGGACACTATCTACCTATCCAAAGTTGGATTTCCAATAACACTTTACCTTCAAATCATTAACGAATATCTCAAGATCCTTAACTTATTACACTCACATACTAAATTACCCTAGGACATGTATCACATATCGAGGTCTCAATCTTCAAAATCAAACCTAATGTGGCAAAAATACAACTTGGGTCATCCGTGTGATGGGTAGGATATCTGGCTTGATCTGCTTCCTTGAACCTGAGTAAGATCACAAAAACACCTTAGTGGGAGTGCAAGGCTTGGCCTCGCAAAATCACTCCGGCGTGAGAGTAAATATCATGTGAGAAAGTCAAAAGAGAATTTGACAAAGGTTTGAGGCTCAAGAAAGAGTGTGTATGTTCAATATGGTTTATGAAGGGGTATTTAAAAGCCTCCAATGTCATTGAATCCATCTAGGATTCACTGCCTTAGTTATCTTTTAGGATTAGGAGAAAATCCCTAGATTTTAGGCGTGATAGGCGGCTGACCATGTGAATGTAGGAGCAGATATGCTAAGTGTCCTGCCCGGACAAGGAAACCTTTGACTTGTCTTAGAGAGCAAGTTTCCAAGACTCCCTGTTCGATACGTGCCCAGGCGAGCAAGGCTCTGCCCGGCTATTATGATGTAGATATGTTGAAGTGTGGATCCCGGGCATGGCCCCTGATTGGGCAGGCATGGCCTATGCTCGACCAGGTTTTGACGGGAATTAGTTTTCTCTGCTCGGTGCCCACTAGATCAGTAGGTCCCATGTTAATTGAGCTCGTGACTAGCATATGGTTGTTGCTCGTGACCGGGTTTAGGCCGGGCACATCAGTGGCCCCTAGCTCCTTGTATGGCGAGTATTCATGCTCGGAGCGAGGAGTGTTTATGCTTGCGGATGCTTTTGTATTGAGCTTCAACACTTGTGAATTTTTGGGAAGTTCACGACCATGGTGGAAGGCAAAAATTGGTAGATGATTTTGGAACCCTGGTGGAATACTGCTGGAGCATGCTGAGGAAGCTTGTCGTTGGGAGTGCAGTAGGGCGGGAGGTGCGTGAGCCGTCAAGGAATGGCATGATTTGACGGGGTATGGTTTCCGAAGCGGGGCATTAAATATGCGCGTGTTGGGGTGACGTCAGCCACCTACAGGAGTGCCGTTTGGGTGTCCATTTTCCCCCTAAACCCGAAATAGCTTGCCTATAAAAGGCTAGTCCCCTCCCCCTCTCACTCTTTTACCATTCCTGAGTTTTTAGAGAGAGAAATATCTTGCGTTCTTGCTGATGCTGCCCTGTGTTTACTTGATTTCGGCATTCTTATTCCCAGATTTCGACTGGTGGTTGTTCCCAGAGTTCTTGATCTTTACGCGTTCTCAATTTCTTCGGTTTCGTTTTCCAGATTTGTGAAGAAATCCCTCCTACGCCCTTTTGACAGTAAGTTACTCATTTTCCTTTTCTGGTTTTGCTCTTCTTTTTCTAGGTTTGACGAAGATTCTGGGTTCACCTCCTTCATCTTCATGTGTTTCTGGGTAGGATTCTTAAGTTAGAATCGGACCTTAGGTAGAGATCGACAAAAAGACCGGGTGGTCCTGTTCGCTAGGCGGGCAGTGCCCCTTGATGTACATAGACTTAGGAATTTCCCCCTTTTGCTTTACCAGTTATTCGATCAGAGTTTTGACTTTTCTTCCTCGATCTCTTTGTAGATATGTCTGGTGATTCGGACAACGATAGAGAGGCCTATAGCTATGGCGGGCAGAACGACCCTCTGAGCAGCGAGAAAACGCCCACCTTGGATTATATACTGGAAGAGGGAGATGAATTCGTGGTCGGGGAGGCTGTTGATGGGCGTATGCTCGCTCCAGTAGTTGACCTGGTTGATTCCTCCAGCGGGCATAGCCCCTCTGGATAGGATAGTATTGAGGGTGGCGGATACGCTGGCGGGCAGGGCCTCGAATAGCTGGTTGATAGGGCAGAGCCCGTGGTTGAGGAGGTGTATCCCGTACAAGGGGAAATGGCTGAAGGAGCCTCCAAACCAGATGATGTAGACGACATGCCCCTTGCTCGGCGCATGAAGAAGACTGGCCATTCCCAAGTTGAGGCCACACTTGAGAATGAGGCTGAAGGAGAAGATGACGAGCCCGATTGGTTCGTAAACACCGATGAGAGCCGGTATGCTGCCCACTGGGCTTCTTTGGAAACGGCGGATAAGGTAACCGCCTGGCTTACATCCCTTGGTATAAATTCCAAGGACTACAGGGTAGAGAAAATTAATGTGCTCGTCGGTGTGGAGCTACCTCGCGATCAACATGAAGGACTCCTGTTTTTTGCTGATTTTTTTAGGGTCGGGCTGCGCCTTCCCTTGGAACCTTTCCTGGTGGATTTTTAGCTTGAGACGAAGGCCGTGCCCTATGACCTGTTGTTGAACACTGTCTGGGCAATCAGGACCTTCATTGTGGCCTACCGTTTGTTGGGCTTTGAACCGAACATGTTCCTGCTTCGGTAACTCTTTATCTTCGCCCCGAGCATCGGCGGACGAATCAGAGTCAGATCCAGCTCAAATTTTCCGAGGCTTTTGAGTGATGTCCCTAGCAAAGTTGTGGCTTGAGATAGGAGAGTTCTCTTCATCGAGTCCTGGACAAGATGACCATTTGTGCCCACGGGGAACGGAAAAATGAAGATACACAAGGTCTCAAAGCAAGATTTCAGCTCGGGCGAGGCTGCTCACCTATTGGCCTTAAAGACCGCCGTTGCGGTTGTTGAAAAGAATGATAAGCGGGTCGACCGGCAATTTTTGCTCCATTGGAAAGAGCTGGTTTGCAACCCGCAGAATTTGTGTCTGCCCGCGGTTATTTGAGCTAAGGTGTCCGGGGTGGTGCCCCTTTTGAAACACGAGCCCGAAAGAATTCATCCATATTGGGGTGATTGCCACGAGAAAAAAATTAGAAATGAGTGCGCTGCATGTCAGGTTCTTGACGCCGGGGAGAGCTGTCGGTCAGTGTTTGAAGACGAAAAGGGTTGCCCACTAATTGTTATTATTTTCCTTGTCTCATTCCTATTTTGCTTCTGACCACTGATCGCCTTTTTTGTTTTAGGAATGAGGAGCCATGCCTTTTTGAAGCAAAGGAAGAAACAGGCTGATTAGCGGACAACCGATCTCAAAGGCAAGGGGCCTTGAGACTTACCTAAGGTCCCCTTCACTCCTCTGGCCAAAAAGACCCCTGCCCCGGCCAAAGTTCCCAACCCGATTGCAAAAACTGTGGCTCCCAAAGCTGCGGCCCGCGAATAGAAAGAGGTCGCTGAAGCCATTGCTGGTAAGGTCGCTAAGGTCCCTGTTGCTAAGGTCGCTGAAGTCCTCGCTACCAAGGGCGCCAAGGCGGAGGGCAAAAGAAAAAAGAGTTCCTCTCTTCCTTCTGCTCGTACTATGTGCCAATGTGGTTCGGGCTCTGAACTTGTTTCTACCACTCCCCCAGCTCAAGGTGTGGATGCTACCTGGAGGCAGCGGGGCTTTGAAATGCCCTCCACCACCAGCACTGCCTGGGCGCTCGTAAAGGAAATTTCTGGTGATGCCCCAATGCTGGGGGGTATCGATTTGTCTGCCCGCAGGAGCCCTAGAGGCCTGTTGGGCAAGGGCATAAGTGAACGGGCTATGCATGATGACCTGACGCTTGACCGGGAAACTGTTGGTCACTTGTTAGTCGGGCATGTTGGTCTTTGCCTGAGCGAGGTAATGGAAGTTGCCCGATTGTTTTATGTTTTCAATTTGATCTTTCATTTTCCTTCCATACTGATTGTTTTGTGTTTTGCTCGCAAATTGCCTCTACTTGCACCAACCTCTACGACCGTTACACTAAAGAAAAAGAGGCTCGCAAGAAGGCAGAGGCTAATAACACAACCTAGGATGGCCTCTTGAAGCAGAAACTTGAGCAGGTTTCCTCTCTGTCCAAGCAACTGAAAGAAAAAGAGGAGGCTGCTAAGCAGAAGGAGGCCAAGCTAGTGGAGCACAATCTTCTGCTAATTGCCCAAAACAGCGTGCTGGTCGCTGAAAAAATAGAGATGGTGGGGCAGCTGAAGAAGGAGCAGACCGCGGTGGAGGCGGTGACCAAGCAGAGGGAGCAGCTACAGGTTGAGCGGGATGCTCTTAAAATGCAGGCGGTCAATGATGCAAAAATAGTGGCCGGCCTAATGAAGAAACTGTCGGTGACGATGGAGACGTCGGTACAAGATTTCAAGAGCTCCCCAGATTTTGAGGCTGTCGTGGATGAGGCCATTATCCCTTACTTTTCCCATAGCACCAATCATATCCTGAGGAAGCTCATCGGTAATGGCGAGGTGGGCAAGCAAATGATGGCGGAATGGGCTGGGCTCGACCCATACGCTGACGTTGTACGCTAGTTTCATGACTTGGTCCCTTACACCAAAGAGGAACTGGAAACCCTTGCCAAGGGCAACATTAAGGCTGGACGCGAGCCTTGGATACCACCGACTCCCCTGGTTGTAAACGTCTGCTCGCTGATCGAGGCTTTAGAGTATGAAGATCAAACTATGAAAGAGAGCGAGTAGATACTAGAGGAGGCTGCCCGCAAGGAGTTGAATGCTCAGTATGGAATGCAGTATCGGGTTAGCGCTAAGAGTCTTCCTCCTCCCCCGGACCAAGCTTAGACTAGGGATATCTTTTTCCGGCCTGCGCGCCACTTTCTTGACTCCCACTTGTAATACTACCGATCTTTTAATGGAGATTTTTGTTCTACTCGATCATTGTTCTTTTTTACTTGCATTTTTCATGCATCTGATTAGTACGTACTAGTAGTATGCATGTTTATGAACACAAGTATAGGGCGAACATAATTTAATCGAGCAAGCCAAAGGGTGCAAATAGTGACTTAAAAATAATAGGCTAATTTAAGTGGACATATTATTTTAAGCTCGACGGTCCGGGGAAGCGATCTTATTGGTTTTGGCCAAGGCTTTGAGCGGGCATGACCTCTATCGCCCTGGGGCGAGCATCCTGAACACTGCCTAGCGGGTATTGCCCAACTCTGAACGGCGACCAGCTAACCGGGTTGGGCCCTGTCCGACGTTTGCACGTCGAAACTGCTGCTAGTATATCAACTGGGTATAAAGATATATGACTAATAGTGTTGCTTGGTCACTATAGGAATCCGAGATAGTTAGCCGCTACCTTATGGGCATGGCCCTTACCGACTGCGGGCTTCCCAGTTCGTGAATCGGGCATGGCCCTACCTTGCTCGTTGAGAGGGTAAGGAATGTTCATAGATACCCGAGTATAGTGGAAGGTTGACCAGGCAAGGCCCTACTTACTCGCCTTGCGAGCAGATTTTGCCAAGCAATCTGAAAACAATTTATAAATGACAAAAATAATTTTGAACTAACAAATATGAAGAACTTGCCTTTTTTATTGATAAAATGATGATGACCCTCAACAGGGTTGAGGGTCTTGCCCGTTTGTACATTGAGACTTGCTCAATGGTAGTACTTTTTCAAGTGATCCGCATGCCAAGGATGTTTCAAGTCCTTGTCTTCTTGTGTCTACAGTGTGTATGTGCCTTCTCTGATTATTCCAATAACTTTAAAAGAACCTTCCCAATTCGGCGAGAGCTTTCCCCTTTCTGCTCGGTGACTGGTGACCTCGATCTTTCTGAGTACCCAATCCTCGACCATGAATGCTCTTCCTCGGACTCGCTTGTCGTGGTGAGCCTTTGCTTGCTGCTTGTAATTGACCATCCTTAGTCGCGCATACAACCTTTTTTCTTCGAGCAGGCCAAGATCAATTGCCCGAGCAAGTTCATTGTTTTGCTCGCTGTAGTGGGAAACTTTATAGCTTGGCAAGGCCATCTCTACAGGGATCATAGCTTCGGATCCATAGGTAAGCACGAACGAAGTTTCCCTTGTTGGACCCCGAACAGTAGTCCTGACCGCCCATAAAGCTGATGGTAGCTCTTTTGCCCATTTTCCTGCTCGCCCCTCTAACTTCCTCTTGAGTGCGTGCAAGACTTGTTTGCTCCTGGCCTCTACTTGGACATTGCCCTGTGGGTAAGCTACGGATGACTGCCAATGCTTGACACCTAGACGAGCACACTCTGCCGTGAACTTGTCCAAGAATTATGTACCGTGGTCGGAGATAATTGTCTGCGGTAGGCCGAATCTGCACCATACTTGATCGTGGACGAACTTGATGATATTAGCCTCTGAAATGGTGGCCACTGGCTTTGCTTCGATCCATTTTGTGAAATAATCGATGGTGACCATTGCGTACTTGTACTTGTATTGTGCTAGGGGAAATGGGCCAATCAAATCGATTCCCCACATATCGAAATGCCAGGTAGCGACCACCGGGGTTTGCATAGTGGAGGGCAACCTCGAAATGTCCGTATCTCAGGCACTTGTCACATTCTCAGACATACCTCTCTGTATCCTTCCTGAGGGTGATCCAATAATATCCCGCACGCAAGATTTTCTCTGCTAGGGCTCGGGTGCCCGGATGGCTGCCGCATTCTCCTTCATGGACCTCGAACTGAACGTTTTTTATTAGCTCTGGGGGAACACATCGAATCATAGGTCTGACCTTAGATCGCATGTATAAGATTCCCCCAACTACCGAGTACCGATAGGCCTGGTTTCTAACTGTTGTAGCTTTGACCTTGTTTGCGAGCAGGATTCCGTGCTCGATGTAGTCATTGTAGTCATCAATCCAGCTCCTGCTTGCTGGTTCAATATCCATTATTGTTGGTCTGTCGATGGTCGGAGTGACCGATGGATTTAGTAGTGCTAGACTTGCCTCAGCGATCTTGGATTGATAATCTGCCCGCATGTTGTCTGCTCGATCAATTATGATGATCTCCCAAAATTTGAAAATTTTCAAGATTTCCTTGATAAGCTCGCAGTATTTTACCAGGGAGGGGTGATGCACCATATACTCCCCCTGGACTTGGTTCACCACTGGCTGTGAATCCGAGTACACTGTGATCGCTTCTATTCCCATATCTGTTGCAAGCTTAAGACTAGCGATCATTGCTTTGTATTTGCACTACTTAAAATGGTTATATTACAATTATACCCTCCATCCCCTTAAAACATATGTTGGATTCTCAATTTAGTTAACCTACTATTTCGAAAAGTTCGATAAGATCACTCTACATTTTTTACACTTTAATCAAAGTACTTGGTTTATACAAGTCATTTTCGTCCGTTATGTTGGATGGAAGTTCATATATAACAATAGCCCCCTTGCAATTTTCTCGGGTGTTGTTTAGCATACATCAATATGCAACGCACATATAAGATAACTAGGGTTCTATAAGTCCAGTTGGCAATAAAATAAGGCTAGGGGGTTAATAGCCTTTTAAAACTTTGAAGGTTCTTTTGTAAAACTTCAAAAGTTGCAGCGAAAATACAACTTTTGTTTGCCTGCTGATATGATGTCAGTTGGCTGAATTTGAATATTGTTTTAAGGTGTCAGCTGGAAAGTTGTTTCTTGAAAATCACTTAACAGTTATGGATAGAGCAGTCAAAATGGGTTGGGCCCGTTGGGCTAGCCTGCCCCGCCATCTAAAAGAGGTGGGTTGGGTTGGTATTTCTTAGGCCCACCATGTTTTTGGGCTGGCTCGCCCCGCCTCGCCAAATGGTGGGTTGAAGTGGATTGTGGGTTGTCTCGCCCCGCCAACCCATTTTGACAGCTCTAGTTATGGACTGAACTAAAATACAAATTAAGTAAACGATCAAATAAGCACTTGTTGTAATGATTGAATAACACTTAAGTAGATTGAAACTTTTTAAGTGTTAAAGGCAATCTCAAATAATAACAAGTAACACATGATATAAAGTGGTTCATAGTATAAAACTGCTACATCTACTACCAAGTTGGTCAAACTTGAATTTTCAAAGTGCACTAATATTATTAACAATCTGAGTGATCACTAATGAATCAGTGTACAACAAAGACCAGTGTTTTGGAGTATGATTGAGAATCAATCACACTCGTGGGACAATCTAAGATTCCTTAATGATATGAAAGAAGTAAGGAATATCGAAACAATGATTGTCTAGAACAAGAACTAGAAAATAATATAAATATGTGACTATCTAGCTAATGTTTTTGGCTGAAACACTTCAAGTGAGAATTCTGTTTTTTGAGAGTATGAATGCTTCGGTGTCTTCAATCCTTGCTTCAATATCCTTATATAGAGGTCAAGATTTCCAATTCGTTAAAAGCAAGTTTGAATTTAAATTGTGCCAATAATTCAGAAGAGTATTTCTTCACAAGATCACTAGGATCTTGTCAGAGAAATATAGAACATTAAGATCTATCAAGGCACACACAAGGAAAGTGTTAGTAATAGAATGTTTGAACAAAAGAAGCAAGTTTGCTGACACTAACTAGGATCAGCAACTATGACTTTTAAATCACAAGCCAACGTGTGATGAAGACTCCAGACTATTTTAAACTATAGAGAATATATAGTTTATTAAGGTTAAGAGTTTAAAGTAGCATCCTAATGGTTTTAAGGAAATCAAAATATGCATATTTCAACAGATTCCACTAATACTCCTTTTTTTCTTCGAATAATAATGTTGATGCACATCTCACCATATTATTTAAATTCATAACCACGTATAATACATGGAAACACAGATGCTACTCAAGTATTATGATCAATTTTAATGTTCCATTCCAATTGGTAGTACGGTCGGTCAATTTCTAGTTAACATGGTGCCAACTTAGTATCTCAACGAATATCTTCTAACGACCAATTTAGGGTGTCTACTAAAATGGCTTCAAAAGGTTTCGTTGCAAGAGCTATAGGGATATGTGACAAACAATTATGCCCTTGGTATGAGTCTCATGCAGGTATATAGCATATAAACAAATAATGGGACACTGTCTACCTATCTAAAGTTAGATTTCCAATAACACCTTACCTTCAAATCATTGATGGATATATCAAGATCTTTAACTTAATTACACTCACATACTAAATTACCCTAAGATATTTATCACATATCGAGGCCTCATTCTCCAAAATCAAACCTAATGTGGCAAAAATACAACTTGGGCCATCCGTGTGATGGGTAGAATATCTGGGCTTGATCTGCTTCCTTGAACCTGAGTAAGATCACGAAAAAACCTTAGTGGGAGTGCAAGGCTTGGCCTCGCGAAACCACTCCGGCGTGAGAGTAAGTATCATGTGAGAAAGTCAAAAGAGAATTTGACAAAGGTTTGAGGCTCAAGAAAGAGTGTGTACTTTCAATATGGTTTATGAAGGGGTATTTAAAGGCCTCAAATGTCATTGAATCCGTCTTTCATTGCCTTAGTTATCTTTTAGGATTAGTAGAAAATTCCTAGATTTTAGGTGTGATAGGCGGCTGACCGCGTGAATGTAGGAACATATATGGTAAGTGTCATGTTCGGACAAGGAAACCTTTGACTTTTCTTGGAGAGCAAGTTTCCAAGACTCCTTGTTCGATACGTGCCCAGGCGAGCAAGGCTCTGCCCGGCTATTATGATGTAGATATGTTGAAGTGTGGATCTCAGGCATGGCCCCTCGTCGGGCAGGCGGGGCCTATTCTCGACCAGGTTTCGATGGGAATTAGTTTTCTCTGCTTGGTGCCCTAGATCTAGATCAATAGGTCCTATGCTAATTGAGCTCGTGACTGGCATGTGGTGGTCGCTCATGCGTTGCTCGTGACCGGGTTTGGGCCGGGCACATCGATGGCCCCTAGCTCCTCGTCTGGCGAGTACTCATGCTCGGAGCAGGGATCGTTTATGCTCGCGGATGCTTTTGTATCGAGCTTCAACACTTGTGAATTTTTGGGAAGTTCACGACCTTGGTAGAAGGCAAAAATTGGTAGAAGATTCTGGAACCCTGGTGGAATACCGTTGGAGCGTGTTGAGGAAGCTTGCCGTTGGGAGTGTAGTAGGGCGAGTTGGCGAGGAGCGTGAGCCGTCAAGGAATGGCGTGACTTGACGGGGCATGTTTTCCGAAGCGGCGCATTAAATGTGCGCATGTTGGGGTGACATCAGCCACCTACAAGAGCGCCATTTGGGTGTCCATTTTCTCCCTAAAACCTGAAATATCCTGCCTATAAAAGGCCCCCCTCCCCCTCTCACTCTTTTACCATTCCTGAGTTTTTAGAGAGAGAAATATCGCACGTTCTTGCTGTTGTTGCCATGAGTTCTCTTGATTCTAGCGTTCTCATTCCCAAATTCTAACTTGTTCTCAGTTTCTTCGGTTTCGTTTTCCAGATTACAGAAAAAATCCCTCCTACGCCCTTTTGACAGTAAATTACTCATTTTCCTTTTCTCGTTTTGCTCTTCTTTTTCTGGGTTTGACGAAGATTCTGGGTTCACCTCCTTCATCTTCATATGTTTCTAGGTAGGATTCTTAAGTTAGAATCGGACCTTAGGTAGAGATCGAGGAAAATACCGGGTGGTCCTGTTCGCTAGGCGGGCAGGGCCCCTTGGTGTACTAAACTTTTGAATTTTCCCCCTGTTTGCTTTACTAGCTATTCGACCAGGCTTTTGACTTTTCTTCCTCGATCTCTTTGTAGCTATGTCTGGTGATTCGGACAACGATAGAGAGGCCTACAACTATGGCAGGCAGAACGAACCCCTGAGCAGCAAGAAGACGCCCTCCTTGGATTATGTACTGGAAGAGGGAGATGAATCCGTGGCTAGGGAGGCTGTTAATGGGCGCATGCTCGCTCCAATAGTTGACCTGGTTGATTCCTCCAGCGGGTATGACCCCTCTGGAGAGCAGAGTGTTGAGGTGGTGAATACAATGGCGGGCAGGGCCCCAAATAGCTGGTTGATAGGGCGGAGCTCGTGGTTGAGGAAGTGCATCCCGTACAAGGGGAAATGCCAGAAGGAGCCTCTAAACCGGATGATGTAGACGACATTCCCCTTGCTCGGTGCATGAAGAAGACTGGTCGTTCCCAGGTGTAGACACCCAATTTCGTACCCCTAGTATATGACATGTCATAAAATATCAAGACCTGTTAAAAGGACTAACGAATGTCAAGTCACAGGGTTTAAAATGCAAAAGAAAAAGAAGCATGCATAAATAGTGAACTGTAGGGGCCAAAGTGCCAAAAATCAAACAAGAAAAGGCTGTGGGCGCAGCCCACACCCATCCAGGGCGCAGCGCCCACAAGGGCGGTAGGCAACGCTCACAGCTTCAAAGGTTACTGGTGCAATTAGCCTATGGTGCAACCTTTTCAGCGCGCGGTACAAGCCGTTGAAGCTCAGTTGATGATACTTAACCACGAAGGAAAGCCCAGCTTCGGCCTATAAATAGAGGCATCCGGCTTCAGATATTCACACAGTTGAGAGAGTTCACAAGCTTTCACCGCGCAGTTTGTGAAGTTCTCCCGAGAGAACGCCGAGGTTATTTTCTTCTCCAGCCCCGAAGCTCTTCCAAATCTCTTCCTTAAACACTCAAACTCTCCGGCCAAAGTGAACCCTAGTTACCCTGCTAGGTTTCCGCCCTATTTGACCGGTTCAAAAGAGCTAAAAGAGCAGTTGTTCTGCTCGATTTCAGACGTTAAAACCAGGCGAAGCAAGCAGTTGTTCTGCCCGATTTCAGACGCAAGCAAGCAAACAAATCCAACCAAAGCAAGCAGTTATGCCACCCGGATCCCGATGCGAAAACAACCAAATGGAGCAGTCACGCTGCCCGAAATCAATCAAAAGAAAAAGACTCCTTCTCCCTGAAGGACAGAGCGAGCACACCCTAAAGACTACCAGAAGGAGGTTTGCTACGGGACAAAACCCCCACGCTTTAAGATGACCTTTAAAAGTTTATTTACTTTTTATCTTAAAAAATGTGCTATTTAAAATAGTCATATATCATGAAATAAGCAGTTATATTGCCCAAAATTCTATAACAAATAGCACTAAAATAAGCCGTTATTATGGCGAAATTTTTATAAATATATTTGCAACTTTAAAATGAGACTGCTATAAGTTTCTTTATTTATTTCATTATATACGCTATATATATATATATATATATATATATATATATATTAAATGCTTTATTTAAATGGTTAATTTTCTAAAAGAGCATATTTAGCCAAGAACCTATTTTGAGACCGAAAAGGGCGAGTTGGGTGCGTAACTCATTCCCAACTCGTAACTTAGCCTCCGAATCCTTTTTATAAATCTGGTTATTTTTTGTTTTTCTTTGTTTATTTTTAAAATAAAGATGCGACTTTGTTATTTACATTTTGAGTCCACAAATTGAGGCCGGACGTATTCTACGCATTTGAAAGGTTTTGAAACCACCCGCTTTCTCAGTCACGGAGGAGAGGTCGAAAAACAGAGCACTCACAGTGGCGACTCTGCTGGAGACGTTGTTTTTATTTTTAATAAAATTAAAATGAAGGCCTAGACTTAGTTTGTTTTTTATATGTATATAAAAAAAGAGGTTTTGTTTTGGTTTTTGGCTAAATATGTTTATATTTCTTTAACAGTTTAAATACTGCATATATATATATATATATATATATATATATATATATATATATATATATATATATATATATATGTATGTATGTATGTATGTATGTATGTATGTGTGTATACATTTGTGCGCATAATTGTGAAATCTTGCAATAACTTCATTTTGGGTACCAATGCAACCCCGAAAAAAAAATAAAAATACAAAAAAGATACAAAAAAGCGGAGGCATATCATTGTTTTATTTTATTTTATTATGCTTTATTCATTATATCTGGCAAATATGTATATATTCTTTTATTCTGTCATTTTATTTTGGGGATTAGGACCAAATGTAATTAATAAGAACAAATAGTGTCCCCACTTTTTTTTCTATTTATTGATCTGAATGGCCGTCACGCTCGCTCGCGCCGTCCTTTCGGGGATTCAAACTAATGATCCGAGAAAATCCATAAATGAAAAAAAAGACAGGTCATTTACTGCTTTACTACTGCTTTATATATGAAAAAAGAAAAAAAAAGACTTTACTGCTTTTTAGATAACTCACACACGTGCGCATATGTAGAAATATTTTGACTGCTACCCTTAAACCCGATAAACACGCCCGGGTATTCATGATCTCGAAAGAGAGGCTACGTAGAACTTAGGCTAAAATTATCACATCCTGCGCCTCTTACTGAGGGGCCAATGGGGTGAAGACAGCCTAGCCCTGCATCAGCCAATGTTAAAAGCATATAGATTTTTATGACACTTCATGGACCGATCGGTTTTTATACCTCGAAATTGGTGGCCAAACCTTGTTGTAAAAATATACATAAATGAATAAAGATAAATGCACATGTGGCTGACCAATAATTTTTATGGTATTTGCCCTAGACCATTCGAATGGTGGATCTTGGAAAGAGTATAGACCCTTCACCTGAGATGGAATTCGAAAGTCAGATGGAATACGAATGCTCTATACTCTGGAGAAAGAATCTATTATTCTAGGAAAAGTCTCGAGAATGTCAAAACAAAGCGGTGCTTGTCCGATCAATTTTAAGGAAAATGAATAATAAAATAATAAAGGCACACTGTACTCAAACAAAAAAAAAGCCTGGAACCTTCCTTCTGATACCTTCAACCCTTTTCCTCAGAAACCTGGCCTGAGTTTGGAAAGGAAGACATAGCACCGATCATTTGATACGAGATACATGCACAGAGGACAGGTAAGACAATATAAGAATTAGTTCAGAGGGTACAGATCTAGGCAGAATGGCTGCCGAGAATGAACAGTCTGCTGTGGGTACTGTTACAGGGGCTCTAGGGTACGTTCCTACTTCGTCTATGCAACAATGGTTAGACCAGAATTTGGGTGCACATATTGATCGCTTATTGAGCCAAATCACAAACCTCATGCAGAATCCAAGACCCAATGTTGAGGGATTCATTTTCCCTGCAACCCCTCAAGAAGCATCTACTTCTCATACTCCTTTAAACCCAAACCCTCAACCAAACACTAACCTTCCGCCAACCGCCAACACTCCAAACACCAATTTCCCACCAAATGCTTATTACCAGAATTTTAACCCTTTCTTGCCAAATCCACCATATCCTTTCCCAAACACCAATATACCCCAAAATCCAAGTGGTCTTCCATTTTCCATCACCAACCCACTCCAAAATAGCCCACATATGGACCCCAGAAACTATACCCAGTCAGGACAAGTAACGACCTATCTACCTTTCAATGATCCTAGTCGTCAAGTAGAAACTGCAAATAACCCACCTCCTCAAAATCCCTACCAAATACTTCAGCCAAGAACAAACCCTGTTACCCCAATCCCTCAAATATATACCAAATCCTAGCACCACATCCCACAAAAATAAAGGCAACGATGGAGAATCTTAAAGGGATGATGCTCAAAGTCTTGAACAAATGGGAATTCTCTACACTGGCATTAACACTACAACCTTCGACTATGCTGCCCTCAAAATTCAAAATGTCGGACATAGAGAAATTCGATTGGACTGGATACCCTATCTCCCACATAAAATCTTATTCTACCGGCATGCAGTCAAGAGGGGCTAGTTTCGAAGCAATGACCTCCAATTTCCATCTCACCTTGATAGGGGAAGCTAAGCAATGGTTAATGCTAGCAGACAATAATACTATGCGTACTTTGGACCAAATAGCTGAGGAGTTCCAAAAGAGGTACAAAGACAATACTAGCTCTGAGAATAAAAGGGAACTTGAGGCGTGCACCCAAAGGGAAAAGGAAACCTGTGCAGATTTTACAGCCAGGTGGAAAAGAAAGTAGCCCAAACATTAGACAGGCCTGATCCGGCTGAATCAGCAGCCAGGATGTTCATAAAAAATCTCCAACCAATTTACTTGGAGCATATGATATATCTCCATTATGGTAACTTCAATGAGATAATGGAAATAAGAATCCGTATCGACAAAGATATACGCACTGGACATTTGAAAGTCGGTATATCTCCTAGGTCATTCCGCTACTCAAAAGGGAAAACAGCCGTATCAGGATCAGCAGTCCACATGGTGGGAAATATGCCAACTATGCCACCAACCAATTTCCCTACCCAAAGCTACGACACTGTACCATGGTCCTATGGACCAGATAGATCAATCAATGCAGTTGGTGGGAATAATGGTCCAAACAGAAACTTCAAAGGACCAAATAGAGGAAATAGGCATTATGATGAATTACAAGCTCCCCAATCGCTAATATTGCAAGGACTGATGGCACAGGGACTATTAAAGCCATTGAAAAACTATAGGCCGCCGAAACCTCTGCCTAACTCATGGAACCATGCTCAGTATTGTGAATACCATCGCTACAGCGGTCATCCCACTGACAAGTGCTACATGCTAAAAAATGCAATCCAAGATCTGATAGATGATAAAGTCATCGAGAAACCTCACCCCAGGCCCAATGTAGTCAATAACCCATTACCTCAAATCAACATGATTGAGGTCGATGAAGAAAATTATGTACCCAAGTTTGAAAGGAATGAAAATCCGTTGGCGTTTATCATTGTTCCTCTCTCTTTCTCTCTACCAGAAAAAGAGCTTAGCTGCAACATGCTCTCTTGGGACACTATCTTGGGCAGTCAAACTATCACTGTAGGGGTCATGGAAAAAGGGTTCCTCGGGTCTTGATAGACAATGACTCGTCTCTAAATGTATGTCCCACAAGCACATTAGCAAAACTGAAGACAAAGATCTCAGAATTGACTCCTTCGTCGCAGACAGTAAAGGCATATGACAACACAAGTCGATGTGTCCTAGGGGTAATAACTCTGATGATGACCATTGGCCCGATCCACCGACCCTGTCAACATCATCTCTGCGCCTGGCTCGATCGACATCGTCATTCCCGTAGCACGAGAGCTCATCCTTCGCCCGCTGATACACCGCAGTGAGACCAAAGAATGTCTAGCAACCTGCGGTAAGACGGAGTGTCCGCCTGATATTTCGACACACAAACATACAGTAAAAAAATACAATAAAATGCATGCATGAACAATAAAATAAAATGCAAAACAAAACAAATACAAATAATATACCATCTACGCGCGATCTGGGACCTTGTACTCATTAGGGACGTTAACGTCCGACACAAGCTCGAAGAAATGTCATCCCCGATGTAAACACTGCAGCTTGAGAGGGATCCGAGATGGGATATGAAGATCAAGTGGCATCCTAGTAGCAGGACGAGAAGGTCCAGCAGCGTCTAAGGCACGCCTAGTAGAGTCTGGGTGAAGAACGGTCGTGAGGAACTCACGATACGTCATATCTAGGTACACCTCAGCGGGGACAACGTACCGAGCAACATAATGATACTTGTTAGGAATGAACTCTGGCACGATCATCCATGTCGGAGGAGCTGGTGGTGTCACTGGTGATACCGTCGTCGAAGAGTGCTAGCGGTTAACCCGCTCTCCAAGATACATAGAGTCGCACTTCACTGATCTCATCAGTATGTGACGGCTTCTCATCTCCACAGCAGTCAAATAATGACCAGACATCCCCCTCCATGGGAATAAGTTGACTCTGTCAACACGAGACTGACCAATAGCAGCCTGCACGGTTTTCTCAAAGAGAAGAGAAGTACTCCGCTCAACCTTCCCATGGTTGTCCTCAAGATACTTCGCAAAGAAAGGAAGCGCCTGGAGCTGAATTCGGCAAGGGAACGGAGGGAAATCAAGCATGGCGTAAGCCCACACCTGCAAAGGAAAACAAACAATAGAAAAAGAAATTTATCAGAAAAAAAATAATAAATAATGCTTACAAAAATACACAAGTAAATAAAATACTAAAAACAAACAAAAATACATATTAAAATTGTACCTCCCAGGTAACAGAAAAGCTGGTCAGGTTCTTCGCACTGTTACGGCACACCTGATCCATAGAGAAATAGAGCATAGCCAAGCCCGCTTGTCCTTAGTCATACAGTGAGACGACATGCAAATCATGGTGACTCGGCAGAAAGGACATCTACAATGTAGTAGACGCTTTAGAAAACAGGGTGGTGCCCAAGAAAAAGAAGAGGAATGCCCGAGTCACACGAGCCACATCCTCATCATCCATGTCATCCACAAACTGAGCGTTGGCTTCAAGTCACCATTTCACTCTAGCAATGCGGATCTCATCGCCGTTCTTGTATTCAGGCTCCAAGCCCAGTAGATATCTCACCTCCTCCAGGTGAAATCTCATGTCGTTATCCAAAGTAAGACCAATACCGAGCCTCGTCGAGATACCAGTAATCGCCACAGAATCGACCAGAGTCATAGTCATCTCTCCCCAGGCGAAATGGAAGCTATTGGTAGTATCCCACCAATACTTCCGCAGGACCTTGTGGATCGACAAATAACTCGGGAACGAACCCACGATCCTCATAAAAGGAGCCAGCCAGTCTGCTACACAAGGATTTTCGCCCGCGATTGGAGCGACTCATAGATCGTGTGCAAGTTCTCTACACTTGCACGAAAGCGCGTAGGTCTTTGCGAGCTTGAAAAAGGAAAACAATAATAAATATTTATCACAACACACACACACACACAAATATACATGCTTGCACACAATTCTGCTCAAAGCACCCACACACACATTTTAAATTCTTACTACTATTTGCACATATCTTCTTTTGATTTTGTCGGATTGAACATATCATCAATATTTGACATTTTTTTTTAAATTCTGCTTATATGTCATGCATAACATATTTTTTATGTTTCTCGTGTATATACATACATCATTTTACACTTTCATCCCCCATTTAATACACATGTGATAGACATTTTTTTTTCATTTTTATACATGAAGTTTTATTTGTTTACTTGTGATGCATGTTTTAAAATACTTTGATTGCCCATCTCTTATGCGCAATTTTTTAATATCTAATCTTTTTGTATATTTAAGTAAAAGCATGCAAATGTTTTATTTTTGAAAATGATATTGCATGATATCAATAAATAATAATAAAATAATGACATATAATAATAAATAATAAATAAAGTTTTTTATTACTTTATGTGAATCCTAAAATCACCCAGGCCCATTCGGAAAAACGATATCACAGGAAGCATTTTTTTTATTGAACATAATATAGAATTGGTTATATTTTTAATTCATATGGTCAAATAGTCAAACATGTAACAACAATAGGTACCTGCATTGTATTTTAATATGGACATGTATGAAATATCTCACACATAATTATCATGTGCCACATCATAAAATATACACATACATACTTTTCATACACATAATATTTCAATATATATATGATTTAGACACATGCTTTTCACATGCTATATTTTCAATATACAGATGCTCTTTAATTTGCATGTCTTTTAAATTGATAAAGCACTTTCAATTCCACAAACACCATATCCAGATAAAGCAATTTTAAATTCTGCATGTTATTTTCATATACATGTCATTTTCATATACATGTTATTTTCATATACATGTCTTTTCATATACATGCCTTTCAATATACATGTCTTTTTCGTATACATGCTATTTCAATGTACATGTCATTTCAATATACATGTCTAGTATACGTGCTCGTGTTATAGGCACGGTGTCGGTATGAGATCAGTTCAATGAATGGTCTGGATAAACAAAACATATAATTGACGAACAAAACCCACAACCGATGGTTTTATATGTAATTGTAGAGGGGTAATTCAAATATAACTTATAACTGAAGGGTTCATTTGTAACTCAAATACTTACGAATCAAGCTGGATCGGCCGTTAGTTGTGTTTAGCACAATTCGATCATGACCACTAGTTAGACCTTGAGCTCTTTTATAATATAGATGTTTTTTTTTTCATATACATGTCATTTCAATATACATGTTATTTCAATATACATACATTTCAATATACATGTCTTTTCAATATACATATAATTTTCATACACACTGTCATTTCAATATACATGTATTTTCCATATACATGTCATTTCAATATATATGTCATTTTCATATATACTGTCTTTTAATATACATGTCATTTTCAATATACATGTCTTTGAATATACATGTCATTTCCATATACATGCCATTTTCATACACATGTCATTGTCAATATACACTGTCTTTTAATATACATTGTTTTTCAATATACAATATATTTCAATATACATGTCATTTCCATATACATGCATTTCAATATGCATGTCTTTCAATATACACTGTCATTTCAATATAGATGTCATTTTCATATACACTGTCATTTCAATATACAAATCATTTCCATAAGGGGTATACACCCGGGTCTTGGAAATGGTACAAAAGAAAAAAAAAAAAAAAGAAGAGAGGAGGGAAAAGACCATGATCACTGCCCGACTTGTATCACAAAACGTACAAATCCATAAAACTTTCCCAGTGATGCAATGTCTCGAAATTGGGAATCTATTTTATCAACGACGTTCGTTTGTTTGTGGACTTTGCGTTCACTTACAAATTCTGTCGTTGAGAGGCTCTGTAGACACCTTAATTCCGTACCCCCCCCCCCCATTTCCTAAAATGTCCAAAAAAAATATACTTGTTATATAAAAGGACTAATGGACGTTACTTTCTGTTAGCCTTGGGGGGGGTAGCATGATCAAAATTAAAAATAACTTGACAAGGGAGCAAACTGAAAATTGTAGAAATTTGCGAAGGAAAACAAGTCGGGGCGTGGCGCCCAAACTTGCATGTGCCACACCCCGAATGATTTTTGCCTTCCATAGTCTCTTTATTGCGTACATTGCATGAACGAAGGAATTTGCATATCATACAAGGCCTCAGCCTTCAAAATCCACACCCAGAGCCTCCCTAGCCCTCTCTCTCTCCCTTCTTCCTCTACTCACATGCCCTTTGTGCAAGCGAGCAAAGGCTCCCAGCCTCGAGCTTCGGCCCCTGGCCTCCTACCCCCGTGACAACCTCCTCCCTTGCTCGAGCAAGTGAGCCCCCTTCATTCCTCGCCCCGGCAAGCCGATCTAAAAGTCAAAAAGTGCGGTTACGTTGCCCGAATAACAATGACGATGACAACAATGATGATAACACAATGATGACAACACGATAAACAATGATAAAAACAAGACTTTCTCTGTCGAGGAGAAGACATGGAAAGCACACCAGAAACTACGAGCGCCTAGTGGGCTAAAGCCTAGACGTATATACCGGGATCAAAATTTCACGCTACAAGAGGTAGATATCCATTTATTATTCTGTCCCGTAGTTAATTAAAAATAGCTAATAATAATAGATAAATTATGTTAATACGCTAGTTATAAATAATGCATTAATTAGTTTATAAATTTTGTTTATACTATATAAATGTAGATAATAATTATATTTGTGAATATTATGTGTAAATAATATAATAGAGTAGTATTTGTGTATAAAGGTACATAAAATATTAAAATAGGTAATAGTATGCTTAGACAACACCTAGCACACCTTAATTGCTAATATGACAAAATAGACGTTATTATGCCCATATAACATCCTGCTGGCCAATATAAATATATATAAACACCCTTCTAATCTAGACACAATAATTTAAGCATGTTATTTAGCAAAATCCAGACGAGACCAAAAGGGCAAGTTGGGTACCTAACCCCTTCCCAACTCGTAACTTAGCTCCCAGACCTACACTTTCTGGCATTTTAGGTTTTTCTCTATTTAACCTTAAAATAGAGGTGGCGACTCTCTAATTATAGTAGCTAGAGTCCACAACGAGATCCAAACGCATTCCACGTGCTTTAATGTTTCAAAACCACCCGCCTTTTTAGTAGCAGAGGATGCGTCTCGAAACGGGGTCCTCACATATAGCTCTAGACAAATGTGGTGAAGAGGTTGAATGGCTACGTCAATTCTTAGAAGATGTTCCAAGATGGACAAAACATGTGTCTACAATTTGCATACATTGTGATAATCAATTGGCAATTGGCAGGGCACAGAGTAATATGCACAATAGTAAGTCTCGACATATACGTCGTAGACATAATACCATTAGACAACTACTCTTAACCGGAACTATCTCTATTGACTATGTGAAGTCAAAGGATAATTTAGCGGATCCATTAACCAAAGGGTTAAGTAGAGAGTTAGTTGATAAGTCTTCCAAAGGAATGAGACATAAGTCTCTAGATATGAGTTGATACAATGGAAACCCAACCTTGTTGACTGGAGATCCCAAGATCTTGGTGCAAAGGGACAACCTAATTGTAAAAAGATTCTTAGTTTCACTGTGGGGGGTCATCCCTTGTAACAGTGATGCTCGTGTGTAAGAGGATAAGTATATGGCTTTTAATGATTCCAAAGTAAGAATCACCTATGTGAGAGAGAAGTGGGGCCGCTTTGAGGAGAATTGTGTGAGGCTCAATTCGAGAGCCTTTCACATAACCAGGTGTATGTTCAAGGCCATGAATGAACATAGCTATGAGAATTGAATTGTGTTAGGAAGATTCATGGGTAAAGTATATGATCGATTACACAAACGACAGAATAGTTCAAAGACATCATGTCTACTGATGCCAGTAAAGTAAATATGCTTTTTCGAGGGAAGGTTCAAAAGGTAAAACCTACCTATCCTATGCAGGTTCCGACTGCTGGACTTTATGACCAAATTCGTCAATTTCCTTCTTGTGGGAGATTGTTGGAAAAATTGTGTTTTAAGAATGAAATTGTGCACCAACGAGCTCTAGCTCAACTGGTACTGCTCACTTCTCCTAACGGAGAGGTTGGGTGTTCGAGTCTCACTAGAGACACCCTGGACGTTACAACTCTCAGTCGAGAGGTCGGGTGTTCAAGCCTCTTCAGAGGCATCGTTGTTGTTAAAGCCTTATCCAAAGGCCCCATTTAGCTACTCACTTATATTAACGGAGAGGTTGAGTATTCAAGCCCTACCAGAGGCACCCTGGGACTTAACTACTCTCAACCGAGAGGTCGGGTGTTCAAAGCCTCCCCAGAGGCACCAATTGTTCAAGCCATACCAAAGGCATCATATATATATAATTGTAGCCTTTCAAGGCATTAAAAAAGAATGAAATTGTGCAATCTTGAGGCACAAATTTCTTCATGTGTCATTTATGTAACGACAAGGGTAATTGTGGAAAAGTGTTCTACTCCATGAGAACATTGAAATCATATATTCATTTGTCCAATTTGGTATTGGGATGAATAAGTTATGATTGGTTAAAGTGTGGTGTTGAAAGTGAGTTTATCCATATTGGAAATTTAACAAAAGCTTGAGTGGTTTTTATACAAGCGCCTTATGTGGTAAAGGTAAGCTTGAGTAGAATAGATGCTCTCTTGCACGCGTGCCCGCATAGGGGGGGGGTACAAATCATAGTCTAATTTAGCCTTCGGGATACAATACTCATGTCCGAGCGTGTCCCGTGGACACGAATGTCAGACCAACCAATGTTTTGTTAATTATTCTTTTATTTTCGTAACTCCAACATTCATTGGAAGATTTATTCTGCCTTCATGACACTTTAATGAGTTTCATTAAGGGTGAATCAAAATGTCTAGTTAATTATCGTAATCAATTTGTTTCTGCTTCAGCCTATATAATGGAGATGACATTCATAATTGAAAGACACAGTTTAGAACAATCACCACATACAATCTTGCATCGTATTTTGCTAGCATATTCTTTGGCCTCCTATTTCATATCGGTGATAGAGTCAGACACAATATCAGTTCGCTAAAAACCTTAGTGCTAAAGGTTTTACCGGTGTCTCCGTTGTATCTAGGAGAAAGACGTCCGAAGAAGCTTCCAAGCACGTACGGGAAGGGACGAATCTATTTTAAGGAAACTGTGTACGACACAAGCTTCGGACCAGCATACTTCCTTTTGTGCCAGCAACCCTTCACACCAGCAGACTTCCTTAGGCTAAGTCTACCAGCAGACTTTCACAAGCAGACTTTGAGTCCAATACTTTTCATAGCAGTAACAATTCTATAATTGGGTTTTATTTTATGTAAATTGTATTGATTTCCCTGTATTATTTCTAACATTTAGTTCATCTCACTTGACTGTAACTTTTATCTTTCATGTTATATATATTTGCATATATCTTTCCATAGCCTAATATTTTTCAAAACAAATATTATAACAATGATTTCTAGTAGATTCGCAAAATCTGCTATAGCATATCTGCTGCCTTATGTTCAACATAATTGCAATGATTAGAAATCGCTTATGCCTGAGAAACATCTTATCCATGTTCTTATTTGATTTATCAAAAGATGGATCAATTTTTTAATGAACGCAACATAGGCTATTAAGTCCCATCTAGTCTACGTACCGAGTATATCAAGGGTCCAACACAAGGTTATTACCAAATATAAGCCTGCCATCTATATATACAAAAATAATACACTTATTACCAGAAAGTTTTACCTAAATGTATCGATCTACTTCAACATAATTAAAACCATCCAAACAAAAAAAACTTGATTAAATTTCTCATGCATAATAGTTGCCCTATATTAGCGTAAAACCATTAAATAATCTATAATGGTTGCTATGAGACTATTCTATTCTCATTAGTTAGAACCAATTGTAATAGATGTTAGAACCAAGCATTGATTTTGATGTTTCAAAACTAGATTAGCATAATTTTCCAAAATAATAATTTTAGGTTCAAATGTACAAGAAGAATTAAACAACTACTCCATCTGTTTTCAAATTATCGTCCATCTTTCCTTTTTCGTCAGTTCTTAAATAATTGTTCTTTTTTAAAACTTTCCCTTTTAAGAAAACACTTTTACCAGTTTAGCCTTACTTTTTCTACATACTTTAATTATGACCACATACTCAAGGGCATTAAAGAAAATCACACATTTCACCAATATTTATAATACAATCAATTACTTTTTCTTAAACGGTGTGCCGGGTCAAAGTAGACAATATTTTAAAAACGGAGAGAGTGTTATGAAGCTTTTACGAAGAAAACAAACATCTAAGAGTGCAAGTTCAATCCTTGAACAATTCCCCTTTCTTTAAAAAAAGACGTCTCTTATCTTTCTTCAACAAGTTCCAACGCAAATAATGTATTTTTTAATTTGCAAAAATTCTATATGCCTAAAATACCTTAATTAAGTGTAAGATGAAAAAGAAAAAAACAAAGAAACCCAACAATTTGATATCATTGAAGGATACCTTAAAACAAAAAATGTATAAAAATAATTATTTACGTATATCCGTATAATATTTTTTTAAAAAAACTTATTATGGAGCGAAAATACTATACTAAACAACCAACAAACACATATATGCCTATATTCAATAGTGATAATCTTTTATAAAATAATTCTAAAAGGTAATAATTAATCACAAAGTAAAAATGCAACCGTGTGGAGCACAATGACTAGTAGTTAAAGAATGAGAGAAAAACTCGTAGCCTATCATGCAAATCAATGTTCAAGTAAAATAGAAACCAAACAGAAAGAAAAGATTAGTCAAATTGATTTTCTTCTCCGATTTGCTCCCTCCCAAGCCACACATCCCTAGCAACATCACACGAGATGCTTTCTAATCACCACCTAGAGGCAATTATACTCTAAGGCCGTACATATAGGTTTAGTCAATGACTCGACTCCTTCTGCTAGTAGCCACATTTAATTGTAGAAAAAAAGGTACTTACTATCTTTAGTAGTAATGAAGTTTGTGCTCCGCACGATTGCAATTTTTCAGAGATACATTACTACATTATAATGATTATTATGTCTAATAAAAGTTAGGTATTGTTGATGTATCCAAATTAATGGTCGTTTAGCATAACATTTTTGTCTTGGAATAAGTTTTTTTTATTAATTCGTATACGTGTATAAATAAATACTTTGGAAACTTTAAAAAATTAGACTTTTTGATGTCAAACCAGTAAACAATAACACTCAACTAATGAAAAATATTGATCATGTGGTTCAATATGAGTATGGCCATATTATTAAAATTTTGTTCCATCTAATTAACTTTTTTGTTCGGATAAAATGAGTTTTATTTGGATAAAATAAGTGTTTTAAAAGACTTAGTCCAAGTCACATTGATAAGAAAATAAAGTTTGATCATCTCCAGCAGTTTTGTGTAAAAATTGCACTAAATCTTTAAACTGGTGCATTTTTTTCATCATCTCCAACAGTTCAACTTCAACATTTATTCCATAAGAAATATTCCAAGTATATTCTTCATTATTCTATTTAAAAAATATATTATATTTTATTTAATTTGTACGCATTAATGTATTTTAGCAAAATAAATATATTATTTATTGAATTAATATTATATTAAATCAAATACTATGCATTAAAAATAATAATTAAATGCAAGAATTTAATTGAGTCTAAAATACAAAATATTTAAATTAGTAATTAAATGCAAGATATTAATAGAGACAAAAATTGAAACATTCAAATAATTGAAATACTGTCTAAATACAATATAAATAAAAATAATTATTGAATTAACTAAAATAGTGTCTAATATTTATATAATTTATTATAAATACTTTTAATATTATATATAACTAATAGCAAACAATATAAATAAAAATAATTGAATTAATTTTTTGTAGTATTTAAACCAAAACATTAAACTAGTATTTAAACCTAAACACAAAACTAGCAATAATAAGAAAAACTAAAATACAAAACTATTAACTAAACAAACAAACCAAAAAAAAGAAAAAGAGGAGAGCGAAGATGAAGCTTGAACAGTGGCTCGCGAGATTTGAAGACCCAGGAGGCCATCTTCAATTTGAAACAACATTTGGAGCTGCCATTGGAGGAAGGAACAATGGATTTTCACTTCAAAATGAAATAATAGAGCTGCTATTATATTGGAGATGCTTTAAATCTTAAGTTGTCAACAACAATAAACATAAGCTTTTTTTTTTAAAAGTACGCCCAAACCAATATTAATAATAAAGTCAATCCCTTATTCGTCGACGTTGTCGAGCTTTTAAAAACTCAAAAAATAAAGGATAAGACTAACCACACACCACATTATATTATCTACACCCCACCATTTTATTAAACTTCTCATATTACTCACTACACACCACCTCCTTTACCGATTCTATCATTCCCTTCCCAACTCATAAAACCTCATCTCCTCTCTCTCCACTCATGATGGCGATGAAAAAAAATGCACCCTCATCTGAAGAAAAAAAATGACGATGAAGTCTGTTAGCTATACTTAATATGGGGATTTTTCTCAATTCTCTTTCATCCCAATCACCCCATACCTCTTCGCCTCTTCTCTCTCTCCCTCTGCGAATTGGTTGTTTATCTCCTCTCTTTCTCTCTCCCTCCCTATGCGATAAAGTTTGTTTGCGGCAATGGTATTGGGGTGGTGAAATAAGGAGAGACATCTGTGTGGCCATCGTTAATTGCATAAAGGTGTCCGGCTGAGAGTTGCTGCACACTCTTGGACGTGTACAACTAATATTTTTTATACCTTCAATATTATCATTTTACGCGATAATAGTTTTGCGATTATTTTTTATGGTAGGTAGGTATATATATTTTGGTGAGTGAGGTAGCCCAAGCAAATATAAAACGGTTAAAACCCCAAACCCGAGGAGAGGACCATTCAGACAAACAAACTGCTCAGCACCGGCATTATTATTAACAGATTCAACCACCATTTCAACCCAACTCTCTCTCTCTCTCTCTCTCATCCGATGTGTCGATTTTCCCGCCAAATTTAGCAAAGCTCGCCATGAAAATCCTCATCGCTCCTCTTCGAATCTCCATTTTCAGTCTCTCCATCTTCACGCTCATAATCTCAATCTCTGTCTTCCATTTCAAATCCTTCCTCCGCCCCCCTCCTCCCCAGCTCCTCCCAAACCAAACCCTAACCCTAACCCTAACCAAACCTCAATCGGAACGGCACGAGCCACCAACCACAAGGCGGAACTACATCGTTAGATTCACTGATTACAAAAAAGCCGAAGATCACAGAGCATATCTCGATCAGAACGCAAAATTCAAAAATTGGAAATGGGTTGAAAGAAATAACCCCGCGGCTAAGTTTCCGACGGATTTTGGGGTAGTGGCGATCGATGAATTGGTTAGTGAGGAATTTATTAAGGAGTTTGAGAGATTGAAGCTGGTGAAAGATGTCAGAGTTGACTTTAGCTATCGAATGAAGAGCTTGCTTGCGAAGAAGAAGAGGAAGCGAGTTGGGGCGTTTGTGGATGGGAAGAAACGGCCTGGGAAGATATTTACGGCAATGTCGTTCAGTGAAGATGATAATTATGTGGCTGCCCCCACGAGTAACACCACTATTAACTGGCATCGTCATCTTTTGATGCAGGTAAGTGGTAGATTGCTGGTTATTTAGGACGATTATATGTTAGTGATAATATTCTAATATGTACTATCTGCTAATTACAAGGTTTGAGAAGCTTTAGTAACTGCCTCAACTACTTTGGGGGTCAGCTAATGAAGCCTTTTTCACCACTGTGTGTGGAAATGTAGTGTTGAATCAATTCTGTTACTTCTGGATAAACTATTAAATATAGGTAAACAAGAGAATGGAAGACAACTTTGAAAGTCTCAAAATTTCTCTTAACCACATACCAGAGTGCCAGTATTCCAAGCTGCGAAAAGAAACTGGTTTAGTGCTTAAACTTCTTATTGGTTACTAATTTATTTTTTCACCATGTTTTAGGAATTAAAGAGAACTGAAGATGGACCGTGTATTGAGTTTGAAGTTTTATCTTGAGGAGGAATGGAACAGTATCTAGTCTGAACCTGTGTTAGTAAGCCAAATTAGAGCGTGAGTGTAGGACTCTTCCTGTTTCATGCTTGACTACTTTCTGGTTTGCCTTTAGAGCTAAGTTCTATGGCTGTGGGATGGGGAGATTGATTTGGCGGCAGAGAAGGAGTAGATTTAAGTTGATGAAAAGCAGTTTATTTGTTTTATTAAAGTTTTTATTAAAAATAAGGCTGTAGAAAAGAAAACAAAATGTTTTTGAAGGTATGCTATTGTGCAGGCAGCTTCAGGAACCTCCAGGAACGTGACTGAACTGAAAGTAGTAGGGGTTTCCTTAAAAAGCATACCGTATGGTATTGAAGCTGTTGTGAAGTGGATTAGAGGAGGTTGACTGTTTTCTCAAAAACAAAGTAGAAATCAAATGGTGTTGATTTAACGACATTGTAAGATGCAGATAGCCCAGGTGGCCTGTAACAGTAGATTCCCCGAATTTTGCAATCGGTACACCTGGAATGGGGTTATATAGTGTTAGGCGAACAGAGAATGGGTGCACTAATTTGGATGGGAAGATCATGGTGCAGTGCTTTGCGTATGCTATACGGGAATGTGCTTCTAGAGGATTAGAGCTATAGATCGAGAGGATCTGGAGCATTGATATTGACAAGGAGGTGTCTGATGTGACAAATTGTCGTGTAATGTCTTAGCTGGTGCCTTTGGAGAAGAAAAGGAGGATCTGGGCTTGCTGTTACGTGAACTGAAACATTGTATTCTAATCCTTTTCATACATAGTCGTTCAATGGGGAGGATGGGTCTCTAATATAGATACTTCTAGTTGAATGTCTCCTATTTGTTCTTGATGAAGATATTCTTTTGTATTTATCAGTCACTTTGGTTGCAGTTCCTCCACATACTTGTCCTTGGTGGATTTTATTTTCACTTTTTTAAAGAAAATTTGTTGAATTGTGCTTTTATAAATAATTGAAGTACTAAAAAGTCCCTGGAATTCCTTATATCTTTTTATTTCATTTCAGTATATCTTTTGCTGACATTTACTCGGTATGATATGGGTAATTTATGTTGCAGAAATCTCAAGTTACATCCTTGTTTGGAGCAGATGTGCTTTGGTCAAAAGGTTACACTGGGGCAAAAGTTAAGATGGCTATATTTGATACTGGCATACGAGCAAATCATCCTCATTTTCGCAATATCAAGGTATTTTTTGGTGATAGAACTCTAGAAGATATCTGAAGTAGCATTTGATTTTCTTTAGCTCAGATTGTTGTTGTCTGTAAGTTTGCTTGTATCTGGCCACATAATGTAATTGGAAAAGAGCTCTTTGTTGAACAGTTACTTATCTTCTTTCGCAATTTCAGGAGCGAACAAATTGGACGAATGAGGATACCCTAAATGACAATCTCGGACATGGAACATTTGTTGCAGGGGTTATTGCCGGCGAAGATGCAGAATGTCTTGGATTTGCACCAGACACCGAGATTTATGCTTTTCGCGTGTTTACAGATGCACAGGTAATGCATATTTGTACGATTAAGTAAATACCATACCTAAATAATGCCTATAAGCTAGTATATTTTCATTACATCTTTAAGGCGGTTGTCATTTTATTTTACATGATCTTAGGGTTTGGGGGGGGGGACCTTTAGCCATCATTGAGTTATTTGTTCATTAAGTATGAGTATATGAATGTAAAATGTTGAATGATGTGATTTATCGTAGAAGAATCGATTCTTCACTGATGCTGTAAAAATTCAAGGGTGTGAAGGTAGGGGCTAGGGATTAGAAATCTAAAGTCATTCAATGAGGCCTTGTTAGGGAAGTTGTTGTGAAGGTACTGGAGGAGGGTGGTGGAAACCAAATACAGGAAGGGGAATCACTTGGGACTCATTTGGGGTGGGTTTATGGGAAGGTATTTTTTTTTATAGGTAAGTGTGATCCTTTGTTGATATAAGGATTGGAACCAAAGACCTCAACGTCTTTGCCCGAGTGTCCTTGCTATCTTTCCCACCCCTTGAGGTTAGGTTTTATGGAAAGGTATTAGAAGAGGTTGGGAAGCTTTTTTTCTTTTTTTTGATAAGTAAGATAGATATATAAATAGCCTCTTCAAAAGAGGTGAAGCGTTCTATATACACTGGAAGTATACAATGAAACCCCACTAACTACTAAAAATATTATTCACAAAATCTACAAAAGGATTAGAGCCCACGCCATTGCCTCAGAACACCGAAAAAACAGCAACTGCAGAATCTGATTTTTGATATCTTCCGATGTCTTTGCCTTGTTCTCGAACGCTCTAAGATTCCTTTCTTTCCAAATGGCCCAACACACAGCCAACGGGGCAACATCCCAGAAACTATTTTTCCTTTTATGCTTATATAGGTCCAGCACAAAAGGAGCTGTTTGATCGAATTTGGCATCACCCAAGTAACCTTGTATAAATTCAGCACATAACTCCAAATCTCCCCTGCCAAAGGACAATGGATCAGCACGTGATTTACACTTTTTTCATCCTTCTTACACATAAAGCACCAGTTAGTATAGATTTTCTTGTGCCTCCTCAAGTTCTCTCCTGTTAAAATGGCTTCAAGTGCAGCTTCCCACTTAAAAAACTTCACTCTAGCTGGAGCCCTTGACTTCCATACGCTCTTCCACGGTGTCACTCATTACTAGAAGATGGTACATGGACTTAATAATTCTTGTCTTTCTTTCCATTCCACACAACGGTGTCGTCTAAATTTATGTCCATCTTTTGTGTGTACAGCAGCCCAAGTCCCCAAAAACATCCACCTCCCAATCTTGCAAGTTCCTCCTAAAAGAAGGATTCCAAGTGACTGCTCCATCCTCAAAAATCGCTACTGAGCTAACAAATTCTTCCTTATCCAAAGCTATAGCTGGAACATAGACGGAAAGGCTCGCTGTAATTCTACATCCCTGCACCACTTATCACGCCAGAATTTGACCGAGTCCCCTTTGCCCACATTGAAGGAGATGAACCGTTTCACCAAGTCCCATCTCTTTCTGATGTTTTTCCAAACCCCCACCCCTACACTAGAATGAACCTCATTGGGATCCCATAAATGATTCCCCACCCCATACTTGGCCACCAAAACTTCCCTCCAAAGAGCACCCTTGTCTGTCAAGAACTGCCACAACCACTTCCCCAAAAGAGCGGAGTTAAAAGCTTTAAGCCTTAAACCTCCATTCTTCAAATTGGTACAGACTAATTCCCACTTCACCGGGTGGTACTTCTTTTCTTCCATTTGACCTTCCCACAAAAAGTCTCTTTCCAATTTCTCTAACCTCTTGGCCACTGAGACTGGAATATCAAAGATAGACATGAAGTAAGTAGGCAAACTAGATAACGTACTCTTGATTAAAGTCAATATGCCACCCTTTGATTCCATATGCCCTTACTGGAAGTGTGAGCCCTAAGAGGTAAGCCAAGGTAAGAGGTCGGAAGGGTACCAACCTTACAACCAAAGAAGTCCACCATACTTCCCATAGACTCCACCGTCCCAATTGGAAAAATTTCGCTCTTCTGAACCTTCAGTCCAGAGGCAGCCTGGAAAAATAAAAGGACCATCTGGAGATACCCCAATTGTCTCGACTCCGTATCACAGAACACTAACGTATCGTCTGCGAAAAGCAGGTGAGAGACCATCAACTCAGACCCTCTTTCCCTATTAATTTTGAACCCCCTGATGAAACCTCTCGAAGTGGAAACATCGATAATCCTGCTAAGAGCTTCCATCACAATAATGATGAGAGATGGAGAGAGGGATCTCTCAGTCGAAGTCCCCTCAAGCTAGCAAAAAACCCCGCCGACTCCCCGTTCACTAAAACTGAGAATTTGGTTGATGAAATACAGAATAGAATCCACTCATTCCACTCCAGCATCTCCCGAACCCCATCCTAGATAATAAATAATCCAAAAAACCCCACTCACATGATCATATGCCTTTTCTATGTCCAACTTACAAATAAGACCTGCCTCTCCGCTACGAATCCTCGAGTCCACTGCCTCATTAGCAATGAGAACTGCATCTGTAATTTGACAACCACCCACAAAAGCATGTTGAGAATCTGAATCACCTTTCCTAGCACCTTTTTTAATATGATAGAAAGAACTTTTGCGATAATCTTGTACACCCCCCCCAATGAGACTGATAGGCCTAAAATCTTTTATGCCCTCCGTACCTGCCTTTTTAGGAATAAGCGCAATGAAGGATGCATTAAAGCTCCTCTCGAATCTTCTGTGAGTGTGGAAAAACTTGAATACCCCCATCAGATCATCCTTTAACAACCCCCAAAATCGCTGAAAAAATAGCATTGGAAAACCATCGGGTCCTGGGGCTTTATCTCCTCTCATATCTCGAACTGCTGCGGACACTTCCACTTCAGAAAAAGGAGTTTCCAGCCCCTCTGATCATCCATGGTGAGAGTTTTAAAAGAAACCCCCTCCAGCTTAATAAACGAATCCTCTTCTTCCTTATACAAGTCTTCGTAGAAACCTGTTATGCCCTCCCTGATTTTATCCTCACCTTCCAGCAAAACCCCATTAATGCTTACCTTACGGATCTGATTTATTTGCTTGTGAATGCTTGACATTCGATGAAAAAACCTCGTTTTATTATCCCCTTCCCGCAGCCACTGAACTCGAGCTTTCTGTTTCCAGCTAATTCCCTCACTTTTGAGGAGTCTTTGAATTTCTGATTGGAACACAGATCTTCTAGCAGATTCCTCCCTGCACAGACCACTTGCACCTTCTATCACATCCAAGAATCTCACCTCATCAAGGGCCTTATCCAGTCTCTCCCTAATGGTTCCAAAGGTCTGTTTGTTCCATCTTTAAAGGTCCTCTTTCAAGCACTTCAACTTCCTCGCAAACCTAAAACAAGGATCCCCTTCTACCAAATAGGATTGCCACTTACATTTCACCTAGTCCATAAATCTAGGCTCTTCAAACCACATTATTTCGAAACGAAAGGGAGACTTCGTTTTTCACACCCCTTCACAATTCAGAACAAGCGGGATCCTAGGTAAACATTCTTGAGAACTCCCCCCAAAATTCTCGATTCACCCTGTCGACACAAGAAATCTGTCGATTCTTGAGCATTGATTCATCTCACTGTTTCTAGACCACGTGAAAGTTCCCCCTACAAGAGGTAAATCAACTAACTCCATTGCGTTAATGAAGTCATTAAAATCTACCATGGAAGGAGAGAAAGATCTGGCCCCTGTTCTTTCATGTGGAAATCTGATTACATTAAAATCCCCGCTAATACACCAGGGGGACTTCCACCTATCCGAAGCTGCTTTAAGCTCTGCCCACAAACCTCTACGATCTGCATCCACACAAGGTCCATATACGCCAAAAAAATCCATTGCAATCCGTTATTGCTATTTTCCAACAGGCACGATATAGAGCATTTGCCAACCATCACATCCAATCTGTTCAGGACTCTACTATCCCAAATCACTTGAATACCATCAGAAGCCCCAATAGCATCCAAATGCACCCATTTGGACCATCTGCCACCTCCCACACTCATAACCATTTGTCTATCGACTTTTTCCAGTTTCCTGTAAACAAATCACATGAGGTTTCCATCTTCTAATCGCCACTGTTATCACTAACCTTTTGGAATCATCATTAATACCCCTCACATTCCAAGATATAATATGCATATCCATAACAAAACGGGAAACGATTATAAACTAATTAACCCCCTTAACCCTTCTCCACTTGGTCGAAGTTCAGGCTGCAACTAAGGTTTCTTATCTCCCTGTTACTGCGAACACGATTCTTTGATTTGCTGGTGCTAGCCCCCTGCCCTTTCAATTTCCCACCCTTTTCTATTTCCAGTAACAGCTTTTTCAGGAGTTTGTCTTCATAATCTTTGCACGACACACCCAGAATTTTCCCTAGACCTTTCTCCTTCTGCTAACCCATGTCGATATATTCTCTTTATCCTCCGTACCAGTTAATAATTCATTTTCTTGCTCCTGTTCTGGAGAAACCACATTCAACGGAGAACATTACAAAGGAGTTTCTTGAAGAACCTCAGGAGAACCTATGTGGGGCGTAATGGCCTTTGGTCCAGCCTTCTCATTTGAACCGTCGGCCTGAAAGTCTGTCCTGTGAGTACTGCAATCATTGTCACCTGGAGACCTGTTCTCTCTCTCGCGTCTCATTGAAACTCGTGACTCGTCCCTGTGACAACCTCAGAAGAACCTTCCTTTCTGCTACTCGAAGCATCCTTCCCCTTCTGTTCGCAATCGACACTTTCTTCCCTACTAAATTCCGTTACTCTTTCTGGAGATTTCGCCGTACTGGTATCTTTATCACACGACTCCCTTTGCTCCCTAGACGCTGAAGAATCAGTCTCCACCACCGTCGGTAAACTGGAGCCTTCCTCCACCATGTGAGCGCAATCCGTACCCTCGTCTGCCACTGTGACTACAACGGGCTCCGACCTTGATAAGTTCGTTGGCGAAATGGGCTCAGCCCCTTGGTTAGGGCTTACCTCCTCAAAGCCCAAACCCCTATCATAGTTCCTCATAGCCTCAGGCCCCACTTTTAAAAAGGAAGAAAACGGCCCACTCCTCCTTCCTGGGTGCCCCTAACTTCCTCATTACTAATTGGCTTGCCCAGATCAATTCCTTTCAAAGAGCCTTCCCCACAATCATGCCCCCCTCTGGCCCGTAAGCAGGTCCACGGTTACTTTCCTTGGACTGGCCCAAATCACCAGAGGTTTTATTTTTACCAGAAACAGCGTCGCCTCCTTTGGACTGTTCAAAATTTGAATTTTTTTCTACCCACGTGCCGGCAACAGACCTGTTGTGTGTTGGCAGTCTTTGCAGCTGTCTTCCTCCACACCCTCTCAGACCGCGCATGAGCTTCCCTACCCTCTCCTTTCCCGACTGACCCTGAAGCGAATAAGTCACGGTATAGGATTCTGTAGGTCCTTTCCAAATCTTTTTTCCTTGGCTAGCGATACGGAGTGTTCGATTAGCTCAGTGCTTTAGTTGGAGGAGGGTTGGATGATGTGGAACCCGATTTTTTGCAGAAATTTCCAGGATTAGGAGTTAGAGTCGGTCTCAAGACTTATCGAGATATTGTATGCTCAGAAAATTAGGTTCCCAAGGGACATGGTGTTATGGGCGGACTCCAAAAGTAAGATTTTTTCGGTAAAATATTACTATTTAATGCTTGATAGTAATGACAGAAATCTGTTTCCTAGGAGGTCGAAATGGAAAACAGTGGCTCCAAATAGGGTAGTTTTTTTTTTTTTTTGATAAGTAAAGAGTATATAAATGTGAGCGTCCAAATAGGGTAGCTTTTTTGTTGTGGGAGTCAGTGAACAAAGCTATCTTGCTGGTGATAATCTACGGAGAAGAGGGTTGATCTACACAAACCGGTGCTATTTATGTAAAAGTAATGAAGAGAACGTTAATCTATCTGCTGCTGCATTGTCCGATGACAGGGGAGTTGTGGCACACACTATTTGGCTTGTTCAACATATCGTGGGTGATGCCTAGTACCTTCAAGGATCTTATGTGGTGCTGGTCTTTTTTTGGGTGGAGTAAGAAACTAAGAATAGAAACATAATCTGGGAGGCTGCCCCTTTGGGGGTATGCTGGACGATTTAGAAAGAAAGAAATCGAAGGGCGTTTGATAATGAAGAAGGTTCCATGGCTGAATTAAAAAAATCTCTGCTCAATCATCTGTACATGTGGTGTTCAGGGGCAGATTACTCTCAAGGTCGTCTAGGCAGCTCTTTTGTAGTTCTTGGAAATAATTTTCACATTGGTTAGAGTCTGTATATTTTTATATAGTGTGTAATCCCAGTGTACATGGACGGGCCATCCTTTATGATGTTTGGTTATTAATACATTTTACTTATCGAAAAAAATAAATTCAAGGAGCTCTTTGAATTTGGGAAGAAAAAGGCGAGGCAGTGTCAGACTTTGATTCTGTTCTGTTATTTAATCTCATTGAGCTTTACGATTTTGGCAAGACGATCATAAGTTTGTACTCAGCTTTTTGCAGGTATCATACACGTCTTGGTTTCTTGACGCATTCAATTATGCAATTGCAACAAACATGGATGTGCTTAATTTGAGCATAGGTGGCCCTGATTATTTGGATCTTCCGTTTGTAGAGAAGGTGAGACTCTCTATGCTTCAAAACATTATTAGCAACTTGATATAGTCTCACATCTTTGTCTGTTTTTACCACAAGATCAGCAAATTAGCTCATGCATATTTTCTTGAGAGTGACTTTTGAAAGCTGTCTTTCTGTTGCAAAGTTGACATACTCTGTAGTTGGACAGCCTACCATTTGTTTGACCTTGGATTAACATTGGAGTCTGAAATTTGGCATTGGTTTTTATTCCTTCTTGTTATCCGATACTAGCACTATCTTCCATCATTACCGAGGGCAACTCTCAGATTTGCCAAATTCAACTATGAAGTTTCAGGTATCAAATGGAGCTTGGGTGAATATATTTTCCTTATCTAGGACACTATATGGTATCTTCGCGGTGAATGAGTCTTTTGTCATTTACCGCTTTTCCCATTTGTTATGAGTACAGTTTTTCCTCATTATTTTAGAATAATCTTGCTGTTATGGTTGGATTTGACAAGAAAATAGCTACCTACCACTTTCTTATGCCTGTTCATTACTGATGAAAACTGATCTTGTAGAAGGTTCACTGATAACTTTAGTTTCGTTTCACTAATTTTTTCTACCAGGTGTGGGAACTGACAGCAAATAATATTATTATGGTCTCCGCGATTGGAAATGACGGACCACTTTATGGTACTCTAAACAATCCTGCAGATCAAAGTGATGTAATTGGTGTTGGCGGCATTGATTATAGTGATCACATTGCCTCCTTCTCATCACGTGGCATGAGTACTTGGGAAATTCCTCATGGGTAGGCTTCTGAATAAAAAATTCCTCATATCTATTTCTATTTCACAGGTTAGAAATGTCCAGAATTTATTTATGTTGGTTCTTTAGATTATAAGTCATTAAGACGAAGATGACTTTTATTGTGGAAATAATGTCTAGATATTTCGGTGGGACCATTTTCTCTTGAGTGGTGCTATTCTAGTTGGGTGTTTTTAGTGGGATCACCAGGCAATGCATCATTAGAGTTTGAAATGCATTGAGGCATCGTTACATTTCAAAACATTTCTATGGATAGACTCTTAACAAGTACCCAGGGGCTCTTATTTGTTATTTCGCTTTACTAATTTATTCTGACAAATAGATTGGTGTTGTAGGTTGGATAAGATGGCTCTCTGAGGAGTAAGAACTCTCTCTGTCATCCAGTTTTTTTTTTTTTTGATAAGTAAAGAGTATTATTATATATCAAGCACCAAAAAGGTGGCACGACCTTGTACACAGGGGTATACATGACAAAAGTATTATATAACAAAAGACCTATCCATTGTATATACAGAATAATCCCCTGATCTGGGAGCAGCTTCTAAGCACCAAAATCTAAGAGTCTGGAGAAAAGCTTCCTTGATCCCTTCTAAATCAGTCTCAACATTCTCAAAGATCCTTTGATTCCGTTCCTTCCAAATTATCCACCAAATCGCTGAAGGAGCAGAGGTCCAAAAAGAGTACCTGTCTCTTCTTTTCAGAGACCACCCACGCAGACCAACTTGAAGAACAGATTCCACACTTCTTGCGTTATGGGGCAGTGCACGAGCAGATGATTCACATTCTCCTCCTCCTTTTTACATAAAAAACACCAATTAACGTAAGTCTTACCACGAGCTCTCAAATTCTCCCCCGTTAAAATGGCTTCCCGGGCTGCCTCCCACACAAAAAAACTCACTCTATTGGGCACGTTTACTCTCCATATATCTTTCCAAGGCAACGGAATTCTTTCACTAATATTCAGCTTGGAATAAAAAGACTTGACTGAGAATTTTCTATCTTTAGTCCCCTCCCAGGCAATTCTATCTTTCGCCTGAATCTTGTCTCTTCACTTCGTGGAGCATAGCCAACAATTGAACCAGTTCCCCATTCTCTCAATCCTGGAAATTTCTGCGAAAAACAGGATTCCAAGAATCTGCCTCACCATGGATTTCTAGAAACGAGACCATACTCTCCTTGTTAATCGCAACGCTGTACAGATTAGGAAACTTGAGTTGTAACAGTGTGTCCCCGCACCGCTTATCCTTCCTGACAGAATTCCCAAAACCTATTTCGAACGAAATGAACCGACTGAAAGCATCCCACTCTCATGATTCCTTTCCAAACACTACAACCATGCTTACTGTGGACTTTCTTGGGGAACCAATGCTCATCCGTACCAAATTTGCCCACTACTAATCTCCTCCATAAACCTTCTTTATCAACTAAGAACCTCCACAACCATTTGCCTAACAGAGAAACATTGAATTTTCTGAGATTCTTGATTCCTAAACCACCAGCCCCCTTGCTGCTGCACACTGAATCCCACTTCACTAAGTGATATTTCCTATCCTCCTTACCCCCTTCCCAAAGGAAGTCTCTTTCCAACTTCTCAATCCGCTTAACAACTGAAATTGGAATCACGAAGAGAGACAAAAAGTATGTGGGTAAGTTGGACAGGGTACTATTAACCAAAGTCAACCTACCTCCCTTTGATAAATACTGTCTCTTCTAGCCGGCAAGCCTTCTTTCAAACTTTCCACCACAGCATTCCACATATTGACATTCTTATACGAAGCTCCTAGGGGAAGACCCAAATACATCAAAGGAAGAGCAGATATTTTACACCCAAAGAAAGAAGCCAGGCTCTCCACATTATCCACCCTACCTACTGGAATGATCTCACTCTTCGAAATGTTGATCCTCAAACCCGACATCCCTTGGAAGAATAATAAAATCATCCGGAGGTAACCCAACTGATCCCTACTTGCTTCACAGCAGACCAAAGTGTCATCTGCAAACAGTAGATGGGAAATAGAAATTCGGTGATTTGTATCTCTTCCCACCTCAAAACCCCAAATGAATCCTCCTGCCACGGCCTTATCAATGAGACGACTCAGCGCTTCCATGACCACAATAAACAGGAGAAGAGAGAGGGGATCCCCTGGCGCAACCCTCTCGAGCTCGAGAAAAAACCTGCAGGGTTCTCCATTGACTTTACTTCAATGACTAAGAATTTAATAAGCAATAATTAATTTGTGCTTGTCTTGTTCTTCTAAAGATCATGCTACCTGCAGTTGTAAGTTTGCATGGTGGTTAGACGCATCTGACCATACCTATGAGACTACTTCTGAATCATTTTCATTTCCACTCTATTACTTCTTGCCTTTTCTTTTCTTCTTTATACGTTTAATTATATTATAACCTGGGTGGATATCTCACAAATATTTGTTTCTCATGCTGATGAAATCATTGACATATAGCTTTATCATTTATGTTTACAGTTATGGCCGTGTAAAGCCTGACGTTGTTGCCTATGGACGGGAAATTATGGGTTCCAAGATTAGCACAGGCTGTAAAAGTTTATCGGGCACTAGTGTGGCAAGTCCTGTAGTTGCTGGTGTGGTATGCCTTCTAGTAAGTGTGATTCCTGAAAGCAGTCGAAAGGACATATTGAATCCAGCAAGCATGAAACAAGCTCTGGTTGAGGGGGCTGCAAAGCTTTCTGGTCCTAATATGTATGAGCAGGGTGCAGGCAGAGTTGATCTGTGAGTTCCTGTAGATATGGCTGTAAATATATATCTTGTTTTGTGTAATATGTATATTTTTTACACATCATCTTGATGGCTTCGTCTCCCCCCCCCACAACAATAGTAGTCTGCATTTGATAGGCCAGGTTTCGTGGAACATACTTCCGTCACAAGTTAACCAGATTGGCTTTAATCAACCTCATGCAAAACCACTGATGTATTCTGTACGCCATACTACTAATTTGCTATTCAGCAGGGCGCTTAAAATATGCTCCTATCTTTACACCTGGTAGCTAAAACTTTTAAGAGGAGACTATTTTCATGGGAGATTTCAGAAATAGGAATGTGGGACTATTGTTATGTGATCGAGATAGTCTTTGTGGTGTTGCTGGTTCTAACCTCTTCCTTCAATGTCAGGTTAGAATCATATGAAATCCTCAAGAGCTACAAACCTCGTGCAAGCATCTTCCCTAGCGTTCTTGATTACGCGGACTGTCCCTATTCATGGCCTTTTTGTCGTCAACCACTCTATGCAGGTGCAATGCCTGTTCTCTTCAACACTACAATACTGAATGGAATGAGTGTTATCGGCTATGTTGAAAGCCCACCAACTTGGCATCCTTCAAACGAGGAAGGGAATCTTCTCAGTATACACTTTACTTATTCTGATGTCATCTGGCCATGGACGGGTTATCTAGCACTGCACATGCAAATCAAGGAAGAAGGAGCTCAATTTTCAGGAACGATTGAAGGTAATGTGACGGTTAGAGTATACAGTCCGCCTGCTCGAGGAGAGAAGACCCGTAGAAGTACTATATGTGTGCTACGCTTGAAATTAAACGTGGTTCCAACACCTCCCAGATCAATGCGGGTTCTGTGGGATCAATTTCACAGTATCAAATACCCACCAGGTTATATTCCAAGAGATTCCTTGGATGTTCGGAGTGACATTCTTGACTGGCATGGGGATCACCTGCACACAAATTTTCACATTATGTTCAACATGTTAAGAGATGCAGGATACTATGTTGAAACACTTGGTTCACCTCTAACTTGCTTTGATGCTCAGCAGTACGGGACACTTTTGCTGGTGGATCTCGAAGAAGAGTATTTTGAAGAAGAGATTAAAAAGCTGAGAGATGATGTTGTTAATTCTGGATTGAGTTTGGCTGTGTTTGCTGATTGGTATAATGTGGATACAATGGTAAAGATGAGATTTTTTGATGATAATACACGGAGCATGTGGACCCCTGTCACTGGAGGTGCAAATGTTCCCGCGTTGAATGATCTATTGGCCCCATTTGGGATTGCTTTTGGAGATAAGGTTCTGAATGGTGATTTTTCTATGGACGGTGAGCAGAGTAGATATGCATCTGGAGCCGATATTGTAAAATTTCCAGGAGGTGGGCATGTGCATAGCTTCCCGTTTCAAGACAGCTCAGAGAGTGGGGCGACCCAGAATGTGCTGGTTTCCAGTACTGAAAAGGTTAGCGAAATGATGTTGCTTCAATTAGTTTTCTTCGCATGATCCATGGATACTTAAGGTACAAATAAAATATATTTGATGTTCATGCACTTGAAACTGTTCCAGAAGATATTTTATTCGAAAAGGGTTACTGACAAACATGTTGATTATTTAAATGAAAAATTTCCATCAATCAAATAATTATGTAGCTGGAAAAGCTGTATTTTCTGCCTCATTTTTTCTTATTTACCATGCATAGCTGTTAATCTGTTATGACTTTTCCATTTGTTGGATGTGTTACAAATATCCAGGTAGCTCTATTATTGACCTTTTGGAGGTGGAAAAGAGTAAATTTGTTTCCGACTTCCTCTTCTAGGGAGTTAAATTTGTTCGCTTTGGCAATGTAGCGAACCCAATTATCACTGTTCTGGCTACAATTGCAAAATCCCACAACGTTGCATAACTGTTATACGCCTTTTATGCTTACAGGCAGACTCAGCTATTCTTGGCCTTTTGGAGATGGGAGGGAGTCGAATTGCTGTATATGGAGATTCCAACTGTTTGGACAGCAGCCATATGGTCACCAACTGTTACTGGCTTCTGAAGAAAATTCTAGATTTCACTGGCAGGAATATCAAAGATCCAGTTCTTTTCTCAGACTCTGCTAAACAGGATAAGCCCTTGCACGTCGAAGACATTCAGTTACCCTCCCGTAGAACTGATTTGAATTTTTCTACTTACTCCGCAGTTGTTGGAAAGGAATTGATATGCAGGAGTGACTCCAGGTTTGACATGTGGGGAACAAAGGGTTATGGCTTACAAGTAAGTGGAAGAAACCGTAAATTGCCAGGGTATCCTGTTATCGACTTGGGCAAGGGTCTTAACTCTACGGTGGAGCCTTCCATCACTAAAACTGCCAAGGATAATCCTCAAGGGAACAAATTCCTTGGCTTACTCTACAGTGATGATGTAAGAACAAATTTATTGGAATTTGCTTTTCATTTACCATAGAAAGTTAAATCTACTCTTCCATGTATAGTTTCACTTTCCTTTTCACTTGACACCCTAAAAAGTCGTCTTCTTCGCCCCAACACCCCCCCTCCCAAAAAAAAAAAAAACCCTTCTTGATAAATTCTGATTCTGCATCCGAAGAAAAGCATCCGAAGTTTTATTTGCAATCTACGTGGATAAGCATGTGATTGGTTCCTAAGAAGCTCTACTGGTTAAGTGATATGATGTATGATGGAACTCACCCTTCACACATAGGTTGAATGAAATATTAGGATTTTACTGTGATCCTTAGCCCTTCTACACAAACACACACTTACACACATGATAGTGGAAAGCTGAAAGTTTTCTTATTTCACTGTGTTCTTGCAGCTGGATGCACCTGTGTTAGTTCCAAGCCACTGGCTAGTACCTGCTATTGTTGCCATTTCAGGTCAGTGAATGTCATTGGAGTTATAGCATTTAACTCTGGTTACTGGAATTTTACTAACAAAACTGTTGTTCCTTAGGGCTGCTCCTCCTCTTAAGTTTTTGGCGGATTCGACAGAAGCGTCGACGGAGGAGGAGGGTATCGAGCTCAAGTCGTTTCACCAGTCCATTGTGATTCAATTTCACAATAGAATGGCTTCTGTGGTATATACTTCAAAAGCCCAATTTCTGGACAAACCCCCCTTTAATATCATTAGATAGCTTGGGAACAGTGGAGTTGACTAGACACGGGCGCAAGTTTTGCAGCAATCGTATGAACTGTAGTGTTTTTCTTCATGAGATTCATCCTAACAAGTGCACATGTCCATTAGAACAGAAGATTGTTGTTAAGCATGTAGGTTGTGGTAGAAATTTTTGCTAGCGAAGGAGGATGTATAGATAAGAACCTGAAGAACTTTTGTGTTAATCTTCTTAATATATATATATTTTTCTTGTCTAGTTTGCATTGGCAATCATGTAAGTAATCAAACCCTTTCTCATCCGTCGAGATTGGGAAGGAGTTGTGAATTCGATTTATCGCTTAACAATTACACCCTTTGTTTTGAATAAAGAGTTAATTATTTTATTTTGAGATATTTCATTTAAGAGTATTTAAAAAAGCGTTAGCACCTCCTTTCTCCTCCATCAATTCGAATTCTAAAGGACACAACCATTGAAGAAAATAAATAGAAAAAGGGGTTGGATCATCTTTGATTTGAAATTGTATACGAATACTTCATTAAAAAACTTCTGTAAGAATATTCGTGTAACTCGGAGCATATGATAAGGGTCGAATAATTCTTGTAGAAAACCTTTCTTGCATGATTCTACAATTTATCCAAGTTCAATTTTTCGACATTGTTGTAACTCAATATCCAACAGTAAAATATCTTTGTATTTATTTGTAATTATTCGATTTATAATTATCTATATCTGTTACAAGGCAAATTAGTCTTTGTTAGTTCAGCTATAACCCTAGTTGTAAGTTGTAACACTATTTATATATTTATATGATATTAAGATTACTAAAAATGATATGCTATTATTGATAGTAATTAATCCTTCCGTCCTTAAATAATCGTCTTAGTTGACCTGGTGCATAGTTTTAAAAAAAACAATTGACTTGATTATGTATGTTGTAACCCTATTTATATTGGTTTAATGTGTAGTTTTCTTTAAAGCCCATGTGTATGTGGCACACTGGTACATAATTAAAATAGAGTGAAAAAGTAAGGATAAAATAGTAAAAATAATTTTCTAAAAAAATAAATTTCAAACTAAACAATTATTTTAGGACGGACGAAAAAAAATATTGAGAACCATAATTTAGGAAAGGAGGGAGTACAATTATTCTACTCGGGGCAAATGTTCTAAAACCTTCTCTTCTTTCCCTCTGTCGCCATCCTACACTAGACGCCACCTCGCATGTGTATGATTTGACACAACTCTAGGAAGACAATCCGAACAGACCCCTACATCTATCATCCTAGTCGGCGGAAAGAATAAATCTATCTATTCTGGATAATTGATTCATGTCCCATATCTGAACAATGTAAAATTACCTCCCCTTAACTGAAGGTCCACTAAACCCAAATCATTAATAAACTTACTAAATTTTTGGGGTGTAAATGGTTTGGTTTATGTCAAAACTACAAATCGAACCGTCTCTTAGTGGTTTATTTCAAATCGAATCGAACCGAGTAAGACTTGGAACCAAACCGAACCGAACCACTCGGTTTGGTTTAGTTCGGTTTTGTGGTTTATATAAATTATTTTTAATTAAATTAACCAACATTAAAAATAACAATAAAAATAATATTTTAATTTGGAATTAACATCAAAATTAGGAAATAATCTACTAACAACAAATTATCATAAATAAAACAATACAAATTCTAAAATAAACACAAACAATGGAAAAATAATAGTTCTCCAATAATCAAGATTTTGTTTGGTTTAGTATCCGTCTATATATATATATATATATATATATATATATATATATATATATATATATATACATACATACATACATTCATATATATATATATATATATATATATATATATATGAATGTATGTATGTATGTATGAATATATATTATGAATAAATCAAATGTTCAAAATCGTTAATAAATGTAATATAATATATATTATTAATAAATAAATAAAAATATATAGGGTGGTTTGGTTCGGTTCGATACCAAAAACCGTGAACCGAACCAAACCGTGTGGTTTTCCAATTCTTGAAACCGAAACCGAACCGTCAACTAAAATCGAACAAAACTGACTGATTTGGTTTGGTTTGGTTTGGTTCGGTTCCGTGGTTCGGTGGTTCCGATTTACACCCCTACTAAATTCAGTCATGGCGCCCGAGTACACACACTATCCCCTCGATCGTTCAGTCACATTCAAATCTCCCCCGATGCACCACGGATTAGGCCAGTTGTCTCTGATTGACCTCAATTCATCCCACAAATTCTGCCTAAGGTTATCAACACAAGGACTGTAAATCCCAGAAAAAATCCATTGCTTATCATTCTCCATCGATTGCAGCAAAAACGATACTGAAAAAGCTCCTTTAACCACATCAATTTTAGAGATTGCTCTCCTATCCCACATAACCAAAATTCCTCTGCAATCTCCATTAGCCCCAAAAGAAACCCAATCAAACCATCTGCTTCCCCCTACGCTATCGATAAAAGCCATTTTTGTTTCTTGAAGACAAACTAAGTGTGGTTTCCATCTCCTAAGTATAAAAGTACTGCCTTTATACTCTGTCTCTTTCTCAAACTATTTATACCCCACACGTTCCAAGAGATAATTCGAAGATCCATGAGAAACACGATTATTTATGGGTATGTTTCCTCCTACCATCCCCTACCACCCTCCCAGACTTGTATAATTTCAGACCGGAGCACAACTGCTTCAATTCCCTTTTTCCCTAGCTTTCACATTAGCACTTTGAGCATCTCTATTTCCTTTTGAAGATCTCCACTATTTCTCAATATCCAGAAGTAGTTCCATAATTTTATCCTCCAAACCTACACAAGATACACCCAAATATCTGCCAAACCCCTTGACCCTTCTTCTCGCCAAAAAGAAATAAGACCATCTCCAAGGGATGCATCAAACTCCAAATTTGAAGGCCAATTTTACTATTCCTATCTCCAACAGATGCTTCATATCAGCTTCAGATTTGAAGTGAATGATTCTGAACTTCAAATTCAGAGTATACTATTCATACTTCATTTTACCTCTCTTCTCCTTTTTTTTTTTGGTTTAAGTAATTATTTTGTGTTTTATGTTTTCATTATTATTGTTAGTTTAGTTGTTTAGTTTAAATACCATTTTGAGATGTTTTGGTTTAAATAATACAAAAAATTAATTCAATTATTTTATTTATATTGTTAGTTATTAGCAGTGTTCTAAAACTCCCCGCCTAGCTCCGCCTAGACCCCGCCTAGGCGCTAGGCCCCTATCTACCGCCGCGACTTTCTTAGTCGCCGCCTAATCGACCACTCGCCGACCTTAATTTATTTTTGTAGCTTTGATTTTGTGGTATGCGGTGACTGGAGAAGGAAGAGGGGGCGAACTGGAGAAGGAAAGGGGAGTGGTAATGGTGAGGCAGAGAGGGAGGTAACGGGGGGCGAACTAGAGTAATATCTTTTTTGTTTTTAGTTATAAACGTGACTTGTTTATTGTTTTGGAGTTGTTGAGAATTGAGATTAATGGTAGGCTTGTATATTTTTGTTCATTTTACAAATATAGATAAGTGTTTGATAAAATGACAAATATAAAAAAAATTAAATTTGTATTCAATGTGTTTGATATTTGATGTAAATTATCAAAAAATGGTAATTATGTCTTAATTCTAGGCCCCGCCTAGGCCCCGATTACGCCCCGACTAGTCCCCTTAGAACCTTGGTTATTAGTTATATTAGTTAATATTAAAATTATTATATATTAAAATTATTTATGATAAAGTTTATATATATTAGACATTAATAAATAAATGAAAATTACATTACATTGCAATTGTGGCTGCACCGGCTCGCTTTTGGAATAAAAGTGACTTACATGATATAATGTATGCATGTATAATAATGCATAACATGAGAGTTGAAGACGAACGTGATTTGATTGCCCCAATTCAAGATGCAATGGAAACGCCTGCCCCCGATGTAGAAATGGTGGATGAAACAACTCGATTTCTCGAGCGGCATAAAAAAATAAAGGATAAAACCGCACATATTGCACTTCGGAATGCGTTAATCGATCATTTATGGGATGAATTTACGAATTCTTAAATGTTTGATTTTAGTTGTATTTTCATATGTATATTTATGTTTGATTTTAATGTTTGTATTTTAGTCTTTATTAATGTCTTGCATTTAATTATTAATTTTAATATGTTTGTATTTTAGTCTCAATTAAATTCATGCATTTAATTATTATTTGTAATGCATAATATTTAATTTAATTTAATATTAAATCAATAATATATTTGTTTTGCTAAAATACATTAATGCAAATAAAATAAAATAAAACAAAACATATATTTGGAATACAAATTAAATGAAATAATGAAGAATATATTTGGAATATTCCTTTTAGAGTAAACTTTGAAGTAGAACGGTTGAAGATGATGTAAGAAATTTGATGCAGAAATTGCTCCAGTCTAAAAATTTGATAGAGTTTTTACTTCAAACTGTTGGAGATGGTCTAATTCCTTCTTAGTCACACATTCGGAGCAATCCATTCCTTCCCTCGGCCCTTCATGTAAAATAACAGATATTGGAGTACACTTTAGAGGCTCATCCAAGACTACCTCTTGATCTTTAGACTGCTCACACACATCCCCTTCGCTACCCATCTCAGCCTTCTCCCCAACAACAGAATCCCCCATAACTCGTATCCCGTTCCTCGGCGCTACCCCTACGAATCCTTCTGCAATGAGCCCAGCTTCCACCGATGATGTCGTCTCCTTCGAAGCAGAAACTGACCCAGATTCGTCGCCAGTAAAAGCGTCGGACCTCTCCCTCGAGGTGTCTAGACTGTCCGAATTTGTCACCTCTATTGTCTCGAAAGACTCGTCTGTCTTCTCCTCCTCTATCGACCTCCTCCTTTCTTTTTGGCTTCGGTCTTGGCTCCAATTAAAGTCGAATTGGGCTTCTTTTCCATTCACCGACTCAAAAAGAGAAGCCCCACTCCTATCTCGCACTCCAAATATCTCTTATGGTTTGAAACACACGGCTTCCCCAAAGGTGCAGAGGTAATTCTACAATCCTAACCCACACCAACTCTGGTTTCCGTTCTACACTAAGGCATCCCGCCACAAGATTCCACTGCTCTAAGAACAGAGGCTGCTAGTTGAAAACCCAGTTCCTTTCCTTAAGAATCCTATGCGCCTCCACCTTTGATGGGAATTCAAAGAGAAAATATTTACCATACATATCCACCACTTTAACACCTCCCGCCGTCTTCCACTTACGATCAGCCCAGAAGTTCAACCTTATCGGTAAGTGTCCACTCGAGTTCGCCAACATTACCCACCAAACATCTTTTTAAGAACTCCAAAGCTCCCTTGCAATATTCCTTTTGCCTCCCCCCCCACCATTTCTTCTACACGAGATTAAATCAGGCCATGGCGGAATTTCAGCGGCCTCCTTATATGAATTGGATTTGCGATGCTCCCTAAAGTCTTATGAACCAGCAAATCTACGAAGCTTGTCCGCCACCATTTCCCAACCTTCATCGTCTGCATTCTCCGGAATACAAACCATACTCGGCTTCTCACTATGACTTCGATGAATCTCCCAACAACATCATTCCTCTCCTTGGCCACAATGACTTCTCTCCACTTCTCCTGCGACTTTTTCCACCAAACATTACTGCCACTTCTTCCACCAAACATTACTGGAAGAGGAAAATCTTCCCAGCCCTCATAGACCGCAGTGAACTCAAACGAGGGGAGGACGATTTCATGAGGTTTTCCTCTAAATCTCTCCACAAACCTGTACACACGACAATCCCTCTCTTGAAACCTGATGACTTCGAAATTTTTTCTTCTGGCTTGAAAGAAGGTTAAGTCGTCGTCTACCCCCATTCTTAAGAAGTCTTCAAAATGATAGATTTTTTCGGGTGTAAAACAGGAAGTCTTCCAACATTTTCAATATTTGACCATTTTGATTTGAGTACGTGACCATTTTTTTTTTCTGAGGATCAATCTATTAAAAATAAGACTTGACCACAAGATAAACTAATTTAAGAGCAAAACAATTTTGTATGCATTAGAAGGAAAACAAGATTTGAATTAATACGGGCCATAGCACGGATATTAACCTAATGTAGTATATTTATAAAAAATGTTGTCTAATCCAGTATACTTCTGTGTAGTAAGAATTTAACTAGGAGACATTTTAGATAATAATAATAAAAAAAATACTTTTGGAACTTTTTTAAATATGAGAAATGAGAATATTTTGTTGGGTCGCGCTATTCCGACCCCCACATCCTCCAAGTTGACCTCTCATTCCTATTTTTTTCTTAATGTCAAAAATACCCTCAAGTCTAAAGACAATTATACCCTTGAAACTTTAATTAGACCCCCTCCTATTTTTCTAAAACAAAAAACCTCTAAGTAAACCCCCATCCCAAAACAAATATACCCACATTTTTCCCAACTCATTCTTCATCTTCTTCCCAACACATACTTATTCTTTCCAAGACATTCTTCTTCAAACCCTTCTTCTTCAACAAATAAACCTCTTTATCACCACAATATCTTGTTCTCCTTCATTTTCTTCTTCTTTTGTGAAGAATTCAATTTCCAAAACCTTCAACTTCCAAAAAAACCTAGGGCTTCAACATTGGGTGAACAGTTTTAAAATTTTTGTAAATGTTCCACCTGTGTAGGCCGAACAGTTTTAAAAATTTACAGGAGCTTGTGTTTTTGATGAGTTATTGTTTTTGGTAACATGATGCAATCACGTTGTCAACAAATCCTAGTGTTGATGGTCATGCTAATAATGAGATTGTTGATGTTAAAAATAATGCGATAGTTTCTATTCAAGATATTGTGGCGGATTACACTGATGTCTTAATGACACATGAACTATTTTCATCTCGCCAAATGTTGATTGATTTGGTGCGTGCTAGGGGGAATGAGCTTGAAATGGTAATAATAGTTAGGAGGGTATTAATGACTTGTGAACGTGTTGGTCTTTATAGTGGGTGCAATAAATCACAAGCCAATGATGAAGATGAAATTGGAAAGAAAGATGAGGATGAGAGTAAACCAAAAGATCGGAAAGAAATCGGATCTAAGAAGCTTGGTTGTTCATTTAGTTTGAGGGGCAAAGAAGTGTCGGTTGGAGAATGGTTTTGTAATGTGCGATATCCACAATCATGAACTTGGAGCGTACAAAGAAGGTCATTCATAGTAGAGTTCAATCTACCATGGATACTAGTAGTCCCGAGGCCATGGATAAAGAAACAGTCAAGGAAAGTCAAGGGCGTCCAAAATATGCTTGCAAGTTTTGCAACAAAATGTTCTCCAATTCACAAGCGTTAGGTGGGCATCAAAATGCACACAAACTCGAGCGAGCTTTGTTGAAAAGTAAGAGCGCCCGAGGAGTGGGGAACGGGATACCGAGTATTGAATACCAAGGCAATCATCACCGCTATCCGTTCCCAAAACCCGGCATGTTTTTTAAGCGAACCTACCAAGTACTCGTTCCTACATTGGCAAGACAAAGTCCCTACGCCCGTCCTCGTTTTGGACTTGGCCATGCCTATCCCGTGTGGTCAAGGCTCGAGACTGCAGATTGTGGGGCTGGAAGTAATCAGTATTTAGTACCAGGAATAACAAGATTCAATGGAGGGTCCAGCTCTACGGTTTCCACAGATCTGTTAGCTGGGATTGAATTTTCAATATTGAATGATTCTATGAAAGAACAGAGTGAGAACTCGGAATTGAACTTGACCCTTAAGCTTTGATGTATAACAAATTACTAACTACCATTGTTATTGTTTGATTTTGTTATTTACGTTTTCTAGTTGTTATTGTTAGGGGTGGTACACTTGAAGCAATTTTGAATTGATTTTATTTATTAAGAAAATAGACATTAATTTATGAATATTTACATTTATAGTTAAAAAAAAAAAAGGTCATTCATATGTCTGTCGATTATCAAAAGTTGAGGAGGAATATGTGGTTGATATGACACACGCCAATAGTAGACCAAAGGACATTCTGGTGCGTTTGAAAGAAAAATTTCAAAAAAATAGATCTACAATAAGGACGGTCTACAATGCAGAGTTATCGAGCGTGAAGGTCGATCACAAATGCAGCAACTTATGTTTATGTTGGAGGAGTATGGATATGTCAATCATCATCGGTGGTACGAGAAGACGAACACTGTGAAAGATTTGTTCTTTGCTCACCCATCCAGTGTTGATTTATTGTGTGCCTTTCCGAAAGTCATATTAATGGATTGCATGTATAAGACAAATAGGCACATGTTACCTTTATTGGAGATTGTTAGTGTGACGTCTACAAATATAACATTCTTAATTACAACTGTTTATTTAGAGAATGAGAAAACAGACAACTATACGTAGGCGTGCACATGCTTGAAATCATTGATGGACCAATAGAGTATACCTAATGTGATTGTTACTGATAGAGAAATAGCTTTAATGAATACAATTGAGAGAACGTTACCTACCTTGAGACATTTCTTTTGTCGATGAAACATCAATACGAATGTTTTGGCAAATTGTAGGAAAATATTAACATTTCTTTTGTCGATGAAACATCAATACGAAAAATTGTGAGGAAAATTTTTAATATGTTTGGATTCGGATTTAATATGTTTCGATTGGTAAAGTCTATTGAGTAAAGTGAGAAGATAATGACTATTTGGGAAGACTGCGATCGAGTTCAAACTGCATTATCCAAGTGCCATCAAATATATTTTGGATCAATGGATTGAGCTCAAAGAAAGATTTGTCAAATATCGTCATGCATTATGACAATACCTCAACAAGCATGTATTAATTGTTTTCGTTTTTTTGTTACATACGTACTTCAAATTACTGAATATTGTTTATACTTTTAGGGAGGAGAGTCAACACGCAACATTGAAATGACAACTTGGATCGAGCCAAGGTAATTTTGAGACTTATTGGCGACAAATTCACACTCTCATTGAGACTTCTCACATCGCAATCAAACACTCATTTGAGAAGAGCATAAACTAGCTAAAAGTTTTTGTTTATGGTTGTTCACCTTCAGCACCGGCCGCTCTAGCCCTTGATATATATGTACATCTATGTGTTTTGGGTAAAAACAAAGTACACTTGGTTCTGATGAACTCCTACGACATGAAAGAGTAATAAGTGGCTCTCCCTATTCCTCCATTGGTTCTGATTCTTCCTCCTCGGCGTGTCCATGTGCTTGTACCTGTGCATGTGCCTCAGCCTCAGCCCTGCTAGCTAGTTCCTCGGCTTGGGCTTATGCCTCAGCCTCAGCTTGGGTCTGTGCGTCTGCCTTTACTTTTCGAATCAAGGCGGTGGGTCTAACCTTCTTCCTCTGGTATGTCTCTGTACATGACATTCATAAATTAACATGTTGGTTCATCAAGTTTGAAATAAAAAAAAAGACATAAATTTAAAAGACAAACTGTTCGTCCCCCTCTGATGGAACATTTTCAGAATGTTCGGTCCCCCAGTTGGAACATTTTGAAAATATTCGGCCACAGGTGTTGGAACAGATAAAAAAAGTTCGGCCAAGGATGCTCGAACATTTTGAAAAAAGTTCATCCCCCTCTGTTTGAACAAATGGAAAAAGCTCGGGCAAGACCTAACGAACAAATTCAAAATGTTTGGCATATGGGGTCCGAACATCATCAAAATGTTCGGGTGACTAGGTCCGAACATTTTGATTATGTTCAGACCCTATATGCCGAACATTAAACCCTAATTCCGGAGTTCAGGATCGAATTTTTCCTAACAAACATCGAAATTTAAATACCAATATAAACACAAAACGTGATTCTAGTCATATCTAAACCCAAAAAACTAATACATTGTATAAACATAATAAATCAAACTAAAATCAATTCAAAATATACATACCTCTTTTCTCCATTTTTTTAACTGAAGGAAGAGATGAAGAACTGAAGAAGAAGATGAAGAGTTGAGGAAGGAATGCACTAGGAAGGAATGCTACCTGAGTTGTGGCTTGAGGAAGGAATGCACTAAACCCGATTGCCTGCCTTTGTCGTGCCGTGCGTGTTGGAGGGGGAGGGGGTATCGGTGTTGTGAGTTTTGAGGGGAGTAATGTAACATTATTGGTTAAAAACTCATAAGGGTAAAATATGAAAATAAGGTACACATATGGGTTTTGAGGAGGGTAATGTAACATTTTTGATATTTTTCCAAAAAAATACTCCATCCGTCCTTAAATTATCGTCCTAGTTGATCCGGTACACAGATTAACAAAAAATAATTGATTTGATTATTTATATTGGATTAATATATAGTTTCCTTTAAAGCTCATGTGTATATGACATTTAATTAAAGTAGGGTGAAAAAGTAAGAGTAAAGTGATAAAAGTTATATTTTAAAAATGTAAGTTTCAAACTGAACAATTATTTTGTGATGGATGAAAAATGAAAGCAGAAGATAATTTAGGTAAGGAGTAACTCATCATATTGTATATGTATACGTACGTTTTAGACTTTTAGAATTTAGAATTAGGGCTTAATCGTCACTATCGAATAAGCTAAGAACTACGTCACTGGTAGTGTAGATAATAAGTATGTTAGGGCCTATATTTTGTATATATTAGGAACCTTTTATCTGCCATCTAGGAATGGTAGGTGTGTATCGGCTATGTATTTAGTTTACGTAGAAATGTAGATAACATAAAAACATATGCTTGGGGGTTGCTCTTCTGTGTGATACTCTCCACCAGTTGAGGTCGTGTGCCACCAACAACTATTCACACTTAGTCAATTTACATTTCCTTGAGGTAAATATTCATCTTTTTTTTTTAAAATTAGAAATAAGCTAAAGTTTAAATGTTTGTTATACTTGACTATTGACATGTAATCTTATTGTTTTATTTTATTTTGCAGTTTTTTTATTTGAATATATTACTATGCTTGTTACAACTATCTTCCCCCTAGTTGAAGAAAACCTTCCTCTTGGTTTCCTACTATTCAAAGAAGCAAGGAAGATTTGACGGAAATTCTGTCTGGCATAAAGTGTTTGGTCAAACACTAGACAACATATTTGAACACGAAGTGGTATTTAATTGATTAAATACGAGAAAATTTATTAGACCCTGACTTGGATATGGCTGCCACAGAAGGAAGAGAATTTATTAGACCAAACACAATGAGAAAAGACACAAAATCGTATTTAATCAATTAAATATCACTCTATAGTCTTTGACCAAACACTTAAAGCCAGACATCATTTCGGCTAAATCTTCTTAGCTTCTTTGAATGGTAGGAAACCAGGGGAAGGTTTGTGGAGTTTCTTTAGCTAGAGGAAGATAGTTGTAACAAGCCTACATGTCAATATTAAAGTATAACAAACTTTTAAACTTTAGCCTACTTTTTAATTAGAAAAAGGATAATATTTACCTCAAGGAAATGTAAAATTGGCTGAGTGTGTATGGTCGTTGGTGGCACACGGCCCTAACATACTTATCATCTACACCACTAGTGACATCCATAAATGTAGTTCTCAGCTTATTCAGATTCAATTCTATTCTGCCTTTACCCTCAATAAGGCCCTCGTCCGAAACAAGTCTTCAGTTATTTGGACCGCTTGATCACAATCCAATTCTTTTGTAACTACCGACTCTCCATCTATCGGAAGTCCTAACAAACGAGTTACATCATCTAAAGTGGGTGATATAGTCTCGTTATTGATTGTAAAGCCAAGTTTCACATTATCAAAATGTCTCTCCATAAGAGAACTGAATTGTGTTGTAATATTGTAAGATAAATCGCAATTATGTATGTGTTCAAACCCTGAACCTTCAAGCCTTTTCAATACCCGATCGTCAAGAAATCACATCTTGGGTTTTGCCAATTAGATATCAAACGAAAGGGAAGTGAGAAGTATAGGGTATGGGGAATGTTTATTTTTGTCCTTCCAACGACTCCCTCGCGTCAATTCAGCGTTTTCCATAAAGCTGGGATTTCTAGCGTTTAGCGTTTACTCAAATAAGTGTTTTCCTCACCGTGGTATTGCAACAGCTTTCTTAGAAAAACACTGTCTTTGGTGAGCGTTTTGTGACCAAAACACTAAACCAAAGTCTTTGAAATCGAATGTAGCACTAGCCAACACCATATGCCATTGCGTCACGCTACACCGCCGTCCTCTGTCGTTCACAATCTCAAATTCTCAATTTTAGCCTTCAGGTATGTTTGATTGTTTTCTACACTCTTTGTTTCTCAATTTCATTCTATAATATTTTACTTAATTTTAGCAGTTTGTGTTCAGATATTTTTTTTCCCATTTTATAAATTTAGACAACGTAGTCAAGGTGTTCAGGTCTTTCCCCTTTCTATCTCATGTATGATTTTTTCTTATGCTCACCATGTGTTTGATTCAGGTCTTTTCCCCATTTTGATCAGTGAGGAATACCGCACCTCCTGACCAGATCTGTTTGACGATGTAGGGTCCCATCCAAGGAGATTTCCATTTTCCCCTAGTGTCGACATAACTAGGGGGTTTTTCGCGAAGTACCAGATCTCCGACTTGGATATCACGGCCTTTGACTTTTTTGTTGAATGCACAGGCTATTCTTTTTTGATATGCCCGAGTATGTTCTAGGACTAGTAGTCGTCGTTCGTCTAACAGGGCTAATTTTTTGTAGCGCTGTTTGACCCAGTCGATCTCAGCTATGTCAGATTCCATCATAACTCTTAATGATGCGATCTCTATTTCAATGGGTAGCACGGCTTCCATGCCATAAGTTAGAGAATAAGGGATAGCCCCAGTGGGTGTGCGGACTAAAGTACGATAGCCCCAGAGGGCTAGTGGCAATTTTTCTGGCCAATCTCTTCTAGTATCAGCCATTTTTCTGATGATGTTTTCTAGTGTTTTGTTGGCTGCTTCAATGGCACCATTTGCTTGTGGTCGGTACGGGGAAGACTTGTGTCTCTGGATTTTGAATTCATCAAGTAGTCAGTTCACTTCCCCTTCGAAGTGTGTGCTGTTATCAACAATGATTTCGAAAGGTACCCCATATATGTATATAATGTTGGTCCTGATGAAGTCGGACACCTTTCTGGCATTCAATATTTTGTAGGAAGAGACTTCTACCCACTTTGTGAAGTAATTGGATCCTTTTGGGTGAATTTGACCTATGAAGTCAATTCCCCATGTTGAGAAGGGCCAAAGGGCTGTGGAGTTGTATAGTATATGTGGGGGAACGTGCTGTAGATTTACGAAGCGCTGACATTTATCACAGTGACGCACCCACCGAATACAATCGGTTTCTAGCGTACTCCAATAGTACCCTTGTCGGATAATTTTCTTTGACATCATATGCCCGTTCATGTGTGGCCCACAAGTACCACCATTTAGCTGTTCCATGATTCGCTTGGCTTTGGCCTGATCGATGCACAACAGGTTTAGACCTTGATAGTGCCTTTTGTATAGACTGCCTTCGCTGATCACAAATTGCGATGCCCACCTTCGTAGGGAAATTTTCCCTCTTCTGTCTAAGTTGGATGGATAGACCCCTTTCTGAAGCAGATTCATAATGTCTAGGTATCAGGGCTCATTATCCTTTTTAAGAGTGACATCGATTCTGAAGCAATAGGCAGGAGTGGTCCTTTTCCTGACTATAAATGGTTGGACGTTGATTTCTGTGGGAATTTGGACCAACGAGGCTAAAGTGGCTAAGGCATTAGCGAATTGATTTCTATCTCGCGGTAGATAATAGAACGAGATATTATCGAATTCTTTTGCTAGGGCTGTCAGTCTGGCATGATATAGCTGTAGCTGGGGATCCTGGGTTTCCATTTCCCTTCGACCTGATTTATGATCAAAGCAGATTCACTGTAGACTTCCAAGTCTTTAGCCCCTTTTCGGGGAGCCTCTTCTAGACCGGCAATGCAGGCCTCATATTTAGCAGTGTTGTTTGGGCATTCAAAATCCAATCTTATGGCTAGCGGAGTGTGGGAATCTGCTGGATCAATTAGTAGGATTCCTATATCGAAACCTTTTTTATTGGCTGCTCCATCAAAGAACATCTGCCATTTGGTGTCATGATCGGTGATTTCTAAGACACCATCGTCTGGGAAACTAGGCTCGGATGCATCTTATGTTTCTAAAGGCAGATCAACTAAATGGTCTGCGATCACGCTGCCTTTGATGGATTTGAGCGTGACGTATGTGGTGCTATATTCATTGAGCAGAAACGACCATTTAGCTAATCAGCTGGAGAGTGATGGCTTGCCGAAGATGTATTTCATAAGGTCCATCCTGGAGATGAGTTTGATGGATTGAGCTTGCAAGTAAGTTTTAAGCCTTTGTATTGCCCAGACTAGACCGTGCAGCTTTTCTCTAAGGTCGAGTAGTTGAGCTCGCTTCCTTGTAACTTCCTATTTATGAAGTAAATGGCATTTTCGATGTAGGAGTTTTCTTTTTCTTGGGCGAACATAGCCCCTACTGCTGTGTCTGTGATGGTTAGGTATAGGAGGAGAGGTTTATGTGTATGGGGAGGAGCTAGCACCGGTGGGTTGGCAAGGTATTTTTGATTTTTTCAAGGCTACCGGCATTTTTCATCCCACTTACTGTCTTTCTTTAGGAGTTTGAATAGGGGTTTACACATGGGGGTCAGCTGTTTGATGAAACGGCTGATGTATTGCAATCGACCCACGAAGCCCTTAACTTCTGTTGGAGTTTTTGGCTGCGGCATGTTTATGATGGCTTTGATTTTGGCGAGCTCTATTTCGATCCCTTGCTTGGTCACCATGAATCCAAGGACCTTGCCCTTGGTAAGTCCGAATGTGTATTTGGTCGGGTTGAGCTTCATTTGGTGTTTTTTTTTAACCTTTCAAAGAATTTTCGGAGGTCTCTGATATGGGCACCATTTGTATCGTCGGAATGCACAACCATGTCGTCCACTTATACTTCGACTTCTTTGTGTATCATGTCGTGGAAGAGGGTGGTGGCGGATCTTTGATATGTAGCCCCATCATTTTTCATCCCAAATGGCATGATAGCGTAACAGTAAGTTCCCCAGGGGGTGATGAAAGAAGTTTTTTTCCTGGTCTTCTGCTGCCATTTTGATTTGATTGTAGCCCAACGTGCCATCTACAAAGGATCTTATTTTATGAGAGACCACAACGTCTACCATAATATCAATGTTGGGTAGAGGGAAGCCATCTTTGGGCGATATCTTGTTGAGGCCGCAGAAGTCCACACAGATCCGAACCTTTCCATTGGGTTTCGGAACGGTCACTATGTTTGACAGCCAGATCGGGTACTCAACTACTTGGATGAATTTGATGTGTAGTTGTTTCACGATTTCTTCTTTTACTTGCAGTGACCATTCTGGCTTGATTATGCGGAGTTTCTGCTTGACTGGTCTAACATCGGGATAAATGGGAGTTCGGTGCTCTACAATGGCTGGATCTAACCCAGGCATGTCTCCGTAGGACCATGCGAAGACATCTACAAATTTTTTGAGAAGGTCGATCAGTGCTGCCCTTTCAGACCCTTGCAGGTAACTACTGATTCTGACTTCTCTGATTTCACTATTCAGTCCCAGATTGATAACTGACAAGTCTTCATCTGATGCTGATCGATGCTTTTCTTGGTGCTTGACTGACTTTGCGAGCTCAAGTAAGTAACTTTTATCATTTGGGTCCATTTCGTTAAACGACTCATTATTAATGCTAATTAATTCGTCCTTTAACGTAGGTGCAACTAAGGATTACACGAAGACATCAATATTTTCATTATTAAAAGCAAACTGTACAGGGTCGGTTACATTATTGAGGCCCTGGGGTTTGAGGTCCTCAATTTTAGGGAGCGGATCGGTAGATGACCAATCCGTAAGGCTAAAGGAATGAAGGGGAATAGTATATACGAAACGGTCCACCAGGTCTGCGGTCGTCAAGAGAGGGCCGGTCGTGGTATACCAATTCTGTAGAGGGTTATCAGCAATGGACTCTAACTCAGCCGGGAGGTTTTCATAACCATTTCCATCGTCAATCGTACTTGGGAAGTTATCTCCTAGTAGAGCATATTGCATTCAAGCTCTTTTATTTGGAAAGGGAATTCACAGTATTTTATTCTGGCTGAAAATGCACTTCTTGATCTTCAGACTTTCTTTGCTTGGTCGGGCTCCAAAACTTTTTCCTCTGTATCTGCCATCGTGATTATTTCATTGTTGATGAGGTCTTGGATGGCATTCTTGAGTGAGTAGCATCTGTCGGTAGAGTGACCACTACAGCGTTGGTATTCACAATACTGGGCATGATTCCATGAGCTGGGTAATAGGTTTGGTGGTATATAATTCATGATTGGTTTAAGCTTCCCATGAGCCCATAGTGTTTGGAAAATCCTGGATCTTGAAGCGGGCAAGTCATCATAATGTCTCTGAATCTCCCTCATCCCTTTTGATTGGGGTGAGGTTTTCGGTTGGGATTTTGTTGATTGGCTAGGTTGAACATCTTTGTGGTTTGGGAATACTGTGCTAGGAACTGATTGTATGCATTCTTATTTGAGGGATGTTGTTCTTTTTCATGCGCACAAAACATTCCAGTTAGGGTTCCATGGGTCATTTGCTGGGAATAGGTATTTGAAGGATCAAGAGGGAGGTAGCTTTTTTTATTATAGTGACAGGCATTTAGGTGAGCGAACTCAGGGTAGATGTCTGGGGTACGTGGTGGATTGAGGTTATAGGTATTTGGGATAATATAGTTTTGGGAAATGAGGTTGATATTTGGCTGAAGGCTGATGTTTGGTTGGGTTTTGGAAACTTGAAGGAGGATATCTTCTGTCGGGTCGGAGAAGTTTATTTCTGGAAGGAGGGAATTATTGGCAGGAGGCATTAGGCTTTTGATTTCTTGAAAGACAGTAACGAAAGTTTCCGCAATTTTTTTTCAAAAGACTGCCAACTATTTGGCTTGTTACTCTTTCCATATGGGCATCCAATTCCCTTTTTAGCCAGTTTTGAAATTCGGGAGGTGGGGTATACCCAGGAGTTTTTTATTTCTGGTCCCAACTTTTTCTGTCCGTTGCTAATTTCTGACATAGTCTGTTTATTTTTTTGCGGCCATTCTGCCCAAATCTTGTATCCTCTGAACTGATTCTGACTTTTCTTATCTGACCCCGATATTCTCCGATCTGACCCCTGTGCCTGTATCTCGTATCAAACAACCGGTATTGTTTCTACCTTTCCAAACTCGGGCAAGGTTTCTGAGGAAAAGGGGGTTGAAGGTATCAGAAAGGGTTGGCTGAAGGCTTTTTGAGTTCTGAGTACAATGTGTCTTTATTATTAATATTTTTTTTTAAAATTATTATTCATTTTTCCTACAATTAATCGGACAAGCACCCGCTTTGTTTTGGCAGTCTCAGGACTATTCCTGGAATAATGGATTATTTTTTCAGAGTATAAGACCTTCATATTCCACATGCCTTTAAAATCCCAAAGATCGGACTGACCTCAGGCGAAGAGCCTATACTCTTTTCGGGATCCACCATTCAAATGGTCTAGGTCGAATATCATAAAAATTATTGGTCAGCCCATGTGCATATTTATTTATATATACATATATTTTTTTTACTTTTTTTTTTGCAACTGGGATTGGTCAATAATTAAAAGATATAAAAACCGATCGGCCGATGAAGTGTCCTGAGAAACTATATGCAATTAACGTTGGCTGATACAGGGGGTAGGCTGACCATTGTGTAGGGTAGCAATTCGGAATATTTCTATGTGCGTGCACGTGTGTGCGGTATCAAAAAAAACATTAAAGTTTTTTTTTCAGGTATAAAGCAGTAAATAAAGCAGATATGGTCCGTCTTTCTGTTCTTTGTGGATTTTCTCGGCTTATTTAGTTTGAGTCCTTGAAGGGATGACACGAGTAAGCATAACGGTCATTCAGATCAAGAAATAGAAAGAAAAGTTGAGAATCTATCTATTCCTATTAATTACAAATTGGTTCTAATCCCCGAAATAAAATGACAAAATGAAAGAATCTTTAAAGCGAAAAAAAAACATATTTTGCGCGGAATAAATAGATAAAGCAGTGATAAGATATAATAAAACAAAGCAAATATAAAGCAATAATAAGCCACTTGTTTTTTTATCCTTCTCGAAATTCTATTTTATTCTAATTTTTTGATTTTTTATATTAAATAACGAATTTTTGCGGTACAGAAAGCAGCTGCTAACTATTTAGTTTATGGTTATTTGCACACACACACACACACACACACACACACACACACACACACACACACACATATATATATATATATATTATATATATATATATATATATATATATATATATATATATATATATATATATATATATATATATATATATATATATATATATATATATATATATATATATATATATATATATATATATACACAAATATATAAAAATGCAATATTTAAAATTTTAAAGAAATATAATAAGCATATTTAGCCAAAAAGAAAAGAAAACTTGGTTTTTTTTTTTTTTTTGAAAATGAGTCTAACCCTCCATTTTTATTTTTCTTTAAAATAAAAATAACGTCCCCAGCAGAGTCGCCACTGTGAGTGCCCCGGTTTTTCGACTAATCCCCCGCTAACGAGAAGCGGGTGGTTTCAAAATAAACATTTAAGGGCGTGGAATAAATGCGACCTCATTGTGGACTCAAAGTATTAAAACAGAGTCGCCATCTTTATTTTAAGGAAAAACAAAGAAAACACAAATGTAACCAGATTTGCAAAGGGTTCGGAGGCTAAGTTACGAGGTGGGAAGGTGTTAGGCACCCAACTCGCCCTTTCGGTCTCAAAATAGTTTTTTGACTAAAATATGATTTTGTTATATTTATTTAACAGATGAAATAAAACATTTAAATATACATATATATGTACATATATTATTACAATACTTACCACAGCCTCGTTTCGGGAGTTACAAATATATTATAAAATTTTGGCCATAATAATGACTCTTTTTAGTGTTATTTGCTTATAGAGATTCGGGCAACACAACTGCTTATATTGCTTACATTTTGCTAATCTAAATAGCACTTTTATATAATAAAACTTTTAAATGACCTACCTCTTGAAGCGTGGGGGTTTTATCCCGTACCAACTAGCTTCTGGCAGGCTTAAGGTGCGTTCGCTCTGTCCTTTAGGGAGAGAGAGTCTTTTTTTTTTGCTGTTGTGTTGTTGCGGGGATTCGGGTAGAGTGACTGCTTCCGAAAGTTGCTTTCGGGCCTCGGGCAAGGGCGAACAGCTGCTTGTTTCTTTGTTGTTTGCTTCTTTGGCGAAATTAGGCGAGCAACTGCTTGCTTTTCGCTGATTTGGTGTCTGGATTCGGGCGGTGCAACTGCTCTTTTTTGAAATTTTGGACCGGAGGAATATGGTGGAATCCTAGCAGGGTAGATAGGTTTCACTTTGATCGGCTGATTTTAGTGTTTGGGGGGGATTTGGCAGAGCTTCGGGGCTAGAAGTGGAAATCTCACAACGCTCTCGGGAGAACTCACAAACTGCGTAGTGTGTGAACTGTGTTAACGGTGTGTGAATTTCTGATGCCGAGCACCTCTATTTATAGTTGAGAGTGAGGCTTCCTTCGCGGTTAAAATTTCTCTTTCTGTGCTTTATCGACATGTACCGCGCGGTTGAGAGATTACAGAAGCAAGCTCTGCGAGAAAGCTTGTTGGCGCCACCATGGAGGCAGGGGCGCGGCGCCAAGAGGCCATGTAGGCGGCGGCTGGGTCCTTTTCTGGTCCTCTTTTTGGCATTTAGGCCCCCTGTATTTCACTATTTACGCATCCTGCTTTTTTTTTTTGTATTTTTAACCCTGTAACTTGACATTTGTTAGTTTTTAACATGTCTTGATATCTCATGTCATGTCACATACCAGGGGTACGAAATTGGGTGTCTACAATAAGTTAATTGGATGTTTTAATATGAAATTGCGTAGCATATATATTTTGATTAAAAAGATGTCGTGAATATTAGATTGACCCTCTTACACGGGAAATTCACCTTGTCACTAAGTGGGCGAGCACGTTGAGATACTAAAAGTCTTTGACACCTACGAAGGGGGGGTACGCAAATGACATTACATTTATCGCCTTGACATACGGCCAAGATGAGACCATTTATAAAGGTCGACTTTATATCCCAAGAAAAAGTCCGAATATGAGATCATAAAAGAAACACTAGAAGAGTGACTACTTTTAAGTAATCAGGTTAGACGCCAGAAGGGTGGCTAGACTAAGGTTCGTATGGAGTTTGAGCATGACATGCCTATTCAGTATGAGAGTTCCGCCATAGCATACACATCATACTGTATGTGACTATAATGCGACTTAAGAAAGTGATTGAATGATCCCTGCTTCATCACTGTGTGAGTTCTAGTGATCAAATCAAGTTCACGATTATACCCTATGTGACTTAGAACTATATCATGAACTTGGACGTTGATGATACTACTTTGGCATGCCGACTAACGGGCTATGCACATACAGCCCTACGGAGCATTGCTGGGAAAGAAGTTAATAAATAGTGATTGATATGAGTGTCTTAGAAAGATAATATGATATGCATCTCTATTTTTGTGTTTCAATGCCATGACGATCATATTGAACATACGGTTCAAGAGATTGATCTTGATACACAAACATGTTCAGGTTTAAGCACCGCTCTTGAGGGATTGAGGATGCTTAAATTGATGTATATATACGGTATGTGGTATAGACGCATTTTTTTTTCTAAGGAGGATGTTCTATGCTGGTCAGATGGTGATTTGGTATAGCGTTCCACCCTTTATCTTTCTCGTCATGTCGCATGCTTCATTTCTAGTATGAAGAGATAGTGTTTAACATGTTTTGATGATACAATGTGGTAAGAGAGGTAAGTCCATGTGTGCGAGTGAGAGATGTTAGCAATTAGGCTTGTGGCCCGATTATTTACTCCCACTCATATGGAATGTATTTATATTATTAAAGGTTCATTAGTTTCCTAATCCGAAGGGATTCGGGATTGACTTAACTTAACCGACAAGAAATAGAGTTTCTTGGTAATAATATAAATATGGCAACTAAATGGGTAAAACCCTAACAGAGAACACGCCTAAAGGAAGAAATCGTCTTCCTCTTGGCCGCCCCCTTCATCTTTCTCCTAATACTATCTCACCAAATACTTCCTCTAACCTAACCATCAAGAGGGTTGGATTTGCAGTGTGAACTAGAGATTGATATTCGTACTACGTGATATCAATCCGACGAGAGAGATTTACAGATTGTTGATCGTGACATACGAAGGTCGTAGCTCAAGTAGAAAGTCTTCTGCTTCGCTCAAAATTCAAGTTCACACGAGGTAACTCATGATTACTCTTAGATAACGAACTTGATTGGTATATAGATGTATAGACCTTTAGAAATTACCAATAATTCGGATCCCAATTTTATGTCATCCTATCGTTCCCTCTCTTTCAATAATAATACATTTTATCCTTCTGTTGAATCTGAATTTTTAGGCATAATTTCTATTTGTAAATTGGTAGACATTTAAGAAATAAGAAAGATTGATTATAATTTTTGCTAATATATACACTCTAGCATTCGAATTTTCAAGTATAATTTTTATTTGGAAATGGGTGTTGATTTGTTTGTTAAGAAATTGGGTTTTTTCTTGTGAGTTTTGAAGGTGTCGATACGAGACGAGAAGAGAAGATGAGAGTGAGACTTGAGAGGGAGAGCCAACAATAATGTTTGCCATGGTTTCGAACAAAAAGTATTACTCATTCTGTTCTTAAATTATCATCTTACTTTTTTTTTTCGTCCGTCTTAAAATAATTGTTCAGTTTAAAACATATCTTTTTAGAACATCACTTTTACCACTTTATCCTTATTTTTTCACTCTATTTTAATTATGTGTCACATACACATGAGCTTTAAAGGAAACTACATATTAAACCAATATAAATAATCAAGTCAATTATTTTTTTTAGACTGTATGTCAGATCAACTAGAACGATATTTAGGGACGGGAGTATTAAAAAAGCTACATATCTATGAGTTTATCATGACATGGACCCGTGAGTGGTCATTAAAGACTAATTTAATTTAGGATAGTAACATTGTCACGCGACTCTTATTGTGTCCATCCTCAATACCTCTTATATCTATATATAACGACATATTATTTTATTTTTTATTGCAAGTATAATTTACTTATTCACTATGGTTATTTAAATTTGAGCTCGTATAAACGAAAGTACCCTTTATTCAAGAATTCTCATGTGCTCGTATAAACAAATAGTTTATTAATCAATTTTGTAATATTTCATTTAAAGAATCAATTTTTAAAAATTAAAATATAAAAATATTGTAAGAACACAAATAGCTAGGATTCGCAAAAACACTCAATGCAGTTTCTAATGTAGTTTCTGATGAAGCTATAATGGAAATCACAATGGTTAAAAAAATTAAAACAACGAAAGACTTAACAACAGACGCACAAATCAAGCACAAACAGATATCAAACAACCTACAAGCTTATACTTGTAGGTCTAGCCTCATGACCAAAAAGATTTCACTAAATAATATGATTTGTTTTACAAAAATTATGTAAAATCACCAAACAAAACACTCTCACAAGACAACAAGTCTTGGAGAGCAAAATCCACAGAAAAACAGATATAGAAAACGTGGGAAGAAATAAACAGCTTCCTAAAAACAACCAAGAAGACAAAACAGCTTCAATACTTCAATGTAGTTCCGAATGTTATAACATTCGAAGCTACATCCAAATTCTGCACAATCCTGGAATCCTGAAACTGCTTTTATGATCTGAATTTTCTGGACTGCTAAGCTCTGTATTCTCTCTCAATTCATGTGTCCAGCCGCTGCCCAAACCCTCTATTCAGGGTCGGCCCTGTCATAAGCCCAATGAGGCCATGACCTTAGGCCCCCTAAAAAAATCCAATTTTTTGGACCCCAAAATCCCAAAAAACCCTACCTATGATTAAATTATTATTATTTTATTTCACAATTCCATTTTTTTTCTTGATTTATTCCATTTGCCCTAGCTTATAGTTAATAGTTATAGCTTATAGCTTATTAATTAATTATTAACTTTTAATTAAATTATCAGTGATCAGTGAATCATTGGCGGTTTGCTCCAATTTTTATGGTTTTTCTGTTTTTGACTTGTTTGTATTTTGATAATTTAATTGAAAATTTTGGGCATTTAAGTATGTGAATGAGTGACTTGTTGGTAATTGATGGTATTCTAATTGAAATTTGATTATTTGAACATATACTATAATTCTAAAATAGAGAAATTAAGATGAATAATTAATTTATGTTAATGGAAAATTGTACATCTACTATAATTATATACTAAAAAAAGAAATTGTACATGAAAAATTGTTTGTTTGTTTTTTGAGTGAAATTAAGTTTTTTTAATTATCTTTTATGTTTGTTTGATTTTTTCTTTAGTTATTCAAAAAAATATTTAAAAAAATTGTTACAAAGGAAGGGTCCGTTGGAGATGATCGACCTTAGGCCCCCGATTTCACAAGGCCGGCCCTGCCTCTATTTATATTGTGAAGGAGATCTACACATAAAGAAGAAAACAAACTCCAATATGGAAAATGATTAGAATTAGAAATCAAATCAACTTCCTTATTTACTAGATTCTCTTACCATATTGACAAGGACTTTAAGGCACGACATTAGGAAGGATTTTTGCAAAGATTTTGTTTCCAAAAATTACTCTTAAGTTTTAGGACCAAGAAACCGAAAATATAATGAATATTTTGTTTCCAAAAATGCCTCTAAAGATTTTGTTTCCAAATATCCACCAAAACTTTATGACCAAGAAATGTGAGAACAAGACCAAAATAGGAAATGCCTATTTTGCCCTTACAAATATTATTTTATTACTAATGAGCTACTAAAAGTGTCATTTTTTCTTTAAAAAATTTGACTTTCAAACGGGGCTATTTATCTATAACGGAGGGAGTATTTGATAACAAATATTTCATTTTGCAGTTTTCACAAAAATAAAAAATAAAGAATATATTATGATATTTTCATAATATTCTAATTATATTTTTTTGTAGACATTCTTTTTGACATTTTAATTTTTGTATGCGTATAAACGATTAAGTACTAAATTTTGTGCTTGTGTCTATGACACGATGTCAGTATAGGACGACATCAGTATGAGACAGTATGATTATTCAAATAAAAGTGTGTGTATGTGTGTGTGTGTGTGTGTGTGTATAATAGTGTAATTTTTAGTTCTTGAATTAGTAGGATATTAATTTCCCTTAATTAAAAAGAAAACAAATCAAAGAATTTTTTTCCAACAGTTACAACTCCAAAATGCAGTAATAACAATTAATCCAATAACGGCAAAAGGGTAAAAATCTTTATAATTAATTTTAGATGATATATTGTTACTTAATTACCGCATTAATTTGATTGATTGATTGTTATTCTTTACGATCAAGCAACTTATAACCAGTATATATATAAGACGTTGATTGGGCCATGGATTGAAAACACCAAAGATCAAAGAAAGAAAGATGGCAGAGAGGAAAAGCTTTTGTTGCTCCGGAGGAAGCTGTGGTTTACCTAAGAAAGAAGATAATGTGAAGCTCGAAACAGAAACAATCGTCAAGGACTCTGCTCCACCTCCTCCTGCTGTTGAATCCAAAGAGACGGCCGATAACGTTAAGAAAGATCAGCCCGCTGCCGCCGCTAATGCTCGGTGTTGTGGTGGTGGTGGTGGTGGTTGTCATTAGGACTTAAGACAATAGGTTTATGTTTACTTTTACTTTTACTTGCAATGAGTTTTCTGTTTTTCTAATTTGAATAATGGAGGAGTAATAATAACTATGTTATTTTCCCTCTTTATTTCTACGGATTAAGGTGTGTTAATTACATTTCAAATATGATGTAAATGGGTGGTTTCACTACTTGTTATTATATTAGGTTATTATCCGTGTGATGCATGGTTGATTTAGTGTTGTTTCTTAAACTTAATTTTTTAGATAGAATCCGTAAACTATTTGAATGAACCAACAATAACAAGATGCTCATATAATTAATAAATTAAAAAAAAATTATGAGATCACATCGAATCATCAAACAAATTTTTTTTGTGAATTATAAAATCGAACAAATATTCTTAGGGAGAGGAGGGGAAGTACCATGAAGACAAACTCGTCAATGAGGTGTTTGATGAAAGGTAAGTATTTAGCAGTGGTTGTTTGTGGTTTTGGTGCAACATGTTTAATTAAAATGGATAAAATCTATTTTAAATTGAATGAGTTTTAGTAAAATAATAAAGATTAAAAACTTCTACCATGATAATTGAGGAGTCATAATCAAATGAAATTTGTCTAAATCAAATGTGATAAAATATATCTGGTACATACCGATTTTGACAGAAAAAATGGTAAAAAACCAAATTACCATGAGAATTTAAGAGTTTTAATCAATTAAAACACGTCTAAATCAAATTTGATAAAATCTATCCGCAAAAAAACTTTTACCATAAAAATTTGGAGTCATAATCAAGTGAAACACGTTTAAATCAAATGTGATAAAATCTATCTGGTATTAACCAATTTTAACATCAATAAATTATTAAAAAAACTTATACCATGCATAAAGGAGACACCGATTTCAAAATCTATCCAGTTTTAATTCTTGGTAGCAAACTTATATATATATATATATATATATATATATATATATATATATATATATATAGTACCGTATGCATAGTTTTAATAGTTTTTTTGCAAAAGTTGTTTATAATAAAGAAGATTTTCTAAACTTGTAACAAATAATTAAATTTTTTAATTAGAATAATTTGAAAAAACAAAAAATAAGGTAAATATTCAAAATTGATCATATAAATATGTAATTGAAAGATTAAAACCTATAGGAGTTGATAAAATTTACCATGAAAATTTAAAGACATAATCAAGTGAAACGCGTCAAAATCAAATGTGATAAAATCTATCTCATACTAACCGATTTTGGTAGCAAAAAATAATTTTAAAAAACTTTTAACATTTATAAAGGAGGTACCGGTGTTAAAATCTATTTGGTTTTAATTATCGACACCAAAGAATAAGAAAAAAAATAATTATAACTTCACAAGAAGGTGTCACGTCAAAGCACATAAATCTTTTAAAACTTTAAGCATTCACCATAAAGTCGTCATGTGGCAGTAACGACTTCTTTTTTAATAATAGTTAATAGATAAATAATAGATTATTAATTAATGATTACTAAATATGGATTAGTAGAAGTACAAATAACATAAAATTGTCTCGTTGATAATTTATATAAATTAAATAGTAGGAAAATGAAAAGAGCTGAAAATTGAAGTGTTTCGGTCAAATTAAACTTGTATAAATTGCTTAAGATAAAATCTAGTTTAATTAAGCGATATTTGAAAAAAAAATTAAAAACAAAATCATAAATTTACTCGTAAAACTATATCCTAAATCTATCTTATCAAATTAGTTTTAGAATTTTTATCTTATCTAATTAGATTTATAATTTTTATCTTAAACTAATCAATTTTGAAAAAACAAAAAAACTTATCATTTCGAAGGTGACACGTGGCAACACCGAATTTCTTTAAATTTTTTAGCTTTTCACAGAAAGCCGCCACGTGGTAGTAGCAACTTCTATTTTAATAATAGTGATTGATTAATCACATATAAATCACATAAGTTCATTCTATCATTCATATAGTATACTTCCTTCTCTTTAGGGCAAAGAGTCCCTGTTTAAAAATCAAAATTTTTAAATAAAAAATGATACTTCTATTAGTCCTTTAGTAATAAAATAACTTTTTATATTTTAATTTTTAAAAGTGAACTCTTTAAGTGAAACATCTCAAAATAAAATAAAGAACTCTTTACCCAGAACGGTTGGAGTATCTCTATCAATACAAGTATACAAACGACACCTAAATCAACTCGGAGACCTTTCTAATTTAATACTTTTTGTCATGTTTTTACATTAGTTGATTCGTCATCATTTTTTAAAAAAAATTTAACATACACTTCGGCGATAGGTGGTGCTCAAAGACCAGGAAGAAGATTCGACAAGCTAATATAGGAGAAACAAGAATTTACCAGACTTAAATATAGATAAATACCTTTGGAAAGCGCGATTTGAGGACTTGATTGGACTTTTGAAATAGCGGAGACCAAATGGATTAGTGAGCATGCTTTGCAAGGATGGGCTGTAGACATCAATATGGGTAAAAGAGACCCCTACGTGGTTTGAAAGCCCCAGTCTTGAATTGTTGTGTATGATCCTTGAGTCACTTGGTTTTTCTAGATTTTCCGGCTTTCCAGACTTTTCTGCTTTCTTGGCTTTTTGGCTTTCTCAGCTTTCCTTTCTTTCCTGACTCCCTATCGGTCTTTTTTATATTTCTTATTTCTTTATTATTATTATTATTTATAATTGGTAGATCTTGACATCTTAAAGTAGGATTTACCGACATTGTATTTGAAATTAAGAGCGAACGATGCACTAATCGACTAATTATGCATTTATGAAAGATTAAGAGGGAAGATGAATTTTGAGATGGTAATTGAGTGTAATGGTGTGGAGATTTCCTGTTTTTACATGTTTTGGAAAATAAAAGGAAAACACATAGAAAAACCTTCTTTTTTTTGAAGAGCAAATCGAAGTATTTGACTGGATCCGAAGGTTACCTACGCTCCTCATTTCGAGGCTCAAATCATCGTAATTCAACTCTATCAACGACATTTTCTTCTTTTTGAAGCAACTTTTTTTTTTGAATTTGAAAGAATAGAGAGATTTTTTTTTAATTTTTTTTTTGAGAAAACGAAATCTTTTTTATTTTTCATTTTTTAAAAAATGATTATTGCTTTTTTTTTTTTGTGAAAATAATTGATTTTTTTAAAGGAAAAGTGAACTAAGTATTACACATGAATTTTTTTTTTTTTTTTTTGTGATCTTTGAAATGAGATGTGACGATTACGTATCTCCGGACTGTCCTCTTAGGAGAGCAAATGATAAATACTCAACTCTTTTCAGCCTCTACAAAATTGTTAACAATACCAAAAGAAAATAACAAAGATCTTAATATGTATGTAAACAAAACTGGATTAAAGGAAAGAAAACTTTTTTTTTTAAATATTTTTTTGGAAAGATGAAATAAGAGGGAAAACGAGTTCACCAAATGACAAAAATGAACGATCTGATAGATAAAATGGATACAACATCAGATAAAATTATTCAAAATTAGAAATGGGGGCCGCGCTAAAAAAGTGGGAGCAGCCGAAGACATGTTTGGGCGCTCGTCCCTTTTCAATTGTTCATTTTTTGCAACTTCTTCCTTCCTTTTCCCTCTGTCTTTTAAGCCCTCCGTTTTATCTTTTTGACGTTCTAGTATCTAAGATTTAATAAAGTTGTTTCTTCTTCTTCTTATAATTATTTTTAAATATTCTTTTGGAAACACCCCCTTAAAAAAATTCTTCTTCTTTTACTCTTATGATCTTTTTATGCCTTTTTTAAAGAATAAAAAAACTATGCTCTTTTTTTTATTTAAAAAATGCCTTTGAAAATAATTTCTTTTGGAAAACACTCATTTTTTAAAAAAATTCTTCTAACTCTTTTATTTACTTTTTGATTTTGGAAACAACCCCTTTTTTTTGTTTTTGTTTTTTTTGAAACATCTTTGATCTATTTTGTTTTTGAACATTTGAAAAAAACTTTCTCCTTTTTTTCTTTTTTTTGGGACATTTTTTTTTTGAAAAAAACGATTTTTTTTCTTTGCTTTGAGTAAATGAGTTTCTTTTTTCTTTTCTTGAAAAGAGATGGATTCCTTTTTTATTTTTGAAAGAGTGATTTTTTTTTAAAGAATGAATTTTGTTTTGTTTTGAATTTTGTTTTGTTTTGTTTTTTTTTGTTTTTTTTAAAGATTGAAAATTATACACATACAAGAAGCCAAAGAAATATAACATAGAAAAAAAAACAAGCATATTGATAACTCAAAAAAATATGAGTCTAGCCCTCTTTTGTTTTAAAGAAAGCAATAAATTCCCCAGCTGAGTTGTCACTGTGAGTGCCCCGTTTCGCACTGGTTCCGCGTCACTGAAAGGCGGGGTGGTTTTAAAACTTTAAAGCGCTTAGAATACGCTCGACCTCAATTTGTGGACTCAAAAATGTATTACGGAGTCGTCACCTCTATTTTAAGGTGTAAACAAAGAAAAACAAAAAAAATACAAGATTGTATGAGTTCGGGGGCTAAGTTACAAGGGATTAGACACCTAGCTCCCATTTCGGTCTCACAATGGGTTTAGCAATATACTTAATTTATTTTATATGCTTTGGCTCATATTGGGGATCCTTAACAACGAATGAAAAGCCTGATATTTATCTCTGTGCTTCAACATGTTGTACTTTGCACTGAAAGGCTTGTACCAAAAGCAAAGTATAGCAGTGAATAAGAGAGAAATGGGCGCTGCCTATTACAATAATGGGAGCAGCGTCCATTATTGTCATAGGTTGCTCCCATTTCCTTTTTGTTTTCATTTTTGGCACTTTAACCCCCTGTAATTCAATATTTGTTAATTCTTCCGTCTTTTTGCACTTTAAACCCTGTAACTTAACATCCATTAGTCCTTTTTGACATGTCTTGATATTTTATGACATGTTATCGATAGGGGTACAAAATTGGGGTGTCTATAGAGCCCCTTAACGATGGAGTTTATAGGTTAACCGAAATTTACCAGTAAACGAACATCGTTGATAAGAATAGACTCCCAAATTTCGAGGAAATTATAACAGGGAAGAATTTAACAATAGTAGTTTATGATGCAACATTTAATCTCATCTCTTATTCTGTGATGGACTGATGGGAATGAAGCTAATATGATGCAAATGAAAGTGTTTTGATGGTCGTGCCTACTGAGTAGGCTGCTGTAGACACCCAAATTTCGTACCCCTGATGTGTAACTCTGGCACGTGATATCAAGAACTGTTTAAACTTAACAAAATGTCAAGTTACAGGGTTGAAAATGCAAAAGGAGAAAGTAGGATGCATGAATAGTGAACTGCAGGGGGGAAAGTGTCAAAAAATTGAGGAATTTGAACAGTTGGCGCCGCACCCACCAATATCTGGCGCCGCGCCCAAAGAGATATTTGTCCGCGCCAAGGTCTTTAACAGTGCCCGCTCAGTTAACGCATTGTACAAAATATCAAGCGCGCGGTACAAGCCGATGAAGCACGGATCCAACTATAAATAGAGGTGCCCGGCTCCCCATTTTGACGAAGAATTCTTCGCTGAAAGGCTTGAAGCCCAGAGTGACTTTGCGTAAATTTTACGCAGTGTCCGATCCCCCTCTTACAAAGCCTCAAAACCCTGCCAAACCTCCTCCAAACACAAATCCAACCGATTAAAGTGATTCCTAGCCCTTTAGTTAGGTATCCACCATATTTCCTCGGCCCAAAAATCATAAAATAAGCCGTTACTCTGCCCGAGTAAATAGGCTAAAATCACCCGAAATAAGCCGTTATTCCACCCAACCAAAAAGGCCAAAACCACCGAAACTAAGCCGTCATTCTGTCCGAGTGAGTAAGCCAAAACTACCATATATAAGTCGTCACTCTGCCCAAATCACATCAGCAACAGCAATAAAAGTCTCTCTCTCCCGAGAAGGACAGAGCGAGCACACCCCGCTCTAAAAGGTAATAGTTTTTAAGGGCGTTTTTATTTATTTATTTATTCATTTGTTTATTTATTATTTATAAAGTTGTTATTTGAAATCCGGCCCAATGTAGTCAATATAAGTCGTTGTGCTGCCCGAATTAGATTAGGAAATATTATGTAAAAGAACCGTTATAATGGCCAAATAATTTTAAATACATTTGTAATTATTGTATGGAGATGACTGTAAGTCTGTAAATAATGTAGCCACGGATGTATTTGTTTTATTTACCTGTCTTTTAATGCTTTATTTATTTGCTAAATAAATATAACAATAAACATACTTTAGCCAAAAACTATTTTGAGACCGAAAGGGCGAGTTGGGTGCCTAACACCTTCCCAACTCGTAACTTAGCCTCCGAACCCGTTTTCATTATCTCTGGTTTTCTTTTTCTGGTTTTACTTTATTTTTGTCTTAAAATAAAGATGTCGACTCTAAACTTTTTGGATCCAGTGGGGCCTCGCAACACTTCTTCTTTTCACTTTTCCGTTTCTCCCTAAAAAGGGAAAATGAGAATGGAAGGGTGATGTATTCTCATATCCTGATATCCCCTAAACAAGGGATAACTTGATACGGGAAATTAACCCAAAGCTCCCATAGTAATCCAAAACGGGCCATAAGGCTAATTTTTAAATAAAACCCACTAAAGGCCACCGAGGCGCACGGTCCCGGGAGCCCACAGTGGCGACTCTGCTGAGGAGTTGTTTTATTTTAAATAAAATGGAGGGCTAGACTCATAAAACAAAATCTTTTTTTGTTTTTCTTTGTTTCTGGCTAAAATATGCTTGTTATATTAATTTATCCATTTGAATATTGCATTCCTATACATCTGTGTCTATATTTATGGATATGATCCTTCATTTTGCAGCAGTTTCGTTCCGATAACTGTTACAGGTCTATTTAAAAATTAAAAAAAAGCAAAACAAAAATTAGAAAATATAAAAAAAATTCGAAAAATCAGAAAATCAGAAAATCAAATAATAATAACAATAATAAAATATATATTATATATATGTTGCAATAAAATTCAGGGCAGCACAATAAAAAGGGTCGGGGCTTTATTTTTAATATTGCTTTATTTTCGGCTCCGTATTATTATTCATTTCTGTTCATTTTTCCTTTTTTTATTATTCTATACATTTGTACATATCTGCATTCATTCTGTCATTTTATTTTGGGGACATCGGACCAATTTGTAATTAATAGGGATATATAGTTTCCCTACTTTTCTTTCTATTTCTTAATGTGGTGTGCTTGCTTGCTTGCGCTCAAACTAAAAAGCCGAGAAAATCCACATATAACAGCAAGACATGTGTAGACACCCCAATTTCGTACCCCTGGTATGTGACATGACATAAGATAGTAAGACCTGTTAAAACATTAACAAATGTCAAGTTACAGGGTCAAAAGTGCAAAAGGACAAAGCAGGATGCGCAAAAGAGTGAAATGCAGGGTTCAAAGCGTCAAAAATCAAAACATTGAATAGTGTTGGCATCACCCACATCAAAATTGGGCATGGCTCCCAGTTTTGGATTCCTAGCGCCCAGTTTGAGGGGAATGGCGCCCAGTTTCTTTACAACGCACTGTAGAGTTGCCGTAAAATACAATTTCTCCCGTGGCTGGTACAAGCGATCGGTGCGTAATGAAAAAAATCTAATTCCTTCAATGTCCCTTCACCAGCCTATAAATAGAGGCTTCGCTCTCGACCTTCAGCACACTTTTTCATCGATAAAAATTCTCCGCGTTCTTCGTTACTGGAGAAATAGAGAGAGAGTGAGATAGCGGCGATCACCTCAAAAGCCTCGAAACTACGCCAAATCTCCTCCAAACACAAAACCAACCGGTAGAAGTGAGCCTTAGCCCCCAGCTAGGTATCCACCTTATTTCCCCGGCCCAAAAACCATAAAGTAAGTCGTTACTCTGCCCGAGTAATAGGCTGAAAATCAACCCATATAAGCCGTTATTCCGCCCAACCAAATAAGCCAAAACCACAAAAACTAAGCCGTCATTACGCCCAGAGTGAATGAGCCAAAAACACCATATATAAGCCATCACTGCGCCCAAATGACATCGCGCAATAAAGTCTCCCTCTCCCACGAAGGGCGGAGCGAGCACACCCGCTCTAAAAGGTAAAAACCTTTAAGGGCGTTATTTTATTTATCCATTTACTTTTCCGCTCATTTATTATTTAAAGTTGTATTTAAAATCCGGCCCAATGTAGTCAATATAAGCCGTTGTGCTGCCCGGATTAGATTAGGAAATATTATGTAATAGAGCCGTTATTATGGCCAAATATTTTCAAGTATATCTGTAATTATTTGTAAAGAGACAGGTTGCAAGTGCGTAGTAAATAATGTAGACAAATGGATGTATTTGTAGGCGGTTAATGCTTTATTTATCTGTTAAATAAATATAACAAAAACATACTTTAGCTAAAAACTGTTTTGAGACCGAAAGGGCGAGTTGGGTGCCTAGCACCTTCCCAACTCGTAACTTAGCCTCCGGACCCGCTTTTATTATCTCTGGTTTTCTTTTTGGTTTTGCTTTATTTATTACTTAAAATAAAGATGGTGACTCTAAAACATTTTGGATCCAGTGGGGCCTCGCAACATCTTTCCTTGCACTTTTCCGTTCTCCCCTAAAAAATGGAGAATGTGAATGGAAAGGTAATGTATTCCTATGTCCTGGTATCCCCTAAAAAAGGGATAACTTGACGTAGAAAACCCAAAGCACCCATAGTGATCCGAGATAGGCCATAAGGCTATTTTCATAAAATCCAAAGTGGGGGCGCTGCAACATTCCTTCCTTGCACTTTCACGTTTTCCCCTAAAAAAAGGATAATGGGAATAGAAGGGTGATGCATTCCTATATCCTGGTATCCCATAAAAAAGGGATAACTTGACATAGAAAACCCAAAGCTCCCATATTGGATCAAAATCCACTAAAGGCAACCGAGGCGCATTCCAACGCGCTATTCTGACAGCAATCCTCTCGTACTTTTGATTTCGTCATCCCCTAAAAAAGGGAGGGTAGAAAAAGAGCAGTGAATGTCACCGCATCCGCACGTACGCGCACCCCTATCCAAGGGCGCGCGGGGCGCGGGAGCACACCTCCCGGGAACACACAGTGGCACCCCAATTTCGTACCCCTGGTATGTGACATGACATAAAATATCAAGACCTGTTAAAATATTAACAAATGTCAAGTTACAGGGTCAAAAGTGCAAAAGGACAAAGCAGGATGCGCAAAAGAGTGAAATGCAGGGTTCAAAGCGTCAAAAATCAAAACATTGAATAGTGTTGGCATCACCCACATCAAAATTGGGCATGGCTCCCAGTTTTGGATTCCTAGCGCCCAGTTTGAGGGGAATGGCGCCCAGTTTCTTTACAACGCACTGTAGAGTTGCCGTAAAATACAATTTCTCCCGTGGCTGGTACAAGCGATCGGTGCGTAATGAAAAAAATCTAATTCCTTCAATGTCCCTTCACCAGCCTATAAATAGAGGCTTCGCTCTCGACCTTCAGCACACTTTTTCATCGATAAAAATTCTCCGCGTTCTCGTTACGCTGGAGAAATAGAGAGAGAAGTGAGATAGCGAGCGATCACCTCAAAAAGCCTCGAAACTCTGCCAAATCTCCTCCAAACACAAAACCAACCGGTAGAAGTGAGCCTTAGCCCCCAGCTAGGTATCCACCTTATTTCCCCGGCCCAAAAACCATAAAGTAAGTCGTTACTCTGCCCGAGTAATAGGCTGAAAATCAACCCATATAAGCCGTTATTCCGCCCAACCAAATAAGCCAAAACACAAAAACTAAGCCGTCATTCTGCCCGAGTGAATGAGCCAAAAACACCATATATAAGCCATCACTCTGCCCAAATGACATCAGCAGCAGCAATAAAAGTCTCCCTCTCCCACGAAGGACAGAGCGAGCACACCCCGCTCTAAAAGGTAAAAACCTTTAAGGGCGTTATTTTATTTATCCATTTACTTTTCCGCTAATTTATTATTTAAAGTTGTATTTAAAATCCGGCTCAATGTAGTCAATATAAGCCGTTGTGCTGCCCGGATTAGATTAGGAAATATTATGTAATAGAGCCGTTATTATGGCCAAATATTTTCAAGTATATCTGTAATTATTTGTAAAGAGAAAGTTGCAAGTCTGTAAATAATGTAGACAAATGGATGTATTTGTAGGCAGTTAATGCTTTATTTATATGTTAAATAAATATAACAAAAAGCATACTTTAGCCAAAAACTGTTTTGAGACCGAAAGGGCGAGTTGGGTGCCTAGCACCTTCCCAACTCGTAACTTAGCCTCTGGACCTGCTTTTATTATCTCTGGTTTTCTTTTTGGTTTTGCTTTATTTATTCCTTAAAATAAAGATGGTGACTCTAAAACATTTTGGATCCAATGGGGCCTCGCAACATCTTTCTTTGCACTTTTCCGTTCTCCCCTAAAAAATGGAGAATGGGAATGGAAAGGTAATGTATTCCTATGTCCTGGTATCCCCTAAAAAAGGGATAACTTGACGTAGAAAACCCAAAGCACCCATAGTGATCCGAGATAGGCCATAAGGCTATTTTCATAAAATCCATAGTGGGGGCGCTGCAACATTCCTTCCTTGCACTTTCACGTTTTCCCCTAAAAAAGGGAGAATGGGAATAGAAGGGTGATGCATTCCTATATCCTGGTATCCCCTAAAAAAGGGATAACTTGACATAGAAAACCCAAAGCTCCCATATTGGATCAAAATCCACTAAAGGCAACCGAGGCGCATTCCAACGCGCTATCGACAAAGATCCTCTCGCACTTTTGATTTCGTCCTCCCCTTAAAAAGGGAGGGTGGAACGAGAGCAGTGGATGTCACCGCATCCGCACGTACGCGCACCCCTATCCAAGGGCGCGCGGGGCGCGGGAGCACACCTCCCGGGAACCCACAGTGGCACCCCAATTTCGTACCCCTGGTATGTGACATGACATAAAATATCAAGACATGTTAAAACATTAACAAATGTCAAGTTACAAGGTCAAAAGTGCAAAAGGACAAAGCAGGATGCACAAAAGAGTGAAATGCAGGGTTCAAAGTGTCAAAAATCAAAACATTGAATAGTGTTGGCATCACCCACATCAAAATTGGGCATGGCTCCCAGTTTTGGATTCCTAGCGCCCAGTTTGAGGGGAGTGGCGCCCAATTTCTTTACAACGCACTGTAGAGTTGCTGTAAAATACAATTTCTCCCGCGACTGGTACAAGCGATCGATGCGTAATGAAGAAAATATAATTCCTTCGATGTCCCTTCTCGAGCCTATAAATAGAGGCTTCGGGCTCGACCTTCAGCACACCTTTTCATCGATAAAAATTCTCCGCGTTCTCGTTACGCTGGAGAAATAGAGAGAGAAGTGAGATAGCGAGCGATCACCTCAAAAAGCCTCGAAACTCTGCCAAATCTCCTCCAAACACAAAACCAACCGGTAGAAGTGAGCCTTAGCCCCCCAGCTAGGTATCCACCCTATTTCCCTGGCCCAAAAACCATAAAGTACGTAGGTCGTTACTCTGCTCAAGTAATAGGCTGAAAATCAACCCATATAAGCCGTTATTCCGCCCAACCAAATAAGCCAAAACCACAAAAATTAAGCCGTCATTCTGCCCGAGTGAGTGAGTCAAAAACACCATATATAAGCCGTCACTCTGCGCAAATCACATCAGCAGCAGCAATAAAAGTCTCCCTCTCCCGAGAAGGACAGAGCGATCACACCCCGCTCTAAAAGGTAAAAACCTTTAAGGGCGTTATTTTATTTATCTATTTACTTTTCCGCTCATTTATTATTTAAAGTTGTATTTAAAATCCGGCCTAATGTAGTCAATATAAGCCGTTGTGCTGCCCAGATTAGATTAGGAAATATTATGTAATAGAGCCGTTATTATGGCCAAATATTTTCAAGTATATCTGTAATTATTTGTAAAGAGACAGTTGCAAGTCTGTAAATAATGTAGACAAATGGATGTATTTGTAGGCAGTTAATGCTTTATTTATCTGTTAAATAAATATAACAAAAAACATACTTTAGCCAAAAAATGTTTTGAGACCGAAAGGGCGAGTTGGGTGCCTAGCATCTTCCCAACTCGTAACTTAGCCTCCGGACCCGCTTTTATTGTCTCTGGTTTTCTTTTTGGTTTTGCTTTATTTATTCCTTAAAATAAAGATGGTGACTTTAAAACATTTTTGATCCAGTGGGGCCTCGCAACATCTTTCCTTGCACTTTCCGTTCTCCCCTAAAAAATGGAGAATGGGAATGGAAAGGTGATGTATTCCTATATCCTGATATCCCCTAAAAAAGGGATAACTTGACGTAGAAAACCCAAAGCACCCATAGTGATCCGAGATAGGCCATAAGGCTATTTTCGTAAAATCCATAGTGGGGGCGCTGCAACATTCCTTCCTTGCACTTTCACGTTTTCCCCTAAAAAAGGGAGAATGGGAATAGAAGAGTGATGCATTCCTATATCCCAGTATCCCTAAAAAGGGATAACTTGACATAGAAAACCCAAAGCTCCCATATTGGATCAAAATCCACTAAAGGCAACCGAGGCGCATTCCAACGCGCTATTCGACAAAGACTCCTCTCGCACTTTTGATTTCGTCATCCCCTAAAAAAGGGAGGGTGGAACGAGAGCAGTGGATGTCACCGCATCCGCACGTACGCGCACCCCTATCCAAAGGCGCTCGGGGCGCGGGAGCACACCTCCCGGGAACCCACAACAGGCCATATCTGTTTTATTTTCTGTTTATATATCTGAAAATAAATAAAGATTTTCCTGCTTTTTAGATATCGCACACACGCATATAGGTATATTCCGAACTGTTACCCTACACCATGGCCAGCCTACCCCCTGCATGAGCCAACGCTAGAATGCATATAGATTTTCAGGACACTTCATAGACCGACCGGTTTTTGCATCTCTGAATTGTGAGTCTGCCCCTGTCAAAAAAAAATATATATGTAAAAGTAAAAAAAAGAAAAAGAAAAATGCGCAAGTAAAAAAATGCTGAAAATAAATTGCGCAACAAAAAAAAAATATAATAACAAAAATAAATAATAAACAAGGGCTGATTTATTATTCTCTGATGCTCGACCTAGACCATTTCGAATGGTGGATCCTGGAAAGAGTATAGGCCCTTCGCCTGAGATCAGTCCGATCTTGGGGAGTCGAAAGGCAGGTGGAATACGTTGGGCCTATACTCTGGAGAAAGAATCCACCGTTCTAGGAAAAAGTCCTGAGATTGTCAAAATAAAGCAGGTGCTTATCCGGTCAATTGTAAGAAAAACAGATAATAATAATAAAATATACTAATAAAGGCACGTTGTACTCCAAACCCAGAAAGCCTTCAGCCAGCAACCTGATACCTCCATAACCCATTTTCCTTAGAAACCTGGCCCAAATTTGGAAAGGCATAGATAGTACTGACCGGTTGATACGGGAAAGTAGTGCAGAAATCAAACCAGGAGATATCAGTATCAGATCAGATAAGGGCAGAATCAGTTCAGAGGAAACAGATCCGAGCAGTATGGCAACAGATGAGAAGTCCGATATGGGTACAGATTCAGGGGCTCTAGGGTACGCTCCGACTCCGGCAATGCAGCAGTGGCTAGACCAAAATCTGGATGCACGACATGATCGCTTACTAAGCCAAATAGCAAGTCTTATACAAGGTCCGAAGCCCAGTGGTGAGGTGAGCTCTTCCCCTGCACTCCCCCAGGAAGCATCAACCCCCCATGTGCCTCCAAACCCAACTCCCCAACCAAACACTAACCCACCAAATATGGCCACTACCCCAAATCCCAATCCTCCACCAAGTCCCTACTACCCAAATATCAGCCCTTACCCGTCCTATCCTTCATATCCTTCCCCAAGCACCAAAATTCCCCAAAGCCCAAATGACATCCCTTTTCCCATAACCAACCCACTATGGACCCACAATGGAGGACCCACAAAGTTATAACATGCCGGGCCAAGTTACCACTTATTTACCTTATAATGATCCTGGCCGCCCAGCTGAAACCATCCAAAATCCACCTACCCAAAATCCACCAGCCCAAATCCACCTACCCAAAATCCACCAACCCAAAATCCATATCCTACCCAAGTTCCACCAGTCAAAAATCCTTATCCTACCCAGTTCCACCAGCCCAGAATCCTTATCCAGCCCAAGTTCCACCAGCCCAAAATCCTTACCAGACACCGCAGCCAGAATTTAACCCAGCCTTCCATAATCCAACCAGTATATACCAAAAGCCAACTCCCCCAGCCACCAAAATAGAGGCCAACGTGGAAAATATAAAGGCCATGGTACTCAAGCTTCTCAACAAAGGGGAATTTTCTTCACGGGCACTGACATTACAACCTGCGACAGTATTGCCTTTCAAATTCAAAATGCCCGACATAGAAAAATTTGATGGGACTGGATGCCCTATATCCCACTTAAAATCTTATTCCAGGCATGCGATCCAAGGGGAGCTAGCTTTGAGGCTATGGCTTCCAATTTTCACCTCACCCTAATAGGGCGCTAAACAATGGCTAATGTTGTCCGATAGCGCACCATGAATAAGTGGGACCAAATAGGCTTCTCTGGAAAGGTACAAAGACAACACCAGTCATGAAAATAGAAGAGACCTTGAGTCGTGCACCCAACGGGAAAAAGAAACCTGTGCTGAGTTCGCAGTTAGGTGGAAAAGAAAGTTGGCTCAGACCTTTGACATACCTGATCCGGCCGAGTCATGCAGAATGTTCATCAAAAACCTCCAGCCCATTTACCTGGAACACATGCGGTATCTCCCTTACACCAATTTTAAAGAAATAGTAGAGATAGGAGCCCGTATTGATGACGATATAAGAACGGGGCAATTACAAGTCAATAAGCCTCCTAGCTTTTTCCATTACTCTAAAGAGAAGACAGTTGCAGCCACACCCGCACCAACCATCAATATGGTAGGAAATACATCAGCCACTTTTCCTACCCAAAATTATGGCACTGTTCCATGGTCTTATGGAGTGGACAGGTCTGTCAACACAGTCGGAGGGAATAATGGCCCGAACATAAATTTCAGAAATCAGAACCGGCATTATGATGAACTGCAAGCCTCCCAGTCTGTGATCCTGTAGGGGCTAATGGCACAAGGAGTGTTAAAGCCCATGAAAATTATAAGCCACCAAACCCCCTGCCCAGAACCTGGAATCATGCCCAATACTGTGAATACCATCGTTGTAGTGGTCACCTCACCGATAAATGTTATATACTCAGAGATGCTATCCAGGATCTTATAGATGATAAGGTTATTGAAAAGCCTCCTCCCAGACCAAATATAGTCAATAACCCTCTACCTCAAATCAACATGATTGAGGTTGATGAAAACTTCCTGGGTATGATAGGCAGAGATACTGATTAGGAGAAGCTCCCTGCTGAGTTTGAGTCTATTTCTAATAAGCCTCTGCAGATCGAACTAGTATACTACGACCGGCCCGCTTTTGACGCCCGCAGATCTGGTGGACCGCTTCGGATATATTATCCCTATTCCTTTCCCTAGCCTTACGGATTGGTCATCTACCAATCCGCTCCATAAAATTGAGGATCTCAAACCCCAGGTCCTCAATAATGTAATAAGCCCTATACGGTTTGCTTTTAATAATAATCTAAATGTCTTTGCTTATTTCTTAGTTGCACCTACATTAAATAATTATAATAATGAGTCATTTAATAGGACCCAAAAGATAAAAAATATATATATATTTGCTTGAGCTTGTAAAGTTAGTAGAGCACCAGGGACAACATTATTCATCAACAACAACTGAAGACTGATCCACTATCAATCTGGGGCTGGACAATGAAACCAAAGGAATCAAAATCGGCAACTACCTGCAAGGCTCTGAAAGGGTAACACTCACGGATCTCCTCAAAGATTTCATGGACATATTTGCCTGGTCCTATGAAGATGTGTCGGGACCAGATCTAGCCATAGTCGAACACCGGATCCCCATATGTCCGGATGCTCGACCAATCAAGCAATAGCTCCGCCGGATTAAGTCGGAATGGTCACTACAAGTTTTTTAAAAAAATGCTGGGGCTATTTTTCAAAAGGCTGCTACCACTCTCTTCCACGACGTGCCGTATATTGTCAAAAGAGATCCGATCAGGAAGTGCCGTATTCCTTACAAATCAGGAAAAGAAGACCTTGTTCAGCCCTCCAATCTCAACGAGCTTAAAAGGTATTATGCTTGAGCCACCCTATCTGGCAAGTGCTTCCCTCTCCAGCTCGCTAGGCTGAAAACCCGAAAGGGTGGCCTAGGCAAAAATTAGAGCAAAATAAAAAAAAAGAAAAAAAAAGGAGAAATAAGGGCTCGCTAGGCTGAAAACCCGAAAGGGCAGCCTAGGAAAAAATTAGAGCATAAAAAAAGAAAAAAAAACAAATAAAAAGGAAAAATAAGGGCTCGCTAGGTTGAAAACCCGAAAAGGCGGCCTAGGCAAAAGTTAGAGGCAAATAAACAAAATAAAAAAATATATATATATGTGTGTGTGTGTGTGTGTATATCGGGAGAAAAAGGGGAGGGAAGGCACTCTTTGAACCCTCAGCATCCTACCTCCAGTCTTCAACATGCAAGGGGTCTCGACTGACATAAGAAAAAGAAAAACCACGACAGAAGCTCGCAATAAAACACTATAATATAAAATTTTCAGGTCCTAAGGTGCAACTTAGGAATAATTGCTAAAGAAATTTAGGTTATACATTAATTGCTTGTACATATCTATTATTGCCTATACCCCCCTTGTTTCCCCCAAAACTATCCTTCATTTGCAGCTTAAGCCCCGGAGCAGTCTATCAGTGCCTGTGGCGTCCGCTCGGCTGGACCCATGCACTTCTTCTGCAAGGCACAGAAAAGGCTCAGTTTCATCAGAATGAGAAGCACTAGAAGTGTCCTCGTCCTATTCATCATCCGCATTGCCATTGTCCTGAAACAGCGAGACGACTTGGATTCTGATAATTCACTGCTGCCTTATCTGATTGCGAAGAAAAATGCAGGGGCTAGGAGAATAGCCTTATGCCAAGTATAGCCCTGCAACAATTATATGGCCAAGAACAGGAGGGGGTGACTGCCTTTTCCTCTCCCCACATATCATGAAAAAAAAGGAAAGAAAAGTCTGTTCGAGCGTGAATGTATATTCCTTTAAAATCCGTTTTGGAGATTCATCGTGTCATTACCTATTAGATGTCGGTATAGCTTTGCTTTGTACGTGCGTGTTGAGTCTGCATGTTTTTTTATTTATTTTTGCATTATATAAAATTATATTGCATTGTAAATGTTTGTACAAGTTTTCAATTAAAAAAACAACAACAACAAAAACAAAAACAAAAACAAAAACAAAAACAAAAACAAAAACAAAAACAAATTTTTTTATGTATTGTTTTGCATCTAAATAAACGTTTTTGCATTCTAGGCATCATAAAAGTGCATTTTGCATCTTAAAGATATGTACTACATTCTGCATTATTGCATGCATGAATGCCCATGCATCATGTTAGTAAGCATCCTATAATCTTTATATATTGCATTTGCATCAAATAAAGTAGTACATGCATCATTTGCATTTATTATCCAATAAGTTGCATTAGAGGTGCGCTAAAAAGAAAAGAAAATGCCACCAATCATAAAATAAATATTCTCATGGCATTTACTATGTCCCTGCAGCATAAGCATGCATGAAAAATAAATTTTAGGGCATAAAATATATCTGTTTTGTCCAATATTTATCCGAGAATATGCCCAAAAAATGTGTTCAGAAAAAATTGAATTGTATTCCGAAAAGCCCATTTTGTGAACACATAGCATGCAAAAATATGTTTTACCCTAAAACATGCATCATATAGCTCAATTTGCATTTATAGTATAAGTCATGCATAGTAGGGTCAAATAGTGACCACTAGTTCAATCATGCATCACATGAATAAATTGAATAAATTTCATGCATCATTACCTAATTGCATCATTTAGGCATAAATAGGACATGCATAAGCATTATTAATAATGTCAGGAATGCTTCAAAAGTGCCAAACAGTGCCAAAATCTAGCAGATCTGAAGTATATCCAGGCAGATCAAAAAAAAAAAAGAATATTGAAAAAAAAAGAGGAATATGAAAGAACAAAAAAAAAGAGAGAGAGAATAAACAGATAATAAGCATGCAAATAAAGAGAAATGGTGAGCATGCAGAAAAAAAAAAGAAAAAAACAAAAAAAATCGGGAGAAGGGAAAATGCATGTACAAGAAAAGAAAAGAAAATTTTATAAGGTGCATGCAACAAAGGGAAATGCGGCGGCAGAAGAAGAAACTTTCGGCTGAAGCCAGAAAATGGAGCGAAAAGAAAACAGCGATGAAAAAAAAGAAAAATGATTTTAGTTGTGACCAAGAGATGCTGCGGCAAGAAAAAGGAAGTTTCTAACTGAGGTTAGAAGGAGCAGTAAAGAAAAATGCAGCAGCATCAATAAAGATTTTCCAGCTAAAGCCGAAAACATAACGGGACAGGGGAAAAGATTTTCCAGCGAAGGCTGGAACGGTGACAAAAGAAAAATCTCCACCAAAGTGCAGCAAAGAAACAACGTAAAGCAAAGAAGAGCAAAGAAATCAACAAGAGCGCAATTTGCCAAAGTGCAAAGAAAGAAACAACGCAAAGCAAGAGGCAAAGAAAGCAACAAAAGCAGCGCAATTTGCTGCACGAACAAAGTTACTGCCCAATTTTAGGCATCACATTGCACAATTGAAATTTGTCAAAATTTGGGCATCGAAATTCAAAAAGCCGCTGCCCAAATTTGGGCATCGGAATGAAAACATTGGATATCACAATGCACAATTGAAATCTGTCAAAATTTGGGCATCAAAATCCAAAAAGCTACTGCCCAAATTTGGGCTTCGCAATGAAAACACTGCGCGTCACAAAACACATTTGAAGTTTGTCCAATTTTAGGCATTGCATTGTAAAAATCCTTAACTAAATTCGTGCATCGCAATAGAAAAATTGGGTATCAGAATTAATATATTGAACACTGCCACCAAATATCAACATAGTTGGGCATCGTAATTTAGTCCTAAAAGTAACACACTCAAAGCTTAAAAGTGACACTCTTATTGATACAAATTATATGATTATAAAAATGAGTTGTTTTACCAAAAGTGACACACCTAATGCCTAAAAGTGACACAATTAATACCTAAAAGTGACATACTAAACGTGACACTTATGAGTAAAAATTTAAAGATAAAAAGTGATTTTTTTTGGCCAAAAGTGACACACGTAAACGTAGAAGAGACACATTCTATGTTTAAAAGTGACACTCTGATTTAAAGTAACTAAGTAAAATTTAATCAGACCTAAGGCAACAATTATTCAAAAGTGACACACTTTTGTTCTTAAAGTGACACACGCCAAGCTTAAAAGTAACACTCTAATTGATCGTAAATGTAAACAATGCCAAAATGACACATCTCTGATAATAAAACTCAAAAAGAGCCCTAGGAGGTTTTGAACCTATGAACGCACATACTGATTGCTGAACCTTATGAGATGCACTGTTTATCATCTCAACAGATTGGTTTTTTTGACTTTTTATAACGTATTATTAATTTATTATGACCTGCGAATTTCTAAATGGGGATCCGTCTTACGGACAAGGATCCGTAAGACCGTCTTATAGGAGACCACCCCTTCAATAATAATACATTCTATCCTTCTGTTGAATCTGAATTTTTAGGCATAATTTCTATTTGCAAATTGGTAGACATTTAAGAAATAAGAAAGATTGATTATAATTTTTGCTAATATATACACTCTAGCATTCGAATTTTCAAGTATAAAATTTATTTGGAAATGGGTGTTGATTTGTTTGTTAAGAAATTGGATTTTTTTCTTGTGGGGTTTGAAGGTGTCGATACGAGATGAGAAGAGAAGATGAGAGTGAGACTTGAGAGGGAAAACCAGGCCCGGTTTTGGGGGAGTTTAGAGTGATCGATCGAACAGGGCCCCTAATGTAAGAGGACCTAATTTTATATATGAGTAGGCTAGTTTTATTTAGATATATAATAAATAATGTAACACTAAAAAACAAAATGTCTTTTGGTTCAATGGATTGGATTTGTGTAAATGTTGAGAGAAGTGGGGAAGTACAAGGTTCAAACCCCTTCATCTACTTTTTTGTAGTTATTTTATTTTATTTTGGGTGTCAATTATTATTAGTATTATATTTTTTTGTAGTTTTTATTTTTATTTTGAGTGTCAATTATTTTTAGTATTATTTTATATGCATATTATATCATATACTTCCCTGACTTAGTTAAATAGTCTCCTATATTATTTTGAGAGATTTTACATAAATAATCAACTTTTTAAAAATATGCTTATAATTTCACAATATTTCATCTTTATCACCCACTTGTATTGTAAGTATAATGGTTATGTTTAAGTATTTTATTTATTTATTACCAACTTCAAATCTACTTATATATGTTTTAATTATTCCGGAACCTAATAAATAAAAAGTTACTATATAAAGATAAATATTTTGTATTCGGTTTCAGCAGACTTATTCAACCTTAATTTTATTTTCCGTTCGCTAAATTTACTTATAAAAAAAGTTAGTTGACAATCAATTTTTTTTATCTGGGTCATAAAAAATAACAATTGATTGGGCATATAATATCAATATTTCAAGCAAAAATCAAAATCTATTGTTATGTTACTATCATTTTTAATTATTGCTTATGATTATTTAATTTTTTACTTTGTCAATTCATTGTTTTTTAATTTGAATTTATAGTGCACAATACATGTTACCAAAAAAATATCTATCTAGAAGTCAAAACATAAATAAAAGAAAAAAATTGATGAAGTATATTATTTTTATTGGAAAATTATTTTAACAAATGAAGAATAACAATTTTCGGTAATTATTTAATATTTATTTTCTTATATGTTTGGGTGTTATTCATTTTCAATACTTCAAATGATGAAAAGTCAAATAAAATTGTTTGTCTAAAATTCTTATGCCTATATTTTTTTAAGGGGCCCTTATTTTCTTTTTGCTCTGGACCCCCAAAAGTTCAGGACCGGCCCTGGGGAAAGCCAACAATAATGTTCGCCATGGTTTCAAACAAAAAGTATTATTAAACAAGCTGCACATCTATGAGTTTATCCTGACATGGACCCGTGAGTGGTCATTAAACTTATTGTATTTCATCTCCTATTTCACCAGCAAATTCTTACCACGTGTCAATCGTAAATAAACAAAATAAATCACTAAGTTAATTGTGTTTCCTCAACACCTCATATATCTATATATAACGACATATTTTTTTTTATTGTAAGTATAATTTACTTATTCACTATGTTTATTTAAATTTGAGCTCGTATGAACTAAAGTACCCTTCATTCAAGAATTCTCACGTACTCCTTTCATTCCGAACAAATAGTTTATTAATCAATTTTGTGATGTTTCATTTAAAGAATTAATTTTTAAAAATTAAGATATAAAAATATTGTAAGAACTCAAATAGCTAGGATTCGCAAAAACATCCAATGCAGTTTTCAATGTAGCTTCTGATGAAGCTACAATGGAAGTCACAATGGTTAGAAAAATTAAAACAACAGAAGATTTAACAACAAACACACAAATCAAGCACAAACAGATACCAAATAACCTACAAGCCTATACTTGTAGGTCTAGCATCATGGTCAAAAAGATTTCACTAAATAATATGATTTGTTTTACAAAAACTATATGAAATCACCAAACAAAACACTCTCACAAGACAACAAGTCTTGGAGAGCAAAATCCCACAGAAAAACAGATATAGAAAACGTGGAAAGAAACAAAAAGCTTCCTAAAAATAGCCAAGAAGACAAAACAACTTCAGTACTTCAATGTAGTTCCGAATGTTATAACATTCGAAGCTATCCAAATTCTACACAATCCTGGAATCCTGAAACTGCTTTTATGATTTGAATTTTCTGGACTACTAAGCTCTGTATTCTCTCTCAATTCATGTGTCCAGCCGCTACCCAAGCCCTCTATTTATATTGTGAAGGAGACCTACACATAAAGAAGAAAACAAACTCTAATATGGAAAATGATTAGAATTAGAAATCAAATCAACTTCCTTATTTACTAGATTCTCTTACCATATTGACAAGGACTTTAAGGCATGACATTAGGAAAGATTTTTGCAAAGATTTTGTTTCCAAAAATTACTCCTAAATTTTAGGACCAAGAAACCAAAAATATAATGAATATTTTGTTTCCAAAAATTGCACCTAAACTTTAGGACCAAAAAAACCAAAATATTATGAATATTTTGTTTCCAAAAATGCCTCTAAAGATTTTGTTTCCAAATATCCACCAAAACTTTATGACCAAGAAAGGTGAGAACAAGACCAAAATAGAAAATACCTATTTTGCCCTTACAAATATCATTTTATTACTAATGAGCTACTAAAAGTGTCATTTTTTCTTAAAAAAGTTTGAATTTAAAACGAGGGCTATTTATCTATAACGGAGGGAGTATTTGTTAACAAATATTTCATTTTGCAGCTTTCACAAAAATAAAAAATAACGAATATATTATGATATTTTCATAATATTCTAATTAGATTTTTTTGTAGACATTCTTTTTGACATTTTAATTTTTGTATGCGTATAAACGATTAAGTGCTAAATTTTGTACCTATGTCTATGACACGATGTCAGTATAGGATGACATCAGTATGAGACAGTATGGTTATTCAAATAAAAGTATATGTGTGTGTGTGTGTGTATATATATAATAGTGTAATTTTTTCATTTCTTGAATTAGTAGGATATTAATTTCCCTTAATTAAAAAGAAAACAAATCAAAGAATTTTTTTTCCAACAGTTACAACTCCAAAATGCAGTAATAACAATTAATCCAATAACGGCAAAAGGGTAAAAATCTTTATAATTAATTTTAGATGATATATTGTTACTTAATTACCGCATTAATTTGATTGATTGTTATTCTTTACGATCAAGCAACTTATAACCAGTATATATATAAGACGTTGATTGGGCCATGGATTGAAAACACCAAAGATCAAAGAAAGAAAGATGGCGGAGAGGAAAAGCTTTTGTTGCTCCGGAGGAAGCTGTGGTTTACCTAAGAAAGAAGATAATGTGAAGCTCGAAACAGAAACAATCGTCAAGGACTCTGCTCCACCACCTCCTGCTGTTGAATCCAAAGAGACGGCCGATAACGTTAAGAAAGATCAGCCCGCTGCCGCCGCTAATGCTCGGTGTTGTGGTGGTGGTGGTGGTGGTTGTCATTAGGAATTAAGATAATAGGTTTACGTTTACTTTTACTTTTACTTGCAATGAGTTTTCTGTTTTTCTAATTTGAATAATGGAGGAGTAATAATAACTATGTTATTTTACCTCTTTATTTCTACGGATTAAGGTGTGTTAATTACATTTCAAATATGATGTAAATGGGTGGTTTCACTACTTATTATTATACTAGGTTATTACCCGTGCGACGTATGGTTGATTTAGTGTTGCTTCTTAAACTTAATTTTGTAGATAGAATCTGTAAACTATTTGAATGAACCAACAATAACAAGATGTTCACATAATTAATAAATTAAAAAATTGTGAGATCACATCGAATCATCAAACCAAAAATTTATATGAATTATAAAATCGAACAAATATTCTTAGGGAGGGGAGGGAAAGTACCACGAAGACAAACTCGTCAATGAGGTGTTTGATGGAGGGTAAGTATTTAACTGTGGTTGTTTGTGGTTTTGGTGGAGCATGTTTAATCAAATTGTATAAAATCTATTTTAAATTGATTGAGTTTTGGTAAAATAATAAAGATTAAAAAACTTCTACCATGATAATTGAGGAGTCATAATCAAATGTGATAAAATATATTTGGTACATACCGATTTTGACAAAAAAATGGTAAAAATGCTCGGTGTGGTGGTGGTTGTCATTAGGAATTAAGACAATAGGTTTACGTTTACTTTTACTTTTACTTTTACTTACAATGGGTTTTCTGTTTTTCTAATTTGAATAATGGAGGAGTAATAATAACTATGTTATTTTCCCTCTTTATTTCTACGGATTAAGGTGTGTTAATTACATTTCAAATCTATATATATATATATATATATATATATATATATATATATATATATATATATATATATATATATATATATATATATATATAATGGCAATGGTAGATTTCTCCTCTAAAATTTTATTTTTGAATTATTAACTTTTCAGTTACTATTTCACTCTTTTCTCTCTCATATCTTTTCTGGTTATATTTTTCTTTCTCTCTCACGTCTTCTCCTTATTTTCTTTTGCATCACCACCATCTCCTCTCTTTTAAATTATGTTTAAACATTTTTTCTCTCTTTAAACATAAAAAATATCAACTAAAACAAAAATAATAGTTCCTAAGTTAAGAAAACAAAAATATAAGAGGTTAGTAAAATAAAAATAATTTATGGAACAAGTCACTATAAAAATAAAAGTTGCAGAATCAACAAAACAAAAATAATTTAATGCGAAGGTTAGTAAAATAAAATAATTTACGGAACAAAAGTTTAAATAAATTCTTAAAAATATATATGTAAAACAAAAATACGTTAGTAAAATAAAAATATTTGATGGAACGAAAATAATAGTTACATAGTCAATAAAAACAAAAATAATTTAAACTGAGGTTACTAAAATAATAAAAATAATTTACAGAACAAAATTTTAAAAATAGCTATGTAAAACAAAAATACATTAGTTAAATAAAAATATTTGATGGAACAAAAATAATAGTTACAGAGTCAATAAAACAAAAATAATTTAAACTGAGGTTAGTAAAATTATAAAAATAATTTACTGAAGAAAAATTTAAAACAAATTCTTAAAAATAGTTATGTAAAACAAAAATATGTTAGTAAAATAAAAATATTTAATGGAATAAGAATATCAGTTACAGAGTCAATAAAACAAAACAATTTAAACAGAGGTTATCAAAATAATAATAAAAAATTATGGAATTTTTTTTTTCCATAAAACTAATTCTTAGAAATAAAACATAAATAATAGTTACAAAGTCAATAAAACAAAAAAATATAATGGAAGTTATTAAAATAAAAATAATTTACAAAACAAAAATAATAGTTAATGGTAAAAATAATTTCGTTATTTTGATTTTAGTTTATTTTCTTCTCAGAAATTTCGTTATTCATAAAATACAAATATAATTTAATAAAAGTAATCATTCAAAAGGAAGAACTTATTTGAGTTCATATTCTATTTGAAGGGCGGAAAAAATTCAAGTTTGTTCGAAAACATTTATAATACAGAGTTTTTGAATGGTATAAAACGTTCGGGGTTGTCTGCAGGGTTGTGCAATTGAACAAGACTAATCATCATAAACCTTGGGGATCATATTGTTAAAACAAAAATTTTGAAAGGAAACAATGTTGGAGAAAATGTTTTTATCCCAAGATTGTCATTAACTCTATCCGATGTAAGACTATGTTTCAAGTTCCAGAGAAGACAATTTACATTGCTTGGTATCATATGCAATGACAATTAACAAGTGTCAAAGTCAATAATTGCACGTAGGTCTCTATTTGAAAAACATAATATTTAGCCATGGACAGTTATATGTTGTAGTTTCTAGAGTAACAAATTATTTTGGTTTGAAGATATTGATATACGGTGAAGATGAAAAACCAACTCAATAAGACAACAAATGTTGTGTATAAGGAATTTTTTTAGAATCTATAATGATTAGTAATATACTTATGTGTAATTGTTAATAAACCGATCCTCCTTATTTTGTTTATGTACGATATAGTTGACGTGCGTTTAACGCACGTGTTAAGAAAACTGGTATGATGTAAATGGGTGGTTTCACTACTTATTATTATACTAGGTTATTACCCGTGCGATGCACGATTGATTTAGTGTTGTTTCTTAAACTTAATTTTGTAGATAGAATATGCAAGCTATTTGAATGAACCAACAATAACAAGATGTTCACATAATTAATAAATTAAAAAAATTGTGAGATCACACCGAATCATTAAACAAAAAATTTATGCGAATTATAAAATCGAACAAATATTCTTAGGGAGGGGAGGGAAAGTACTACGAAGACAGACTCGTCAATGAGGTGTTTGATGGAGGGTAAGTATTTCGCAGTGGTTGTTTGTGGTTTTGGTGGAACATGTTAATCAAATTGGATAAAAATCTATTTTAAATTGATCGAGTTTTGGTAAAATAATAAAAATTAAAAAAACTTCTACCATGACAATTGAGGAGTCATAATCAAATGAAACTTGTTTAAATCAAATGTGATAAAATATATCTGGTACATATCGATTTTGGCAGAAAAAATGTTAAAAAACCAAATTACCATGAGAATTTAAGAGTTTTAATCAATTGAAACATATCTAAATCAAATGTGATAAAATCTATCTCGCAAAAAAAAAAAACTTTTACCATAAAAATTTGGAGTCATAATCAAGTGAAACACGCTTAAATCAAATATGATAAAATATATCTGGAATTAACCAATTTTAACAACAAAAAATGATTAAAAAAAACTTATACCATGCATAAAGGAGACATCAGTTTCAAAATCTATCCAGTTTATATATATATATATATATATATATATATATATATATATATATATATATATATATATATATATATTTTAAACTTTTGTTCAGTAAATTATTTCTATAATTTTACTAACACCAGTTTAAATTATTTTTGCTTTATTGACTCCATAACTATTATTTTTGTTCCATCAAATATTTTTTATTTTACTAATGTATTTTTGTTTTACATAGCAATTTTTTAGAATTTGTTTTAAACTTTTGTTCCATAAATTATTTTTATTATTTTAGTAACCTCTGTTTAAATTGTTTTTGTTTTATTGACGCCATAACTATTATTTTTGTTCCATCAAATATTTTTATTTTACTAACGTATTTTTTTTACACATATTTTTAAGAATTTGGTTTAAACTTTTGTTCCGTAAATTATTTTATTTTACTAACCTCCGCATTAAATTATTTTTGTTTTGTTGATTCAATAACTTTTATTTTTATAATGACTTTTTCCATAAATTATTTTTATTTTACTAACCTCTTATATTTTTGTTTTCTTGATTCTAGAACTATTATTTTTGTTTTAGTTACTATTTTTTATGTTTAAAGAGAGAAAAATGTTTAAACTTTTTTTTGATAATTAAAAAGAGAGGAAATGGTGGTGATGAGAGAGAAAATGGGGAGAAGACGTGAGAGATAAAGAGAAATGCAACCAGAGAAAATAGGGAGAAGATATGAGAGAGAAAGAGTAGAATGGTAATTCAAAAGTCTATAATTGAAAAGTGAGATTTTGGAGGGATAAATCTACGCTTGCCATTATACCATCATATATATATATATATATATGAGGCTGTTATTTCTAAGAATGGATGTCATATTTGTAATGCTAAGATGGAAAACAAACTCTATTTGATTAGGTCACATGAACAACCACTGATATGTGCCGAAATGTTTAGAGTAGAGCATCCCAATCGTAAAAGTAAAAGGTATATCACGAAGATGAATCATATCTTTGGCATCTAAGGTTAGGACATATTTCGCTAGAAATGATAAACAGGATTGTGATGGATGGCCCTTTAAGGGAGCTAAAAGTGGGTACCCTTCATGTTTGTGAATCATGTCTAAAATGAAAAAGTACTAAGAGACCTTTTTTCTGCAAATGGCAATAGATTCAAAGAGCCCCTTGTACATATTGATGTATGTGGTCCTTTGAACATACAAGCAAGGGGTGGCTTTGAATATTATGCCATTTTTATTGATGATTATTCAAGATATGGATATGTTTTTCTAATGCATAGAAAATCCGAAACTTTTGAAAAGTTTAAGGAATTTCATGCGGAAGCTGAAAAGCAGCTAGGAAAATCTTTGAAGTGACTTCAATATGATCGATGGGGGCGAGTATGTCGATACTGAGTTCAAAGATTATTTCCTAGAGCATGGCATTTTATGCCAACTCACAGCACATGTCACACCTCAGCAAAACGGTGTTGTTGAAAGGAGAAACCGCACTTTGCTTGATATGGTATGGTCTATGATGAGTTACGCTTCAATGCCAAATTATCTTGTTGGGATATGCATTGCAAACGGCGGCTTACATTTTGAATGTAGTTCCGTCTAACTCAATCCAAAAGACATCACTAAAATTGTGGAAGTAAAGTGAATTTATGCCATTTTCGCATATGGGGTTTGTCCAACACATGTGCTAAGAGGAAAGACTGGAAAGTTGCATCCACGTTCATAAGTGTGTTTGTTCGTTGGGTATCCTAAAGGAACTAGAGGAGGTTTATTTTATGATCTGCAAGAAAATAAAATAATAGTGTCAACTAATGTTGTGTTTCTTGAGCATGATTATATGGAGAATTTCCAACCTCGAAGTAAGATTGTACTCGAGGAGTTACTTTCTGATGAGATTAGAACGTTGTTGAAGAAATCTTTGAAAATACGTACCACTATACGTAATTAGAATGTCGTGTCACCTCAACGCAGTGGGAGGGTGATTTGACCACCAATCCGCTACTGTCAAATTGAAGAGGCAAACGTTATGATCCATTGTCATTTAAACATGCAATTGAGGATTTCTAATAAAGTGAAATGGCTTGAGGCTATGAACCAAGAAATGGAGTCAATGTACTCCAACACTGTTTGGATTCTTGTAGATCCACGTGAAGCTGTCCGGCCCATTGGGTGTAAATGGATCTACAAGAGAAAGAAGGGTGTGGATGGGAAAGTGGAGACTTTCAAAGCAAGGCTAAGGGCTAATGGTTTTACCCTAAAGGAGGGAGTCGACTATGAGGAGACTTTCTCGCCTGTAGAAATGCTCAAATCCATTCGCATACTCCTTTCAATTGCAACATGTCTTGATTATGAGATATGGAAAATTGATATCAAGACGACCTTTTGAATGATCATCTAGAATAAGAAATCTACATGTAGCATCCATACGGTTTCGTAGTTAAAGGCTAAGAGCAGAAAGTGTGCAAATTGCTTTAGATCCTCTATGGATTAAAGTAAGCCTCTAGGTCATGGAACCACACATTACTTTTTCTACTTGTCACATGCATAAGGCAACTAAATAAAACCACACATTACACTAATATTTATAATATAGTCAATTACTTTTTCTTAAACGGTGTGTCGGGTCAAAGATGATGATTATCTAAAAACGGAGAAAGTATATCATATATAAGCAAAATTTCTTTTTTTCGAGTTTTCAAACCAAGCCCTAATCCCTAATTTTACGCCTCTCTCTCGACCAAACACTAGCCGTCTTTCTCGCACACATCTCTCGCTCACTCTCATTCCCATTCTGGTTTTCATAGTTCGGACAAAGCAAATTTTTTGGATTGATATTGTAGTTTTTGACCAAGTGACATATCTTGTGTCATCGTCACCATGGTAAGTTCTCACTTTCTTGCTTGTCTTTCAATCTATTTCTCCTCCCTCTCTCCTCCCCCCGTTTTCAGTATGTTTCTCTCTCTCTCCCTCTCTCTCTCAATTTTCTTCTCTTCTCCTCTTTCTATTTTAGTTAGGGTTGTGCTATTTATAGGGTCATCGGGTTGGGTTTGCAGGTTTTTAGGTCGGGTACGTAAAAAATCAAGTGTTGAATATTACTATCCGAAATCGATTCGAAAAAGTTGGGTATCCGTATGTGAGGTAATTGAAAGTATCAGGTAACAACGTTGTCGACCGGATAAGTAAAGAAATTTAAAAACTTGAAAAAAAAGTATAAAGAAAAAACTATTCCTTTTGGGGGATACTTAATACAGCATGCGCAAAGTACTTAACACAACACACGCAAAGAGTAAAAATACCTATGTACCCCTCGTGAATTTAACAAACAAAAAATAGAAATGTGTGCCACAACATTTGATAGCCTTTGCATCTCTCCTAAATTTTCCAGCAAGATTTTTTCAGTAAAAACATTTGATGGGTTGTTGTATGTCCAATCAAAACATAATATTATCCAACAAATTTTCCAATGTTATACCATTTCCAGAGAATCTTGAGATTTTGGTAAGAGTAATGCTGAGAATTTATCCAAAATATTCTCAGCAAATCTCCCCAACAATCCTATTTAACCCACCCAAATCTCTCCAACAATCTCACTCCTCTTCTTTACTCCCTAATACTCTAAAGAAATTTCTTCAAAATAAACAACGTATATATGAATTTTAACAATGATACGCACACGAATACAGATTCTAACAATAATGATACGCACACAGAAGACGCGCATGTTACAGTTAATTTTACTTCCAATTTGTCAAATTTTACTTACATTGTGTATATAATATTTTCCAAAAAAATAAAGGAAAAATGTAAAAAAATAATAATATAGAGCCATCTTTCTGGGATGACTATGATTAAATGAGAGTCATCTTTCTAGGATGGCTTTCAAGGAAGAACATCATCTTTCTGGCTCGGTTCTATGAATTAAAAAAAAAAACCATCTTTTTGGGATGACTATGATTCAATGAAAGCCATCTTTCTGGGACGACTTTCAAGGATGAACATCATCTTTCTGGGCCGATTCTATGATTTTCAAAAAAAAAAAGAAAAAAAAGATAATCTTTCTGGGATGACTATGATTCAATAAGAGTCATCTTTTTGGGATGACTTTCAAGGAAGAACATCATCTTTCTAGGCTGGTTCTATGAATTTAAAAAAAAAAGGTCATCTTTCTGGGATGACTATGATTCAATGAGAGCCATCTTTCTGTTATGACTTTCAAGGAAGAACATCATCTTTCTGAGCCGGTTCTACGATTTTCAAAAAAAAAACAAAACATCTTTCTGGGATGACTATGATTCAATGAGAGTCATCTTGTTGGGATGACTTTCAAGGAAGAACATAATCTTTCTGGGCCGGTTCTATGATTTAAAAAAAAAGGCATCTTTCTGAGATGACTATGGTTCAATGAGAGCCATCTTTCTTGGATGATTTTCAAGGAAGAACATCATCTTTTTGGGCCGGCCCGTCCTAGGTTTTGGGCTGCTAGTTGTTGGATAAAGTAAAGGGGTCGATGTGTATTCTTGGAAACGATAGAGGGCCTATAGGATTTAAATAAATAAAAGTGATATTGTTTTCAAAAGGGAGGAGGGAAGCTGGAAACTGTTAGATTTTAGTTATGTGTTTTAATATTTATAGTTTATTAATTCAATTAACAATATCATTTTAAATGTTATTACATGTTTAATTAAATTTAGTATTTATATATTTTTAATTAAATTGTTTTAATTTGTTGATAAATCTAAAATAGTTTGTTCATAAATGTTAAATAATTATTATATATTGTCATTAAATATTATGTGATTGTTATTTATTGTCATTAAATATTAAAAAAATATGTTTAATTGTTATTACTTGTTTTAAAAATGTGTAAAATAAATTTCTAAGTTAATAATTGTTTTACTATGTAGGAACAAAGTGACGTAAGAAATTTTCCGAATTTTGGGCATATATTTAGAATTGATCAAGTGTTTGAAAGTCGTGTTGAGATTGAGAAGTGGCTTAGAGATATCGGGGATCGTAACAATTTTTTTTGGATGTGATGAGACACTCAAATTCAAGGGATGGATGCAAAAAATGTGTGGTTCGGTTGTGAGAACAGTGATAAGTATAGGTATACAGGTAAGGGAGATGTAGATGAATTAGTAAAGAGAAGCACAAAAAAAGGTGTTCGTTTTGGATGGTAGCTGTATGTCTTCCCTCTGGTGGTTGGAAAGCTAGGATTTGTGAGAATAGAACTAGACACAACCATCCACTTGATGATGACACAATATGTTATACATCTGCGTCGAAGTTGAAACCGTGTGAGATTGACCGAGTGCAGCAGTTGAGGAGTGCAAATGTTAAACCGAAAACCATACTCAACCAACTTAAAAAAGAATTTTCGGAAAATCTAAGCAGACTTAAGCAAGTAAATAATATGGTGCAAAGTCTTAGAAGGGAGGAGTTAGGAGATTATGACACAATTCAATATTTTTTTAGTTTGATAAATGAGCATCAGTATATTCATTATGTTCGGTTTGAGGTTGGGACCAAAATTATCAGTGATATTATGTTTTCTCACCCGAAGACACTACTAGAAAAATGACCTTTAGTGACGGAATTTTCCGTCGCTAAAGGCGAAATTCCGCCGCTAAAGGCCCCTAGCGACGGAATTTTTTCGCCGCCATTCCGTCCGCTAATTCTTCGTCGCCGATGCCGACTTTAATCGATTTCCGCTAAAGCAGATTTTCAGCGAATTTTAATTTTCCGCCGCTAAAGGTTGATAATGTCACGACGAATTTTCCGTCATCGAATTCAACCTTTAGCTAATTTTAAAATTCGTCGCTAAAGGCATTTAAAAATTAATTAAAATTGAATTTC
>CM028384.1:12899594-12948041 GCA_013146195.2 Codonopsis lanceolata | reverse complement strand
CAAGATTACCGGTCAAACAAGTAATAAAGTGGTAAGTAGAGTGTCGATCCCACGAGGAAGCAATTTGGTTGTTTTTAGTGAGTACCAAGTATGTTGCAATTTCAACTATATTTAGACTATCGAATTTAAGAGAATTAACTAACTAATTAAGCTAAAACAAGAATTTAAATAAAGCAATATTAAATTGAGGTTGGCTTCAATGAGAGAGGATCTAGGGTTTTGATTTTCAATTGGCTCTTCCGTTGTGATTTAATAAGGGGTTACTATTAAAACTATTCTATTTTTGGGAGTCGGGGATTCAAAAATCACCGTTAAGGGCTTTCGCTTCGTATAACGGTGCTAATTAACGGTATAAATTCACGGGCTTTCGCTACGTATGAATTTATCCAATTAATCGCTTCAAACACAAAACCCCAATTGACTATTTTAAAGAGGATTAATAACTTAGATTAACCCAACTCAAAACAACTATATTGTATTTTCCAAAATTATCAAGTCACTTTCATGCACTAAACAATTTTTGAAATCATGTAATGGGTGATCAAATCATTACAAGCATTAAGAACACAACATAATACTCAAAAACAAGTGAATAGAAATTAATAACAAAGCCCCAAATTTAAATCACAACATCCAAGCCAATATATATATCAAAACCCTAGGCAATTAATTTAGTTCATGATGCTAAGGAAATAAATCAAATCTTCAATGAAAAATATTGGCATTAAATGAAAATAAAAATTAAAGTGCACAATACTTTACAATGAAGGAGATGATTGAAGTCCTAGCCTTGGCTTGAGCAACAATGGAGGAACAATGAAGAAGAAGGAAAAGATGGACAAATGAAATTTGAAATGTGGTTGCTTCCTCTATTTCTTCTCCCGATTCTTGCTCACTCTTCTTTTCTGTTCAAGCCCTAACCTTCTTCTGTTTGTGTTTCCGGCCTTGATTCGTTTCTCAAACCCCGACCTGCCCGAAAACCATGCTCCCTGAATCTCTCCCAATTTTGCTAAGGCAATAAAGGGCATAATAGGAAGTTTAGAAGAAGATTGGGGGCAAAATGGGGTAAGAAAATGACTTGGGTTGCTTGGTCGTGGAAGGTTGGGTGGTTCGCAGGTCGCCCGGGTGAAATGGGCTGAAGCTTGTGAGGGGAATGCGGGTGAAAGCGGTGGTGGGCTGGATGGGGCGAGGGACAGCGGGTTGGATCCGGATCAGGAGCGGGGCAGCGGGTCGGCGGTGAGGCGGGTGGCGTGGCCGCTCTGGTCGACGCATTAATGAAATGCGGTTTCGAGAATTGCTCGGCCTCCCCGAAGTTTGGACTTGGCGCCGGCTTCCCTAAGTTTCGAAGTTGGCTACGAAGTCCTTACGCCTGACTTCGCAATTTAGTCCTCAATCAGCTTCAGTTAAGTTCTGTTGCCTTTTGTGCTTTGAAACTCTTAACGAAACTTAACATAAAGTGCCCAAACTTAACATTGGAGCTCGGGATGTCCTCGATTTGCACGTATTGAGCCATAAAAACTCGAATATCTTTGAGATACCTACATGAAGCATGAAAATACATAAAAATAGGCTCTCAAATGCAATTAATTATCAACCAAAGCTCAAAATAACCTATAAAATTCCGGAAAATTAATGAAAATAATAGAAAATAATAAGCTTATCAACACCCCCAAACTTAAGCTTTGATCGTCCCGAGCAAAGAGAGATATGGATTATGGATAAGCTCGAGACAACGATGGAATGAAGAAGGCACTCAATCAAGATCCCATATGCATTACCATGAAAGAAATCAAACTCAAGATTATAAAAATGCATAACCAAGGTATGATGTGATTTCAATGCTATCAAACTTTCCTCAAACACTTACTTAAAAACATGAAGCACAAGCCCATGACTAAATAGCATCACTCTAGCTAGGATTGAACGTTCAATGAAATACCAAGCATAAGCCATGAAACCGAAAGAGATAAATACTTCACAAGGCAATAACCCATGGCATGACAATATCAATAGGACTTTTGCAAGCTTGTAACTTTAGGCCAAGGTTGAGCTACAAATGAAGGGAAGGAAATCAAGACAAGAGAGCACAAGTGAAGCCTTCACACTCAAGTCTAACTTCATGAAACAACATACTTCATCATAACTCACCATTCTTCTCAACAACCCCCAAACTTAGCTTCTTCTTTCTTTCTTTTTTTTTTTTTTTATACACATCAAGAACTTGGGGTTGAGAGCATATCAAACTACCACAAATAATTTTTTTCATCCCACAATTTCCCTTTTTGAATAACTTTAAAGCACAAATGGTTCACAATTTTGGGTTGCCCTTCACTTTTGATTTTTTTTTTTATACACAAGGGCCCCTTTTTACAAGATAAACAATCCCCAACTCATCAACCAAAATTAAATCACACCACACCAATACATGAAGAACAATATTTCCATGAAGCACACATTCCCTCCAAGACATAGATTTATAAATTCATTTCACAAAGTGCTCTCTCAAAGGGTTGGATAAAGTGTATAGGCTCATGGGATAAGTCAATGCGGGCGATCCAAATGAAGGCGAATGGGGGTCATTGTGTGCTTTTGCACACACCATTCTTTCATTAAGGCTCAAATGGGACACTAGGGATTTAATGTGAACATGGGTAGGTCGATATGGCACAAACGAGTCAAACATGGCCTATATCATGCTATTGTCATACTCACAAGCCAAGCTATTCATCAATTTCAAGATCATCTAACGGCATCACAACTCACAACAAGGTACTCATAACACATGCACAACCAAAGCTAGAGCTTAGCTTAAAAAAAATTATCAAGAGATCCACACATGGGCACTATTTAACATGAATGAGGGAAAGGCTAGCACAAAAATCACAAAATATCCTCAAGTATGCATATAATAATCTCAAGGCCAAATCCAAGAAAATAATGCACATACAACTCAATGAGCGCCAAAGTGATGAGATGAATGATCAAAGCATAATTAAAGGGGTCCAAACTAGCTTGAAATTTTCTAAAAATTTTCAAAATTTTCTCAAAAATCGAGGGCAAAAATAATGCTAACCCCACCCCCAAACTTAGAACCGAACATTGCCCTCAATGTTCATGAACATACCAAGGCAAGACAACAATCACAACTCCCCATGAAAAGCAAATAAAAAGAAAAATATTTTTGCGAGGGGACACTATATACACCTCCTATAAACCCACAAACTCGGGAGGGCTTGGCGACACATGCATATAAATACAAAAGCTATAAAAACAAATAAATGAAAAGAGAGGAAGAGAAAACCGATGTGAGTAGTTCTAATTTAAAGTCTTTAGCTTGACTTTCTTGCTCGCATCATTGTGTTTTCGGATCGTTGAGGAGTATGGAAGGTTCATTCTTTTGCAAATCACCACCCAAATATGCCTTTAAGCGTTGACCATTGACTTTGAATGTTGATTGGGTAGCATCATCTTTCACTTCCACCGCTCCATGAGGGGAAACGGAAACAACCGAAAATGGTCCCGACCATCGGGATTTGAGCTTGCAGGAAAGAGTCTCAACCTTGAGTTGTATAGGAGCACTTGTTGTCCCGGATGAAAAGATCTTGGCAAAATGTGCTTGTCATGCCACTTCTTCGTTCGCTCCTTATACAATTTTGCATTGTCATAGGCTCTTTGTCTAAGCTCTTCCAACTCTTCCAATTGCAATAATCTCTTCTCACCGGCGGCCTTGAAGTCAAAATTGAGCTTTTGGATAGCCCAATATGCCTTATGCTCTAGTTCTACCGGGAGATGGCAAGACTTTCCAAACACCATTTGATACGGAGTCATCCCAATAGGAGTCTTGAATGCCGTCCGAATTGCCCAAAGTGAGTCATCAAGCTTTTGGGACCAATCCTTGCGATTTGGGTTCACCACTTTTTCAAGCACCCGTTTGATCTCTCTATTAGTCACCTCCACTTGCCCACTTGTTTGAGGATGGTAGGCCGTGGCTACTTTGTGCTTCACTCCATATTTTGCTAGAATTCCATCGAACAACCGGTTGCAAAAATGAGAGCCTCCATCACTAATGATAACTCGGGGGGTTCCAAAACGTGAGAACACATTCTTTTGCAAGAACTTGGTTACACCGGGCATCATTTGTGGGGAGGGCTACGGCTTCAACCCATTTTGAGACATAATCAACGGCAACCAAGATGTATAAATTTCGAATGAAGGAGTGAATGGTCCCATGAAATCTATCCCCAAACATCGAAGACTTCAACTTCAAGAATCCCTTGTAGCGGCATCTCATGGCGGCGAGAAATGTTTCGGTTCTTTGGCAACGATCACATCTTAACACAAATTCATGAGCATCCTTGAAGAGAAGGCCAAAAGAAACCCGATTGCAAGACTTTACAAGCCGTCAGAGATCCACTAAAGTGGCCACCATAAGGAGAAGAATGACAATGGATCAATACCGCAATTTGCTCCTCCAAAGGAACACATCTCTGAAGTACTTGATCTTTCCCCAATTTGAATAAATAGGGCTCCTCCCAAACATATTGCTTGACATCATGGAGAAATTTCTTCCTTTGAGATGAAGAGAAATCCGGAGGGATAACGTTGCTCACAATGTAATTGACATAATCCGCGTACCATGGAACCGTGGCATAAGAAATAGCAAATAAGCTTTCATCAGGAAAGTCTTCTTTGATAGGAGATGGAGAAGAGATCCCGTCTTGCTCAAGTCTAGATAAATGATCCGCTACCACATTCTCGGTTCCCTTCTTGTCACAATTTCAATGTCAAATTCTTGGAGTAGAAGCACCCACCGAATCAATCGGGGCTTAGCATCCTTCTTGGCGAAGAGATACTTAATCGCCGAATGATCGGTGTACACAATAACCCTCGAACCAATGAGATATGCCGAAACTTGTCAAAGCGCAAAGACAATGGCAAGAAACACTTTCTCCGTTGTTGCATAATTAAGTTGAGCATCATTGAGAGTCTTGCTTGCATAATACACCGCATGAAAGATCTTGTCTCATCGTTGACCCAAAACCGCCCCAATGGCATATTCACTAGCATCACACATCAACTCAAGCGGCAAGGACCAATCGGGAGCCATGATAATTGGAGCCGACACCAATCTTTGCTTCAATGCTTGAAAGCTTCAAGCAATCTTCATCAAACTCAAAAGTAGCATCCTTCTCCAAAAGATTGCATAAAGGCTTAGCAATTTTGGAGAAGTCTTTGATAAACCGGCGATAGAATCCGCGCATGCCCAAGAAAGCTTGAATACCCTTCACATTTGTTGGAGGAGGAGTTTTCAATAACTTCAATCTTGGCACGATCCACCTCTATACCCTTGGAAGAAATTTTATGCCCAAGAACAATGCCTTCATTCACCATGAAATGGCATTTTTCCCAATTTAAGACAAGATTCACCTCCTTGCACCTTTCAAGAACCTTAGTGAGATTCCGCAAGCAACTATCGAAATTATCCCCAAATACCGAAAAGTCATCCATGAAAACCTCAATTTCCTTTTCCACCATATCCGGAAAAAATGGCCATCATGCATCGTTGGAAAGTTGCGGGAGCATTGCACAAACCAAATGGCATCCGCCGGAAAGCAAAAGTACCATACGGGCAAGTGAAGGTAGTTTTTTCTTGATCTTCGGGAGCTATAGAAATTTGGAGATAGCCCGAGAACCCATCAAGAAAACAATAGAAATCATGTGCCGCCAATCTATCCAACATTTGATCAAGAAAGGGAAGAGGAAAATGATCTTTCCTTGTTGCTTTGTTGAGAGCCTTCGAAAATCCATACATACTCTCCATCCCACCACTTGTCTTGTAGGAATAAGCTCATCATCTTCATTTGGAGTCACGGTTATCCCACCCCTTTTTGGCACACATTGGATGGGACTAACCCAAGGACTATCGGAAATCGGGTAGATAATGCCGGCATCAAGCCACTTGATAATCTCCTTCTTAACCACCTCCTTGAGTTGAGGGTAAAGGCGTCTTTGAGCTTCAATTGAAGGTTTGGCCTCATTCTCAAGATGAATCTTGTGCATGCAAATAGAAGGGCTTATCCCTTAATATCTCCAAGAGACCATCCGATAGCTCCCATATTATCTTTCAACACCCTCACCAATTTTTCTTCTTGAAGATGGGAGAGATTAGAAGAAATAATCACCGGAAGTGTCTCATTCTTGCCCAAGAATACATACTTCATGTGTGGTGGGAGAGGCTTCAATTCAAGAAGAGGAGGCTCGATAATTGAAGGCTTCAATTGATTATATGTCTCCTTTGATAGATCAAGAGATTCCCTTGGAGCCTTCACATATCTACCTTGCAAGGAAAACTTGTCACTAGATATAAAATTCACATTTTCATCACAAGTCATTTCATTGTTGTGTGCAAGTGTAGAATCATGCAAAGAATTGGAATAACAATGAAGATTTTTATCAAAAGGATATTTGGGATGAATGTCTTGGAAGACTTCATCCACGCAATTGTCAATCACATCAACTCTTGAACATTCTTCCACTTCCCCGGGATATTTCATGGCTTTAAAGACATTGAAGGTGACTTCTTGGTCATGCACCCTCATAGTAAGTTCTCCTTTCGCCACATCAATCAAGGTTCTCCCGGTTGCCAAGAAAGGTCTTCCAAGAATAATTGGCACCTCACAATCTTCTTCCATGTCAAGCACTAAGAAATCCGCCGGAAGGATAAGCTTATCAACTTTCACAAGAACATTCTCAATAACACCCTTGGGATAAGCTAGAGACCTATCCGCCAATTGAAGAGTAACGGAAGTAGGCATAGCTTCACCCAATCCAAGCTTCCTATAAACCGACGATGGCATGAGATTAATGCTTGCCCCCAAATCACACAATGCCTTGCAGTAAAGTTCTCCCCAATAGTGCATGGAATTACAAAACTACCCGGATCCTTCAATTTTGGAGGAGGCTTTTGTTGTAGCACGGCACTACATTCCTCCGTCAAAGAGATAGTCTCATAATCCTCAAGTCTTCTCTTCTTGGAGAGGATATCTTTCACAAATCGGGCATAAGAAGGCATTTGCTCCAAAGCATCGGCAAAAGGAATGTTGATGTGAAGCTTCTTGAAGATTTCAAGAAACTTAAGAAATTGGTTGTCATCCTTTGCCTTTTGAAGCCTTTGTGGAAATGGCGGTGGAGGATACACTCTTTCTTTGACCGGAGGTGGGGGTGGATCAATCTTCTCCTTAGATTTTTCTTGCACTTCTTCACAATTTTTCTCACCCACCTTCTCTTCACCCTTCTCAACTTGCAACTCTCTCCCACTTCTAAGAGTAACCGCTTTGCATTGCTCCTTCCCTTCGGGTTGGCTTCGGTATCACTTGGAAGGTTTCCTTGAGTTCTAGAATTCATGGAAGATGCCATTTGACCCATTTGAATTTCAAGGTTTCTCACGGAAGATTGGGTGCTAAGGATTATGGCTTGTTGATCTTGGATGATTTTTAGAAGGTCCTCCATGGGTATTTCTTTCTTTGGTGGAGGTTGAGGTGGATTTTGATTTTGGTAAGGTGGTTGGGTTGGGTATTGTGGTTGGTTAGAGAATCCGGGAGGGTTATGGGAATTTCGATTTTGGGAGGAGGAGGAGGGTTGGTTTTGGTTGTTGTTGCTCCAAGAGAAGTTAGGATGGTTTCGCCAACCCGGATTGTATGTGTTTGAATATGGGTTGTTTTGGTTCCGGTTGAAGTTGGAAACAAATTGGATTGATTCCATTTTCAAATGGCAAACATCCGAAGTGTGAGGGCCTCCACAAAGCTCACATGCCACTTTTTGTGGAAGAAGAGTAGCTTGCAACATCTTGGTAAGCTCCGCTACTTGCGCGGTCAAGCAAGCAACTTCGGTTGAAGATTCACGAACCATGGCTACACCTCTTTGAGCTCCTCTTTCATTCCCCCAAAAATGATTGTTTGAGGCCATCTTCTCCAACAAAGCATACCCATCATCAACATTCTTTGTCATAAATGCCCCACCCGGCCGCATCAATAGAAGTTCTTGTTGATGGAAGCAAACCATTATAGAATGTTTGCACAATCAACCACCGGGGCAATCCATGATGTGAGCACTTCCTCAACATGTCCTTGTATCTCTCCCAAGCTTCATACAACGTCTCACCATCAAGTTGAAGAAAAGAAGTGATGGCATTCCTCAATTGGACCGTCTTCGCGGGAGGATAGTATTTCTCCAAGAAAGCTTGCCTAAGCTCACCCCAATTTGTGATGGATCCCGGAGTCAACGAGTTCAACCACACTTTCGCTTTATCCCTAAGAGAGAAAGGAAACAAGCGAAGGCGTATGGCTTCACTCGACACTCCATTCATCTTGAACGTGTCACAAATCTCCATGAAATTCATGATATGATCATGAGCATCCTCGGTCACCAATCCCCCAAATTGAACATTCCCTTGGATTAGAGAGATGAGAGACGGCTTGATCTCAAAATTGTTGGCGGCCACGGGAGGTCTCACGATTCCCGGTAAATAGTCGTTCATGAAGGGAATTGTGAAATCATGGAGTGGCCTCTCTTGCTCAATAGGATTCTCCCTATTTCTCCCTTCATTAGCCCCTTGGGCTTGTTCTCTATTCACCCTTTCATTATCCCTTTGGACTTCTTCTCGGGGCCTATACCCGGCACCCTCTTCCGCCATAGTTCTTTGCACTTTACGGCGAAGTCGGATAGTTCTTTCAATTTCCGGATCAATCGGCAACAATGAAACTTTTGCCGATCGGGTGTGTCGCATGCACCTACACACAAGCTCAAAGAACTATACCAAACGATCAAGTGCAATAGCCCAAGCAACAATAATAAATAAAAACAAGAAAATAAAAATGTCTAAATTACAATCTCAATTGCAACTATTATGATATCTTAAAACAACACCGTGCTTCCCCGGCAACGGCGCCAAAAACTTGTTGGTCGCGCGAACGCAACACGGGCAAGATTACCCGGTCAAACAAGTAATATAGTGATAAAGTAGAGTGTCGATCCCACGAGGAAGCAATTTGGTTGTTTTTTTAGTGAGTACCAAGTATGTTGCAATTTCAACTATATTTAGACTATCGAATTTAAGAGAATTAACTAACTAATTAAGCTAAAACAAGAATTTAAATAAAGCAATATTAAAATTGAGGTTGGCTTCAATGAGAGAGGATCTAGGGTTTTGATTTTCAATTGGCTCTTCCGTTGTGATTTAATAAGGGGTTGCTATTAAAACTATTCTATTTTTGGGAGTCGGGGATTCAAAAATCACCGTTAAGGGCTTTCGCTTCGTATAACGGTGCTAATTAACGGTATAAATTCACGGGCTTTCGCTACGTATGAATTTATCCAATTAATCGCGTCCAAACACAAAACCCCAATTGACTATTTTAAAGAGGATTAATAACTTAGATTAACCCAACCCAAAACAACTATGTTGTATTTTCCAAAATTATCAAGTCACTTTCATGCACTAAACAATTTTTAAAATCATGCAATGGGTGATCAAATCATTACAAGCATTAAGAACACAACATAATACCCAAAAACAAGTGAATAGAAATTAATAACAAAGCCCCAAATTTAAATCACAACATCCAAGCCAATATATATATCAAAACCCTAGACAATTAATTTAGTTCATGATGCTAAGGAAATAAATCAAATCTTCAATGAAAAATATTGACATTAAATAAAAATAAAGATTAAAGTGCACAATACTTTTCAATTAAGGAAATGATAAAAACCTAGCCTTGGCTTGAGCAACAATGGAGAAACAATGGAGAGGAGAGGAAATTACAAAGATGAAAATGGCGGCTGAAATCTCTTTCTTCTTGCTCCCAGTTTCTCCTTCAATTCCTCCTTGTTCCAGCCTTGTGTTTCTTTTGTTCCAGCCTCTGTTCTGTTCAAGCCCTAACCTCTGCTTCCTGTTCAAACCCCTCACTGTTGTCTGCCCGAAATATGAGCTCTCAGTATCTCCCCCCAAAGGCTGATAGGGATTAGGGGGTAATTTAGGAAGTTTAGCAAAGTTTTAGGGGCTGAATGGGGAAAGAAAGAGGGCTTGGGCGCGCTAGGGTCAGGGTCGGACCAGGCAAGAGAGCGCGGGTCGCCCAGGCTGAAATGGGCTGAAGCTTGTGAGGGTAAGCGGGTGAAAAAGCGGGCTGGTGGAGCTGTTGTGGACTGGACATAACACGGGCCGGATCCGACCCATTAGAGAGAACGCGCGGGTCGCGCACAAGGGCTTGCGATGACGTGGCCTCTCCACAAGCCGACAACGCATTAATGAAATGCGGTTTCATGAATTTGCTCCGGCCTCCCCTCTTCTTCTGACTTGAGCGCCGGCTTCCCTAAGTTTCTGACGTTGGCTAGCGAAGTCCTTCTGCCCCCAGACTTCGCAATTTAGTCCTCAATCAGCTTCAGTTAAGCTCTGTTAGCCTTCTGCACATATAAACTCTTAACGAAACTTAACAGAAAATGCCCAAACTTAACATTGGAGCTCGGGATGTCCTCGATTTGCACGTATTGAGCCATAGAAACTCGAATATCTTTGAGATACCTACATGAAGCATGAAAATACATAAAAATAATATCTCAAATGCAATTAGTTATCAACCAAAGCTCAAAATAACCTATAAAATTCCGGAAAATTAATGAAAATAATAGAAAATAATAAGCTTATCAGTGGGGAAGGGTCGGGTAAGTGATGCGGTGACAATGGGAGAAATAAGAGAGGAGAGGAAAAAGCGTAAAATATAATGTTTACACAGTTGTCCGGGGATGTATATAACGCCCCCATACTAGTTCTTTTTTAAAAAGTTCCATTTTTCTCAGATTAAATACAAAAAATTCAGTTTTATTATATTATAAATATTAAAAGAATATATTTTCTAAGGATAATCACGTAAGAATATTCAAGTAAAATATAATTAATGATCAAATGGCAAATGTGATTTTCATTAAAAAAAAAAAACTAGATCTTCATAGACATGGTGTCAGTATATCTTATTTCGTCAATTGAAATGACAGTGCCTAAATAGAATGTACGATTTAAAAAAATATTACAGTTGAGGGGTACATTGCTTTAAGTGATAGTTGAAGGATTGATGTTTTATAATGAGTGACTGTTCAGAAGATTAATCAAATGGTGTGACTTTGTAATGTGAAGATGAAAATAGGGAGAAGAAAAATGGGTGACTACTCATAATATTAATTGTAGGGGGTGACTTGTAATATAGAAAGAAAAAATAGGGAGTTAAAAATTGATAACTACTCACACATGTGATGATGTGAATGTGAGTGTGGATCTTAACTGTTAAATTTTTAAAGATACTTTAATCTCAACCTCTGAATAACCATAATCAATTACCTAGTTGTTTTATAATATAGATGAGAAAGTAGGGACATTGGCGGCACCTTTCTAAAAAAAGTTCATTTAAAATTAGTAGGTATGCTTATATGTATTTTAAAAAAAACAAATAAATATTTTTTAGTAAAGCATATTTTCTTTTACAAATAAATATGTTTTAATAAAGGAACATTTTTAATTATTTTTTTGAATTCACATAAACATACCTACTAATTTAAAAGAAGTTAAAAAAATATTTATTTTTCCTAGTGCAACACCCATCAATTTTTTTTTTGTATTTTCTAAAATTGTTTTTTAGCATTGATTTTTTTAAAAATTATTCATTGTTTTTTTAGGGCAAATTGCAACATTGGTTCCTCAACTATAGGTCGGTCATAGTAACAATCCTTTAACATTTTTTTTTGTTAAATTTGGGTCCTATTAGTATTAAACTTTCACAACTACAACCCTTTTGAAGGATGCCGTTAAAAAATTACCGTTAAGTTGTCATGTGCCTCACACGTGCTTTAAGTAAGGGCTAAAATATTTTTTTATCAAAGTCTAACTTATATCACAATTTTTAATCGAGTCCCTAGGGTTTGAAAAAAGATTCAAAGGTCTTCTTCCCCAATTACACAGGCCCACAAATGAATTAAACTAATGCAATCTTACTTGAAATTGGGAGAAGGGTTCCAAAATCAAACCTAGCAAAATTTTTGTAGGAGACAGACCTAGGATGAAGCTTCGCCGGAGCGATCCAAGGTGGCTGTAGATGGTGGTCTCGGTCAGAACAAAGGGAGAAAGAAGTGAGAACCCGCACGTAGCTATGACCCATCCCCCTACAAAGAAGGCCTTCGACATAGTAGTTGTAATGAATAAACGTCAGGATCAGGCATTTCATATTATTAAGGGCATGTTTGATTTGACTTATCTAGAAGTGCTTATGACTTATGACTTATAAGTTGTTTTTGAAGCGTTTGATTTCACTTATGGTAAGATAAGTCATAAATCATGTACAAGCCACTTAAAGCACATGTAAGGCCATAAGTTGTAAACACTAAGCCTAGTGCTTAATTCTACTTTTCAAAAACATGTGAGTCATCTTCTTTATTGAAATTTTATATATTCCAAGATTACACTTCTTAATAATAATTAAAAAAACAAATAATAATAATGCTAATTATTATTATTATTATTATTATTATACATAATAATAATAATAAAATGAATTATAATAATATAAATAATGATAATAATAATAATAATAATAATAATAATAATAATAATAAATATAGTATTAATAATTATAAATATAATAATAATAATTAATAATAATAATACTAAAAATTTATATTGATAATAATATATTAAAAATAATAATAATAATAATAAGTAATAATAATAATAAAATTAATATTAATATCAATATTATAATAATAAAATATAATATTAATAATAATAAAATCAATAATAATAATATAAATAACATTAATAATATTATTAATACAATAAAACAAATACTAAAATTAACAAGTAATAATAATAATAAAAGTAATATTAATGTTAATAAAATAATAATAATAAATAATAATGATAATAATATGATTAAAATTAATAATAATAATAATAATAATAGTAATAATAATAATAGTAATAATAATAATAATAGTAATAATACTAATAATAGTAATAATAATAATAGTAATAATAATAATAATAGTAATAATAATAATAGTAATAATAATAATAGTAATAATAATAATAGTAATAATAATAATAATAATAATAATAATAATAATAATAATAATAATAATAATAATAATAGTAATAATAATAATAATAATAATAATAATAATAATAATAATAATAATAGTAATAGTAATAGTAATAATAATAATAATAATAATAATAATAATAATAATAATAATAATAATAATAATAATAATAATAATAATAGTAATAGTAATAATAATAATAGTAATAATAGTAATTATAATAATAATAATAATAGTAATAATAATAATAATAATAATAATAATAATAATAATAATAATAATAATAATAATAATAATAATAATAATAATAATAATAATAATAATAATAATAATATGCAAATTTGTTGGGGTCGTTGAAGGGTCGGCGATGGCGGTTCTGGTGACATTGCAGGCGCTGGTGAGAAATTTGGTATTGACATCGAAGGCTTATGTGAAGAAATTAAAAGAAGAAGAAGGTGGTGTGGGAGCCCAATAGTCGATATGAAAAATGTTTGCTCTATAAGTGTATCTTGATTCTTTTTGTTGTATTTTGATTGAATTTCGAGGGTATTTAAATTTGTAGTATTTTTTTCCCTTTAATCACTCCTATAAAGCCCCATCCTTTGCTCTGTAAGTGTATCTTAATTGCTTCAGCTTAATTTATTTGTGGGCTTGTGTAATTGGGGAAGAATGCCTTTGGGTCTTTTTTTAAATCCTAAAGACTTGATTGAAAATTATGGTATAAGTTAGGTTTGGAAAATCTTCATTTTAGTCCTTACTTAACGCACGTGTGAGGCACATGGGAACTTAATGGTAATTTTTTAACGACCTCTATCAAAAAGACTTTAGTTGTGAAAATTTAATACACGCAGGGCCCAAATTTGACAATAAAAATGTTAAAAGACTATTACTGTGATCGACCTATAGTCGAGGGACCAATGCTGCGATTTTCCTTTTTTTTAGAGTGGTGTAATAAAGCCCCCCCAATACCTATAAGTTGACCCCCCCCCCCCAAAACCCAAACTTCCTAATTTACCCTTCACTTCTTCATCCAAAACTCACCCCCCCCTCACAACCTCTTCCCTTCCCATTCCCCTCACCTCATCCTCCCTTCCCCCTCTTTCACAACCTCCTCTCTTTCCCCCCTCACCGCTTCCTCCCTCCCCCCAATCCACTGCTTCTTCCCTCCCCTTCCATCACCACCTCCTTCCCCCTCCCCCCATCACAGTATACTCCTTCCATCACCACCTTCTCTTTCACATTGCATCCTTCCCATTGCATCCTTTAACTTACCCCCTCACATCCATCCCCCGCCCAGTCAGTGAGCCTCCATCTTCAGCCATAGTCTCGTCTCTGCCTCCTTTCTTCACCATTTCCCCCTTAAAAAAAAAAACTTAAGTAAAGGGTTGTTCGACCATAATCGATCGAACAACCAAATGTTATTCGACCATGGTTGTTCGGTCGACCATGGCCGAACAACCATTGAATTGAATTAAAAAAAGAAGAAGAGGAATAGACGAAAAAGAAGGGAGGTGCTTAGAGATGTGAACTATGTATTGTGTTGGTGGTGCTGAAAAAAAATGAAAAAGAAGAGTTTTGTTTGAATGGGAGGGAGGGATGGAAGATGAAGAAGGAAAGATAGTGGGAGGGAGAGATGAAAGACAATGGGAGGGATGCAGAAGAAGAGAAAAATGAGAATGAGAATGAAAAGAACGCAGTGGGAGGGAGAGATGAAAGACAATGGGAGGGATGCAGAAGAAGAGAAAAATGAGAATGAGAATGAAAAGAACGCAGTGGGAGGGAGAGATGAAGGGATGATGCGGTGGATGGTAAGGGAAAGGAAAATGCAGTGGATGGTGGGGGAAGCGAGGAGGCAATCCAGGCGGTGAGGGGGGCTGTAAAAGGGGGTGAGTTTGGATGAAGAACGGAAAGATAAATTAGGAAGTTTGAGTTTTAGGGAACCAACATATTAAGAAGAGGGGAAGGGGGCTATACTGGGCCACTCTTTTATTTTAATCTATATTATAAAAAAGTTCAGTGTTTAACTGGTGGTTCTGATCAAATTGTGTTAAATATAACTGACGGTCCAAATTGATTCGTAAGTATGTGAATTACAAATAAACCCCTAAGTTATGAATTTTATTTGAATTACCCCTCTATAATTATATATAACCCTTCAGTTATAAGTTTTGTTTAAATTACCCATTCGGTTATGAGATTGAACACGTAGCAACACCGTGTCGAAGACAAGACAGGTATACTTGTACAAATTAAGATACACTCCTTCGTCTATTGTAAATTAACATGGGAGTTGTCCATTGGATGAAATTAGGGAGATGCATAAACCCACCCGGCGGAAGACCGAAGGAGGGAGCTCTTCCTAACGGCCAAACAAGGCCATCCATGGCCGCCTTCTCAACCTCCAAACGACTACAGCAATATCAATTTTTCTCACCCGCTCTGCGTAAGTTCCCGTCTTCATCATTCTCTTCTTATAGATTTTCTTTCTCTTTCCCACCTACCAAACACACATTTTCACAGTTTCTTCAAGTTGATGCGCGTCTCAACCACTTGGATACTAAGCTAGAACTCTCAAAGAAAACTAGGAATGGGAGAATTATTGATAAAACTGATTCTGGGTTTACTTCTGTTAGGCCTAAAGATAAACGGGTGGATAGGGAATTTTTAGAAAATAATGTAAGTTCAGTAGTTGAGGAAAATAGAAATTCAAGGAGAGAAATTGGTTCTGGGTATTCATTAGTGAATTCGAAAGATAACAATTTTACGAAAAATGTACCGAAAATGGGAGGAGTTAAAAGTGTTAGTCAGAAGAAAACGAATACAATTACCAAGAAAGGTGGGAGTAGTCAGCTGAAAAATGTGAAAAATATGCCGAAAACGGAAGGAATTGAAAGGGTTGGTAAGAAAATGGATACAATTTCTAAGAAAAATGATAGTCAGGTGAAATTTGCGAAAAATGTGCTGAAAATGGAAGGAAATGGAAGGGTTGGTAAGAAAATGGATAAAATTTCTAGAAAAGGTGAGAGTAGTCAGCTGAAATTTGCAAAAAATATGCCGAAAACGGTTAGTGAGAAAATGGATGAAATTGCTAAAAAAGGTGAGAGTAGTCGGCTGAAATTTGCAAAAAATGTTCCGAAAACAGAAGGAATGGAAAGGGTTGGTAATAAAATGAATAAAACTTCCAAAAAAGGTGAGAGTAGTTGGATGGGAGTGGAGAAGTGGGGGATAGGGGCTAAGAAAATGAAGACTGATTCACCAGGGTATGTGTTAAGGCTTGGGCTAGATATGTGCTCGAAAAGAGGGGATTTCATTGGTGGAATTAGAGTTTATGATTTGGCTAAGAGGGAAGGTGTGGAGATGGGGCAATACCATTATACGGTCCTTTTGTACCTTTGTTCTTCTGCTGCTACTGGGATTATTCAGCCAGCAAAAAGTGGGAGCGGGAGTGGAAGTAAGAGTTTAAGTTTGGTGGATTCATCTAATGAGGGCTTCGGTGATTCGGATGAAATTGGGAAAATGGGTAAAACGGAGTCTGAAAGTGTTCCTGAAAATTGTGAAGAGAGGGATAAGAAGGATTCAAACCAATCCTCTAATGGCTCGACAGAGATGGGTGTTCAGACTTTAGAAGGGTTTGTTCGTTTGATGTATGTTGAACAATCAAATGTTAACACAGAAAGTTATGGAATTGAGGTAAGTGAAGATTTGAAAACTTATGCGCTCAAGAGGGGATTTGAAATCTACGAGGAAATGGTTTTGGAGAAGGTTCCAATGAATGAAGCGACTTTGACATCTTTGGCTAGAATGGCCATGTCAATGGGTAATGGAAACATGGCATTCGATATGGTAAAGCAAATGAAAGAATTGGGGATAAACCCGAGATTAAGGTCCTATGGTCCTGCTCTGTCAGTTTTCTGTAATAATGGAGATATCGAGAAAGCCTTTGTTGTTGAGGAACACATGATGGCTCATGGTGTCTATCCAGAAGAATCTGAACTGGAGGCACTGATGAAAGTAAGTGTAGATGCTTCTAGAAGTGACAAGGTGTACTATTTGTTACATAAATTGAGAACAAGTGTAAGGAAAGTCTTGCCTTCAACTGCAAATATGATTGAAAAGTGGTTTTGCAGTAGGACTGCTTCAAGAGTGGGGAAAAGAAAATGGGATCAAAGTTTGATAACAAAAGCAATTGAAAATGGAGGCGGGGGCTGGCATGGACAAGGCTGGTTGGGTAAAGGAAAATGGAATGTTGTGAGGACATATGTTGGAGCTGATGGCTTTTGTAAAGGATGTGGTGAGAAATTGGTCACTATCGATCTTGATCCGACAGAGACTGAAAATTTTGCAGAATCAGTCGCAAAAATAGCTACGGATAGAGACACAAATTTGAGCTTCCAGAAATTTCAAGTATGTGAAATGAAATGCTTAGTATTTTCATACTTAGTCTTGCATAAACCGAGTAAAAATTGAATTGGTATGATAACTATAATTTGCAGAAATGGCTTGACTACCACGGACCGTTTGAAGCAATAGTAGATGCGGCAAATGTAGGCCTATACAGCCAAAGAACATTCACACCATCGAAGGCATGTAACTAGAGGCTGTTCATTGAACGTGATCAAATTAGTTTTTTTGTTCTATATTAGGAGGTCATCTGATGTATTTATAACTTTTACGATGGATGGTTTAGGTCAATTCAATTGCAGAAGGAATCCGGCAAATGCTTCCTTCAAAGAAATGGCCGCTCATCGTATTGCATAATAGGCGTATAACTGGAGGCAAGATGAGCAAAGGAGTCAATAAGATACTTATCGAAAAGTGGAAAAATGCTAATGCACTGTATGCCACACCTACCGGATCAAACGATGATTGGTAAGGACTTCAAATTTTGAACATAGAATATTGATGTGATTGTTTACAATATATGGTAGCTGAATTTATACCACTGCTGCATTCTGCTCTGTTATTTTGTTTTGCATTGATGTTTAGGTTGCTTAGGGTAACAACCTTGCTCTCAGGTACTGGTTGTATGCTGCTATAAAGTTTAAGTGCTTGCTTGTGACCAATGACGAGATGAGGGACCACTTGTTTCAACTCTTAGGGAATGATTTTTTCCCCAAATGGAAAGAAAGGCACCAGGTGAGCTCTCTCTCTCTCTCTCACTCACAAACACACACACACGTTTAAGTAATCTTTGTAAGATCTAGTCTTTTTGCGATGAGGTTAACTGAGGTAATTTTCCTTATAAAAGGTGCGTTTCACATTTTCCGATACTGGTTTAGAGTTTCGCATGCCACCTCCATGTTCAGTTGTCATTCAGGTTAGTTCGGCTTACTTCATGGTCTGTTGCTTCTCGATAGTTAATAGTAAAGCTTGAGATATACATCTTAACAAAATCATAGATCATATATATTCTATAAATCTAATTAAAAGTATGGATACTTGACAGGAATCAGAGAAAGGACACTGGCATATTCCGATTGTATCAGAAGAGGGTTCTGAAGCGGAAAGAATGTGGTTATGCATTACACGTCCTCAAATAGATAAGGCAAAATGAGATTCTACTGCAATAGATGGAGGTAACTATGAAGTAATTGGGAGTTTGAAACCATGTCTTCCATCTCAAACTTCTCTAAATAACATCGTTCCCAAGGCTGTGTTTGGAGATTTACATGAAAGTCAACAAAAATGCTAGGTTTATCACTACTACAGCTATTGCTACGGCTAAGCCTCGGTAAAGACTAAATATGTTTTAGTGACAGACAACTTTGCCCTTCACCAAGGCTTAGCTGGAGCAATAGTTGTAGAAGTACTGGTAAGCCTAGCATTGTTGGAAAATCAATATGTTCATGGCATCTTACTTCGTGTTCAATACTTGTTTGCATCTGATATATATCTGGCCGAGTCGTTTGCTGGTGCTTTGATTATATGACTAAACTTCCGAGATCTTTATTTTATTTTTATGCAGGGCTAAACTAAGAACATTCTGTTCTGCTGAATACTTTGTGCCAACTAGGAACCAGATTAAGTCGTGGTACAAACAACCATCAGAGTCAGAAAGAACCCCTCCCCCCCTCCCAAGAAACTGTCAAGAATCGTTTGAATCCAATGCCGTCGTCTCCGCTCGTCAATTCCCGATCCAACCACAAATTGAGGCCGGAGAAAAGCTTGGAGGCCATGTAATTGATTTTCAGATATAACATGAAATCATTTGAAGCTAACCTTTAACTGATCTTAGCAGGGGTAAAATCAAATTCCAGGATTTAAAATGCACTTTTCAGGGAAACAGACGAGTTTGCCAACCATAATACTAGTAATTAGTACATGACTAGTTCTTGTAAATTCTGAAACGTTCACTTGTTTTTCTTCTCAGCACGTTTTTAGATTATATGAGAACTTACAGTTTCCCTCATGTTGCACGTTAAAATCATACTGTCAAAAAAAAAATCATGACTCAACTGCACGACAACTGTGTGTTAACTGATGCCGTTCTGAACAAAAAAGGCGGCGCAATGACTTTTTTTTTTTATTTGAAAAGTCGCACTCCTTTAAAGCTGGTTAATTACAAACCCAGAACGAGTTGAAGTCATTTTGTTGATCTACAATTATGTTCAAATAAGTTAGAGGAGAAGTGAATAGTCTATGATGTCAATTTAAAATTTTCTTTTTATATTCGTAAAAAATAGATTTAAAGGCATAAACAATTTGCAGAGGGAGTATGTATGCTGATAACAATGAACATCAACCAAACTTTCCCTGAGCAGAGTAATGAACTCTGCTGACACATTGTTAATAAATCAAAAGCCAGAATAAATACTTTTAGCAGTGAAAATAGTAAGACTTAGATTTATCTAAGAAGTCTTAAGCTAATTGTACACGAATATATGTTTAGAAAAATAGCACATTTAATCCTTCTCCAAATTTAGGTTTAGAAAATCATGAGATAATAGCTTTCAGAGAAGTAAAACAGTATATAAAAGCTCATAGAAGATCAATGCTGAGTTTTAAAGAAGATATAATATGAAAGAATATCTGAAGTTTATTTAAAGACAAACTTACAAAATGTATCAACCTTGACTCTCTATGTACATTATCTATTCTCATGGTTCCAAACTTTAATCCTTACTTAATTATTCATAGAAAAAGTTCTTAAGTACATATAGTAGTAGGAGACGACAACGAGAAATAGATATGAGAAGATAATTTTTAGGGTCGTTCAGATAAGAGATATTTGAACAACTGAGTTCGACTCCCTATGATGATTTACGATTGCACAATTAACAACATTTGCAATGGAATACAAATATGAAGATATGAATGCAATGCAGACAGACAACTTTTCATTTTCCTTGGGCATCTTTCAAAATCTATCTTCAAACGGATCTGAAGTGCTTGGCCTTTAGCTTAAGAATAAAGTATTTGAAACTTTGGTAGAGACTGAGATCTTCGAAGGAGGTTGAAGAACTCAAATCAAGAAGGAAGTTCTTGATCAATGCACTGATCTCTGTCTTGTGATTTTTTGATCTCTCTCTTCTCCTTTTCTCTTTTCTTCCTAGCAATCCACATAAAATGTTTTGCTAAGGTCTAGGTTCTTTTACTGTGATCTCTTGTGAAGATCTAAGAGAATCATTGTTGAAGACGATTTCCTTTGTAGATCTCACAACTTTGTCGATCAACTCTGTCGTGCTCTAATCACTATCTGCTTGCTCTCTCTGTTAGAAAGGGAGAAGAGGTTTTGCTTTTATAGACAGGGATCTTTTGATTGTTGAGATATGTTGAGAGATTTTCTATCCGTTTGGAACAGTGTTGACGTTGAAAACTGTTGGATAAATATTTTGTTCTGCAAATCTTGAAGGGTTGCCTATTGTTGTGTGATTTTCAATTGATCACTAAATCCTACCGCAAGCGCATGACTATTCATGTATTATTTAGGATGTCGATCCTAAAGAGACTTTGAATCAAGTACCGAAGAACTCACAATTAAAATAATCTAGAGGGATTGATTTCAAGATTTTGGTTGTAATGTGTAAATTAAATTAGCAAGACTAAATTAACTAAATTAAAAACGCAAAATTATATTTTTAATTAAAAACAATAATTAAAAAGCTTTTAGTATTTCGGTTCACCACAACAATGAATTTATAAGTTTCGTAACAATCTTTCCATTCAAAATGAATGTGTTTGGAAAGCGAATAGCATAAAAATAGCTAATTGTATTCTTTTGAACTACTCTTAACCGTGCCTAGATTAATTCAAATCTGATGTTTCGCTCAATGAATTAAACTAAACTCATTATGTCCTACATTTCTATAAGCCTCTAGAAATTTAATCAACTATCGTTCTCATGAATTTCTAGTTCGATTTTAAAGTTCCATTATCTATGCTTCTCATTTTAGTCATTCACTTCAGTAACTAATATTATTGCATAAACGTAGTAGTTTCACCTTTCAGACCCTCGCCAGTACAATTTTATACAATTATTAACAAAGCTAAAATTGAATCAAAACGGGTGACATTCAAATAAACGGAAAGATATAAACTTTATATTTATAAATCCATTACGGGCTACACCTAATCCTAAAATTAGAAAACTACTCACACATAATTAAAGGAGCTAGAATAAACATGTTAAGAATAATCATGAAAATAAAAATAAAAGTAAAGAGAAGGGAAGAAGAAGAACTTGTAATAACAAAATACTTTCGAATGAATTCACGAACTAGAGTCTTCAAATATAAATTAATCGAAGATAAAACTATTTAAAAGTGTTTATCTATATCTAGCTATTTGAGAGGAGAAAATAGAAGTAAAATTCTATTTCCTAAGGAGTGGAAGAAGGATATATATGTATATATATATATATATATATATATATATATATATATATATATATATATATATATATATATATATATGTATTTCCTTTCTCCTTGTCTCACAAAAAGACAACCAAAATAAATTATAGTAAATAGAAAGTAAATGGAGAAGTAAATGAGAAATAAAAGATAGATAAATGCGAGGCTAAAAGCTCCCCCTTAAGATGTCATTTTGTATACACCCCAATTTCATACCACTGTTGTATGACATGACATGACATAAAATATCAAGACATGTTAAAAGAACTAACAGATGTTAAGTTACATGGTTTAAAATGCAAAAGATGTAAAAGAAAAGAAGGATGCATAAACAGTGGATTGCAGGGGGCCAAAGTGTCAAAATTGGAAAGGAAAAAGGGCTGGGCGCTGCCCCAACGCATTATGGGCGTCGCACCCACTTTACCCCTGCACCATAGCTTTTGCCTTTTGGTGCAACATTTTCAGCACGGGGTACAAGCTGCTCAGGCACGGTTGATAAAACTTAACTGCGAAGGAATCCCAATCCTCGGCTATAAATAATGCCTCCCGGCTTCAGAAATTCACAAACTTCATGCAGCAGTTTGTGAAAGTTCTCCCGAGAGAACGCCAATGTTATTTCCTCTCCAGCCCCGAAGCTTTGCTAAATCTCTCTCAAACACTAAAAGTCTCCGGCCAAAGTGAAACCTAGCTACCCAACTAGGTTTCCACCCTATTTCACCGGTTCCAAAAACCCAAAAAGAGCAGTTGCCTTGCCCGGATCCAAACGTCAAATCCAGCCGAAGCAAGCAGTTGTTCTGCTCGATTCAAGACACAATATCAAGCAAAGGCGATAAGTTGTTCTGCCCAAATCCAGACGTCAAAATCAAGCAAAAACAAGAAGTTGCTCTGCCCGATTTTAGACTCAGCAAGCACGAAAAGCATGCAAAGCAATCAAGTAAGAAAAAGCAAGTAGTTGTGTCGCGCGGATCCCGAAGCGAAAAGCAACTAAACGGAGCAGCCACGCTGCCCGAAATCCAACAACAACAGCAGTAGCAAAAAAAGACTTCCTTTCTCAAAAGGACAAGGGAAGCACATCTAAAACCGCCTAGTGGGTTTAAGCTCAGGCATACCGGGTTCTGACACTCACGTTCCGGGAGGTAAGTTCTGTCCCCGTAGTTATCTATTATAATATGTAAATAAAATATAAATATATAATTAAGTTTCATTTCCGTTTATACTTTAATGTAATAATAATTATATTCATTTTCGTTTAAATTAGTTTCTTTTTCGTCTTACTTTAAATGTAATAATAGTTATATTTCCTTTTTGTTTAATTAGTTTCCTTTCTGTGCTTTCTTCAAATGTAATAATAATTATATTTTTCTTTTATTTTAATTAGTTTATTTTCTGTCTTTACTTTAATGTAAAGTAGTTTTAATCTCTTACATATTAATTAGTTTCTTTTCTGCACATACATTAAATATATAAATAGTTATGTTTCTTATTATTTAATAAGTTTCTTTTTCTGCTTGTGCATGTAAATATAAATAAAGTTTGTAGTAGCATAACTATTTCATTCCTAAAATAGCTTGTAAAAATGTTATAATTATTCTCTAAGTTGTATTATTTCAGTTGTAATTTTCTTTTCTTTTCTTTAATAAATGTAAAGTAATTTCTTTTTAATTCCTTTATTTTATATATATATATATATATATATATATATATATATATATATATATATAAATGTTTTGTTCCGAGCCAAACTGTATAAAATAAAGCAAGCATATTGGCAAACTCATTGTGAGGCCGAAAGGGCGAGTTGGGTACCTAACCCCTTCCTATCTCGTAAATTAGCCTCCGAATCCGTTTACAAATCTGGTTACTTTTGGGTTTTCTTTGTTTTCCTTAAAATAAAGATGACGACTCTGTTGTTCATATTTTGAGTCCACAAATGAGGTCCGACGTATTCCACGCGCTTGAAAGTTTCAACCACCCCGCCTTTAAGTGGTGTGGATCCGGTCGAAAATCGGAGCACTCACAGTGGTGACTCTGCTTGGGATTTTATTGTTTTCTTTAAAACAAAAGAGGGCTAGACTCACATTCTTTGGGATTATCAATATATTTTTTTCTATTGCATTTCTTTGGCTTCTTTTATGTATATAATTTTCAATCTTTAAAAAAAAAACAACAACAAAAATCTTCTTTCCTTTAATAGCAATATGCTTGTTTGTTCTTTTCTCTGTTATTTTTCTTTGGCTTCTTATATATATATATATATATATAATTTTTCAATCCTAAACAAAAAAAAAATCGTTTTTAAAAATTTTTAAAAAACGTTTCAAAAAAAAAAAGGGAGAAAGTTTTATTCAAAAAAACAAAAAACAAAAAAAATGGTTGTTTCAAAAACCAAAAAGTAAATAAAAAGAGTTAGAAGGAAAATATATATGTTTTTTTTTAAATAATGTTTTCCAAAAGAAATTATTTTCAAAGTTTTTTTTTTAAAAAGAGCATAGTCTTTTTTCACATTTCAAAAAAAGGGCTTGAAAAGGTTAAATAGAGTTAAAAGACAAGAACGAAACAAGAGGGAGTCTAAGTGTTAAAGAAAGGAAATGTTAAAGGAGGAAAGTGGACAAAAAAGAAAAGTGACTATGACCATTAGCCTGGGTGCAGTGCCCAAATTGACTTTGGGCTGTACCCAACCTTTTCCTACGTGGTCCGTTCTTTATTTTTAACAATTTTATCCGATGTTATGCCTATTTTATCTGCTGGGTCGCCCATTTTTACCGTTTAGTGCACCCATTTTTTCTGTTACTCCACCTTTCAAAAAAAAAGTTTTCTTTCCTTTAAATCTTGTATTGTGTTTATACATATTGAGATCTTTGTTGTTTTCTTTTTGTACCACTAATAATTTTGCAGGGACTGAAAAAATAAAAGAATTGATTATTTATCATTTACTCTCCTGAGAGGATTGTCCGAAGGTACGTAATCATCACATCCCATTTCAAGGATTGCAAAAAAAAAAAAAAGAAGAAGGGTGTTTTCTAAAAAAAAAAATCATGTGTAATATTTAGTTCTCTTTTCCTTAAAAAAATCGTTCATTTTCGCAAAAAAAAATCATTTCTAAAAAAAATAAAAAGGATTTCGTTCTCCCCAAGCAAGAAGAAAAAAAAAACTCTTCAAATTCAAAAAAAAAAGATTAGCAAAATGAAAATTTCTCTGTCAGAGTTGAACTACGATGACCCGAGCCTCGAAATGAGGAATGTAGGCAACTTTCGGGTTCGGTCAAATGCTTTGATTTAGTCTAAAAAGAGATGTGTTTTTTATGTGTTTTCTTTTTGTTTCTCAAAACATGTAAAGACAAGACAGGAAATCCTCTTACCATTATATTCAATTGTCATCTCCAAATTCATTTTCCCTCTTAACCTTTCATAAATGCATCAATAGTTGATAAATGCATCATTCACTCTCGATCTCAAGTACAATGTCAGTAAGTCCTACTTCGAGATGTCAAAGTCTACCACTTCTAAAAATAAAAATAAATAAAGAAAAAATAAAAAAAAGACCGATAGGGAGCCAGGGAAGAAAGGAAAGCTGGGAAAGCCAAGAAGCCAAGAAATCAGAAAAGTCTGGAAAACTGGAAAATCCAGAAAAGGCGACTCAAGGATCATAAGCAACAATTCAAGACTGGGGGCTTTCAAACCCCAAGGGTGTCTATTTTACCCATATTGATGCCTACAGCCCATCCTTGCAAGAATATGCTCACAAATCCATTTGATCTCCATTATTTCAAAAGTCCAACCAAGTCCTCAGATTGAGCTTTTCAAAGGAATCTATCTATATTCGAGTTTGATAAATTCTTGCTTCTCCTATATTAGCTTGTCGAGTCTTCTTCTTGGTCTTTGAGCACCACCTATCGTTGAAGTGTCTGTTAAATTGTAAAAAAATAAAAGATGACGAATCAACTCAATTAAAAACATGATAAAACTACATGGGTTGATAATGAGTCATTTCAAAGATATGAACCCACAAACCATTAAAAATGTTAGTTCGATAAGGCAACCTTCTGTCTTGGTAAAAGGTCATCTTTGACCCATTGCAATCGAGTTGTTAGTAGCACACTAGGGGTTTCCAACCATACATCAAACCTCTTCCAAATACATGAACAAATACACCATATACCAAAGCCTAACCATTTCTAAGATCCAGCTTCCCAAAACTGGGGCTGTTCCACCCTTATATATATATCCACCAAGAGTGACAAGCTTTTTATCCCAAGAGAGAGAAGACAGATATTTCTTCAAGCACTCTCCCAAATTGCTCCAAAAGGTCAACAAAAAAAAAAAGGTCCAAAAAAAAGGGGGGAGGGGCTATGCAAAAAAAAAAAAAGGTGTAAGGTTGAAAATTCAAAAAAAAAAAGAAAAAAAGAGGAGCCTATGCATAAAAACAAAAAGGAGAAGAAAAAAAAAGGAAAAGAAGCTTCTCCTGAGCAATTTCCTCAAAATCTCTCTCTCGCAAAAAAAAAAAAATCACTCTTGGACAACCCCATAACCCATAACCAAAGCCAAAAGCTGAGCTCCTAACCATACCTACAACCAGGTCCAGAAACCAAATTCTCATCCAAATCCACAGCTTAGAAGGCCAGCCAATGATCGCTTCTGATCACCTTTCCGAAAATAACAAAATCCACAGCCCAAAATGTCTTTGAACCAAAAGATCAATCAAATCCTCAACCCTAAAGCCAACCTATCCCCAAACACTTAAACACTATATTCTAACCTAGTTGCTACCTATAACTTTGTTTCAATTGGTTATAATGTGATCTGGGTCCAGGACAAAACTCTTTGCTAAAAAACATATAAAATCATCAAAAGATAAATGGTAAATAGGGTCCATGAAACTTGTGATACTCGGTGATAAACTCTGGATCGTGACTCTCTTTTTGTCCATTAGAGTCATCCCTTTTTCTTTGAGCATACTAATTTCTGTCTCCCACAAAAGTCTCTCCCAATCGAGTCTTTCTGGGGCTATCTCTAGTTAATCTCTTCAGAAACTTTCACATCCCATTTTATAAAATTTGGTTCATTGAGTCATCCCAGGACTTCTCCCGCCAAACTCATTGGATACATAAAGGCTCATCATCTTCAGAAACAACTGTCCTTTCCATATCCAGCTAAAAGAAACGAAGAAGCAACAAAGGCATGATCCCTCAAGAAGAAGCGGCTTTATCTTTGCATGCATTGAAAGACTGGCTCCCTATGAGGTAAAGAATGGCTAGGTAGAAAACTCGAAAGGGTGGCCTAGGCAAAAGTTAGAGCAACAATAAAAAGGTAAAAAAAAAGAAAACAAAAAACAAAAAAAAAAGTGGTCCCTCCGAGGCATCGATTAGTAGGATTCACTGATCTTGTGATTGAATTCCTTTCTTGAATGATGCACTAGTCAAAAGACTGAAAAGTGACACAACACTCCACTCACATTCATTTCAAATATCACCATCAACTCCTATACTCATAACCCTTCATAACCAAAGCCGCATCATAATCTCTCTTATCACATATATATCCCTTGACCCGTCTTGTCCTAGCATGTTTAAGAAAACAATGGGCATACATCCATGTCATAAATTCATTTTTTTTCGAAAAAGAAAAAGAAAAAAAGGAAGAGTTTTTTTTCCATATGCATGTTATCTTAGCTTGCATCTTGTCATTGCATTACATATTTGGTTATCATATTCGGTTATCATATTCATATTGCATCATACTTTCATGGAAAAACTTTGGGCATTATACTGAATATTACAATGTGACATGAATGAAAACTTTTGGACGTTGCAATGAATATTACAACGTGGCATAAAAAAAATTAGGGCGTTGCAATTAATATTGCAATGTAATATTTGGAAAAATAATTTGGGGCATTGCAATGGATATTGTAGTATGACTCTTTGAACAAAATCTTTTGACATTGCAATGGATATTGCAGTGTTACTCTTTGAACAAAATCTTTCAAAATTACAATGGATATTGTAGTATAACTCTTTGAAAAAAAAAACTTTTGATTCTGCAATGGATATTGTATTTTTTGAGAAAAAATGGCATTGCTTTGACTTATTTTGCAATGAATATTGCATTTTAGGTTTGCATTTAGTTTTCGCTTAATTTGCAATGAATATTGCATTTTAAGTTAATGTCTTTCTCAAGGTGATGCAATGGATATTGCACGAGATATTTGCATACGCTTTCTCTGTTAGTGATACAATGGATATTGTGTCGAATATTAGCTTGAGTTTATCTCATAGTGATGCAATGCATATTGCATCGGATCTTGCATCAAGTTTCGTAAACATGCAATGGATATTGCATCGGATTTTCGTGTTAGTCTCGTGGCAATGCAATTAATATTGCATCCAATCTTGTTATGAATCAATGGATATTGCATCTTTGAAGCAATGGATATTGCATTTGATTTCGTAATAATGCAATGAATATTGCAACCCTTCTTTTGGTAATGCAATGGATATTGCATCTGGTCTTTGCGATGCAACGGATATTGCATCTAGATTGGTGTTAGTCTCGTGATTATGCAATTAATATTGCATATGAGTTTTGCGTTAGTATCGTGGTGATGTAATGAATATTATATCTGGGGCTGCGTCTGGTCTCACTTTGGTTTATATATGTAATGAATATTACATCTGAATTTGCTTTGGTCTTGATCGATAATGCAATGAATTTTGCATTTGGTCTTTGTGATGCAATGGATATTGCATTAGCTTTGGTGATAATCTCGTAGCTTTTGTGATGTAATGAATATTGCATCCGATTTTGCATTAAATGTTGTGAAAATGCAATGGATATTGCATCTGGTTTTGTCATAATGCAATGAATATTGCATCCGATCTTGATGTAATGCAATTAATATTGCATCTGGTTTTGTGATAATGCAATGGATATTACATCGGATTTGGTAATGCAAAGGATATTGCATCAGATTTGGTAAAAAGCTTTGTGATAATGCAATGGATATTGCATCAGATTTTGTAATAGTTTTTTTGGCAATGCAATGGATATTACATCCGGTCTTGTTGTGATGCAATGGATATTGCATCTGATATTGTGGTAATGCAATGGATATTGCATATGATTTTAAGGTAATGCAATGAATATTGCATCTTTAGTATTGTGATAATGCAATGAATATTGCTTCAGATTTGGCCTTAGGTTCCTGATGGATGTAATGAATATTACATCTGGATCTGCATCTGGTCTCACTGTGGTTGATGTAATATTACATATGGTTCTGTATCTGGTTTTACTGTGGTTGATGTAATGAATATTACATCTGGCTCTGCATCTGGTCTCGCTGTGGTTGATGTAATGAATATTACATCTGAATTTGCTTTGGTCTCGCTCAATAATGCAATGAATATTGCATCTGGGTTCGTGGTGATGCAATGAATATTGCATCCAGTCTTCGCGTTAGCTTCCTAGCGATGCAATGAATATTGCATCTGGGTTCGTGGTGATGCAATGAATATTGCATCTAGTCTTCACGTTAGCTTCCTAGCGATGCAATGAATATTGCATATGGGTTCATGGTGATGCAATGAATATTGCATCCAGTCTTCGTGTTAGCTTCCTAGTGATGCAATGAATATTGCATTTGAGTTTGTGGTAATGCAATGAATATTGCATTGACTCGCGGTGATGCAATGAATATTGCATCTAGGGTCTATGGCAATGCAATAAATATTGCATTTGGGTTTGTAGTAATGCAATGAATATTACATTGACTCGTGGTGATGCAATGAATATTGCATCCATGGTTTATGGCGATGCAATGAATATTGCATCTGAGTTTGTGGTAATGCAATGAATATTGCATCGACTCGTGGCGATGCAATGAATATTGCATCTGGGTTTGTGGTAATGCAATGAATATTGCATTGACTCGCGGTGATGCAATGAATAATGTATCTAGGGTTTATGGCGATGCAATGAATATTGCATCTGAGTTTGTGGTAATGCAATGAATATTGCATTGACTCGTAGTGATGCAATGAATATTGCATCTGAGTTTGTGGCAATGCAATGAATATTGCATCTAGGTTTGTGGTAATGCAATGAATATTGCATTCAGTCTTTGCGATGCAATGAATATTGCATCTGGGGTTTGTGGTAATGCAATGAATATTGCATTTAGTCTTTGCGATGCAATGAATATTGTATCTTGTCGTGCGTTATTTTCACTAGGTTGTAATGAATATTGCAACTATCATTCTGTATCACAGTTTGCTTGTCGGTCTGAAACCGAACTACGTTTGGTCTGATTCCTGAGAAAGGGATACGTAGGCAGCCTACTTAGTAGGCACGACCATCAGAGTATTTCATTACATATCTGCTCTAAAAACCACGATAACCAACTATAATCAACTAAAAATGTTTGGGGTATGTGAGATTTGAGCTATTGCATCCTAAACTGTTATATCTATAAACTGCTGCATATTGCATTCCTCCCTATAATAATTTCCATGAAATTTGGGAGTCTATTTTTTTATCAACGATGTTCGTTTACTTGGTAAGTTTCAGTTTACCTGTAAACTCCATCGTTGAGGGGCTCTGTAGGCACCCCAATTTTGTTCCCCTGTTGTATGACATGACATAATATATCAAGACCTGTTAAAAGAACTAACGAATGTCAAGTTACATGGTTTAAAATGCAAAAGATGCAAAAGAAAAGAAGGATGCATAAACAATGGGTTGCAGGGGGCCAAAATGCCAAAATTGGGAAGGAAAAAGGGTTGGGCACTGCCCCAACCCATTCTAGGCGCTGCGCCCATTCCTGCTTTGGGTCGTACCCACTTTACCCCCATGCACTGTAGCTTTTGCCTTTTGGTGCAACCTTTTCAGCACGCGGTACAAGCTGCTCAGACACGGTTGATAAAACTTAACTGCGAAGGAATCCCAATCCTTGGCTATAAATAAAGTCTCCCGACTTCAGAAATTCACATACTTCATGTAGCAGTTTGTGAAAATTCTCCTGAGAGAACACCAAGGTTATTTCCTCTCCAGCCCCGAAGCTCTGCCAAATCTCCCCCAAACACTAAACTCCCCGGCCAAAGTGAGACCTAGCTACCCAACTAGGTTTCCGCCCTATTTCACAGATTCCAAAAACCCAAAAAGAGCAGTTACCCTGCCCGAATCCAGACATCAAATCCAGCCAAAGCAAGCAGTTGCTCTGCCGGATTCAAGACGCAAAATCAAGCAAAAGCAATGAGTTGCTCTGCCCAAATCCAGACGTCAAAATTAAGCAAAAGCAAGTAGTTGCTCTGCCCAATTTCAGACTCAGCAAGCACACAAAGCAAGCAAGAAAAAAAAAGCAATTGTGCCGCTCGGATACCGATGCGAAAAGCAACTAAACGAAGCAGCCACACTGTCCGAAATCCAACAACAACAGCATCAGCAAAAAAAACTTCATTTCTCAAAAAGACAGGGGAAGCACATCTAAAACCGCCTAGTGGGCTTAAGCCCTGGCATACCGGGTTCAGACACTCACATTCCACGAGGTAAGTTCTGTCCCCGTAGTTATCTATTATAATATGTAAATTAAATATAAATATCTAATTATGTTTCATTTCCGTTTATACTTTAATGTAATAATAGTTATATTCATTTTCGTTTAAATTAGGTTCTTTTCCGTGTTACTTTAAATGTAATAATAGTTACATTTCCTTCTGTTTAATTAGTTTTCTTTCTGTCTTTTCTTTAAATGTAATATTGATTATATTTTTCTTTTATTTTAATTAGTTTATTTTTTGTCTTTACTTTAATGTAAAGTAATTATAATCTCTTACAGATTAATTAGTTTCTTTTATGCACATACATTAAATATAGAAATAGTTATGTTTCTTATTATTTAGTAAGTTTCTTTTTCTACTTGTGCATGTAAATATAAATAAAGTTTGTACTAGCATAACTATTTCATTTCTAAAATAGCTTCTAAAAATGTTATAATTATTCTCTAAGTTGTATTATTTAAGTTGTAGTTTTCTTTTCTTTTTTTTTTTAATAAATGTAAAGTAATTTCTAATTCCTTTATATAAATAGAAATGTTTTGTTATGAGCCAAAGTGTATAAAATAAAGCAAACATATTAACAAACCCATTGTGAGACCGAAAGGGCTAGTTGGGTGCCTAACCCTTCCCACCTCGTAAATTAGCCTTCGAACCCTTTTACAAATCTGATTACTTTTGGTTTTTCTTTGTTTTCCTTAAAATAAAGATGACGACTCTGTTGTTCATATTTTGAGTCCACAAATGCAGCTGGACGTATTCCACAAGATTAAAAGTTTCGAAACCACCCCGCCTTTAAGTGGCGCTGATCCGGTCGAAAATCGGGGCACTCACACATTTAGTCTAGATGCATAAAAAGGTTTAAACTGGAAAATGTTGGAAGTGACTCTTGAGCTGCCCCGATTGAAGGGTTGCGAAATATTTTTGCACCTAGGGTACGATTGTTGCTGGAAATGTGACGACTCGCACTCGGGTCTTCAAGGTTTCCCATTAATTCAAACCAAAAATAACTCAAATTACAAACACGTAACTCACACCGGTAGAAGTAAGTAAATAATATTTCTCAAATATGAAATTATAATATTTTTTCTAAATAAAACATTTTAGAACTCGTAGCGGAAGAAACAAAGAAATTATAATTAACTCAAAATATAAAATATGATTTCTTTACAAACATATTTTCATTACAAATTTAACGATGTCCAAAAATAATACATAAATGTTTTACTATCAAAGTTGAGCGCTTCAATCCTCTCTTGCTTCATATGCCGAACTTCTCGGTCTAGCTGCAATCTACGGGGGCATACAAATGGGAAGGGGCAACTTTAATACTCAGTAAGGTTCTACCGATTTCATGTATGCTATCCATGTATGCAACAGTTCAAGACATATTATTATGAAATAGTTTTAAAGGCAATACTAACAAATTAGTGAATCAAGTCTCATTACAACGTAGTCGGTTCAAAGCATTCACTGTCCCATACCGGTCAATAAAGTGATCTGTCACGAGCAATAAGATCTCATTCTCATATAAGTGCGATATAGAAACACATAGAAATTTACCAATTGTTCATGGGATCAAGATACATCTCCGACCAATCATTTCCGACCTTGTCACCCCCACGTTGAAGCTTGTATATCTTGATCAATCTCTTGTTCGGTTTATCAAACCAACCAATTATTCACAAACCAGGTACAAGTCATCACGAGGCTAGGTCCCTACAACCCCAGACACGTCGTGATACTTAACATATTATTCAATGGTGTTTTCCCCACTTGGCCAAAGTGGAGAATTCGGTTCTGGGTCCGAGTAGGGTGCCGCTGCTAACTAGCACTGCTCTTCGCCACGTGACCTAGTCAGAGGTTCCCCTACTCTCCCCATAATAAACTGTTCAATTGCCCAATTGAAAACTATTCACACGATCACTTCATGTTCGAAACTAGTGCTAAACAAAATATTAACACAACATAAATCCAATGAGTTATAAAGTAAATCCATTGTACTCTCAAAGTTGCAAGTTTCAAGGGATAAGTGTATCATTAGTCCCTGAACTTTGGCCGAACACATCATCAGTCCCCCAACTTCAAAAAGTTTCACAACTGACCCAAGTAGGCCTTTTTTGCTCATAGGAGGTCCCTAGCCCTAACGCCGTTTGTTTATTTCTGTTAAGTTAACATGTGCCACTCACATGCACAAAATAAGGGGGTTATGTATAATATTGTCAAATTAAGGGGGCAAAGTGAATCAACAAATTTCATTACTTCTTCAACCTCACGCTCTCCTCTCCTTGGTGCATCCCATCTCCGATCTCTCCAGTCCAGATCTGCCATCTCTTTCCATGGCGGCCAAGCAATCCCGTTCGCCGCTCCATCAAATCCTGTCGGCATCGTTTCCATCTCCCTCCATCTCTGGCAAATCTTTCTTTGTTTTCTATCCTCCGGTCAAATAGAGCCGCACCAACCCATCCCCATCTCTTCTCCAGATCCGATAATACCTCGCACAATCGGCTCCTCCTTATTCTCTTTGTCTGTTCATTTATGCTTCCAGCCGGGCGCCTCAGTCTCATCTCCCACCATAACCGCCGACCACCCTTATGCCCCTCTCCATTGTCGGTCACCTGCAATTTCATTTCTAGCTTCTCCAGCTTCGATTTCTTCTCCAGTCGGCTTCATTCTATCCCCAACTCAATTTCTCTCTCCTCCGACCACATTCATGACATTCGTCGTTCGCGTTCTCCGGATCCACCATCAATTATGGTTCTTCAATTCCAATGAATTGAGGCAGTGTACTCATACCATTCTTAAGCACGCTATCATCTCTCTCCGACGATGGATTCGAGCCTAGCGTTTGGATTTTGGGAATTTTTTTTCGTGAATTCATGTAAGATCTACCATTTTTTATGTTTGGTTGACTACTAAAATTGTTAAAATTCATTGATTGGAAAATTTTAGTTCATAGAATTTGTTTATAATCTGGTATAATTGTGGTGAAAAATAGGAGTCCATTCACAGTGGTGTGACTGTGTGAGGATTTGAGCTTTGATTGGAAAATTTTGGAAAATACAAGTTTACCCATGATGCTGAATTTTATTTACACCGAGGATACAGGGAATGAAATCTGCACAAGTAATGAAATTTGCTGACTTGAATTGGTAAACATATTCACTTTGCCCCCTTATTTTGACGATATTATACATAACCCCCTTATTTTGTGCATGTGAGTGGCACATGTTCACTTAACGGAAATAAACAAACAGCGTTAGGGCTAGGGACCTCCGATGAGCAAAAAAGACCTACTTGGGTCAGTGGTGAAACTTTTTAAAGTTGGGGGACTGATGATGTGTTCGGCCAAAGTTCAGGGACTAATGGTACACTTATCCCAAGTTTCAACGAATACATATTCTTCTCATACTTGTAAGTTTCAAGGTACAATTTCAACATGTTAACAGGTTTCATAACATCACTTCCAACTACAAAGATCAAGTAATCAGTCACGTTCACGAGCATGCATATGTTAATAACAATAATAAACAGTTAAACATACACAAGGAGTATTCCCCTTACCTTAAAGAAGATAATATTCGCCGATATAAACATATTAAAAACCTTTTACAATAATCTCCGAGTGAAACCCGCAACTCAACGGTGTCGGAATAATTATACCTGGCTAACTAGCACAACTCATAGTTGCTCCTATATGACACTCCTCCTTTCTCCTTTGGTTAGGCTAACTATGACAACTCGACCCGGATCCCAAGACGAGATCCCAAGGTCGTGCCGTCGGGAAACAAGCAACAACAAGCAAATAGCAAATAATGGGTAAGGCCATAACGACAATACGCCAACAACTTAAAACACATGCGGAAGCGAAACATAAAATCACAGTGGCGCCCAAGCTAACAAGCTCAAACTAAAAACAACCAAAGAGATAATTAATCTCTCGGTCCAAAAATTCGACGCGCGTGTGTAGACACCCCAATTTCGTACCCCTGGTATGTGACTGACATAAAATATCAAGAACTGTTAAAACTTAACGAATGTCAAGTTGCAGGAGTCAAAAATGCGAAAGGAAAAGCAGGATGCGCGAAACAATGAACTGTAGGGGGTAAAGTGACAAATTTTGAAACTCCAAAAGTAGCATGGTGCCGCCAAAAGCACCCATGGTGCCGCACCAAGGGATCCCTTGGCCGCACCATGGGATTTCCTGTGCGCTCTCTCACATTCAAATAAGTACAAGTTTTGAAGCACAACGTACAAGCGGCCAATGCACGGGAAACAAATCCGGAAATTCCTGCCGCGTCCTCAGTCTCTACTATAAATAGAGACCCCCGGCCTCTCATTTCACTTGTTCAGTTACGCGATAAAAAAAATCGCAGCGAAGCTCTGCTTCTGCGATCTTTCAATACAGTTAGTATGAGAGGTGCGAGATAGGTGAGTGGAAGCCCCTATAGTCTCCAAACCCCGTCTAAACTCTGCCAAATCAAAACCCATAGGTTATAAGTGATCCCTAGCCTAGTTGTTAGGTATCCACCTCAAATCCCCAGTCCAAAAATCCCAAAGTAAGCCGTTACTCTGCCCGAGTAACGAGCTAGAAAAGTCAAAACTTAAGTCTAGGTTCCGCCCAACCAAAAAGGCCAAAACCTACCCAAATAAAGTTGTCACTCTGCCCGAGTTGATAAGCCCACACTTCAAAAATCAACATAACAACACACACACAAACAACAAAAAAGACTCCCTCTCTCGAGGAGGACAGAGCGAGCACACCACCGCTCTAAAAGGTAAAACCTTTAAGAGCGTTGTTATTTTTATTTATTTAAATTTTCTGTTTTTTTATTTATTTTCAAAAGTTGTTATTTAAATCCGGCGCAATGTAGCCAATAGAAGCCGTTGTGCTCCCCGGATTAGATTAGGAAATATTATGTAAAAGAGCCGTTATAATGGCCAAATATTCTTAAATATGTTTGTAATTATTGGAAGGAGACGGCTGTGAGTCCGTAAATAATGTAGCCACGAATGTATCTGTTTAAATTTCCCTTGTCAAAATAAGACCTTATTTATTTGCTAGATTAATATAACAATGAGCATACTTCAGCCAAAAACGTTTTGAGACCGAATGGGCGAGTTGGGTGCCTAGCACCTTCCCAACTCGTAACTTAGCCTCCGAACCCGCTTTTCTAAAATCTCTGGTTTTCTTTTCTGGTTTTCCTTTATTTTTGCCTTAAAATAAAGGTGGCGACTCTAAAACTTTTCAGATGGGGCCTCGCAACATTCCCTCTTTGCACTTTCATGTTCTCCCCTAAAAAAGGGAGATACGGGAATGGAGGGGTGATGTATTCCCATATCCTGGTATCCCCTAAACAAGGGATAACTTGATGCGGGAAACCCATAACTCCCATAGCGATCTGATTGGGCCATAAGGCTATTTTAATAATTAATAAATCCATAAGGGGGGGCGTCGCAATATCTTTTCTTGCACTTCTCTATTTTCCCCTGAAAGATAAAAGGGGAGAATGAGAATGGAAAGGTAATGCATTCCCATATCCTGTTATCCCCGAAATAAGGGATAACCTGACATGAGGAAACCTTTAGTTCCCATTTTGGATACAAAATCCACTCAAGGCAACCGAGGCACATTCCAACGTGCTAACATAGACAAAGACTCCTCTCGCACTTTGGATTTCGCCTTCCCTAAACAAGGGAGGGTGGAACGAGAGCAAGTGGTGTCCCGCATCCGCACGCACGCCGCACCCCTATCCAAGGGGCGCGGGGCACACCCCTGAACCTCACAAGGGCGACTGCTGGGAGTTGTTTTATTTTAAATAAAATGGAGGGCTAGACTCATAAAATAAAACCTTTTTTGTTTTTCTTTGTTTCTGCGATGCTCGTTATATTAATTTACGCATTTCAATAAAGTGTTCCCATTACGGCCGTGGCTATATTTGTGGATATGATCCTCCATCTGGCAGCAGTCTCGTTCCGATACCTGTTACGGATATGTTTAAGAGTATTAAAAAAAATTCAAAAAAATATATATATACAAAAAAAAATCAAAAAAAAAATATATTATATATATTACAATAAATTCCGGGCAACACAACAAAAGAGCTGGGACTTTACTTTTTTTCCGGCTCTATTTTTTATTCCAGTTCATTTTTCTTTTTCACTTTATTCTGTACGTTTATACATTTCTGCATTCATTATGTCATTTTATTTTGGGGGCGTAGGACCAAAATTTGTAATTAATAGGGATAGATAGTTTCCCCGCTTTTCTTTCTATTTCTTAAAATTGTGTGCTTGCTTGCTTGTGCTCAAAAATAAAAAGCCGAGAAAATCCACATATAACAGCAAGACAGGCCATATATGCTTTATTTTTCTGTTACATATCTGTAAAATAAATAAAGATTTTACTGCTTTCTAGATACCGCACACACGTGCACACATGTAAATATATTCCGAACTATTACCCTACACCATGGCCAGCCTACCCCCTGCATAAGCCAACGTTAGAATGCGTATAGTTTTTCAGGACACTTCACAGACCGACCGGTTTTTGTATCTCTGAATTGTGGGTCAGCCCCTGTCAAAAAAAAAAAATCAGAAAATATATATGTCAAAAAAAAGATGCGCACGTTCAAAAAAAAAATATAATAAATATAATAAGTGCGCACAAAAAAAAAAAAAATAATAATAATACAATAACAAACAGGGGCTGATTTATAATTCTCAGATGCTCGACCTAGACCATTTCGGATGGTGGATCCTCGAAAGAGTATAGGCCCTTCGCCTCGACCTGGGAGTCGAAAGGTAGGTGGAATACGTTGGTCCTATACTCTGGAGAAAGAATCCACTGTTCCAGGAAAAGTCCTGAGACTGTCAAAATAAAACAGGTGCTTATCCGGTCAATTGTAGGGAACATGAAAATAAATTAATAATAAAATACTAATAAAAAGGCAGGCACGCTGCACTCCAAGCCCGATAGCCTCCACCAAATTTCTCTCGATACCTACCAAACCCCATTTTCCTCAGAGACCTGGCCCGAATTTGGAAAGGCAGAGATAGTACTGGCCGGTTGATTCGGGAAGATAGTGCGTAAATCGATCGAGGGTATCGCCAGATCGACGAGGGCGTAATCGCACAGATCCGAGCAAGATGGCGTAAGAAAGTGAACCATGGGTACAGTTCAAGGGCCTGGTATGTTCCGCCTCCCAAGAATGCAGAATGGTTTGACCAAAGGTGGGTGCGATGAGTCAGATGGCTAGTCTGGTACAGAGTCTAAAATCCAGTGGTGAGGTGAATTCTTCCCCTACTATTCCCCAAGAAGCATCCACATCTCAGGTGCCTCCAAACCCAATCCCTCAGCCAAACACTAACCCACCAAATACTACCACTATCCCAAATCCCAATCCTCCACCAAGTCCCTATTACCCAAATATATATCCTTACCCGCCTTATCCACCATATATTCCCCCAAACACCCAGAACCCAAATGACCTTCCTTTTCCTATGACTAACCCACTCCTAAATAGCCCACACATGGACCCCAAAAGCTTTAACCCACCAGGCCAAGTTACCACATATTTACCTCCTAATGATCCTGGTCGCCCGGCTGAAACTACCAATAACCCACCAATCCAAAACCCATACACTACCCAAAACCCACCAACTCAGAATCCATATACTACCCAAAACCCACCAAACCAAAATCCTTATACTATCCAGAATCCAATAACCCAAGACCTTTATCCAACCCAATACCTATATCCAACTCAGAACCCTTATAATGCCCAAATTCCATCAACCCATAATCCGTATACTGTCCAAAATCCACCAGCCCAAAATCCCTACCTTCAACCGTAAAATAACCCACTTTCCCAATCCCCAAGATATACCAAAACCAACTCCCCAACCACCAAAATGGAGGCCGACATGGAAAATATGAAGGCCATGATGCTTAAACTCCTCAATAAAGGGGAATTTTCTACTCGGGCCCTAACATTGCAACCATCAGCAATACTTCCCTCAAAGTTCAAAATGCCCGACATAGAAAAGTTTGACGGACCGATGCCCCTATATCCCATTTAAGATCTTATTCCACCGGCATGCAAATACGGGGAGCTAGCTTTGAGGCTATGGCTTCCAATTTTCACCTCACCCTGGTAGGAGCTGCCAAGCAATGGTTAATGCTGTCTGATAGCAGTACCATGAATACCTGGGACCAGATAGCCGAAGCATTCCTCGAAAGATACAAAGATAATACCAGTCCCGAAAATAGGAGGGACCTTGAATCGTGCACCCAACGGGAAAAGGAAACCTGCGCCGAGTTTGCAGTCAGGTGGAAGAGAAAGTTGGCACGCACTGATGCATCTCGATCCGGCCGAGTCATGCCGGATGTTCATCAAAAACCTCCAACCCATTTACCTGGAACATATGCGGTACCTCCCCTATACCAATTTCAAAGAAATAGTGGAGATAGGAGCCCGTATTGATGATGATATACGGACCGGCCAATTAAAAACCAATACGACTTCTAGTTCTTTCCGTTACTCCAAAGGAAAGACAACCGCATCAGCTCCAGCCGTCAATATGGTAGGGAATGCCTCAACCCCATTTTCTACCCAAAATTATAGTTCTGTTCCATGGTATTATGGGTCTGACACAATACAATGGGAGCAAATAATGGCCCGGCCAAACTTTAAATCGAACAGGAAAGCCATTTTGATGAACTGCAAGCTCCCCAGTCTGTGATACTGCAGGGGCTAATGGCACAAGGAGTGTTGAAGCCATTGGAAAATTATAAGCCACCTGACCCCCTGCCCAGGACTTGGAACCATGCCCAGTACTGTGAATATCATCGCTCCAATGGTCACCTCACCGACAAATGTTACACCCTCAAAAATGCTATCCAGGACCTAATAGATGATAAGGTTATTGAAAACCTCCACCTGCACCAAATGTAGTCAATAACCCTCTACCTCAAATCAATATGATTGAGGTTGATGAAAACCCTTCCGTGCCCAAGTTTGAAATAAATAAACACCCACTTCCATATATCCTCATTCCTATTCCTCCACCCTTATCCATAAAAGAGCTTAACTGTAATATGCTCTCTTGGGACACCATCCTTGGTAGCCAAAAAAACATTGAAAAGCCACTGGGTTGGTGGAGATGTTAGCCACCTTACCCGATCCGGCCGAGCCTACCAACCAAACCCCGAAAGAGGTGACCACTCGAAAGGATCAAGTAATGTATATCGGGCTAAAACGGTGGAAGATTCTTTATTAACTCAGATGAAGAAAACTCAAGCCAACATTTCCATCTGGGGCTTACTGTGTGCTTCCAAGACCCACCGTGATACACTGGCTAAGTCGCTAAGCCAAGCGGTCGTTCCTATTGAAACCTCCCCCAACGAGCTCACTCAGATGATCGGGAACATTCATTTCGGGAACGTGATAATGTTTACCGATCTAGACCTGCCGAGGGAAGGAACTAACCACATTGATGCTCTTCACATCACTGTGGGAATTTTGGAGAAACGGGTTCCCCGAGTTTTGATAGATAATGGGTCTTCACTGAATGTATGTCCTGCCAGCACACTAGCCAAAGCCGGGATAAAAATATCGAACTCACTCCTTCCTCGCAGACAAGCTAAGGCATACGACAACACCGCCGATGTGTCTTGGGGTGGTCACTTTAATGTTAACTATGGGCCCTTAAACATGCCGCTGAGTTCCAAGTCCCGGATATACCACACCTTTAGCCTCGTTGTTGGGACGCCTGGATTCATGGGGTAAAGGGGTAGCCTCTTCATTACACCCGTGTCAAATTCATCCACGATGATCACATAGTAATTATTCTGGCCGACAAGATCGTGGAGAATAAGGAAAGCGAGGATGTCCCAATCCTCGAGATAGAACATGAAGACACTGGTATTTTCCTCAGTGGCTTTGAGGTTATCCCCCAAGCAGTGGTTAACGCCATTGAATATGGCCGAGAAACTGACATCATTGGAAAGAAAGTCACTTCCCTAGGAAACATGGTCCCTTTAAACATGTTCCGAAAAATGAATTATATGCCTGGTCTAGGTCTCGGCAGAAATCAGCAAGGGCTAGTTAATTTAGTCCAAGATGAACTTAAGGAATGTATCCCTCCTTTCTGTCTAGGATACACGCCTACTCCAAATTAAGTAGCCGCAATATGAAACGTAAGACGTAAGAAAAGAAAGGCGTAAATGAAAAAGCTTCCTTATGAATATCCCCTCTCCAACCATATCGAAAACCTTAAATGGTTATTTTGTACGTAAAGGGGAAATCAAGCCTATCTTATGTTTCCCGAACCCCGGATAGACCGTAATGGGAAAAGATGCCCCGGTTGGGAAGTCTTTGATGATGTCAAGATTCTCTCGATGATATGGAACAAGTTACCCCGAGCCCCGTAGCACCAATTATAAGATCTGTCACTATTGAAAATGCTTGGTCTATAGACCAAGATGATTATGCTTTGCCCTCGCTAGATGATGACGGCCTAGAGAGTTTTGGGTATGATAGACTGAGGCACCGATTATGAAAAGCTCCTCGCCGAAGTTCGAGTCTATTTCTAATAAGCCTCTCGCACTGGTACACCACGACCGGTCCGCCTCCCGACACCCGCAGACTGGTAGACCGCTCGATATACTATCCCCGATCCTTTCCTAGCTTTACGGATTGGTCATCTACCAATCCGCTACCTATAATTGAGGATCTCAAACCCCTGTGTCCTCAACAATGTAATAACCCCTCGACAATGTGCTTTTAATAATAATATGGATGTCTTTGCTTATTCCTTAGTTGCACCTAATTTAAAAGACGCATTAAATAATAATAATTATGATAATGAGTCATTTAATAAAATGGACCCAAAAGATAAAAATTATCTACTTGAGCTTGCAAAGTCGGCCGAGTACTGTGAACAAAGCCATTCATCAATATCAAGACTGTCCACTATCAACCCGGGCCGGACAATGAAATCAAAGAAATCGAATCGGCAGCTACCTCCAAGGTCCGTAAAGAAAGGCACTTATTGATCTCCTCAAAGAATTCATAGACATCTTTGCCTCGGTCCTACGAAGATATGCCCGCCTAGATCCAGCCTATAGTCGAGCACCGATTCCCACATACCCGATGCTCGCCTGGCCAAACAAAAGCTCCGCCGCATCAAGCCGTAATGGTCACTACAAGTCAAAGAAGAAATCATGAAAGGCCAACTTCATTCGGTAGTTGAATACCCGACTGGCCGTCCAATATAGTGACTGCTCCTAAGCCCAACGGAAAGTCGAACTGTAGACTTCCGCGACCTCAACAAAGCTGCCGCCCAAAGATGACTTCCCCGCCCAACATTGATATTGTGGTAGATGCCGCCGCAGCTCACAAAGTCCGATCCTTCGTCGACGGCATGCCGGGCTACAACCAAATCAAAATGGCAGCAGAAGAAGACCAGAGAAGACCTCATTCACTACTCCTCGGGGACTTACTATAATCGTCATGCCATTCTGGATTAAAGAATGCCTGAGCCACTTACCGTAGGGTCGCCACCACCCTCTTCCACGACATGATCCACAAAGAGATGGAGGTCTATGTCGATGATATGATCGTGCATTCCAAATGACGCCTATGGTGCTCACATTAAAGATCTCCGTAAGTTCTTCGAAAGACTCGTAAAGCACCGATGAAGCTTAACCCCACCAAATGCACATTCGGGTTACCTGAGGCAAAGTCCTCGATTTCTAGTAATCGAGCAAGGCATCGAGATCGAGCCAAAGAAAATCAAAGCCATCCTAGAAATGCCACACCGAAAACTCCCTCCGAAGTCAAAGGCTTCCTAGGCCGGTTGCAAGACATCACCGCTTCATCGACAATACCGACTACAACCCGCGAGCCCCTCTTTAAACTCCTCAAAAGAATACCGATCAAGTCTGGGACGCAAGTGCCGCCTAGCCTTCGAGAAAATAAAAGCCTACCTTACCAATCCCCCGTGCTAGCTCCACCTCATACACATAAACCTCTCCTCATATACTTAACCGTCACGCACACCTCAAGAGGGGCTATGCTCGCCCAGAGAAAGAAAGATTCCTACATTGAAAACGCCATATATTTCATAAGTAGGAAGCTACAAGGAAGCGAGCTAAACTATTCTAAGACTAGAAAAAGCCGCACCGGCCTAGTCCGGGCCACTGAGGCTCAAAACCTATCTCCAAGGAAGGTCCATCAAGCTCATATCCGTGATGGACCCTATCAAATACATCTTCTGTAAGCCATCACCGCCCAAAGACCGCCAAGTGGTCCTTTCTTCTAAATGAGTTTGACATAACCTATGTCACTCTCAAGTCTATCAAAGGGAGCGCCATTGCACCACTTAGCCGATCTACCTCTCAAGACCGAAGATGCAACCGAGCCCGGCTTCTGCATGAAGGTATCCCTGAAATCACCGACCAGACACCTGTTGGCAAATGTTCTTTGACTGAGCCGCAAACAAAAGAGGCTTTGGCATAGGAATCTTGTTAATCGATCCCGCCGACTCTCATACTCCGCCGGCCATAAGGTTGGAGTTCGAATGTTCAAATAATACAATGGAGTATGAAGCCCCGTATTGCGGCCTAGAAGAAGCTCTCAAAAGGGGAGCTAAAGATCTCGAAGTCTACTGAGACTCCCCGATTATAAATCAAGTCGAAGGAAGGTGGAAGACCCAGATCCTCTGGCCGCAACTCTATCATGCCAAGCTAATACCGCCGCCCGATTTGGTTCTATCTCGCTCCATTACCCGCCACGAGATAGGAATCAATTCGCCGATGCTCGCCACTCAAGGCCACTAGTCCAGATTCCCCCGAAACTAAAGTCCAACCATTCATAGTCGGGAAGAAGGTCACTCCTGCATCGCTTCAAAATCAACGCAGCCTCGGCGCATCACGAGCCCCGGTATGCCGACATCTTAAATCCGCCTAAGAATCTTTATCCCCCGGGTTAGACAAAAGGGGAAGAGTCTCCCCGAGAAGATGGGCCTCCCAATTGCACTCCTGCATAAGAGGCACTATCAAGGCCTCAACTTACTATGTGTCAATCAAAGCAAAGCCGAGCAAATTATGGATCAACCGCATGGTGGTACCCGTGGGCCCCACATGAACGGCCATATGCTATCAAAGAAAGTCATCCGACAGGTACTATTGAGTACGCCGAAACCGATCAGATTCTGTGGTGCGACATTGCGACAAATGTCAACGCTTTGCCAATCTACAAAGATGTGCCCCCACACGCCCTATACAACTCCACGCCCTCGGCCCTTCTCAACATGGGGTATCGACGCCATAGGCCAAATTCACCCGGGGATCCAATGGCCACGAATATGTCCTTGGTAGCCGCCGACATTTCACAAAGTGGGTAGAAGCTTCTTCCTACAAGGTCCTAAACGCCCGAAAGGTGTCCGATTTCATTAAGGCCAATATCATATACCGCTACGGGTACCTTTCGAGATCATCTCCGACAACGGCTCTCATTTTGAAGGGGACGTGAACCGTCTGCTGGACGAGTTCAAGATCCAGAGACACAAATCCTCCCCCTACCGGCCACAAGCCAATGGTGCCGTTGAAGCAGCCAATAAAACTCTCGAGAACATCATTAGAAAAATGGCTGATACAGAAGAGATCGGCCGTAAAATTGCCACTAGCCCTCTCGGGCTACCGTGACGCCGCCCAAGACACCCACCGGGCTACCCCTTACTTCTAGCATATGGCATGGAAGCGTACTACCAATAGGTGGAAATTCCATCATTAAGAGTGATGATGGAAGTTGATATATCAGAAATTGACTGGGTCAAAGGGCGGTACGAAGAACTGGCCCTAATTGATGAACGACGCCTCCTAGCCTTGGAGCATACCCGGGCATATCAAAGGCGACGCCCGAGCTTCAATAAAAAGTCAAAGGCCGAGATATTCAAGCCTGAGACCTCGTGCTTGAGAAAAACCCCTAGTTATGTTGATACTAGGGGAAAATGGAAGTCACTGATGGGACCATACATCGTTAAGGAGATCCGATCAGAGGTGCCGTGCTTCTCACAAACCAAGACGAGAAGACCTTGTCCAGCCTTTCAACCTCGACAAACTCAAAAGGTACTACGCCCGAGCCATCCGTCCAGCCTAATGCTTCTCTCCACTCGCTAGGTCGAAACCCGAAAGGGCGGTCTAGGCAAAAGTTAGGCAATAAAAAATATATAAGCATATATAAAAAAATATAATAAAAAAAAAGCTCGCTAGGTTGAAAACCCGAAAGGGCGGCCTAGGCAAAAGTTAGAGCATAAAAAAAAATGAAAAAAAAAAATAATAAAAGGAGAGGGAAGGCATTATTTGAAGCCATCACAGCACTACCTCCTGCCTTCAACACATCGTAGACTCGACCGACAAAAGAGAAAACCACGACAAAGCAATTTCACATTAAAACATTAAAATATAATTTTACAGTCCTAAGGTGCAACTTAGGAATACTTATTAAGACATTTATATTACATATTACTTGCATTTGTACATATCTATATACCGCCTATACCCCGTTGTTTTCCCCTTAAACAATCCTTTTCTTGCCCATAGCCCCGAAGCGGTCCATCAAGCTCGCGGCGCCCACCGAGCCGGCCCATATACTCCTTCTCGCGAGGCGCAAGAAGCTCTAGACTCATCAAGATGAGAGCCACCGATGTGTCTCCCTCTTCATCATCAAGATCTCCGCTTTCCCCGCGTGTTGCTCTGACCCGCTTCATCGCTTCAAACCAAAGACCCCATAAAGGTGGGGGAGGAGGGGCAGCCATCTCTTGTTCCTGTGGGTTGTCCTGCTCGCTTGCTGCTTAGCCGCGAAGCTCACGACCGCCGCCCGAGCCGCACCCCAACCGCCTCGAGGGGAGGATCGCATTTCCTGCTCCCATGGGTTGTGCCGTTGACCAACGCCACTCACTCAGGGAAGTATTGCCGGGACCCGCAAAGATCCTGGCCCGGGGCCGCCTCGGGCATCGAGACCATGAACCCGCCTAAATTCCGCCTAAAGCCCGAGGAACAACCAATCCCGAACTATCAATGTCCTCGCCTACTTCCAAAGGGCGAACATCCACCCATTGGTTATATGATGGCCCAGATATGTCTCAAATCACGCCGAATAGAGCGAGATGCCCTCACAGAAGAACCATAACCCATGCCGATACCCAAGAGATAGAAACATATAATCCGAATATGGGTGTGCTACCTTCAAAGATTCTCGAGCCACATGTCCCGAATGGCGTGACCTGCACGGTCATTGGTAAGCTCCCTTCCCATGTATATAGGACGGAGGTATCCGGGATGATTTTGCTCTCTTCCAAACCGCCGCAAGATCCTGGCCAGCCGGTAAAAAGAAGTTCTATAAAGGCCCAAAGATCACCACTTGGTCCGTATTCCTCCGAGTGACGAAGGAAGAACCGATCCCCCAAGCGACGACCTGCACTATATCCATTGAGCCCCGATGATAAAAATGACGGGTCCAACAAGATCGAATAATTAGTCTGGGGAAATGCACGCCGATTCCATAAAAGGAAGGATCATAAGCCCGAAAGGCACACGGGAGCCTCGGATCCAAAGAAAATGCTCTTCCACCACATATGGATCGAATAGGACCGCCAAGAGGGAACAATTCATTCCCCAGAAGAAAAGCCAAAGTGCCCGTGAGAGTCTCGCTAAAACCACCTGAACGATGTTCACCTGGGCGATCCCGAGCCCGAATGCTAAGTCTACGACCCGCTCATCAACTAACCCTGTAGACCGACTATCAAATATCTCCCTACTAAGGCAGGAAGAGTGTTAGTCTACGCCCGGTAGTCCATGTCATCTTCAATATATTTCGTGAAGGCTTCGTGAAGAACCATCAAGTTAAAAGAATCCCCATTAAAGAATCCCGAGTAGTCCCTATGGGTAGAATTGAAAAGTTCCCTAGCCATGTACGGACGCCTATTATAGTGGTACCGCGATCCGACGAGTAGGTGCCACCCAAGCATAGCACGTAATCCTTCAAAGGTGGGACACATCTCGCTCATGCCAAAATTAAACAAGTGATCCGTAGGAGACCAAACCCGCGCTTCCCTCAAAGATGTCCCAATTGATTATGACATTTCGCCAGATAAAAGGCAACCGAACCCGAAAAGATGTTCGAACAAATCCCTTTCGCCGATCGCAAAGAAAGGATCCGTAAATCAAGAGCATTTTCATAAACTTCAATCTCAGAGTCAGTTTGAATGCGGGCTGCCATTATCAAAGATGTGAGAAGTGTTAGCTTCCGAGAAGGTGGCAAGCAATGTCGAGGTTGGTGAATTCGTAAAGAAAGAATGAACCTAAAAGAACCGAGCTCATTGCCATGATTTATACCGAACGGAGAAGACTCCGACAACCCAAATGCCCCAAATAGTGACGGTAAAATAGTGTCCGAATAGAAAACCATGGTGCCACCAAGCAATTTCGGTGCCGCTACATATACATAAAAACATTCTTTTCAAAATCCAAAAACCATTAAAAAAAAAAACAATTCATATATGTAATTAATTTTGCATTTTTAACTATTGATATTATAACCTAAGATTTGTCATATGCATGATAAAATGTGAAAATTCATGCATCATCTCATACGTGTTCTCGCATTGCATCTCGATTATAAAATAATTCATGCATCATATTTGCATTTCATTTGTCCAATAAGTCGCCATAGAAGTACGAATTCAAAGAAGGTAAAGTATCACCAATCATCAAAATAAATATCTGTGGTATTTACTATACCCCTCGCAAAGTAGCTTGTATGCCCGAAAAATAAATCTAAAGGGCATAAAAAATATATGTTTTGTCCCATTTTTATCCGAAAATATGTTCCCTAAAAG